>CM055119.1:319277099-319961266 GCA_029206835.1 Rana muscosa
TGACACACAGGGCAGGAGGAACAATAATTTTCTATGTCCTTCATCACCCCCGGCCAATAGAATCTCTGTAATACCCTCTCTCGGGTTTTCTCTGTCCCCAGATGACCTCCAAGAATGTGCCCATGGGCCAACTCCAACACCAACTTCCTGTAAGGTTTGGGCACCACAAGCTGCTCAACGGTTTCTTCTGCCCTTTTTGCCACCCGATACAGTAGGTCCTTCTCTACGCTGAAGTATGGGTAAGTGCAGGTATTATCTGGGTTCACTAACTCGCCATCTATTTTCACTACATTTTCCCGTGCCTTTATTAGGGCGGGGTCTTTCAACTGTTCTGTGGCAAAGTTTTCCCTGTGAACCTCAAGATCAGAAAACTCCACAGACGGTAGGTTTTCGTCTGAGGAGGTGGGCTCCTCTCCAGTTTCTTGAGTCTCCCCTGCCAATACTGATAAGGGAAATTCCGGAGAGTCCTCACCACTCTCAGGGGAGTTCTGGCTATCACATTCCTGGTACATAGGGGCACCAGTGGGGGGCTCAGGATCATCCCACAGTTCCCAGAACTTCGGAAAATCCCTTCCCACAATGGCGTCATGCGGTAACTGAGATACTAAGCCCACTGGATGAGAGAGGGTACCTTTGGGGGTCTCGAAACACACTGTAGTCACTGGATACTCTCGGGTGTCCCCATGCACACAAATAACAGCTACCTTGCTATTCCCAGAGACCTCTGTTTTAACTAACTCAGCCTTTATCAGGGTCACAAGGCTACCTGAATCCAACAATACCACAACATTTCTACCATTAACACACATTTTGCATAAATGTTTCTCAGTTCCTCGAATGGCAGTGCATGCGACTGTCGCACACAGCGACTGACGTCTGCCCGTCAGAAAGTCACACTGCATGGGTTCCTCCACAACCGGGCAATTGGCTGCAATATGTCCCGCTTGCCGGCAGCGGTAGCAAACGATCCTTCTTGCGGCCTCTTGAGCCGCTGATTTCCCAGGCTGTTCTCGCCAAACTTGGGGTAGAGCTCCCACCCTCTCACTCTCTCCACCCTCACCCCTTGGAATCCTCTTATCCGCCCCTGGGGATGGTCTGGTCTTAGGGTGGAAATTCCGAGTGTCTCTGGAAGAGGCCGTCAGGTTCTCTGTAGCCAAGTATTTCTCCACACGATCCACAAGACCATCGGCCGTCTCTGGGTCTCCATGGCTTACCCACTTTTGGATGGCAGTAGGAAGAGCTCTCAAAAACCGATCCATTACAACACGTTCCACAATCTTTGGTGCGGACAAAGTCTCTGGCTGTAGCCACTTTCTGCTCAGGTGAATGAGATCATACATTTGAGACCTGGGGGGTTTTCCAAGCTGGAAAGTCCAGTTATGCACACGCTGAGCCCGGACAGCCTGGGTGACACCCAGCCTTGCCAATATTTCAGCTTTTAGCATCACATAGTCTTTTGCTTGGTTAGGCTCTAGGTCATAGTAAGCTTTCTGCGATTCACCAGTTAACAGAGGAGCCACCAGTCCAGCCCACTGCTCCTCAGGCCACTTTTCTCTTTCAGCGGTCCTTTCAAATGTGGTCAAAAATACCTCTGGATCATCCTCTCCAGTCATTTTTGTCAATAAACGACTCACCCCAAAGGACGCGGTATTAGTGGGACGGCTTTCCTCACTGGTCTGCGGACGTTGCTGCATTACTGCTTCCATCTGTTGTTGTAGTCTCTGCTCTTGCTTCTGCAACAGGTCTATGAAGCGGGCCTCAGATTGCTGCTGGGCTTGTTGCTGAGCCTCCAGACTCTGTTGCAAAGTTGCGTTTGTCTGCTGCTGGGCTGCAAGGCTCTGTTGATGAGCTTGCTGCTGGGCTGCGAAGTTCTTTTGCAAACCTGCATTTGTCTGCTGTTGATTGGCATTTGCTAGAGCCAGCTGCTTCAGTATCTCCTCCATGCTGGCTTAAAAAAAAAACTGCCACTGGTTCTCCACCAACTGTGAGGGGGTTAGCTCGGCAGCGGGTGTGTGTGACCCCCGAGATGGGCTCCCCACACAAAAACAGGCCCAGCAAACGGAGGTTGTGGTTTTCAAAATCAAAAAGGTGCGGTTTATTTTCTATTTACAGTGACAAAACACAGCAAAGCAAAAGAAACATAAACAAAATAAATCCTGGTCAACTTGACCTCTGACTAAACATACAGGTTTCCTAACTAACAACTGGGATCAGCCTAGTGCTGTCCTAGTCCCTAAGTCCCTGGTTTTAAATGTCCAAGCAAATAGCCACACAGGCTTTGTCTCACCGCACAAGGGTTCACTCTCCCTAGACAGTCCACACAGGTCTGGTTCCAGGCATGAGCTAACATCTAATGAAGCTGGGAGTTCTTATAGAGGCCTAAATGAGCTGACAAGGTTCAGCTGGTCTCCTCATCTCTGTCTGCACGACGCCCCACACTCTCCCTAGAGGTATGAGTCATCCATGAGCCCACTAGCCTTATACAACTCTCCACCTAGTTGTATAAGTCGGCGTAAAGCCTGAATCTGGGCGAAATATATCTACCCCCCTGGATGCAACCAGGTGACTTTACCTTCCTGCTGTCACAATATATATATAGACACACACACTATTCCCTGAAAATTAAAATAAATGGTTACCATTCCCAACACCAGCACTATATAAAGGGTGGAAAAACATGGAAGGAAGGCAAACGGCAAGCTGTGCGTTAGGTTGATGGAGGATTTGAACATGTAAAAGATGAAAGTGTTGCTTCACAGAGGATGTGATGAAGCCCGTGAGAGATGTACATTGCTTCTTTACTTTATGTGGAACATCATTTTTAATGTTTGCCCAATAACACATCACAAGTTCCTCGATGTTCCATTTCCATCGCAACTATAATATGTGCAATAACAGTTATATATTCAACTGCCTGACATACTGAGAAGTAGTTGTGATACATCTCTGCACCGTCTCCAAACCGCAACTTTTTTGTGAATCATGCCAACTCCTTTTAACCACTTCGCATCCGGGGCATTTTTTAAAATTTTAACACACATTAAAATCAGCACTTCTTTTTTTTTTGCTAAAAAAGAAAGTACTACTTCCCGCAAACCGCCGCCATTGTACGTTGGTACTTTGACGTAGGATACTGGGGTTATGGCAGCAGATAGCTAGAATCACCACCACCACCCAAGGCCAAATTTTTCTGCCCCTGAACATGTAATTAAAATTTTTGATCTAACTGAACAATTACTAACTATTAAATTATAGGTATTGGAATTTCCTTTTCAAAGTTAGTGAACGTAACGAATACAAATCTATCCAAAGATACAAATTATCCGAAATAACGAATGGCGTCTCTAAACAAATAGAACAGAATGAATTAATAATAAATAATAATAATATTAATAAATAAGTTGTTATTATTATTATTATTTATTATTATTAATTATTAATTTCCGAATTTTTGGGAATTTACGAATGGCGATCATAATGAATGACCCGAAAAAAACAAAAACGAATAAAACGAAAACGAACAAATTTTTCGGCAGTGCACATGTCTACCAGAAAGTTTTAAAACAGCCTAAATGCATCAGGAAATTAAAGAAGGACTCTGAGAACAATAATAAAATGGTTCAAATATAAGGCCTCATGCACACTGGACGTTATTGGGTTCAGGCGTTTTTTTTCTGCAGCCAACCAGTAAACTCCCCAGCATGTTATCCTACACTATATTGTAAAACGTATTTACACGCACATGAACTTTAATGGCATCCCAGTCTTAGTTCGTAGGATTCCATATTGAGTTGGCCCCGCCCTTTACAGCTATAACGACTGAAGCTCTTCTGGGAAGGCTGTCCACAAGGTTTAGGAGTGTCTATGGGAATGGTTTGACCATTCTTCCAGAAGCGCATTTGTGAGGTCAGGCACTGATGTTGGACAAGAAGGCCTGGCTCGCAGTCTCCACTCTAATTCACCCCAAAGGTGTTCTATCGGGTTGAGGTCAGGACTCTGTGTAGGTCAGTCAAGTTCCTCCACCCCAAACTCGCTCATCCATGTCTTTATGGACCTTGCTTTCTGCACTGGTGTGCAGTCATGTTGGAACAGGAAGGGACCATCCCCAAACTGTTCCCACAAAGTTGGGAGCATGAAATTGTCCAAAATGTCTTGGTATGCTGACGCCTTAAGAGTTCCTTTCACTGGAACTAAGGGGCCAAGCCCAACCCCTGAAAAACAACCCCACACCATTATCCCCCCTCCACCAAATGATTTGGACCAGTGCACAAAGGACCTATAAAGACATCGATGAGCAAATTTGGGGTGGAGGAACTTGACTGGCCTGCACAGAGTCCTGACCTCAACCCAATAGAATACCTTTGCAATGAATTAGAGCGGAGACTACGAGCCAGGCCTTCTTGTCCAACATCAGTGCCTGACCTCACAAATGCGCTTCTGGATGAATGGTCAAACATTCCCATAGACACACTCCTAAACCTTGTGGAAGTTGCACCTAAAATCGCCAAAAGTAGTGCAGGAACTACTTTTTCCAATCAGTGCGGCACTGCCAAGTCTACATCACACAGGTTTGGACAGTTCCGTTGCCGACAATAGGGTAAAATCGCACCCAGAGACGGCTCCAGGCTTTGTGAGGTCTTAGGCAAAACTTAGACATGAGGCCCCACTCACACCCATAATGAGAAAAATAATTCAAGCAAGAAAAATGGCTGCAGAAAATGCACGGATCTAGCACACAGGTGATCAACACCACTTCCAGGGCGCCCTCCTCACCCATCAGACATATTCAGCCAATGCAAGAGGGGGGAGAGAGAGGGAGATGAGAAAGAGAGAGAGGTAATAGAGAGATCCGATGACGCCGACATTAGTATTGATCACAGGCAAATTATGCAGCCGCGGGGCCTATGTGAGTGCGAGGCCTTAGACAACCGCCTAATTTGCCTAATTAGAGAGCCGCCTCTGATCGCACCTGTCAAATCGCATGGCAAGTCGCACCAGTGTGAGCCTGTGTTGCCCAAAAGCCCAAATCCCCTTCGAAAATATCCTTGTCTGCAAACAACTTTGGCAAAGAGAAATGCGACTTTGCGTTCTAATGACAAACTCAAAAACTTCTGCGAATCAGGATCAAACTTGTGTAACAAAGTCAAAAGTTTTCTCCTTTTTCTTTTTTTTTTTTTTATTCCTCTACAAAATGTTGGTTTGGTGAATCACCCTTGTTATGTCAATCGAATCCAGCGATCGGCGTGAGGTTCCTTGTATTCCGGGGACATTATTCAGACAGTATGAATGTACCTGTGTGATGACTCTAGTTAGCTCGCTTTTCCCTATAAGATTTCACCGCTATGCAGGCCAGTCACAGCTCATCCACAGAGCCATCAATCTGCGCGGCGGAGCCTATATTAAAATATCGCGGCGATGCCGAGAACAGGTCTTGTCAGGGAGCATGACAATCACTTCAGGGGCTTAAAGGGGAAAGTAAACAAATGCAGTGAAGCAGGTGAAGTGCTCGAGAGAGACACGGCACAGGCGGAGGTAACAGCAATGCGAGACGCGGGAAAGAGCGCAACTCTGACAGCTCAAATCCCTCTTGGCTTCATCTGCATGCGTCTGATAAATCATCGCCTCATCGCAATCCTCCACCAGAAAGCACAATATTATTTCCTATTAAAGGAGATCTTCCAACATGTTAGCAAGTTGCCAGGAAATGTACCCAAAGCGGGCTATGAGGACATGCCGCATCTGTTCTTGACTACGAGTTGCCACTTTCCTGCACTAAAGGTTGCAATTCAGTTTCCAGCAGCTGTTGGCATTTCCTATAGCTGATAGAGTACGACTTATCATTTATTTAAAGCGGAGTTTCACCAAAGAACTCCTGCTGACTTTTAATATATGGACACTTACCTGTCCTGGGCACCCGCAATGTTGGCACCCAAAGCCTATCTGTCCCTCGAGGACCCGTGCTTTCCTGGGCTTTCCCAGTGACGTGCGGGTGACCCCGCCGCCCTCTAATGTAACGCAGGTTTCCGTTGCATCAGAGGGGGGCAGGGTCACCCGCACGTCACTGGGTAAGCCCGGGTTTCCCCTTGCGTCAGAGGGGGAGGGGGTCACGTGACGGGTGGCCCCGCCCTCAGCTACAGAAGACCTGTCAGGCTGCGGCGACGATATTCCTGGGGTGTCTCTGGTGGAGACAGGATGCACTCGCTGGACATCTCATCGCTGGAGCCTGGACCTGGATGGAGAGGAGTTCATCCACCGCTGGACCCCGGAGAGGAGAGCATCCATCGCAGGATACTGACAGCGTTGGAGTGGAGACCGAGAGTGGATTACCACCGCTGGAATCTTTTTTTTATTTTTATTTTTTTATTTTTAATAAAGGACTTATCCCAACGGTGTCTGTGTGTTTTTTTACAATTTTTTACACTTTATTTGTGAAATGGTAGGGGTACAATGTACCCCTTACCAATTCACATGGGGGGGACTGGATCTGGGGGTCCCCTTTGTTAAAGGGGTCTTCCAGATTCCGATAAGCCCCCCGCCCGCAGACCCCCACAACTACCAGGCAAGGGTTGTGGGGATAAGGCCCTTGTCCCCATCAACATGGGGACATGGTGCTTTGAGGGGTCACAGACCACCAAAGCATCCTCCCCATGTTGAGGGCATGTGGCCTGGTACGGTTGAGGAGGGGGGGCACTCTCTCGTCCCCCCCCTCTTTTCCTGCGGCCTGCCAGGTTGCATGCTCAGATAAAGGGTCTGGTATGGATATTTGGGGGGAACCCCACATCATTTTTTTTTAAATTTGACGCAGGGTTCCCCTTAATATTCATACCAGACCTGAAGGGCCTGGTAATTGAATTTGGGGGTACCCCCACGCATTTTTTTTTTTTGAATCAATGACTTTCAATGACTTTTCCCTGTATTGCCGGGAGCCGCCAATTCATTATAGCCGCGAGTGCTTTTAAATGACTTTTTTTCCTTTAGAAATGACACTTTGTGCAGGGACAGTTCTAAGCACGGGAAACAAGAGCGACTCTACAGGCATACCATACACCCCCCAGGTACGAAATTTAAAGGAATATTTCACTTTTATTGTTTCACTTTAAGCATTATTAAAATCACTGCTCCCGAAATAACGGACGTTTTTAAAACTTTTTTTTGCATTGATACATGTCCCCTGGGGTAGGACCCGGGTCCCCAAACACTTTTTATGACAATAACTTGCATATTAGCCTTTATAATTAACACTTTAGATTTCTCCCATAGACTTTTACAGGGTGTTCCGCGGCTTTTTGAATTTGCTGCGAACACCCCAAATTGTTTGATGTTCGGCGAACGGGCGAACAGGCAATGTTCGAGTCGAACATGAGTTTGACTCGAACTCGAAGCTTATCCCTACTAGCAATGCCGATGCCTCCACTCGGAGCCGAGGGGAGGGGTCAGCTTCGGGTAAAGACAGTGTGGGTGCCCTGGACAGGTAAGTGTCCTTATTTTAAAAGTCAGCAGCTGCAGTATTTGTAGCTGCTGACTTTTAATTATTTTTTTATCGCCCACCCCTTCCCTGCCAGTGACATTTATACGGTAACCAGTGGTTATTTTTAGCTCTGATCACTATATAAATGTCACTGGTCCCAAAAAAGTGTCAAAAGTGTCCGATGTGTCCGCCGCAATGTTGTAGTAAAAAAAAAAAAAAAAATTACATAAATCTATCCCCTATTTTGAAGACGCTATAACTTGTGCGCAAACCAATCAATATACGCTTATTGCGATTTTTTTTCTACCAAAAATATGTAGAAGAATACATATTGGCCTAAACTGAGGAAGAAATTTGTTTTTGTTTTTTTAATCTTTGGAATATGTATTATCGCAAAAAATAAAAAATATTGTCTTTCTTTCAAAATTGTTGGCATTTTTTTGATTATAGCGCAAAAAATAAAAATTGCAGAGATGATCAAATACCACCAAAAGAAAGCTCTATTTGTGGGGAAAAAAAAGACATGAATTTTGTTTGGGTACAGCAACAAAAAACAACAATAAAAATTCTATTTTTTTCATTTGTTAACTAAAAAAGGAAAATTCATACAAAGCCACTTTACAACCTTTTAGGTTATGTAGACTGTAAAGGATCCCATTCCAGGAAGTAACATGGATGACTCCTGGCATGATCAACCGCCGGCAAGGATTTGTTCACTGTTTCCTCAGTAGTATAGTCTTCTACTAAATTCTGCATGTTAAGATGCGGGCACCTCCAGGGGCAGACTGAGCTGGCCCCCCCCCCCCCCCACCTCGGGGCCCTCGGATGGTGCCCAAGAGCCCGAACAGTCAGTCTGCCCCTGCTCATGAACAAAGATGGAGGCCATCCATCAAACCATATATCTGATGGGTCTTCTGTAAGTTGTCATCCAAATCATTGGTAAAAATTTTTTTGCTCTTTGAATGCATCACTGGAACAAATTCCGACCAGGCGTCTCCACGACCAATATGCTGTAGGTCAGCCAGTTACATTAAAGCCTGCACTCCCCCGACCCCGACAAGTCAGCGGCGTGTTGTTGCGTAGATTCCTTCACCTTTTTGCCCTTTGATTTTTGGTAATCTCCCTTCGACAGCTATTATTTGTTGGCGTAATTTGAAGTCTTATAAATGTGATAACCTTTCATATGGTGGTGGGGAAAGTAAAGCGCCAGGTCTATAATCATAGAGGAGCAAACATCTTGATGTGTTTTTTTCCTTGGGTGACATTTCAGATGACCCTTCTTACTCCTCCACCGGGCCTCACTTAATTCTTCAGTGCAAATTTAATCCTGAAATCTCAGGATGCCGTACTATACCAAAATAACACCAAAACCTTTTTTAGCTTTTTCTTTCCCCCTCATCCAAAAATAAAGAAATATCTAAAATGAAAACATAAATACCAATAAAATACTTTTTGTTATAAAAATTAGAAGCTTTTTGTTGTTGCGTGTGCCGCCATGAGAGAGACTTTAGCCCTTTTCCTGTCTTGACCAGAAGTGAATAGAAAATCATAGTAAATAGCAATGGCGGCCGCCCCCCTACTCCATGCCACTACCTCTGCCTGGATATTGACTTCTCTTGCCTGGCTCTTGCCTTGACATCTTCCTGGACAACGACTACCCTTGCCTACTCTCTGCCTAGACCTCTGCCTGGCTAATGATTACTCTTGCCTGCACCCTGCTTCAACCTCTGTCTGGGCAACGACTACCCTTGCCTGCCCCCTGCCTAGACCTCTGCCTGGCCAATGACTACTCTTGCCTGCACCATGCTTCAACCTCTGCCTGGCTAATGACTACTCTTGCCTGCACCCTGCCTCAACCTCTGTCTGGGCAACGACTACCCTTGCCTTCCCCCTGCCTAGACCTCTGCCTGGCCAATGACTACTCTTGCCTGCACCCTGCTTCAACCTCTGCCTGGCTAATGACTACTCTTGCCTGCACCCTGCCTCAACCTCTGTCTGGGCAACGACTACCCTTGCCTGCCCCCTGCCTAGACTTCTGCCTGGCCAATGACTACTCTTGCCTGCACCCTGCTTCAACCTCTGTCTGGACAATGACTACTTTTGCCTGTACCCTGCTTTGACCTCTGCCAGGACAATGACTACTTTTGCCTGCTGCCTTCCTCGTCCTTTGTTTAAATGCCAATCATTTTTGTTTGCCACCTGCCCCAACCTCAGGCTACCTTGATCTGCTTTAGCGCCACTGTCCAGTCTCAATATGGTAGCCATCCTCTTCCTGAACGCAGCTTGGTGGGGCAACCATGAGGGCTATGATCTGGTCATATCTTGCAGCAAATCAGTCACTAGGGTCACCAGCTGATCGCGGGATGTTCCCATGGAGACCAAGATGTCACTTGACTCCACACCTCAAGTGAGCCTGTGCCACCGGCTAGGGGGGAATTCTATGATATCAAGACTGAAGGTAAGCCAGGAGTTCACCTTTAAGGGGTTAGTGATGCAGTGGAACCTTGGATTGCGAGAAGCACGGTTAACGAGTGTTTCACAATATGAGCACTGTATTTAAAAACAATCCTGACTCGGTTTGCGAGTGTTGTCTGAGGCCTGAGGTGGTGGGTGCCGGAGCCGATCGTAGCTGATCGTAGCTGTTCGGAGCCGTTCAGAAATGCTTGCAAAATCTCGGAAATACTCCATTCCCGAGCCTTTCCGAGGTTTTCCGAGTTCAGCCGAGCTGTCCTCGGGCCTTTCCGGGTGTTTCCGAGGCTCTCCGGCTCCCCCCACCTCTGGCCACATGCGCTATTGCATGCCATTGAAGTTAATTCCGAACAAATTATTTTGATTTCCATTGACTTCTTTGGGGAAACTCGCATTGATATGCGAGTACTTTGGATTACGAGCATTCTCATGGAACGGATTATGCTCGTAATCTGAGGTTCCACTGTATGTTGTTCAACTACTATATTAATTCTAGTTCTCAGTGTCTGGTGCCCCTTGCCAAAACTGACCAGCTCTGAAATCCTGGCAGCGAGAACAAATGTATCAAGTTCATATTAGGTAGCTATAAAAGGATCGAAGGAAGAAGTCTTATAGGGTTTAGAACTACTGTATGCTTTTCATATAATATGTATGAGGTATGGATAGAAAAGTTTTTGTGCTTTATACAAAAGAACAATATGGTGAAGAGTAGATGTGTATTGTGGAAAAGGGTTCTTAAAGTCCCACCATCATAAACAAATGATCCGGAAACAGTACACGATAATGCTTGTAATGAATGTATTCAATATATCATTTTTTTATTATTACCGTATATACTCGAGTATAAGCCAAGTTTTTCAGCACTTTTTTTGTGCGGAAAATGCCCCCCTTGGCTTATACTCGAGTCACCTTTTTGCGCCTGATCTCCCGGACTTTGGGAACCCGGTACCGGCCGGCCGTAGGTCCTACGGCCAGGGAGCACCGATTTTTCAAAGCCGGGCACCCCTTCCATAGACTCCCATGTTAAACGGTAATTTCTCCAGTGAATTTGGGTACCCGGTACTGCCTTATCGTAGGTTCCCTGGACCCCAAACTTGGCACACATGTAGCCCCATTTCTCCTCTATAAGTGTGCAAAGATTTTTGTCTGGGGGACCTACGGCCGGGGAGCACCCATTTTTCAAAGCCGGGCACCTCTTCCATAGACTCCCATGTTAAACGTCAGTTTAGTCCTGGACACAGTGAGGCATGGGCACAGTGAGGAATGGGCACAGTGAAGCATGGGCACAGTGAGGCCAAGTGAGGCACAGTGAGGCATGCAGATGGACACCCTAGGCTTATACTTGAGTCAATAAGTTTTCCCATTTTTTGTGGTAAAATTAGGAGCCTCGGCTTATATTCGAGTATATACGGTACTTCACATGCTTTTATTTTTTTTCCACGTTTACATTACAGGGGAAATCCACCTTAGATTAATAAAAAATAAATAAAAAATAGTATATAAAATGGCCACACCAACCATTTTGTAATTTAAAGTTAACTTCTTGTCCAGAACATTTACCCCCCTTCCTGAAAGGGCCATTATTTGCAATACAGCACTGCGTAACTTTAACCACTTGCCAGCCGCCGTCATTATACTGCGGCAGGTTGGCTCGTTCCTGCAAGTCGCCGCAGCTGTACGCCGACCCTATTAAACAGCTATAGCAGGCTCAATATAGGCGCTGTAGCAGGCGCACATGCGCTGCACGGCAGGGGAGCTGATGCGCGTGGCCGGCGGCCACCTGCGATCGCTCCCTAGAGAACCAGAACGGGGATCTGTCAATGTAAACAGACAGATCCCCGTTCTGTCAAGGGAGTAGAGAGTGGTCGTCTGTTCCTAGTGATCAGGAACAGCGATCTCTCTCCTCCTCCAGTCACTACACTCCCCCCACAGTTGGAAACACCTCCATAGGGAACACATTTAACCCCTTGATCGCCCTGGTGTTAGCCCCTGCCAGTGACATTTATACAGTAATCAGTGCATTTTTATAGCACTGATCGCTGGATAAATGTCAATGGTCCCGAAAAGGTGTCAAAGGTGTCCAATCTGTCCGCCGCCATGTCGCAGTCCCGCTAAAAATCGCTGATCACCGCCATTACTAGTAAAAAAAAAAAAAAAATGGCATAAATCTATTCCCTATTTTGTAGACGCTATAACTTTTGTGCAAACCAGTCAATATACGCTTACTGCAATTTTTTTTTTTTTAATTTACCAAAAAAATGTAGAAGAATACATATTGGCCTAAACTGATGAATACGTTTTTTTTTTTTTGGAATATTTATTATTGCAAAAAGTTAAAAATATTGTTTTTTTTTGAATGTACCAAATTTAACCAAATCCAAAATAATGAAAAATAAATTTTAAAAATAAATAAATACATTTCGAATCAGTTTCGAATAGTCTTCAAATTCAAAACAAAAAATTTGTCAGAATTTCAATTCAGAACGAAACGGACTGCACATGTCTAATTTAGAATCAGTTGCAGCAAACATTATTATTATTTTTTTACCTTTTGGGATAAAGGTTCTACTTGAATAAATAAAAGTTGATCATTGTAATCACCCCCGCCAGTGTTTAGTGGTTTGTCTCATCCATGTAACCTGATACATTCTGCTGGAGAGCTCAAGCTTGTGAAAGACAATGAAACTAAATGCAGACATCACATCTAACAATTGGTAAGATGCAACATAATAAATGTTTTATTTTTTGGGGGTTTAATGCTGCTTGAAGGGAAAACAAATCTAATGCAGCCACCACATCCAGTGTTAATTTTGGCAGCAAATTTCGATTTTGTTTTAGTCTTAAGCCCTGTACACACGATCGGATATCCTATGGATTCTAATCCGATGGTTTTGTCCATCGGAAATCCGATGAAGCTGACTTCCATCAGTCTTGCCTACACACCATCAGTCAAAAAACCGACCGTCCCAAACGCAGTGACGTAAAACACTCCGATGAGCCGAGAAAAAGGAAGTTCAATGCTTCTGAGCATGCGTCGACTTGATTCTGAGCATGCGTGGGTTTTTTATCCGATGGACTTGCCCACAGACGATTGGAATTTGCTATAGGTTTTTTATCCATCGGATAATTTTAAAACATGTTCTATTTTTTAAAACCGATGGAAAAAAGACCGATGGGTCCCATACACGATCAGTTTGTCTGATGAAAACAATCCATCGGACTGTTTTCATCAGTTAAACCGATCACGTGTACGGGGCTGGCTTCAGACCACTTTCACACTGAGGCGCTTTTCAGGCGCTTTCACGCTAAAAAAAAGGGCCTGAAAACGTATTTCCATTAAAATCAATGAATGCTTTCACTCTGGGGCAGTGCGTTGAAAAAACGCCCCTCTCCATTGAAATGAATTGAAATCGCTTCAAAAGCGCCTGAAAAGCGCTTCAAAAGCGCTCAGTGTTTTACTGGCAGTTTTTCTTGCGCCTCAGTGTGAAAGTGGCCTTATGTGGCATACACACGATCGTTTTTCATGCCGTTAAAAATGCCATTTTTTTAAATGGCCATTAAAACCGATCGTGTATATGCTCCAGAGCATTTTTAACGGCGTGAAAAACGGCCATTAAAAATTTCAAACATGCTCTATTTTTTCACGTCGTTTTTCATGTCGTTTTTTTTTAACGACGTGAAAAACGATTGTGTGTATGTTTTTACGAGGGGAAAAAAAACGCGCATGATCAGAATCAAGTATGAGGCGGGAGCGCTCGTTCTGGAAAAACTAGCATTCGTAATGGAGATAGCACATTCGTCACGCTGTAACGGACTGAAAAGCACGAGGCTGAAAAGCGCGAATCGCCGCTCATCAAAGTTTACTAACATGAAGGGTGGCGCCATCCGAATGGAACTTCCCCTTTATAGTGCCGTCGTACGTGTTGTACGTCACCGCGCTTTGCTCGAGCGTTTTTTTTAATGATCGTGTGGATGCAAGACAGGCTTGAGAGGAAACATGAAAAAAAACGACGAGAAAAACGTTGGTTAAAAAAATGGCATTAAAAACGATCGTGTGTACGCCGCATAAGTCTTAGGACTAAAATGGCATTTTAGTTTTAGTCCCATTTTAGTCTTCTGCAATTGTTTTAGTTTTAGTTGTATTTTGTCGACTAAATCTCCAGTATATTTTAGTCGACTAAAACTCATTTTGGTCAGCTAAAATCTAATGGCTGTCATTAAATTGTAATGCATTAGTTAACATTTCTCTACAAATTCCAAACTCATTATATACTGCTGGAGTGAAAAATCAAATATGTTATTTTTTATGGTATTGAGGTCTGAACATGCACTACAGACCGGTGAAGTCAAATTTGAATTTAGTTTTAGTCTTAGTCTTTTGACTAAAATGGCATTTTAGTTTTAGTCCCATTTTAGTTTTATGCCGCGTACACACGATCAGAATTTCCGTCGGAAAAACCATGGATGGTCACACAAAAGTTCTCTGAACTTTCGACCGCCAAGAACGCGGTGACGTACAACACTACGACGAGCCGAGAAAATTAAGTTCAATGCTTCCGAGCATGCGTCATATTGTTTCCGAGCATGCGTCGAAATTGCATACAGACGAACGGAATTTCCGATAGGAACTTTTTCCGTCGGAAAAATAGAGAACCTGCTCTCAATCTTTTGCTGGCGGAAATTCCTACAGCTAAAGTCGGATGGAGCCTACACACGGTCGGAATTTCCAACCAAAAGCTCACATTGGACTTTTGCTGTCGGAATTTCCGATCGTGTGTACGCGGCATTAGGACTAAAATGGCATTTTAGTTTTAGTCCCATTTTAGTCTTCTGCAATCGTTTTAGTTTTAGTTGTATTTTGTCATCTAAATCTCCAAACTCATTTTGTTTGGCTAAAATCTAATGGGTGTAATTAAATTGTAATGCATTAGTTAACATTTCTCTACAAATTCTAAACTCATTATATACTGCTGGAGTGAAAAATCAAATACAGTGGAACCTCGGATTGCGGGTAACGCGGTTAAAGAGCGTTTCACAATACGAGCACTGTATTTGCTAAAAATGTTGTCTCGCAAAACGAGCAGGATTCAGGCCAAAGCGGGTGCAGTACCGCGTTTGGTCTGAGGTGGGGGCGCCAGAGCCGAATGGCGCCGACCGGTGGCGTTCGGAAACGGCCGGAAAGGCCCGAGGACAGTTCGGCTGACCTCGGCAAACCTCGGAAAGGCTCGAGTCTTTCCGAGGTTTGCCGAAGGTCAGCCGAACTGTCCTCGGACCTTTCCGGCCATTTCAGAGGATCTCCGGCGCCCCTTTGCCTCTGGCCGCATGCGGTATTGTATGCCATTAAAGTAAATGCGGAACAAATTATTTTCTTTTCAGTTGACTTCAATGGGGAAACTCGCTTTGATATGCGAGTACTTTGAATTACAAGAATTTTCCTGGAACGGATTATGCTCGTAATCCAAGGTTCCCACTGTATGTTATTATTTCTGGTATTGAGGTATGAACATGCACTACAGACCGGTGAAGTCAAATTTCAATTTAGTTTTAGTCTTAAGCCCTGTACACACGACCGAGAATCCTGTCGTAAAAAAAAAACGTTGGTTTTCTTGACAAGATTCTTGCCAAGCTTTCCTTGCATACACACTGTCAATCAAAAATCTCGTCGTTGTAAAGCGCGGTGACGTACAACACATACGACGGCAGTATAAAGGGGAAGTTCCATTCCAATGGCGCCACCCCTTGGGCTGCTTTTGCTGATCTCGTGTTACCGCGTGTTAGCAAAAAGTTTGGTGAGAGACGATTCGCGCTTTTCAGCCTCATGCTTTTCAGTCCGTTACAGCGTGACAAATGTGCTATCTCCATTACGAACGCTAGTTTTACCAAAAGGAGCGCTCCCATCTGATACTTGATTCCGAGCATGCACGGTTTTTTAAGACTCGGAAAAGCCTACACGCGGCCGTTTTTCTCGTCGGGAAACAGGCCGATGAGAATCCCGACGAGAAAAACGAGAATTCTGACGAAAAAAATAGAGAGCAGGTTCTCTATTTTTCTCGTCAAGATTCCTGGCAGTTTTCTTGACGAGAAGCCATACACACCAACGGTTTTCTCGGCAAAAAAATCTGCCAGCAGTTTTCTTGTCGTTTCTTGTCGAGAAAAACGGTTGTGTGTATGCGGCCTAATGCCGCGTACACACGACCGTTTTTAATGTCATTGAAAAAAACAACGTTTTTCTCAACGTGATTCTTCTCCAGCCTGCCTTGCCTACACAGTATCATGAAAAAAAATGCTCAAGAAAAGCGCGGTGACGTACGAAATGTACAACGGCACTATAAAGTGGAAGTTCCATTTGGATGGCGCCACCCTTTGGGCTGCTTTTGCTGATCCTCGTGTTAGTAAAAGTTTGGTGAGAGACGATTCGCGCTTTTCAGCCTCGTGCTCTTCAATCCGTTACAGCGTGACGAATGTGCTATCTCCATTACAAACGCTAGTTTTACCAGAAGAAGCGCTCCCGTCTCATCACTTGCTCCTGAGAATGCGCGTTTTTTTCACGTCATTAAAGCCTACACACGGCCGTTTTTCATGACGAGAAAAGCGACGACGTGAAAAACGACGAGAAAAATTAGAGCATGTTCCAAATTTTTTAATGGACATTTTTCACGTCGTGAAAAATGCTCTGGAGCCCACACACGATCGTTTTTAATGACCAAATAAAAAAATTGAATTTTCTCGTCATGAAAACCGGTCGTGTGTACGAGGCTTAGGTCTTTTGACTAAAATACCATTTTAGTTTTAGTGGTAGTTTAGTTATCTCAATTGTTTTAGTTTTAGTCGTATTTAGTCGACTAAAATAGTATTCGTTTAGTCGACTAAAATGTTTTAGTCGTTTTAGTCGACTAAATTAACACTGACCACATCTAAGGACCTGTAAACTGCAACAAAAAATTAATGAAGATACAAAGTTTTGCTTTTGCATTTCGATACACTTTAATCTCTCTGCAGTTTTATACTGAAGTGAAATGGTATAAGAGGCTACAGGTTAATGCCGTATGAAATGTGGCCGCTTGCTTTGTAAAAAACAGTTCTTCAGCCGGTGGCGCGTTATCCAGACTCGGGAGTTCAGACGCATCGATTTAGGCATCTTTCTACATTTTTCTACATTATTTAAAGATGACAGGTTTTTGGAAAGGTCCCAAACTCTTTTCATCTTCCTCAGATTATACATAATATATCTGCTTCCCGCGATGCTTTTCACAGGCACTACGCTCCGTCAGCTTAACGACGAAGCGGGGCTTGGAACTTTCCGCTGTGAACGTCAGGCTCAATTTGTTCCGTCTTAAGACATCTTGTAAATAATCTAAAGTATTCCATGTGCCTTTTTTTTTTTCCTTGCTGTAAACACTCATGACAATTCGGGCTTCTTGATCAAATGATTTTTTTTTTTTACTTTTGTCCAGAATCATGCCGCGTACACACGACCGTTTTTCATGACGAGAAAAATGCAATTTTTTTATTTGGTCATTAAAAATGGTCGTGTGTGGGGCTCCAGAGCATTTTTCACGACATTAAAAATTTGGAACATGCTCTATTTTTTCTTGTCGTTTTTTAAGCCGTCGTTTTTCTTGTCGTGAAAAACGGCCGTGTGTGGGCTTTAACGACGCGAAAAAAAAACGCGCATGCTCAGAAGCAAGTTATGAGACGGGAGCGCTCGTTCTGGTAAAACTAGCGTTCGTAATGGAGGTAGTACATTTGTCACGCTGTAACGGACTGAAGAGCACGAGGCTGAAAAGCGCGAATCGTCGCTCACCAAACTTCACTAACACGAGGATCAGCAAAAGCAGCCCAAAGGGTGGCGCCATCCGAATGGAACTTCCCCTTTATAGTGCCGTCGTACGTTTCGTACGTCACCGCGCTTTGCTCAAGCATTTTTTTTCACAATAGTGTGTAGGTAAGGCAGGCTTGAGAAGAATCACGTTGAGAAAAACTTCATTTTTTTCAATGACATTAAAAACAGTCGTGTGTACGCGGCATTAAAAGTTTTTTTTTTATTTTTTTTATATTATTATTTTATAAAATAATCTTATTGTTTGTTTTGAGCAGCGGGAAACCCTTCAAATTTTGACCTCTAAATATATATATATATATATATATATATATATATATATATATCTGTATTAAAGGAGCTTAGTGCATCTGTACCAGTTACACTACATTACCAAAAGTATTGGGACGCTTGCCTTTACATGCACATGAACTTTAATGGCATCCCAGACAGTGGCGGTGCGTCCATAGTGGGTGCAGGAGCGCCGCCCCCTCTCGCTCCTGCGCCCGTCACTCACAACAACAATACAAAGGTTCATGCATTGCATGAACCTATGTATTGTCGCCGCTGCTGCCGCCCACTATTCAGATGGCCGGCCCCCTGTTGAGCGCCGCCCATCTGAATAACAGCGGCTGGTTGGTGTTTGGAAGTGCCTATCAAAGCCAGCGGCTCTGATAGGCTTCCCGATTACAGCCTGAGGGCTGTAATCGGCTTCCAAATAGTTAACCAGAGGACGCACAAGGGGTGCGTACCTTGGTTAACACTGACAGGCGTCTCAGCCAATCAGGTTCACCGGGTCTGGTTACCGGTAACCTGATTGGCTGAAGTGACATCGATTACGGAAGAAGGACGGCGCTGACCCGAGGAAGGTAAGTGCAGGGCTGGGGGGAAACAGGCGGCATTTGGGGACAAACTGGCTGTATTTGGGGGAAATTGGCTGCATTTGAGGGGGAAAACTGGCTGTATTTGGGGACAAACTGGCTGTATTTGGGGACAAACTGGCTGTATTTGGGGGAAACTGGCTGCATTTGGGGGAAATTGGCTGCATTTGAGGGGGCAAAATGGCTGTATTTGGGAGGAAACTGGCTGCATTTGGGGACAACCTGGCTGCATTAGAGGGGGCAAACTGGTGGCGTTTGGGCACAGTGGCTGCGTTTAATGGGCACAGTGGCGGCAATTGATGATTATTTTTTTTTCAGTTTGTTTGCGCCCCCCCAAAAATTTTGAGCACCAGCCGCCACTGATCCCAGACTTAAGCCTCGTACACACAATCGGAATTTCTGCGAACAAAGCCTCTGACTTTTGTCTGAAGGGCATTGGCCGCGAAGAATTGTTAGCCAACAAACATAAAACTACGAGGTTTTTCAGCTCTTTAGCGCCACCCTTTTGGCAACTTCTGCTAATGTTGTGTTATGGTTAGCATTGCTTCTGAGCATGCGTGTTTGTACTTTTTTTTCCGACGGACTTCTATACACACGATCGGATAATCTGACAACACACATTTGTTGTCGGAAAATTTTAAAGCATGCTATCCCACATTTGTTGGCAGAAATTTCCGTCAATAATTGTCCGATGGAGCGTACAAATGGTCGGATTTTCCGACAACAGCCTGTCGTCACATAATTCCCAGAAAATCAGACCGTGTGTACGAGGCTTTAGCCCTTAGGGTTCAATATTGAGTTGGCCCACCCTTTGCAGCTATAACAGCTTCAACTCTTCTGGGAAGGCTGTCCACAAGGTTTAGGAGTGTGTCTATGGGAATGTTTGACCATTCTTCTAGAAGCGCATTTGTGAGGTCAGGCACTGATGTTGGACCAGAAGGCCTGGCTCATAGTCTCCGCTCTAATTCATCCCAAAGGTGTTCTATGGGGTTGAGGTCAGGACTCTGTGCAGGCCAGTCAAGTTCCTCCACCCCAAACTCACTCATTCATATCTTAGTTCCAACTGCTAATTCAATTTTTGCCAAAACCACTCTGCTCATCTCTCATCATGATTGCTGAGAAACTGGTTTTCCATGCAGACCAGAAAGGCCTACGTGGTAAAACCCAGGCAACGTTAATGGTCTAGCAGTTGTCCTTGTTTCAGCCATCACTAGTTGCTATATATTAAGTGACTTCAAAAATAACACTTCACTTTTCCATTAGAGGTTTTTACGTAGGCTTAGGATATGGAGACAGGGCAGGTTTATTGAGTTTGTCTGCCCTTAAGCTATTAATGCAAAAAAAAAAAAAAAATGACTATCAACTTTCCTTCAACATAAAGAAATCTGAACACTGTAGCCCATGTAATGGTTGTAAATGCAAACGTCTTTCATCTTGGAAATATTTTTCAGTGTTCCATCAATTTTGTTCTTAGTGGCCACCAATATCTCTAACAAGAATCAATTCACTTATAGCTCTAAAATCGTGTCCTCTCCGTCTGAAAGCTTTCGACATAACTGTTGCTTATTAATTTCAACCAGCTCAACTCTTGTTCCTTTTTTCCATCTTGACATTTACAAGGAAATCGTAGGCGTGTTGACCAGGAAAGTTCCATCGCTAAAATACCATGTTGTACAGCAAATAAATCCTATATTTCAAGCTGATCTTGTTTTCTTCGTTCTTTTTTCCATGAAGACACGTTTCCTCCTTCCATAAAGGGCCGATGTTTCTTTTCTTCGCAGTGTTTCACAAACCAATTACCTTTACATCTTGGTAGTCTGTAGGGTTCAATGCCTTTATAACTAGCCATTGTTTGCCCAGTTGGTCTTGTTGATGTAATTGCTGTTCTTGTTCCAGGACAATGTAGGTTTTGTGGTTAGTTATCACATTTTCAGTGTATTTCTTTTTTTTTTTTGTCCTAAATGAACCAACACCTTAACGGGCCTGAAATGACGCATGCACTATACAATTGATGTTCTTGTTGAGCAGTGTGACAATAAAGGAGCTGACAGCTTACTCAAACAACAGGAGCCAAGTAAATCACTAAATACAAGATGGTCTAAGGAGAAGCATGAAGAGTGATTGGTATTCTTCTTTGCTGTTTTCGAGAAGACTTGGCCTTGGTTGCCTGACACTCATAGCTTGTGGGCTTCGGTAGACCCCAGATGAATAGACAGGAACCCAAGCTAAGTAATGAAACATTACGTATGAAGAGGGGGGGGATTATTGTTGAGCAGTGTGACAATAAAGGAGCTAAAATGTTAAGTCTAACAATAGGAGCCAAGTAAATCACTAAATACAAGATGGCCTTAGGAGAAGCATGAAGAGTGGTTGGTGTTCTTCTTTGCTGTTTTCGAGAAGACTTGGCCTTGGTTGCCTGACACTCATAGCTTGTGGGCTTCGGTAGACCCCAGATGAATAGACAGGAACCCAAGCTAAGTAATGAAACATTACGTATGAAGAGGGGGGGGATTATTGTTGAGCAGTGTGACAATAAAGGAGCTAAAATGTTAAGTCTAACAATAGGAGCCAAGTAAATCACTAAATACAAGATGGCCTTAGGAGAAGCATGAAGAGTGGTTGGTGTTCTTCTTTGCTGTTTTCGAGAAGACTTGGCCTTGGTTGCCTGACACTCATAGCTTGTGGGCTTCGGTAGACCCCAGATGAATAGACAGGAACCCAAGCTAAGTAATGAAACATTACGTATGAAGAGGGGGGGGATTATTGTTGAGCAGTGTGACAATAAAGGAGCTAAAAAGTTAAGTCTTACAATAGGAGCCAAGTAAATCACTAAATACAAGATGGCCTTAGGAGAAGCATGAAGAGTGGTTGGTGTTCTTCTTTGCTGTTTTCGAGAAGACTTGGCCTTGGTTGCCTGACACTCATAGCTTGTGGGCTTCGGTAGACCCCAGATGAATAGACAGGAACCCAAGCTAAGTAATGAAACATTACGTATGAAGGGGGGGGGGGATTATTGTTGAGCAGTGTGACAATAAAGGAGCTAAAAAGTTAAGTCTTACAATAGGAGCCAAGTAAATCACCAAATCCAAGATGGCCTTAGGAGAAGCATGAAGAGTGGTTGGTGTTCTTCTTTGCTGTTTTCGAGAAGACTTGGCCTTGGTTGCCTGGCACTCATAGCTTGTGGGCTTCGGTAGACCCCAGATGAATTGACAGGAAACCAAGCTAAGTAATGAAACATTATGTATGAAGGGGGGGGGGATTATTGTTGAGCAGTGTGACAATAAAGGAGCTAAAACGTTAAGTCTAACAATAGGAGCCAAGTAAATCACTAAATACAAGATGGCTTTTGGAGAAGCATGAAGAGTGGTTGGTGCTCTTTTTTGCTGTTTTCGAGAAGACTTGGCCTTGGTTGCCTGACATTCATAGCTTGTGGGCTTCGGTAGACCCCAGATGATTTGACAGGAAACCAAGCTAAGTAATTAAACATTACGTATGAAGGGGGGGGGGTTATTGTTGAGCAGTGTGACAATAAAGGAGCTAAAAAGCTTAGTCTAACAATAGGAGCCAAGTAAATCACTAAATACAAGATGGCCTTAGGAGAAGCATGAAGAGTGGTTGGTGTTCTTCTTTGCTGTTTTCGAGAAGACTTGGCCTTGGTTGCCTGGCACTCATAGCTTGTGGGCTTCGGTAGACCCCGGATGAATTGACAGGAAACCAAGCTAAGTAATGAAACATTACGTATGAAGGGAGGGGGGATTATTGTTGAGCAGTGTGATAATAAAGGAGCTAAAAAGCTTAGTCTAACAATAGGAGCCAAGTAAATCACTAAATACAAGATGGCCTTAGGAGAAGCATGAAGAGTGGTTGGTGTTCTTCTTTGCTGTTTTCGAGAAGACTTGGCCTTGGTTGCCTGGCACTCATAGCTTGTGGGCTTCGGTAGACCCCAGATGAATTGACAGGAAACCAAGCTAAGTAATGAAACATTATGTATGAAGGGGGGGGGGGATTATTGTTGAGCAGTGTGACAATAAAGGAGCTAAAAAGTTAAGTCTAACAATAGGAGCCAAGTAAATCACTAAATACAAGATGGCTTTTAGAGAAGCATGAAGAGTGGTTGGTGCTCTTTTTTGCTGTTTTCGAGAAGACTTGGCCTTGGTTGCCTGACATTCATAGCTTGTGGGCTTCGGTAGACCCCAGATGATTTGACAGGAAACCAAGCTAAGTAATGAAACATTACGTATGAAGGGGGAGATTATACTTTTGTCTCTTATTGCTCTCTTTCTATAGAAGAATTTCAGGTATGGATATTTTATATATATAGATACAGTGGTCAAACTTTGGCCAATGTAACTATGTATGTAGACAAAAAGGAAAAGGTCTGGTGTCACCCGCAAACCACCTCCATCCCAATTTTTGCAACAAAAAACAGGAGATCGCCCCGGGACTTTAAGGTAAATGCGGTTAGCCAACAATTGAGAAAGTAAATGCAGTCTCAAAATGAATTAAAATTGTCATGCAAACATAAACATCTGACTGAGGAGATGAGAGACTGCTGACTTCTGGATGCTGATTAGGCTTGTCCAATTAGTTTCGTAACGAATCAAAATTCGTCCGAATTTAGCAACTTTCGGACATTCGGAAGCATTCGAATTTCCGAACAGAGCAATTACGAATAAAACCGAATCCGAAATAAATTATACCGCAAAATAGCGAATGCCCGAAGGTCTTCGGCATAATTCGTTATGAAAAAAGTTACGAATGTACGAATCCATTCGAAGCACAATAACACTCACTCTGCTCTCTGCTTCTCCCTCACCATGCTGAACTCCCTCTCAAAATGGTGTACAGGGGCGGAGGTTATAGCCGCATGAAAAAACGAAAGTAAAATACGAGATTTCAAATCCATTCGAAGCACAATAACACTCTGCTCTGCTCTCTGCTTCTCCCTCACCGTGCTGAACCCTCTCAAAATGGTGTACAGGGGCGGAGCCTATAGCCGCATGTAAAAAACGAAAGTAAAATACGAGATTTCGAATCGTTACAAATAACCGCTATGTATTTAGAAAAGTACAAATCCATTCGAAGCACATTAGGCATAATAGGCAGCGTCGTTGTGAGAGAGACACGGAAAATTACGAATCAACGAACCCAAAAAAAGTTACGAAAGTAGGAGTTGTGTCCAGAATCAACGAAAAACAACGTACTCTACCGAAAGTACGAATTATAAAGCAACAAAAAATTCAACGAAAAATGTCGCTTGCAAAAATACGAATGAGTCCGAACACGAAAAATCCCGTCTAGCAAAATTACGAATGATTACGAATCAACAGGACCGGAAAGAAACGAACCGAAACGGAACGAATTTTTCCGTTGTGCACAAGTCTAATGCTGATCTCCACTTGCTGTATGTGGAAAACGTGAGTTATATAAAACACAATACTCACCTTACGGCAAGCAAACGATTTTTGAAGTGCCTGCAGTCTGTGGGATTCAGCACCAAAGTGATCGCCTCCAGATTTCCCAATCGATCCATGTGTGGTGAACACCGAGAACAGATCATGTGAAGACAGGTCGGCCTAGTCCTGAGCCCAATATCATCTTATATCTGGTAAGCAAGCCATTTACTTACTATTGGATGTGAAGCTCATACTATCAACCTGTCTGAATATTACACTTTCCACCGCATAGGAATTCCTTCACGGCAACAATCCTATATATGTCATCTTTGGGCTAGTCTCCCATAGATATTACATCATATTGACTTTTATCAACTGAGAGTTTTATGTCATAAGTTTTATTTTTAGTTTTATTTTGATCAATTTATATTTTTCCATTTATATATGTTTGTTTCACTTATATTCCAGCTTTGAGATATCGGTTGGGATATCGGTTGGAATTTCACATTGTTTCAGAGATTCACTGTTATCAATCACATTGGGTTGCGCTTTTTTGATTTCTTTTTTCCAAACATAAACATGAATCATAGCCAAGCCACTGAAATGATACATACAGTAAAAAATGTCATAACACGTATCATGGTATAAAATGTAAATTGCAAAGTACACAGGCATTAAAAGTATTCCAACGCGTTTCGCAAGACCATGCTCGCTTCATCAGGGTTAGATGCATGTGTAGTACATCAAATCTGGATCAGACTACCCATTGCTGGATGCCCAGAGGCGGCAGTAATGAGCGTCCGGCTCGGGAACTGAGGAGGCAGAGGAAAAAACAAACCCAACAGAGCAGACATGGTCGGATTGGGGGGATGTGTCACCAAAGATCTCCCAGTATTAGTAATGTCAACTTGAATGAAGTAAAACTGTTGCATGTGAGTGAAACAGGAAACAGGAAGTGACAAACAGGTTTGTCACTTCCTGTTTCCTGTTTCTCTCAATTGTTGACAATTGTTGGCTAACCGCATTCACCTCATTTAAAGTCCTGTTTTTTACAAGCTTGTTCTGTCCCATAAACATCAATATAGCAAGAAATTCCGGCAACCCGATTGCTTCTTCTTACATTTTTATTGAGCACTAACAGCAGTGCGACATCTAAAATGCTAACATGTTTTGGCCAGAGCCTTCCTCATGCTACGAGGAAGGCTCTGGCCGAAACATGTTAGCATTTTAGATGTCGCACTGCTGTTAGTGCTCAATAAAGATTTGGAAAGAAGCAACCGAGTTGCCGGAATTTCTTGCTCTAATGTAACCATGTATACCTGGCAGAAGCTGGAAACCACTAAAGTAGACACCGCTACTCTAGTGACCTCTACTTGTCTCCGTGGCCCACACTGAGTGGCCTGCCTAATGCATTGTGAAAAGAAGAGGTAATTTCCAATAAAATGCAGTGATATGCAACTATATATAATATGCCCTTATTGATTGATTTAAATTAATTTATGGACTCTGTCTGTATGTTGTTTGCATCCAAATCCCAGTATGGATGCCCACAAAATATGTATTTGTACAAATGTATTTCTTCTTTTAATGCATTTACATGAGCGTTCATATTCTTCTCTTTGTTACTTTCAGTACATTAATAAGCCGTAAATTCATCTCCTGAAGAAGCTCTTTTAGGAGCGAAACATGTCGAGAAAAAACTGTTTTGTACATGTACTTCTTTAGAAACAATCAATCTGTTGGATATGTAATATCTCATGTTTTTATTATCTCTGTAATAAAATATATTTCTATTTTTCTATATATTTTTTTTGTTGATCATTCATTTGGTCACAAACTATTTTTGACACCTGGCATGTGACCTCCTGTCCCTCTTTTCCTTTTTCAGGACATCTGATGTGAGATCCTGCTTTACATCTCCTGCCATGCTGCATCATCCAGATCCTCTTCTGGCCAGGACTTTTGCCAACCCGTCAGACAAGCCCAAAATTCCCAATTTTAAAAATCCTTTTTAATTTTATTATACATGACCATGCAAGTTATATTTTTTTCAAATCAATATGAATGTTGACAAACAATATATATTTAGGAGTTGGGTAAAATGTGTGTCTTTAACCACTTCAGCCCCGGACCATTTGGCTGGCCGAAGACCAGAGCACTTTTTGCAATTCGGCACTGCGTCGGTTTAACTAAACTAAAATTAGAAGAGAAGCGGTTTAACCTTAACCACTTGCTTACTGGGCACATATACCCCCTTCCTGCCCAGGCGAAATTTCAGCTTTCAGCACTCACGCTTTGAATGACAATTGCGCGGTCGTGCGACGTGGCTCCCAAACAAAATTGACGTCCTTTTTTTCCCACAAATAGAGCTTTCTTTTGGTGGTATTTGATCACCTCTACGTTTTTTTTTTTGCGGTATAAACAAAAATAGAGCGACAATTTTGAAAGAAATGCAATACTTTTGACTTTTTGCTATAGTAAATATCCCCCAAAAATATATGAAAAAAAATGTCCTCAGTTTAGGCCGATACGTATTCTTCTACATATTTTTGGTAGCGTTTATTGATTGGTTTGCGCAAAAGTTATAGTGTCTACAAAATAGGGGATAGTTTTATGGCATTTTTATTAATATTTTTTTTTTACTAGTAATGGCAGCAATCTTCGATTTTTTTTTGTAGCTGCGACATTATGGCAGACACATCGGACACTTTTGACGCCATTTTGGGACCATTGTCATTTTTACAGCGATCAGTGCTATAAAAATGCACTGATTACTGTTAAAATGACACTGGCAGTGAAGGGGGTTAACCACTAGGGGGCGCTGAAAGGGTTAAGTGTGTCCTAGGGATGTGTTCTAAAGCCTCGTACACACGGTCGGACTTCCATCGGACTTTTCCGTGGTTTTTTGTCCGAACGGAGTTGGTTGGGAACACCCATAGCATACACACCACAGGACTTTTCTGCAAACTTTCTTAAAACTTCTTACAACATTGCGTGTTTTTTCTGCTCTTTTCTGATCTTTACTGCCACCCTTTGGTCAACTTCTGCTATTGTTGGTTGATTTTAACATTAGTTGTTTTGTCCATCGGACAAAATCTATGGTTTTCTGTACACACGGCCGGACTTTGCTCCATCGGACTTTTATTGGGCAAAAGTTTGTCCGTTTGCAGACCCAACATTTGTCCGATGAAATCCAAAACCAAACGAAAAAAGTTTGTCCGATGGAGCGTACACACGGTCGGATTGTTGGTCCAACTTGCTTAAAACTAAGTTTGTTGGGCAAAAGTCCGACCGTGTGTACGGGGCTTAACTGTGGGGGGATGGGCTACGAGTGACACGACACTGATCACCACTCCCGATTACAGGGAGCTGTGATCAGTGTCCTGTCACTAGGAAGAATGGGGAAATGCTTGTTTACATCAGCATTTCCTTGTTCTTCCTCTCCATGAGACGATCGCGGGAATGCCGGCGGACATCAAATACGCGGGACCTGCGGTCGAACTCACGACGGAGCTCGCGGCACGCGCGCCCACAATGCCGCGTCTTAAAGGGCAACGTATATATACGTTAATCTGCCCAGCCGTGCCATTCTGCCGATGTATATCGGCGTGAGCCGGTCGGCAAGTGGTTAAAACCGTTGTATAAGAGACCTGTATAATCAGGCTCCAGTCATTGAACAAGGTTATGGAATTAGAGCCGCAGTCAAGTAACAAAACATTATTACAGGAGGACTTTTGTGAGAAACGCAACATTTGTGTAGATCAGACCATGGAAACTGTTTCATTTATTTCACAGTGATAGCACCAAAAAAAAAAAAAAGGGAGGACGACCCGTTCCAACGTGAAACCATTCATCAAAATGTATCCTGAGATTGGATGAGTAATGGGCGAATCACATTCAATTCTAGCCGGGAGCACTGGTTGAAGCTGCTGGTTATCTGAATTGCATTCATAACATCAAGCCACTTTTCACTTGTAGTAAAAAGGGGTGACAACTTCACAATGGTTTATATTTCTCTTCCATTCACATCCAATATATTTCAGGACTTTGGCGGCAATGCTTAAGCTGCCTATCTTTAACGACGACTCAAGCCTCGTACACACGGGCGGGAATCTCGTCGGGAAAAAAAACGTTGGTTTTCCCGACGAGATTCCCGGCAAGCTTGCCTAGCTCGCCGAGTGTACACACGGCCATTCAAAAGAACCGCCGTTCTTTAGAATGGCAAGAACACGATGACGTCATCGACTACGACGAGCCTGTGCTCGTAACATTCGATGCCGTCGCCGCCATCTTGCTAAAACCTACACTACCCTTGTATGCTACCGCGCATGCGTCAAAGTCTTTTCGAGCATGCGCGGGTTTTGGACAGGTAAGCATACACACTAACGGTTTTCTCGTCTGGAAAATAGAGAGCAGGTTCTCTATTTTTCGGTCGAGATTCCCAGCAGTTTTCCCGACGAGAAACCATACACACGACCGGTTTTCTCTGCAAAAAGCTCTCCCAGCAGTTTTCTTGCCGACAAAACCGGCCGTGTGTACGAGGCTTTAAAGCCAAACCTTGGCAAGTTAGGGGTTGAAATACACACACTATATTGTCAAAAGTATTGTGACACCTGCCTTTACACGCACATGAACTTTAATGGCATCCCAGTCTTAGTCCGTAGGGTTCAATATTGAGTTGGCCCTCCCTTTACAGCTATAACATAAGTCTTCTGGGAAGGCTGTCCATAAGGTTTAGGAGTGTGTCTATGGGAAAGTTTGACCATTCCTCCTGAATTGCATTTGTGAGGTCAGGCACTGATGTTGGGTGAGAAGGCCTGGCTCGCAGTCTCCGCTCTAATTCGTCCCAAAGGTGTTCTATCGGGTTGAGGTCAGGACTCTGTGCAGGTCAGTCAACTTCCTCCACCCCAAACTCGCTCATCGATGTCACCTCTCATCTTCATCTGTTCATAAACAATCAACATCTGCCTTGGCCTCCAGGTCAAATGCAGCCCTTTCCTTGCCATTACCCAGCCCTTGGGCCGCTGCTTCTTCCACTGATACAAGGCTAAGGCACTATTCCTCTCACTGACACCAAAAATAAGGCATTCTTCCTTCCACTGACACCAACTATGGGGTGTCATCCCTCCCAATGATACAAGGCACTAACAATGGGGCACTTTCCTTTCTCTTACACCAATAGCGGGCACTATTCCTTCCACTGACGCTAGCAATAGGGCACTATTTCTTCTACTGGCACTATTCTTCCCACTAATACCAATGATGAGGCACTTTTACTCCCTATAAACTCAAGGATTGGGCACTATTACTCTCACTAGGACCAGTGATGGGGCACTATTTATCCTCCTACTGACCACAAGTGCTATGTAATCTTTTTTTTACTCCCACAAGACCATCAAGCTAAGATATTGTTCACTCCCACTGATGCTGGGACATTTTCTATCCCCACTGGCAACAGTCTGACCCCTCTAAAGTTTGAAGGACTGATCCTTTGTTTAGAAAGTTTGGAGACCCCTGGTGATTGGATTTCGATTTCTGTGCTACCTGTGTGAATACAAATGTTGGGGTATCTTCCTGACACTCATTTGAACCAAAGAAGTGGCTTGGAGATGCTACAAAACTGCTACAAAACTTCTTCAACATTACAGAACAAGTCTTGTTGAATGTGACCACCTACTACTAGATATACCATGACCTGCATAAATGAGAACCTTCACAGATATACTCTTATGCCGTGTACACACGATCGGTTTTACCGATGAAAACAGTCCGATGGACTTTTTTCATCGGACAAACCGATCGTGTATGGGCCCCATCGGTCTTTTTAAAATGATTAAAAATAGAACATGTTTTAAATTTATCCGATGGAAAAAAAAAACGATAGCAAATTCCGATCGTCTGTGTGGAACTCCATCGGAGAAAAAAACCCACGCATGCTCAGAATCAAGTCGACGCATGCTCAGAAGCATTGAACTTAATTTTTCTCGGCTCGTCTGAGTGTTTTACGTCACAGCGTTTGGGACAATCAGATTTTTGACTGATGGTGTGTAGGCAAGACCGATGGAAGTCAGCTTCATCGGAAATCCAATGGAAAAATCCATCGGATTTTATTCCATCAGAAATCCGATCGTGTGTACAGGGCTTTAGCCTTTCACATCTAATGCCGCATACACACGGCCGGAATTTCTGACAACAAATGTTATCTCTCAGTTTCCTGTGAACTTGTTCCTGTTTCCTGCCTATTGATTGCCTGTTGTGACCCGGATTGACCTTGACCTACTCTGATCTTCTCCTGAACCTGATCCTTGGCTTGCTTTACGGACTCTGCTTCTACCCTTGGTGTTTGACCCTCAGCCTGTGACCCGGATTTGTCTTCAGTCTCCTGTGCCTTGACCCTCAGCCAGCTCTTGAACTTGCCTCCAGTCTTCTACTCACGAACTTGCCTCTTGTGCTTGACCCGCCGGCCTGTCCTGGACTCTGCCTTCCTGCTTCTCCGTTGGGTCCCAGTACCTGCCAGCTCCTGCACGGCTACAAAGCCCCACAGAGGGACCTTCACGCAAGACCTGCCCAGCCTGCTGGTAGCTTGTGCCTCTTTGTGCCATTCACCCTCTGTACCATCACCAGGGGGTGGAGTGCGCTTAGTCGCAAGAGTGAACCGCTCTCTGCATCTCGGCCTCGGTGAGTACCCCTTCTGACACCTTGGCTCTAATCAAATTGTAGATAGTCTTTGGTTTCCACAAATCAGGCTTGACTCCATGTAGCCCCTGCTCCTTGATAAGCTTAAAAGTATCCAAGTAATACCAAGGAGTGTCCCATTTGTTCCATCCGAGGGACCATCAAAGGGGCAGAAGGAAAAAGACGGGACATGGAGTTTCCACCAGAGTCTGTTGTTCATTCAACCAAAGTCCTGCAGATGCAGTTGCAGGTAAAGAACACCCCCAGTTGAGTAGCGTTGTCAGACATGCCTTTACTACCTTTGAGGGGCTCCCTGTATTCATTTTGTTTACCATATTCCTCTCTCCAGCAGGTTCCTCCTCTCCATGCAAATGATCCTCTGAAGACGCTTCTCTTTGGTGTGTCATTCATCAATTGCCTACTGACCACCAGTCCTGCATTGTAAGTAGGGATGCCAAGGGCCTGCCAATGGTCTGGAGCTTTGGAGGAAAGAGAAGAGTACCACCTACTGGGGAACGTGGGATATGGTAAGTCCTTTTTTTGGTACCTTAGGCAAAAATGAGCAATGAACCCTTGCTGTGCAGGGGAAGCCCCACTGTAAGGGTAGAGGCTTAACTCCCTAGCGTACAGCTTTAACAACTTGCCGACCGCTGCGCGCCGATATACGTCGGCACAATGGCAGCGGTGGGCAAATGGATATACCTGTTTGTCCCCTTTACGAAGCCATGCGGCGGGCGCACACACCTGCCGCACTCTCCGTGACCGTGCCCGCGGGCCCTGTGAAGTCGATGTTCGCCGGCGGCCCGCGATCGTTTCACGGAGAGGCAGAATGGGGAGCTGCCTATGTAAACAAGGAATTTCCCTTTTCTGCCTAGTGACAGGACACTGATCTACTGCTCCCTGTGATCGGGAGCAGTTATCACCCCTAGTGGTTAACCCCTTCCCTGCCAGTGTCATTTACACAGTAATCAGTGCATTTTTATAGCACTGTTCGCTGTATAAATGACAATGGTCCCAAAATAGCGTCAAAAGTGTCCGATGTGTCGCAGTCATGAAGAAAATCGCAGATCGCCGCCATTACTAATAATAAAAAAAAATTAATAAAAATGCTATAAAACTATCCCCTATTTTGTAGATGCTATAACTTTTGCGCAAACCAATCAATATACGCTTATTGCGATTTTTTTAACCAAAAATATGTAGAAGAATACGTATCGGTCTAAACTGAGGAAAAAAAAAATTATATATTTTTTGGGGATATTTATTATAGCAAAAAGTAAAAAATATTGAATTTTTTTCAAAATTGACGCTCTTTTTTTATTTATAGCGCAAAAAATAAAAACCGCAGAGGTGATCAAATACCACCAAAATAAATCTCTATTTGTGGGGAAAAAAAAGACGTCAATTTTGTTTGGGAGCCACGTCGCACGACCGTGCAACGGTCAGTTAAAGCAACGCAGTGCCGAATCGCAAAAAGTGCCCTGGTCTTTGGGCAGCCAAATGGTCCCGGGGCTGAAGTGGTTAAAGACTTTAGAATATCTCTGGGCTGTATTTAGTGCAGCACATAAATATGATTGAAGGAGCCTCGTGTTTGCTTGGAATTCTGGTGTTTGTCTCCATCTTATAAATAGTGAGCGAGAACGACACTGCATTGGATGTGTTATTGATTCCGAATGATCTTATTTGACCTTTGCAAAATCTGCAGAGAGTTTGTTGGCGTTCTCAGCCTGGTACAAATAAGTACTGACATGTTCTGGGAGACAGAATCTCAAATGCGCCAGGATTTTAGATATTTTTAAGTGAAAGCTGTCAAAGAGATATTCACACTCTCCTGGAAGTTACAGCCGAAAAGTTGTTGAAAAAAGATGGCTTGTACAAAAAAATAAAAAATTTCAGGAGGAGATGGGGACATGGCAGGAGGTTTTTTGGTCTGACACTCTTCAAAACTCTTCACAGAAGTGGGTTTTAATGCGTGATATACGTGTAGCCAAGTGCGGGACTACTACATAATGGAGGAGAGGAGACATTGCTCAATAAACAGTAAACTGTAATACATAGTTACATAGTAGGTGAGGTTGAAAAAAGACACAAGTCCATCAAGTCCAACCATTATGTGTGTGTTTTTATGTCAGTGTTACATTGTACATCCCTGTATGTTGCAGTCGTTTAGGTGCTCATCGCATAGTTTTTCGAAATTATCAATGCTCCCCGCTGAAACCACTGCTTGTGGAAGAGAATTCCACATCCTTACCGCTCTGACAAAAAAGAACCCTCTACACAGTTTAACCACTTCCTATCCAGGCCATCGACAATTGACGGCCACAAGGCGGCTCTACATTGCCGGGAGGCCTTCAATTGACGGCCTCTGGCCTCCCGCCGCTGGGGGGGGGGGCGCGCGCCGCGTCACTAGGGTGCCGATGCGCGTGCCTGGCGGCCACGATGTCCGCCGGGTACCCGCGATCGGCCGTTACACAGACAAGGACGTGGATCTCTGGGTGTAAACACAGAGATCCACGTCCTGTCATGGAGAGGAGACCGATGCTGTGTCCCTTGTACATAGGGACACAGATCGGTCACCTCCCCCAGCCAGTCCCCTCCCCCCATGGTAAGAATCACTAATAGGGAACACATTTAACCCCTTCCTCGCCCCCTAGTGTTAACCCCTTCCCTGTCACATTTATACAGTAATCAGTGCATATTTATGGCACTGATCGCTGTATAAATGTGAATGGCCCCAAAAATTAGTCAAAAGTGTCCGATGTGTCCGTCGCAATATCACAGTCCTGACAAAAATCGCAGATCGCCGCCATTACTATTAAAAAAAAAGAATAATAAAAAAAAAAACATAATTCTATCCCCTATTTTGTAGGCGCTATAACGTTTGCGCAAACCAATCAATATACGCTTATTGCGATTTTTTTACCAAAAATATGTAGAAGAATACGTATCGGCCTAAACTGAGGAAAAAAAATAGTTTTTATTTTAAAAAAATTGGATATTTATTATAGCAAAAAGTAAAAAATATTGTGTTTTTTTCAAAATTGTCGCTCTGTTTTTGTTTATAACGCAAAAAATAAAAACCGCAGAGATGATCAAATACCACCAAAAGAAATCTCTATTTGTGGGGGGAAAAAAGGATGTCAATTTTGTTTGGGAGCCACGTCGCACGACCACGCAATTGTCATTTAAAGCGTGACAGCGCTGAAAGCTGAAATTTCACCTGGGCAGGTAGGGGGTAAATGTGCCCAGGAAGCAAGTGGTTAAGGTTAAACCGCTTCTCTTCTAATTTTAGTGAATGGCCTTTCTTTTTAAATTCCCTTGCACGGAAAAGTTTTATCCCTATTGTGGGGTCACCAGTACGGTATTTGTACATTGAAATCATATCCCCTCTCAAGCGTATCTTCTCCAGAGAGAATGCTTGCAGTCTTTCTTCATAGCTGAGATCCTCCAGTCCCTTTATTAGCTTTGTTGCCCTTCTCTGGAACCTTTCCAATTCCAGCACATCCCTTCTGAGGACTGGTGCCCAGAACTGGACGGCATACTCCAGTTGCGGCCGGACCAGAGTCTTGTAGAGAGGGAGAATTATCGTTTTTATCTCTGGAGTTAATCCCCTTTTTAATGCATGCCAATATTCTGTTGGCTTTGCTTGCAGCAGCTTGGCATTGCATGCTATTCCTGAGCCTGTCATATACTAGGACCCCCAGGTCCTTTTCCTTCCTAGATTCCCCCAGTGATCCCCCCCAGTGAGTACAATTTTAATTTTCCTGTTATGTTCATGGGCAGATAATTTTATCATCTTCCTGCCTCCAGGGGGAGGCCACCCTCTCCTTACCCTGGGGTAGAGGACCATGGGACATGTAGTCCCTCAACTAGCGCTTACTGTAGAGTAAAGCAGCCCAGAGACTACAACTTCCACTGGAGCCAGAGCAACAGAGGATTCAGGGAGAGTCTATAAAGTTGACTGTAACTGGTGAGCTCAATCTCTTGGCCCAGGGACATCTGAGAGTCTGGTCAGGTGCTGTTGTAATAACCGCTGCTGCATCTGCATAGAGACAAAGTGACACAGCACTTCCGTGGCCAGCAGTCCAGTGACCATTCCGCATAGGCGCCAGAGGCTCAGTGACACCTCACATACCAGTGCCAGATACCCAGTGACACAACTTTCTTCAGCAACCAAAGCTAGAGAGACACTTATACTGATCGCTTTCAGTGGTTTCCTGCCAACTCCACTGCAGAATTCTGTGTATCATTCACCTAACCTACCGTTACCCAGGGCCTGCTCTTCCCTCCTCCTTTTACCAGAGTCATATCTTCATCCAGGATTGGTGAAAAGGCAGTTTGCCCAGCCTAACATGTGGATGCTGCTAGCAGACACTTTTACCCAATCTCAGCTAAGTAGATCCTATTACCCCTGTTTTCACTGCATGCAGACCTGACTCAGTCGTCATCATTTATACTCCAACTATTAAAGGGCCCCTACTATTGCCGGCACAAGATTAAGCCTTAAGCACAAGCAGACGCTACTCGATGTATATCTAGCAAAGACTAATGGCGCATACACACAACGGTTTTTAATGTCATTGAAAAAAACAAAGTTTTTCTCGACGTGATTCTTCTCAAGCCTACCTTGGCTACACACTATTGTGAAAAAAAATGCTCGAGCAAAGCGCGGTGACGTACGAAATGTACGACAGCACTATAAAGGGGAAGTTCTATTCGGATGGCGCCACCCTTTGGGCTGCTTTTGCTGCTCTCGTGTTAGTAAAGTTTGGTGAGAGACGATTCTCCCTTTTCATCCTCGTGCTCTTCAGTCCGTTACAGCGTGATGAATGTGCTATCTCCATTACGAACGCTGGTTTTACCAGAACGAGCGCTCCCGTCTCATCACTTGCTTCTGAGCATGCGCGTGAATAACTACGAGAAAAATTAGAGCATGTTTCAAATTTTTAATGGCTATTTTTCACGTCGTGAAAAATGCTCTCATACCTCCCAACCTGCACGGATTCTGCGGGATGATCCCACACAGCCACTTACCTCCCACATTCCTGCGATAGAGGCAGTATTCCCGCACAGAAGAAGAGCCAGTGAATGGAGGCAGCACAGGAGGAGGAGGAGGTAAGAAGTTGTCAACAGCAATGTCACCACTTGTCACCTTCCCGCGGCAGAACCTCCCTTGCTAAACATGTTAATACGTGGATTTCTTCTGTTTGACAGCACCCCCACCCCCTACCCGCTCAGCAACTTTAATGTCGGGTACACGTTTATTAGCCGCCCCGCAGCAGCATCCCCCCCCCCCGCTCAGCAACTTTAATGTCGGGAACAAGTTTCTTTGTTTCTTTGCTGTCCCGTGGCAGCACCCCCCCCCCCCGCTCAGCAACTTTAATGTCGGGAACAAGTTTCTTTGCTGTCCCGTGGCAGCACCCCCCCCCCCCCCCCCCGGGCTCAGCAACTTCGATGTCTGATTAATTTGTCCCGCAGTGTCATTTTCAAAAGTTGGGGGGTATGTACTCTGGAGCCCACACACAATCGTTTTTAATGACCAAATTAAAAAAAATGCCATTTTCTTGTCATGAAAAACGGTCGTGTGTACGCAGCATTAGGGGCACTTTCCCTCTACCTGTATAAAACTACTAACCCTCCAACCATAACTGCATCATATACAGTCTAGGCTTGGCAGTTACAAGTATAAACACGTAGCACTGTGGAACCTGAGTGCATTAGTAGCAGGTCTGCTTTCCACGGTCAGTGCTGCATCTCTGAGGGATACTGTTATGCCACGTACACACGATCGGAATTTCCGACAACAAAACCGTGTTTTTTTTTCCGTTGGATTTTCGCTAAATATCCCCTTATAGGCATTTTGAGATCACAGGGACCAAGGGGATTAATATCCAAATTATACTCACATCTGCTACAGAGTAAAATAAGTGGTGAGCCGACACGATCGGAATTTTCGACCACAAAACCGTGGGGTTTTTTTCAGACGGACTTTGGCTCAAATTTGTCTTGCACACACACGGTCACACAAATGTTGCTCGGAAATTCCGAACGTCAAGAACGCGGAGACGTACAACACTACGACGAACCGAGAAAATTAAGTTCAATGATTCCGAGCATGCATCGAATTGATTCCGAGCATGCGTAGGATTTTTGTGCGTCGGAATTGGATACACCCGATCGGAATTTCCGACAAGAACTTTTGTTGTCGGAAAAATTGAGAACCTGGCTCTCAAACATTTGTTGTCGGAAATTCCGACAGCAAATGTCCGATGGAGCCTACACATGGTCGGAATATCCGACCAAAAGCTCCCATCGAACATTTGTTGTCGGAAATTCCGATCGTGTGTACGCGGCATTACAGTCTATATTGCTCCCACCCTGTGGTTCATGGTTACTTGTATTAATCCATCTATGTTTCTAATATTATCTGACTGAGTGTTGCTGCAAGCTGATTGTTTTTTTTTTATTATCAACTTGTAGTAATCAATACAATAGTGTTGACTGAACTGTGTGTTTATTGCCTTTATTTTGCACTGGGTATTGCTTGTGGCAAGGTTACAGAACATTGCTTGCAAACTTAGAGAAACCTAGAGTATCAGCAGGGTCAAAGTGTTTGCAAGGACCTTAGACTGTAAAGCCCTGTACACACGATCGGTTTTACCAATGAAAACAGTCCAATGGATTTTTTTCATCGGACAAACCGATCGTGTATGGGCCCCATCGGTGTCAAAAAATAGAACATGTTTTAAATTTTTCCGATGGATAAAAAACCGATAGCAAATTACGATTGTCTATGGTTAAGTCCATCGGTTAAAAAACCCACGCATGCTCAGAATCAAGTCGACGCATGCTCAGAAGCATTGAACTTTATTTTTCTCGGCTCATCGGAGTGTTTTACGTCACGGCGTTTGGAACGGTCGGTTTTTTGACTGATGGTGTGCAGGCAAGGCTGATGGAAGTCAGCTTCATCGGATTTCCGATGGAAAAATCCATCGGATTAGAATCCATAGGAAATCCAATCGTGTGTACAGGGCTTAAGCTCCTTGAGGTCAGGGACAGATGTCAATATACGTATGTAGAGCATTGTGTAAATTGTTGGTGCTGTATAAGTACCTGTAATAAATAAAGGTACACATAGTATTTTTTTTTTTCACTGGAGATTATGTGCTTCTGTTAGCTAATTGTAATTTTTTTGTCCTAGGATTTGTTAAATCGCCCTTCCGAAGGGCCTACTTGTGAAACAGCCACCTATTACCATACCAAATGAGTGCAAATAGTTTACCAGCAAAGAAGGAAACAGCCATTTAAACATATCACATTCTGCGGATTGAAGACTCCAAGGAAATCAATAGGAGAATGATATTCCAAACGCCGATATTAAATCAAATTTGTTATGCGATTCATTTGATGATTAAAATGCAAATTGTTCAGCTAATGAAATACGGTGATTTGAGTGGGGAAATCCGCTGTATTTTATCTCATTTGATTAGTAATTCAACTTCTATTAAATAAGACCTGTCGTGTGTCAGTGGAATTCGGCTAATGAGAACTTCTATGCTGACATAGTGACCTGCGTATTAGATGTAGGAGTAGTTCGTATTGTTCGTATCAAGCAAGCCGACTCTCTCCTTCAGATCTGAACTCCAGGCGGCCAGCAAAATACAGAGATGAAGTGCGTGCAAAAGAGAACTTGTACTTGTCAAAGGACTTGTATTTCTGTCCATCCAGTGCTGAAATTTACACAGCTACGCCATGCAGCAAAGAGGGATGATAATCGAATCCTTCAACACCTTTCCGCCCGGCCTATAGCGGATTGATGACTGGGCAGTGGCAGAACGGGCTGCTCTTGCGCGCCGCCAGGGGGTTCGCACTGCCATTCTGAACAATCAGCATCGAGTCCGCAGTACCCGCTGATTGGCTCCCGCTGTGCATAATCACAGCGGGAGCGAGCCGCCGCCGGTGTGCATTCATTTCCGCTACCCAGAAGTGCAGTATCACGTATACAGTATGTACGTGATCCGGAGAACAGCGGCCGCCCCGTAGCAGTAAAACTGCTATAGGGCATCAGTGAACTGGTAAAGATGTTCTTCACTATACACCCCTTGGTAGAATATGTTAGGAATAAACTGGGAATATGGATAAAATTACCATTATCAATGTCAGGACGAATACAGTTGATTAAATCTATTATATTGCCTAAAGCCTCGTACACACGATCGGATTTCCTATGGATTCTAATCAGATAGTTTTGTCCATCGGAAATCCGAAGAAGCTGACTATCATCAGTCTTGCCTACACACCATCAGTCCAAAAACCGACCGTTCCAAACGCGGTGACGTAAAACACTCCGATGAGCCGATAAAAATGAAGTTCAATGCTTCTGAGCATGCGTTGACTTGATTCTGAGCATGCGTGGGTTTTTTATCCGATGGACTTGCCCATAGACGATCAGAGTTTTCGATCGGTTTTTTATCCATCGGAAAAATTTAAAACATGTTCTATTTTTAAAAACCGATGGAAAAAAGACCGATGGGTCCCATACACGATCGGTTTGTCTGATGAAAACAATCCATCGGACGGTTTTCATCGGTTAAACCGATCGTGTGTACAGGGCTTAAGTGTCTATATGTGTTTGCGCACTCCCCGGTAAAGATACCAAAACAGATATTAAAAAAAAACGAAACTCCCAGATGACTAGGTTTATTTGGGCATATGGTAGATGTAAATTAAAATTCACAATGCTACAAAGACCCAAAATAGCAGCAGGGCTTGCACTGCCAGATTTATTTTTATATTACCTGGCAGGGCAACTAAAACATTTAAGATCTTGGGTGAGTGAGTGAATAACTTGTATAGCGCTGCAAATGCGAACTGAATCGCCTCAATTCGCTTTGCCTCCATGGATGTCCTGATCCTTCAGAAGAGGTGGGTCTTAAGTTTTTTCCTGAAGGCCCGATGGTTTTCTTCCATGCTGATGTTTGTGGGTAGAGCGTTCCATAGCCGTGGTCCTTGGACTGCAAATCTTTGTTCTCCCTTCGATTTGTAGCAGGACTTGGGGATATGGAGGAGGTTTTGGTTAGTTGATCAGAGAATGCGATTTGGGGTGTAGTGTTTAATTTTCTAGCACAAGTATTGAGGAGCGTTTCCTTGTGGGCAATTATGGGTTAGGCAGAGGGTCTTGAAAGTGACCCGATCCTTTACGGTTAGCCAATAAAGGGTCCTCCGGGATGGGGTGATGGATTCCCAGGGTTTTTCCCCCGTTACCAGTCTGGCTGCTGTGTTCTGGATGACTTGTAGGCGCGAAATCTGGTACTTAGGTAGTCCTATGTAGAGGGAGTTTGCGTAGTCGAGTCGGGAATTGATGATTGTTCCAACTACTACTGCTATCTCCTCTCCTGGGATGAAGGGGATGAGTCTACGCAGAAGGCAGAGGAGATGGTGAGATCTGCTGACTACTGATCCTATTTGTGCATCCATCGACATCTCCTAAGTCAAAGATGACTCCGAGACTTTTGACTTTGGTGCTCGGGGTAATGGTTTGTCCAAGGATGGTGGGTGGTGTCCAAGAAGTCTTATATTTGTCTTTTGGTTTGCGTGGAGGAGAAGAAGTTCTGTTTTGGATCCATTGAGTTTGAGAGAGCTTGCAGTCATCCAATCATCGATCAATCTGAGGCATTTTTCTAGTCCGAGATATTGGTCTTTTTTTCCGGTGATGCGAAAGTAGAGTTGGGTGTCGTCAGCATATGAGTGGTAGCACAGGTCCTGTTTTGCTGATGATTTTGAGGAGTGGGCGGAGGTAGATGTTGAAGAGCACGGGTGACAGTGGTGATCCTTGAGGGACTCCGCAAGAAATTGCGCGAGTTTCAGAGGTGAAGGCTCCTAGTTTCACTGTCTGGGAACGATTTTCTAGGAAGGATGCGAACCAAGGTAGATCTGAGTCTGTGACTCCTGCTACTTCTTTAAGGCGAATGAGTAGAGTTTTGTGGTCTACAGTGTCGAACGCTGCACTGAGATCCAGCAGCACCAGGAGACATGATTCTCCATCATCTGCTGCTTCGAGGGCGTCATCCCATATTTTGAGGAGTGCTGTTTCTGTGCCATGGCCTGGGCCTGATTGTAGTGGGTCCGAGAGTTTGTGGGAGTCCAAATGGAGTTGTAGCTGTTGTACTACTGCTTTCTCCATGATCTTGGAGAAGGTGTTAAGACTTGTTACCGGTCTGCGGTAGTTTGGGTCTTTGGGGTTGAGGTTGGGATTCTTTAGGAGGGGTTTGATTATGCCTTGCTTGAGGGGGATCGGAACAATACCTTCTTTGTAATGCAGGAGCAAGAAACGAGGGTGGAGAAATATTTGCTAAGCAGGATGCAGATAGGTGACTTTCTGGTAGGATTAGAAACAACAGATTTGAGGAGGGTTGGAGTAAGAATTCCCCTTCTAAAGCTGGCCAGGTCAGTTTGGAAGGAGGCAAAAAAACTAACGGGATTTATTGATATCCCGCCAGAAACTGCCTTGTGGAATAACCCAACATTTGAGCATTTGGAAGCATTTGAGGATAGTACATTATGGAAACAGAAAAAGGTAACAACTATTTGGTCAGATGTACGATAAAAATAGAATATTATCATATGAGAACTTGTGTAAACAATATAACCTCCCAAGTAAACAGTTCTATAGGTATTTACAGCTTAGACATGTATTACAGGTACAGTTTGGAAGAAAGGAATTAAAAATATCTAAATATCCCCTTATAGGCATTTTGAGATCACAGGGACCAAGGGGATTAATATCCAAATTATACTCACATCTGCTACAGAGTAAAATAAGTGGTGAGCCGACACGATCAGAATTTTTTTTCAGATGGATTTTGGCTCCAACTTGTCTTGCACACACACGGTCACACAAATGTTGCTCGGAAATTCCGAACGTCAAGAACGCGGTGACGTACAACACTACAAGGAGCCGAGAAAAATTAAGTTCAATGATTCCGAGCATGCGTCTAATTGGTTTCGAGCATGCGTAGGATTTCTGTGCGTCGGAATTGGATACACGCGATCGTAATTTCCGACAAGAACTTTTGTCGGAAAAATTGAGAACCAGCTCTCCAACATTTGTTGTCGGAAATTCCGACAGCAAATGTCCCAATGGATCCTCCACACGGTCAGAATATCCGACCAAAAGCTCCCATCGAACATTTGTTGTCGGAAATTCCGATCGTGTGTACGCGGCATAAGGGATAAATGGCAGGTAGCCTTCCCAGATATGAGTGACCAGGAATGGGATGAAATCTGCTCCTCTCACTTGAAAGTATCCCCAGCAATGAATAACAGGATAACCCAGTTAAATATAATACATCAGACATACCTCGCTCCTCCGAATAGGTTATATAAAATGAGGATGCCTGCACCAAACTGCACAAGATGTGGGGCAGGGGGGTGCAGACTTTCTCCACTTGATGTGGTACTGTGGGAGCATAGGGAGATACTGGCAGCAGGTGGTCAGGAAATTAGAAAAAGTTATAAATAGACCTATCACAGCCACAGTGGAACTCTGGGAGTTACTTGCTGGGAGTACTAAAGGAGGAGAGAGGGTGTAGATATAGTAGGATATTCTTACAAGAAGTATTATTCCTGGCACTAAAACAAATAGTGGAGAAATGGATTCAGCCGAAACCACCGACACTAGGCCAATGGGTGAGAGTAGTAAACCAGGTTGTACCACATGAAAGAATAATTCATGAACAAAGGGGAAATGTGCAAAAATATGAAAACAGATGAGCAAAGTGGAATGTATCTTATCTAACAATGGATAGAGGAATACCTGAAAACACTGTATAAGGTAAATAGTAGACTTGTGCACAACGGAAAAATTTGTTTAGTTTCGGTTCGTTTCTTTTCGGTCCTGTTGATTCGTAATCGGTCGTAATTTTGCTAGACGGGATTTTTCGTGTTCGGACTAATTCGTATTTTCGCAAGCGACATTTTTCGTTGAATAGGAATGATTCCTATTAATGTAAGCCTTATTTTTAGTTGATTTATAATTCGTACTTTCGGTAGAGTACGTTGTTTTTCGTTGATTCTGGACACAACTCCTACTTTCCTAACTTTTTTTGGGTTCGTTGATTCGTAATTTTCCGTGTCTCTCTCACAATGACGCTGCCTATTATGCCTAATGTGCTTCGAATGGATTTGTACTTTTCTAAATACATAGCGGTTATTTGTAACGATTCGAAATCTCGTATTTTACTTTTGTTTTTTACATGCGGCTATAGCCTCCGCCCCTGTACACCATTTTGAGAGGGAGTTCAGCACGGTGAGGGAGAAGCAGAGAGCAGAGCAGAGTGTTATTGTGCTTCGAATGGATTCAAAATCTCGTATTTTACTTTCGTTTTTTACATGCGGCTATAGCCTCCGCCCCTGTACACCATTTTGAGAGGGAGTTCAGCACGGTGAGGGAGAAGCAGAGAGCAGAGCAGAGTGTTATTGTGCTTCGAATGGATTCAAAATCTCGTATTTTACTTTCGTTTTTTACATGCGGCTATAGCCTCCGCCCCTGTACACCATTTTGAGAGGGAGTTCAGCACGGTGAGGGAGAAGCAGAGAGCAGAGCAGAGTGTTATTGTGCTTCGAATGGATTCAAAATCTCGTATTTTACTTTTGTTTTTTACATGCGGCTATAGCCTCCGCCCCTGTACACCATTTTGAGAGGGAGTTCAGCACGGTGAGGGAGAAGCAGAGAGCAGAGCAGAGTGTTATTGTGCTTCGTATGGATTCGTACATTCGTAACTTTTTTCATAACGAATTATGCCGAAGACATTCGGGCATTCGCTATTTGCGATATAATTTATTTCGGATTCGGTTTTATTCGTAATTGCTTTGTTCGGAAATTCGAATGCTTCCGAATGTCCAAAAGTTGCTAAATTCGGACAAATTTCTGTTCATTACGAAACGAATTGCACAAGCCTAGTGAATAGAAGGTGGAAGAAAATAGTGACTATAAGATGGACGAGAGGGACTGGAATGAGTGGTAAGAGAGAATGGAAATGCAATTGGAAACATATGAAAAATTTTAAGAAGTTGTAACAAAACAAAATGTAAAACTTTGTAAATTAACATGTAAGTAAAATTTGTAATAAAGAGTATTGAAAAAAAAAAAAAGAAAGATGTTCTTCACCCTGTTTTACGAAAATTAAAAGTCAGTAGCTGCACTCTCATAGCTATTGTGAATACTCCCCCGTAATGTGTCTAATTCAGTGGTTCTCAACTCCAGTCCTCAGGGCCCACCAACAGGCCAGGTTTGCAAGATAACTGAAATGCATCACAGGTGATTTAATTTGCTGCTCAGGGATTGCAGTATTCTAGTCTGCATCTCCCCAAGGTAATACTTAAAATCTGGCCTATTAGTGGGTCCTGAGGACAGGAGTTGAGAACCACTAGTCTAATTTATTTGTTTCCTATGATCCCCAGCTCCATCTAGTGGCCATGATGCAGTATTTTCCCAGATTGAGGTATTTTTGGAAAATACTGCATTATGGCCACTAGATGGAGCTGACCATCATAGGAATTCTACATTTTAGGTTATTCTCAGTGGCTGTGCAAATGCTGAGACATTCGGACCGCAATTTTTTTTTTGCTGTCACAATGTAGAGCAGTGTTTCTCAACTCCAGTCCTCAAGGCGCCCGAACAGGTCATGTTTTCAGGCCTTAGTAATTACCACAGCTGTTTCATCTTAGGGAAATCCTGAAAACATGACCTGTTGGGGCGCCTTGAGGACTGGAGTTGAGAAACACCGATGTAGAGTATAAGATTTCCTATCATTTGTGCCAGGTCTTGCCACAAAGAGTTAATCCAGCTCTGAGCAATCCTCTTTTATTGTTCAGTGAGATAAAACGGACAAACAGAGAAAAACCTTTGTCCGTTCCGCCCCCTTGCTTTGAGTGACAGGTTATTTACATATCTCGTGCACTAGCTTTAGACAGGCATTATTTTTTAATTCCCACCCCCACTCCTTTTCTGAAGTCATGTGGTTACTTTTCTGGATTTTGACTGGATGTTAGTGATCATAGCAGAAGGAATACACAGGAGAAAATGCATGTTGACAAGGGGAGTGTAGAGGTGGGCGGGGAGTCTACTGACATCACGACTCCGCCCACCGAGCTCCAGACAACAGACCCACCCACAGAATCTGCAGTTTTTCAGTTCTTATAACAGACAGAGGGGAGACATTTGACAGATAAGGATACATGCAGGAGGCATCTCTATCCTTATAGATCAGCACAATGGCAGTAGTTTAGAAAGGATGAGAGTGGCTTTACATCCACTTTAAGTGAACTTTTTGCTTTGGCCTACATGGGCCAAGATACCGTGGCGTGGTTTTCCTTTCAGCCAATGTCTCGTCCAATCCAGTTTAAAACGTCCCCTCACCGGAAGAATAGAATTGGAAGCAAAGTGTTTAAAGTAAAGACATTATACAGCCGAGAAAAGATTGTGGGAAAGAAATGGGGGATGGGATTCAGGTGAGAAATGGAATATGTATTAGAGGCAGTGAACTCAATCATCCTGCGGCAGAGAGCCATGAGAAAAGGGTCTGGCCCTGAAACAAAGAAAGAGATTAGACGTGATCTGAGGTTACAGAGCGGCGCAGAGGGAGAGATAAGAAAACATTCCATGAATCTAAATTTTAATTCTTCCTTAATCCCTTTTTATGTAGAAATGATCTCTCTCAATCTTATTGTAAAGGTATTAACAATATTTTTTACATTATTTTCTTTTTGCCTTAATTATCTGTTAAACGCATTGTTATTAAAAGGGGAAAAAAGAAAAAAAAGTTTTGGCATCAGGAATTGTATTCCCATTTGGAGATATAAGCTACATTGTATTACAATTTACTGTAGCAATGTCTTAAATTTTTGGTAATCTGTCTACGATGAATGTCCTTGAACCCCCATGGCTACTTTAACTAGACTTAAGAACCTTTTTCTAAATCGGAGCGACTTGCGTCGCTTCTAATAGGCCCCTTTCACACTGGCACGTTTTTCAGGCGGTTTAGCGCTAATATTAGCGCTGTTATACTGCCTGAAAAAATCGTGCCCTGTATTCTTCAATGTGAAAGCCCGAAGGCTTTCACACTGAAGCGGTGCGCTAGCAGGACCGCTCCAAAAGTCCTGCTAGCCGCTTCTTTACAGCGGTGAAGGAGCGGTGTGTTCACCGCTCCTTTACCGCGGCTGCCCATTGAAATCAATGGGACACCGTGGTAATACCGCCCGCAAACCGCGGCAATAGCCGCGGTTTGCGGCCGGTATTAACCCTTTTTCGTCCGCTAGCGGGGGTTAAATTCACCCCGCTAGCAGCCGCATACTGCGGTGATAACGACGGTATAGCGGCGCTGAAAATCGCGCTATACCGCCACCGCACCTGCCCGCCCCAGTGTGAAAGGAGCCTTAGAACAGTTCTATTGAACAGAGCGGGATGCGACTTTTCAGGCGGCTGATTCGCTTAACGAGTCGCCCCCTGTGTGAATGGGCTCTAATGCAGCTTAGGTAAATATATCACACCACTAAATAACTTTATTGTACAAAATCTGAAAAACAACACACATGTTAAAGAATGCGCAAGCTCTGACTCAAATACACTATATTGCCAAAAGTATTGGGACACCTGCCTTTACACGCACTCGAACTTTAATGGCATCCAAGTCTTAGGGTTCAGTATTGAGTTGGCCCACCCTTTGCAGCTATAACAGCTTCAACTCTTCTGGGAAGTCCGTCCACAAGGTTTAGGAGTGTGTCTATGGGAATGTTTGACCATTCTTCCAGAAGAGCATTTGTAAGGTCAGGTACTGATGTTAGAAGGCCTGGTTCGCAGTCTCTGCTCTAATTCATCCCAAAGGTGTTCTATCAGGTTGAGGTCAGGACTCTGTGCAGGCCAGTCAAGTTCCTCCCCCCCAAACTCGCTCATCCATGTTCTTTATGGACCTTGTTTTGTGCACTGGTGCGCAGTCATGTTGGAACAGGAAGGGGCCATCCCCAAACTGTTCCCACAAAGTTCGGAGCATGAAATTATCCAAAATGTCTTGGTTTGCTGACGCCTTAAGAGTTCCCTTCACTGGAACTAAGGGGCCAAGACCAACCCCTGAAGAACAACCCCTCACCATAATCCCCCCTCCACCAAATGATTTGGACCAATGCCTAAAGCAAGGTCCATAAAGACATGGATGAGCGAGTTTGGGGTGGAGGAACTTGGCTGGCCTGCACAGAGTCCTGACCTCAACACCTTTGGGTTGAATTAGAGCGGAGACTGCGAGCCAGGCCTTCTCATCTAACATCAGTACCTGACCTCACAAATGCTCTTCTGGAAGAATGGTCAAACATTCCCATAGACACCCTCCTAAACCTTGTGGACAGCCTTCCCAGAAGAGTTTAAGCTGTTATAGCTGCAAAGGGTGGGGCCAACTCAATACTGAACCCTACATACTAAAGCCTCGTACACACGATCTGATTTTTGGCCAGCCGAGCGTCAGACTTTTGTCAAAAGGGCGTCTGCCTGGATTTTGTCTTGCATACTAACGGCACACAATTGTTGGCCAACAAACACGAACGTAGTGACGTTTTACGTGGAATTTCAGCTCTTGAGCGCCACCCTTTGGGCACCTTCTGCTAATGTCGTGTTTGGTGAGCACTGATTCCGAGCATAAGTGTTTGTACTTTGGACTTTTGGGTGACGGACTTGTGTACAGATGAAACAACAAAGGGATGGGGACAAGGGACAGTGGCTGATCCCCCTGGAGGGAATGCTGTAGGGTCAGCATCAGCCACTGTTCCTTGTCCCCATCCCTTTGTTGTTTCATACTAACCCGGATGATGGTACACTTTTAATGATTATTAACCTTTTTACATGAGGCTATACTCCCAATCTTGTGTACAGATGAGACGAAAATCTGACAACAGACCGTTGTCCGCCGAAAATTTATTAGCATGCCATCCAACATTTGGCAGAAAGTTGGATAACAATTGTCTGATGGTCGGATTTTAGGCCAACAGTCTGTCATCACACAATTCCCTGCCGAAAATCCAATTGTGTGTACGAGGCTTTAGACTGGGATACCATTAAAGTTCATGTACGTTTAAAGGCAGGCGTCCCAATACTTTTGGTATTATAGTGTATGTGTATGTATATATATATATATATATATATACATATATATATAGCCCTCAAAAATTCCACTCGCCTGTTCGCATTTTACGAGTGGATTTTGAGGGCTGGGCGAGTGTGGGCTGCCTGGGAGCGGGGGGGGGGGGGCGATCGTGGGGGAAGAGAGACAGGAGAGCTGCTGCTGCTGCTGCTGCCGCCGCCGCCACCACATTGATCAGCGTGCGGGGAACATAACAGCTTTCATTTCAATAGCTGTGTGTTCCCCGTCGTGCGTCGTCATATATAGCCCCTCCCCCTTGTCCGGGCACTTTGATAGAGAGATCACCCGCCCCAGGATTGGACAGGCGATCTGTCTATCAAAGTGCCCGGACAAGGGGGAGGGTCTATATATGATGGCGAGCGACGGGGAACACACAGCTATTGAAATGAAAGCTGTTATGTTCCCCGCGCGCTGATCAACCAGATGGCGGCGGTGGGGCTCTCTCTTTCCCTACACAGGTAGGACACATGGCTGCATTGGGGACACAAGGCTGCATTTGGGGACACAAGGCTGCATTGGGGACACATGGCTGCATTGGGGACACAAGGCTGCATTGGGGACACATGGCTGCATTTGGGGACACATGGCTGCATTGGGGAAACAAGGCCGCATTTGGGGACACAAGGCTACACAAGGCTGCATTTGGGGACGCATGGCTGCATTGGGGACAGGTGGCTGCATTTGGGGACATAAGGCTGCATTGGGGACAGATGGCTGCATTTGGGGACACAAGGCTGCATTGGGGACACAAGGCTGCATTTGGGGACACATGGCTGCATTGGGTACACATGGCTGCATTTGGGGATACATGGCTGCATTGGGGACACAAGGCTGCATTTGGGGATATAAGGCTGCATTTGGGGACATAAGGCTGCATTGGGGACAGATGGCTGCATTTGGGGACACAAGGCTGCATTGGGGACACAAGGCTGCATTGGGGACACAAAGCTGCATTTGGGGACACATGGCTGCATTTGGGGACACATGGCTGCATTGGGGACACATGGCTGCATTTGGGAACACATGGCTGCATTGGGGACACAAGGCTGCATTTGGGGACACAAGGCTACACAAGGCTGCATTTGGGGACACAAGACTGCATTTGGAACAGATGGCTGCATTTGGCGACACATGCGGCATTGGGGACACATGGCTGCATTTGGGGACACATGGCTGCATTTGGGGACAGATGGCTGCATTTGGGGACACATGGCTGCATTGGCGGTCACAGGCTGAATTGGGGACACAGGCTGCACTGGCGGACAGAGGCTGCTTTGGCGGACATGGACAGGCTGCAGTTTTGGACATGGATAAAGTTGTTAATATTTATTTTTATAACTTAATTTTGCATAAACAATTTAAGTGTCATTTCATGAGATAATTTGAGGGCGTGTTTAGGGGCGGGATTAGGGGCAGGGCATGGTAGGGGTTGGGCCCGGCAAATGGTGGCGAGTAACCCTTGAGGTCTGGCTAGTAGCTCAGGATTTGAAATTTTGAGCCCTGTATATATATTTATATATACATACACAACAGGGTATGGAAAACTACAAATGCTAAGAGGCATGATTGGAACAAATAAAATGCTCTGGGAGGGGCATTAAGGGGAAAAAAAGTCAATGGACCAAATTGGTTGAAATTGCGCCGAAAAAAAATTGTGAGCCTAAAAAATGTTGTCCCAGTCTGACTAAAGCATCCTTATAGCACTGGAGGGAGTTTTATTACCAAGGACTGGCTCTAGAAAATGAAAAATTTTACAGCTAGCAGACATCAGAACTACTTTAAGTAGACTAACATTTTGCTAAAAATGGTCATGTGACACCCTTCTGATGAGCTTCAAGCTTAAAAAAAAATTATGTTGTACATAAAAATAAAGAATTCCTGGAAAGTGGAGGGAAAATGGAACAGCAAACATAGCTCTGGGGGACCCCATATCAAGAAGATTACTGCAATTCACTTTATGCATTGAAATTTCATGGAATGAATACAGGTTTATTGCAGCAAATATAGAAACTATAACTTTAGAGATTCAAGATGTGTTTGATTCCTAGATATATGAAGGTAAACATATACAGACTCCCTATTCTTAATTTAAAATATTTTCTAAAATATTTAAAAATATATATTTTCTTACATTTATGTTTAGAATATTTAATAAAAGCACAAGGGATTTTGGTGAAATAGATCTTGCTCATTTTTTTTTGTTTGCCGAATGTTGCCAAAGCGGAAACTTATCATTTTGCTCATTGTGATTTTTAGGTTTAAAAAAGATTGAATCTTTATTTAGAGAATGTTTTTTTTTTTCTTTTTTTCTTTGTTATTTGTGTACTTATTCAATTTTATTTTTTTATAATGAAGGGTGCTTTTGGGTACATAAAGCAGGTCCAGAATAGTTGAAAGGAACTTCCATAACCCTTAAGAGACATATAAAAGCCATCGTACCTTTATAAACCACCAAACACCATCCTAAAATCTCCCTTCCATTGAACTCAAATGCATTTCACCAAAATGGCAAAATTTTGGGCGAAATCTCCAAAGAGTTTAGGAAGTGGAAAATTCTTAAATTTACTCATAACTAGAAGCAGCCCTTGGTGAATATTCCTTTTTGTGCTAGACGTGACATCACCGGATCTCCGACAGAACTCCCCGAAGACCCGGAAGTCGGCGGAGAGGTGAGTACCGATCAAAAGAATTTTGATTGATTAAAAAAATGTATCGATTAATCAAGGAATTCATAGTTAATTTCCACAGCCCTAAACATAATATCTAGATTTAGCAACTGTTATTCATGTACCCAGCTATAAAAAAAACTGGCTTTTGGCTCTATCCAACGCTAACAAAGAAAGTCGGCCTTTAATATACTTTAAAGAATCTTATAAGTACTATTTTTTAATGGACAAAACTCACAACCATGAACAGTTTTTTGTAACACATTTTCATTCTTGTAATTTACTGATTCGCAGGGATAATGCCCAACACATCCTAACATAGCCCCGGTATGATAGCACAGGGCTGATGGCACAGACGAGTGATCACGTCTTAAGTAACCTATTCCACTAATGGTGTGTTTGGCACACGTAATCTAGGAAAAAAAATGACAAGGTTAAAGATGAAACAGTGGTTCCCAAACGGTGTCGGTTTCATAAATCCTTCCTAATCAAGCTCTTTTACGTGGCGAGATGAAGTCGGAAATGAGAGGCAACTTCCACTCGCTCTCCAGGGAACACATGAAAGTCTTTCAGAGGCTTAAATGGGAAAAATTCTAATTCTGTATTGAAATCTGAAGAATTCATCTCTTCGGTGGAGGAGATTAACGGTGGCTATGAATAGGATTTATAGCCGTCGTAAGTAACGTGTTAGATTTTAGGGGCCTCCCAGGCGATGTCCCAATGCTTTCCTCTGCTACGTATGACAAGTAGTTATTATTTTACTTAGAAATGGAGATGAGAGAATTGATCAAACAAGTTCAAAGGTTCAACCTGAATCAGGATGGTAAAAGCCCACTGGGGATTTATTGTTTTCAGCCGATCCAACAGTATATCTAAAGTCAAAACTTCTTTACAGACACAGGTGTCCCTCCACTAAAGATCTCACCTTCTGTTCTGGTGACAATCATAAATCATGCTTCTAAACCTTCTTAGAATAGAATGAGGAACAGCTTTAACCACCTCAATACCGGACACTTTCACCCCCTTCTTGTCCAGGCCAATTTTCAGCATTAGGTGCTCTCACACTTTGAATGACAGTTACTCAGTCATACAACACTGTACACATATGGCATTTTTATCATTGAACTTGACCAGGAGCCTAAATGGCCTGTATAGAGTCTTGGCCTCAACCTAATAGAACACCTTTGAGATGAATTAGGCCAGTCAAGTTCTCCACCCCAAGCCCACTCATCCATGTCTTTACGGACCTTGCTTTGTCCACTGGTCCAAATCATGTGGTGGTGGGGGGGGGATTATGGTGTGAGGTTGTGTTTCAGGGGTTGGGATTGGCCCCTTAGTTTCAGTGAAGGGAACTCCTAAGGCGTCGGCATACCAAGACATTTTGGACAAGTTTATGCTCCCAACTCTGTAGGAACAGTTTGGGGACGGTCCCTTCCTGTTCCAACATGACTGCGCACCAGTGCACAAAGCAAGATTCATAAAGACATGGATGAGCGAGTTTGGGGTGGAGGAACTAGACTGGCCTGCACAGAGTCCTGACCTCAAGTCCTGAGCTCAACTCAACCTTTGGGATGAATTAGAGCAGAGACTGTGAGCCAGGTCTTCTCGTCCAACATCAGTGCCTGACCTCACAAGTGTGCTTCTGTCAAACATTCCCATAGACACACTCCTAAACTTTGTGGACAGCCTTCCCAGAAAAGTTGAAGCTGTTATAGCTGCAAAGGGAGGGCCAACTCAATATTGAGCCCTATGGACTAAGACTAGGATGCCATTAAAGTTCATGTAAAGGCAGGTGTCCCAATACTTTTGACAATATAATGCATGTAATTGTGTCATTTAGTACTGTGCATTAAGCAGGAAGTGTAAATCTAGCCTAGCAGTATCTGCCTTACAGTTATCCTTTCAGGTAATACCAAAAATATACAAAATTCAGGAAAAAAAAAATGGGCCTGACCTGTCATTTCCTGGTGTTATTAATCATGGATAGAGTTCTTCTTTAGGAACTATCCATATGATCTATAGCAAGCATATCAATAGTGCAGGCAATGGTAAAGAGAACCTGTCTAAAAAAGAATTTAAAAAAGGAAAGACTTATCATCTTCCTCGATAAAAATTTCACCCAAGGTAAGAAAAACAGGAGCACTGAATTGTATGCAAATTGGCAGAAGGCACTTAAAAAAAACATATTTTTAATGCTGTGCATAAACCTAGATAGGATTGTATAAAAAAAAATAAAAAATAAAAATAAAAAAAAGATAAAAAAGATATTACGCAGATATCCCCTCAAAGCAAAAAATCGTTCTGCCTGCTGTGCCTCAGCCAAAAGTGTAATATAACCAAAGTACAGAATTACAGTGAAGACAGAAACTTAAAGTAAATACTTTGTTTCCAAAAATATTGCCCATTTTTAGATTTAGACCAGCATTGGCGGCCCATCCATAAGGGGCACAGGGGGCGCTGCCCCCCTAATCCATGCGCCCGGCCCGAGGGCATGGATTTCATTGGTGTTTTTTTTTTTTTTTTAAGCACGTAATTAGAGCCAGAAGTGGCTTCTAATTGGCTTTAAAAAAGGATGGGCTCGGGGCGCAGAACACTGCACCCTGAACCCACCCAGTTGTGTGATAATAGCAAATTAATATTCACTATTGTCTTCCTTCTTCTCCTCCCGGCCAATCAGGAAGCGGGTTGTTTGTCGCCCCCCGGCTGGAACACCAGCCACCACTGCTCCCCGGTGATGGCTGCATGGCATTTCTCATGGCTGGCTTCCTGAGGGTGACAATGGTAGAGCGAAACTATGTCATGAGCATTGGTATTGTTTTGTTTTTTTAGCACCCGTATTCTTATTTTTGCGTAAGTATCTTGATTATTGACTATTATTACAATTTACTGTTTGGTTTTAATTATGACCCCATGGAGGTGATATTGTATCAATATCAGATTGATATGAAAATCTCCTTATGTTCTTTCTAGCCCTGATGAAGGGGGAATTTGGACCCCCAAAACGTGTTGGCTACCTTTTGAATTGTATCTATCTATCTATCTATCTATCTATCTATCTATCTATCTATCTATTCTCTATCTATCTCTTTCTCTATCTATCTATCTATCTATCTATCTATCTATCTATTCTCTATCTATCTCTTTCTCTATCTATCTATCTATCTATCTATCTATCTATCTATCTATCTATCTATCTATCTATCTATCTATCTATCTATCTATCTATCTATCTATCTATTTTCTATCTCTATCTATCTATCTATCTATCTATCTATCTATCTATCTATCTATCTATCTATCCCTTTTCTCTACAGTATGTTTATCTAATAAATGACTACTGAGATTATCCATTTTACTCCTTTTACAGTTCAATTAACAAATGTTTGGTCTATGTAGAATATTGATCTGTGTAAGTGATGTTGTATCTCTTTTTCCTGCAGTTTCTATCTCTCTATCTCTTGTTTTCTTATCTATCCAGTGGTTGGACAGAGTCACTCAGGGGCCCTGGTGTAGGATCAATTTTTGTTCCCTCCTCCTACCCAATTCAACTACTGGCCAAGTAAAAAACACTGAACTCACTTTGTATGAGTTAATAGCGACAAAGAAGAAAACAGATGTGTCCAGATCTTTCTTCTCTTTCTGTCTTCCCTTTCTTTCTTTCTTTCTTTCTTTCTTTCTTTCTTTCTTTCTTTGTAGTAACCTTAGTAGAGCTTAGTAAATCAGCAGAAGTTCTGCTGCCTTCCATCATCCAATCATGTGCAAGCAAAAATGCATTTTTTTTTTCTTGAGCGTGATTGGGTATTCTTTCCAAATGAAGCTTTACCTCATTTAATAAGCTCTGGAGCACAGTCTATTTGCCTTTAGTAAATCAACCCCATAATTTCCTGAAAAACGTAGTCTATTCAATTGCTTGTGAAAGGACTTTGCTTGGAATTTCCACCAGAGGAAGATTAATCTCCTCAAGTGTGGTACAAGTTTTGTGGACCTGAACAGTTCATACAGTTAGTTGGCAAAATTCTCTGGAAGTTCGGTACATGCTCATAGTTCTATAGAAGATAAGTGTCCTCCAGATTGACTTGACTGGCCTGCACAGAGTCCTGACCTCAACCCGATAGAACACCTTTGGGATGAATTACAACGGAGACCAGGTGCCAGGCCTTTTCATCCAATCAGTACCTGACCCCACAAATGTGCTTCTGGAAGAATGGTCAAAAATTCCCATAGACACACTCCTAAACCTTGTGGACAGCCTTCCCAGAAGAGCTGAAGCTGTTATAGCTGCAAAGGGTGGGCCAACTCAATACTGAACCCTACAGATTAAGACTGGGATGCCATTAAAGTTCATGTGCGTGTAAAGGCAGGTGTCCCAATACTTTTGGTAATAAAGTGTAGATCTATCTATCTATTCATTCTCTCTTTCTCTTCATTTCTCTCTCTCTCTCTTTTTCTCTCTCTTTCTCTCTCTCTCTCTCTCTCTCTTGATTTCTCTCTCTCTCTTACTTTTTTTATCTATCTATCTATCTGTAGCACCCTCCTAGATGGGTGCTAGGATTAGGTCAATTTCATTATGGTCCACTGTACCCAGTGGAGCTGCTGTTTGTTGTTAGGCAAATTTAGTTTTGCCACGCTGTAACCAGTGGGGCTGTGCTGATTGTTTTGGTCTGTTCCATGTTTCAGTAGATGCACTATTGACTGCTCCCCCCTGATTAGTCCAGAAGGCTCTGGAAATGAGTGGGCAGGAATTGTCTAATCAGAAACAAAATATTGTTACAACCCTGGCCAGCGGCCAATCCCTGGGAGGGTGGCCCAGATGGGTGCTGGGAATCTGTATAAATACTCTGAGACACATAGCATCCAGATATTTTTCCTTAGAAGGTGAGTACAGCCTAAAGGGGCTACTTGCACTCTTAGGCCATTCTGCCATGTGTCTTTGGGGTGTCGAGGCCTCGGGTGGGTGACCTGAGGATCTGCGTTGCTGGAAGCTGCAGACAGCTAAATAAGGGACTCATCTGAGGATTTCATCTGGTATCACTGGGAGAAAGTGTCTGGAGGATATTGGAAGGAGGCAACCAGTTTTCCAATGACATGAGTACAGACTGGAGAGAGAGATTCTAGAGAGTTTGGATCAAGGTCATTCCTATTTGCCTTTAGTAAACCCCTATGTGTCTTGAAGAGCTTAGCCTACTTAAATGCTTGTGAAAGGACTTTGCTTGGACTTTCCACTAGAGGAAGATTTATCTCCTCAAGTTTGGTACAGGCTCAAAGTTTTATAGAAGATAAGTGTCCTCCTATTTGTACATAGATCTATCTATCTGTCTATCTATCTATCTATCTATCTATCTATCTATCTATCTATCTATCTATCTATCTATCTATCTATCTATCTATCTATCTATCTGTCTATCTATCTATCTATCTATCTATCTATCTATCTATCTATCTATCTATCTATCTATCTGTCTGTCTGTGACGGGAGTCACTTTGGGCGGGGGGCATGTGGAACCCAGGTTACCTTGGAGAGCACTGGAAGCTCCTTGTCCAGCTCCCCCAGCCCTTCCTATGTGTAAGTCATCCTGTGTCTATTAGGGGCACAGGGTGACCGAGAACCCCAGTCTGACCTCAAGAATGTGTGAAGATAAAGTCCACCGTTCATCAGAGACCATTGCTAGATGGTTTGACTTGGGGTAGGGGTTGCTATGTGTTTTGTTAGTTGTGGCTGTGTCCCATTGTTCTATTGTGTCTGAAGAGAGAAAATTACCGCTCCAGGTGAGTGAGTTCTGTTAATCCTTCAACAATCAGGAAACCATGGGTGCTGGCAATGCACAAGGCAAACAGGAACAGCAGAAAGGAAGGGATGGACAGCCGCACTCCAAAAAAAAACCTTAAAGGTTGCTTTTATTGTAAAAAAGATAAAACAGATGCACCACAGGTCACAGCAAGGCAGGGATCAGTTGACGCGTTTCACACTACAAATGTTAGTGCTTACTCATAGCTAACTCAGCTATGAGTAAGCACTAACATTTGTAGTGTGAAATGCGTCAGCTGATCCCTGCCTTGCTGTGACCTGTGGTGCATGTGTTTTATCTTTTTTACAATAAAAGCAACCTTTAAGGTTTTTTTTGGAATGCGGCTGTCCATCCCTTCCTTTCTGCTGTTCCTGTTCTATTGTGTCTGTCTGGCTTGGGAGCAATCTATTATGAGATGTACATGTCTATGTAGATTAGCTGTGAGAGAGGAGGGGGGAAGTTCCTCCAACAGCTCTCCCTGCTGATTGGACAGTCTACAGATGAGAATTTTGAATATCTTTGTGTGGCTGTGTTCAAATAAACAGTTCATGTTCAGCAGCCAAAACGAGTACTGCCTAGTTTGTGGTTGCAAGCCGTTGGAAGATCTGATATCTATATTCAGACTGTAAGGAAGCGGTATATGACAAAAGCACTCAAGCGGAGTGTGGGATGTTTTGTTACACCATCTATCGATCTATTTTCTTTATTTCTTTGTCTTTCTTTCTTTCTTTCTCTTTCTTTCTTTCTTTCTTTCTCTTTCTTTCTTTCTCTTTCTTTCTCTTTCTTTCTTTTTCTTTCTCTTTCTTTCTTTCTCTTTCTTTCTTTCTCTTTCTTTCTCTTTCTTTCTTTTTCTTTCTCTTTCTTTCTCTTTCTTTCTTTCTTTCTTTCTCTTTCTTTCTCTTTCTTTCTCTTTCTTTCTTTCTTTCTCTTTCTTTCTTTTTCTTTCTCTTTCTTTCTCTTTCTTTCTTTCTTTCTCTTTCTTTCTCTTTCTTTCTCTTTCTTTCTTTCTCTTTCTTTTTCTTTCTTTCTTTCTCTTTCTTTCTTTCTTTCTATATTTTCTTCCATGTGTGATCTGAAAGGTTTTGTTCCACAATATCTGTATTAGCAATACAAGAGATATCTTGGCAGGACTGGTTTATCCCTTAGATACATACTTTTAGAAAATTCCAGGATCATCACATTTACATGCAACTATTTTGTTGAGATCAAACAGACACGGAGGAGCAGCCATAAAATTATGTCAGATGAAGAAAGGTGAGGACTGGGTGGGCAAAATCTCTTTTATTCTTCTTCAAACTGAATTTTCATGACAACATTTTCCTCCTTGCCCCAGTTACACCGGCAGAATATTCCATTACTAACCCCAACCCTGCCAGGAACATGGCTCTCCCACAGGTATTCCGCGGTAAGAAGTCCCTCCAGGGGACGGCTTGTATCCCGGCGAAACATGCGCACTGCCAGCACCTTGTGGAACGTTATTACGTCTTTCTGAAGTGTGGAAATGAATAACTTATAAGATCATATTTTTAGCCTCACAGAAGAAAAAAAAAGGTCTAAATTATTGAGAAAAAATATCACTTCAGACGGAGGGCCAATAAAACTGAACTCCTCCACTGAGGCGTCGTACCGGGATGACAGTCACACATAGGAGAGGATGTCATTTAATCACCTTGTATTACCATAGCATTGTTTCTGCATTCTATAGAGGCCTTATATTGTCTGATATTTGATACATTTATATGTGTTTTAGGTGCTGTGATACCCACTGGAACCCAAAAGCTTCCTGAGATTGTCTATGCGTTCCATATTGCAAAATAAGTTATTACACCTCAATGTGGAGGTGGGATAAATAGGAAGAAATATTGAATCTGAGCTAATTCAAGATCAGATTTTTGTCTTAAAATAGAATTGCAGGCCAACAGATAAATCTGCAGGTGAAATACATGCCTGTAGTATTTGGTTCTGTTCAGTCTTGTGATCCAGACACCCCTGCCAGAGGGTACAAAGTTTTAATTTCCCCACATTTTCATCAAAATGTTGGCATTTCAGTAAAATGCTAATCATGAAAAAAAAACTTTTTGATGGGTACAGAGGCGCGCCCGCTACAAAAGTTTGCCACACTGGAGGGTTTATTGGAAAAGGTTTTCGCAGGTAATAGTTCATAAGTGTAGCGGCCTCCTCACCCCGACCTCTTTAGCTAGGGGTATGTCGAGCGACAGAGTGAGGTGCGCTACGGCCCATGTCCTCCCCATGCATGTGGGTGAGGTGAAGGCCAATATCAATCTTTTCCTCGGGCCAAATGTGTGCTGGTTATGAGGGTCAGTCCTTCCGTGCCGGAATCTCCCCTTGTTCCCATCAACAGAGTCCATACACCCATCAAAGTCCAAACTCAGGTTTATTGCGTATCTCCACATACAGTCAAATGCAACGGCATGATACGATGGGGAAACAGGTCGAGGCACTGTACAGGTTCCTAGTCCCTACACTCCCTGTGCTATGACCAGGGGTTGCAGGAGTCTTGATGAAAGCTCCTCCGCTGCGCTGTAGCCCCTATCAGGGGAAGATGTCCTCCAAGGGAGTTACCGAAGGCCCATCCGTCACCGGGTTGACACTGCACCGGGTCTTCGGACGGGTGACCTCCCCAGCCTCCTCACCTCAGATGCGGGTCCCCTCGCAAGGGGCGCCCTGGAGCAACTTCACCCTTGCGGGACCCAGTCGGAGTCACCGGGTCCCAGGCCTCCTCAATAGTACCTCACCCCAGGCTGAAGGTGCCTGGGATGGACTCCATCTTCATTCCGGCCAGGCCTTGGGCGCCTAGGCCGGAACCTTGAACCGCCCGCACCCAGGCCTAGGGTGCCTGGGTGCGTGACGAGATGATCCCCCAAGACGACAGACTGACCTCGTGGCGAGGGCGTCTCCCCCTTTTATCTCCTCCCCTCGACACCACGGCGGGTTCCCCGCCCCAGCCGTACCATCTCCAGGAAGGGACAAAGAAGGGTAGCACTGTGGTAGTGATTCTACCTCGAGCCAGTAGGTACACTGACACCCACTGGTCAAGGAGAATATCGCACCACCCAATCCTCCACGAATAACAAAAAGGGGTCTGAACCCTAACATAATTACACACCTGGGTCACACTACCCCCAGGTGTATCCCACTAAATTGAGGACCCCGCTACATAAGGTAACAGGTAAAGCCAATGCATTTTAGGTAATCACCTCCCCCTTTGTCAAGGTTATTGAAGGTCCCAGGTCAAAGTTAATAGGTAAAGCAAACACGTTTCAGAGGAATTGCCTCCCCCTTCCTCAAGGCTGTAAGGGTGGATGTGACGGGAACAAAAATGAAATCACAAAAGAAATTTAAAAAGTAATGCGACTAAGAACAAGACCCGTCATAGGCTGTGCAATCTTAATGTTCTAGCAGAGATATTAACATCTCATCCAAACTTACTGAGGATGGGGAAGGCAATTCCCCCAAAACACATTGGATTTACCTGTTACCTGTGAACTACTACCTTCAATAAACTTCTGAAATATAACGTATTTATCGGCGTATAACACACACTTTTTTCCCCTTAAAATCGTGGGAAAATCGTGGGTGCGTGTTATACGCCGAACCGCTGCCTCGGAGGGGAAGGAGGGAGCGAGCGCCGCTGAAATAGACAGAGCCGAGTGTACTGTGTACTCGGCCCTGCTCGGCTCCACTCGCAGTCACGCCCAGTCCCGCCTCCTAGCATTTACGTCCCGCCATTGGACCGGTGTTATGTCTATCATAGGAGCCGGGCCAAGGGGCGGGACTGGGCGGGACTGCGAGAGCAGCAGAGCAGGGCCGAGTACACAGTACACTCGGCTCTGTCTATTTTGGCGGCGCTCGTTCCCTCCTTCCCCTCCGTGTTTGTAGATTAACTACATTAAGGAACTCTCAGTGGCACATGGCACCTCCTGGGTCTGGTTTACTGGGATATTGCTGCTCAACCTAAACTGAGCCATGATGCTAATGTGCAAATGCCCATTTCCTGGCATTTATCAAACTAAAAATGACTGTCACTAATCCAAGAGAGCCATTTAGTACACTACTGCGTGCTTTAAGATGGCAGTTCAAAGTGTGCCTGCTGGGCAAGGCTGCAGATGGACACTGATAATTTTGCAATGATGGGCAAGGCTGCAGATGGACACTGATAAGGCTGCATTGATGGGCATTTAAAATTTAATTTTTTTTCCTTAAACTTCCCTCCTAAAAGTTTTTTTCCTTAAACGTCCCTACTTAATTTGGGGTGCGTGTTATACGCCTGTGCGTGTGATACGCCGATAAATACGATCCCTTTGAGTGTGGCAAACAATTGCACCTCTATACCCATCAAAAAGTTTTCCCATTGAGCATCCTTTCAGTTACTGTCACCTTCACTGCACCTTCTTTGGGTAGTAGCCCCAAAATGAAAACCAACTCTACAGTACATTCACCAATATCAAGCCTTAAAATGGTCCAGTGAACTGTCACACACACACTTCGAACATCACGAAAGAAACAAATACAGTGACAGCAGTCAGCTTATAGACAAAGAAGGTCTAACCATTCTCTACACCAGTCTTTCTCAAACTTTTAACCCAAGAAGAACCCCTAAAATAATTTTCAGATTTCGAGGAACCCTTACTTAAACCAATTAATTGGGTGTCTATGGGAAAAATGCCCCTTGCATTGGTGGTCAATAGGAAGAATGCAACCCTGAGGTCTCGTACACACGACCGATTTTCTCGGCATAAACCAGCAAGAAATTTGCTGGCAGAGAGGTCTTGCCGAGTAAATCGGTCGTGTGTACGCTGCTAGCGGGTTTCTCGTTGAGAAAACCGACAAGAAACCTCGACGAGAAAATAGAGAACCTGCTCTCTATTTTCTCGTCGAGATTCTCCTCGGCATGTTTCTCGACGAGAAAAGTGAGTGTGTGTACACTTACCTGTCCGCCCGGAAGCCCGCGCATGTTCGAAATGAATTTGACGCATGCGCAGTAGCTTCCTAGGCATACGTAGGGTATACCAAGATGGCGGCGACGGCATCGAATGTGACGAGCGCATGCTCGACGTAGTCGATGACGTCACCGCGTACACTCCTTTCAAAGAACCGCGGGTTCTTTGAAACGAGCGTGTGTACACTCGGCCGGGACAAGTTTCTTGTCCAAGAATCTCGTCGAAAAAAACGACATGTTTTTTTCAACGAGAATCTCGGCCGTGTGTACGAGGCCTCACAGTGGTGGTCACAATGCCACCATTACAGACAGCTGAAAAATATATAAATTATTGTCATGATGATGGCTTTGTCAAGTGGTGTTGACCCAGGAACTCTGCAGGCACCATCAGATGGAAGGAAAATCAGCCATGGCTAAAGGAACACCTAGCAACCTTTGGGGGAACCCTGGTTGAGAATGGCTGCTTTACACCATCCAAAATTGTAAGAAAAAAGATTGTGGATGGGCTCTAGATTGTAACTGAATGCTGTACACTTACATAGTTACACATGTTCGTCAGACAATTATGACCAAAAAGTTGGATCATGTGTACAAGGCTTTATACCCTCAGTTGATCCAGAGCAAGGAAAAAAAAAAAACTATAAAGCATTGTACAATTTGTTAGAGATTTCATATCCCCCCCCCCCCCCCCCCTTACAGTTTTATACTCACGGTCCCCAATCCAGCTAAATATTGCCCATGGGGTCAAAAACCTCTGAGAAGGATGTACGTGTTGTACATTTTCCATTTATTCTCTTAGGGAGTTCATGTAATACTGAATGGTTGGATGACCTCATCTATGATATCTCACTGGATTGTGGGACAAAACTGAGGGGAGGGCTTGCAGGTAGGAAAAGTAATAATGTAAGTGTAACTGTACAAATGTGTGCTTACCTTACCTTGAGTATTATCATCATCATATAATAATCATTATATCATCATAGAAGATAAGATTGGAAAAGCCAGCTTTCAGCCATTTACATACAATTTTCTCCCCTCAAATAAAATGCTTAAGCAAAATCCCAATAAATTACATCTACTGCCCTTCCTTTATCTAAACTACTGCTTACTACCTCCAGGCTGATTGTCATTGTTACCATTTTCCATAATAAATTCTTCACTAGAATCCATAAGCATTCCCCAAACACCTTGCAAACTAATGATGGTAGGCTGACTGGTCTGTAGTTCCCAGGTATATAAGATTCCCTTTTTTGAATATTGGAACCACATTTGCGTTATTGCCAATAAAGTGGCACCATTCCTGTCATTAAAGAGGTAGTAAACTTCGGATGGTTAAAAAATAAACAAAATAAAAAAAATTCCCTGCAAGGCAATGTAATAATGTGCTATTATGCATCACATACCAGCACATTATGATAAACTTACCTTAGAACGAAGCCCACAATCGCCGCAATGTCACTGCTGAGACGGCTGACATCTTCCCCCCATCTTCTTTCCGGGTACATTAATGGCTGGGGGCTCGATGAGGTCACTCCCGTGCCGAGATGTCATTGGCTGCATGCATTATGAATATCTCCTGTGCAAGTTTAGGAGATATTCACAGTACCTACAGGTGAGTCTTGTTAGAGGCTTACCTATAGGTAAAAGTGGTATAACAGAGTTTACTATAAGCAGTCTTTAAAAACCATCTTCATCATAAGCATGGTGATAAAAATAATTAAATGATTTGATGTAGATCATGATATGATTATGATGATTGATAATAATGCTGAAAAAGTGATGACTATGATGATGATATGATAGAACGGTGTTCATGATAATGATTATTATTATAATGATCATATGAAATGATAGGATAGTGGTGATGTTGATGATGATATAATAGGATGGTGCTGATGATGGGTACTAGGATGATGATGATGACAACAATGATGATGATGATGCTAATGATGATGATGATGATATGATAATAATGATATGATAGGACGATGATGATCATCATCCTGATATGATATGATGGTGATTAGACATATGCACTGCCGAAAAATGTGTTTGTTTTCGTTTCATTTGTTTGTTTGTTTTTTCCATTTTTCGGGTCATTCGTTCTGATCGCAATTTGTAAATTCAGAAATTAGAAAATGCGTAAATTCGAAAATTCGTAATTTCGTAAATTTAAAAATGTGAAAATTCGAAAATCCGAAAACTCCAAATAATAACTTGCTAACTAACTAATAATAACTACCGTATTTATCGGCGTATAACACGCACCGGCGTATAACACGCACCCCAAGTTTAGCAGGGAATTTTAGGGAAAAAAACTTTTAGGAGGGAAGTTTAAGAAAAAAAAAATTGCATTTAAATGCAGCCTTACCAGTGTCATTTGCAGCCTTGTCACAGTGCAGCCTTGCCAGTGTCCATTGCAGCCTTGCCCAGTGTCCAGTGCAGCCTTGCCAGTGTCAAGTGCAGCCTTGCCAGTGTCCAGTGCAGCCTTGCCAGTGTCCAGTGCAGCCTTGCCAGTGTCCATTGCAGCATTGCCCAGTGTCCAGTGCAGCCTTGCCAGTGTCCAGTGCAGCCTTGCCAGTGTCCAGTGCAGCCTTGCCAGTGTCCAGTGCAGCCTTGTCACATTGCAGCCTTGCCCCCCCCAGTGTTTATTGCTGCCTTGAATTTAAATTTGGCGCCGCCGAAATCGCCGCTGATACAGGGCGGAGCGGGGCGAACGCCGCTGAGAACGCAGATACACATAGCCGAGTGTATTCGGGTGTATTCGGCTCTTCTCGGCTTCGCTCACAGTCACGCCGAGTCCCGCCCTATGATGGACATATCACAGGTCCAATGGCGGGACTGGGCGTGACTGTGAGCGGAGCCGAGAAAAGCCGAGTACACTCGGCTATGTGTATCTCGGCGGCGATCGCTCCGCTCCGCTCACAGTCAGCGGAGATCGCCGGGCATAGGTGAGTATCGGCGTATAACACGCACCCACGATTTTCCCCTGATTTTAAGGGGAAAAAAGTGCGTGTTATACGCCGAAAAATACGGTAACTATTAAATTATAGGTATTGGAATCTCTTTTCAAATTTGGCTGTTAGTGAACGTAACAAATACGAATTTATCCGAAATAATGAATGCCGCATCTAAACAAATGGAACGGAACAAATTAATAATAAGTAATAATAATAAAAAGTTTTTATTATTATTATTATTATTATTGTTATTTATTATTATTAATTTGTTATTTTCCATTTTTTTACATACGGCATTCGTTATTTTGGATCATTTGTAACTTCGTATTCGTTACGTTCACTAACAGCCAAATTTGAAAGGAAATTCCAATAACTATAATTTAATAGTTAGTTATTATTTGAGATTTTCCAATTTTTCGGGTTTTCTGATTTTTGAATTTACCAATTTATGAATTTTTGAATTTACGAAGTTACGAATTTACGAATATTCAAATTTACGAATGTTTAGAAAAATCCGTTAACAGGGTTTTCGTTAAAATCCGTTGAAATTTGTTAAAAAATGTATTCCGAACAAAACGAAATTGCAGATGTCTAATGGTGATGATAATGATGATATGATGGTGTTGATTATGATGACTATGATGATGCTGATGTGATAGAATGGTGACAATGATGATGACTATGATGATAATAATAATAATAATAATAATAATAATAATATTATGATGATGATGATACAATGATGATGTGATGATGATGCTGATATGATAGGACGATGATGATGATGATGACTATGATGATAATAATAATAATTATAATATGATGGTGATGGAGATGACTATGATGATAATATTGAGGACATGATGATTAAGCTAATGATGATATGATGATAACTATGAATAATAATAATAATAATAATATGATGATGATGATGATGCTAATGATGATATGATAATGATATCACAGGATGATGATTAAGCTAATGATGAAATGATGATGATGATGATGATAACTATGAATAATAATAATAATAATGATAATAATAATAATAATAATAATATGATGATGATGATAAAATGATGATGATGCTGATATGATGATACTGCAGAGTCAGTTTAAGTAAATCTGAGAAGATCCTGGGAAATACATTTTTTTTTTTCAATAATTTTTTTTTTTCAATTAAGAACATAACAGACATAAAAAAAAAAAAAGGACATAAGTTGTTGCACATATTACACAACATTGTAATATAATAAAGTGTGATGGCATGAGCTATAGAAATTGTTCGGGCCTTGATGGCCTAGTCCAGCCTACCCCAAATGGGTTCAAACTATAGGACTGGTAGGTCATCACGATAAACAATGGAACAGCCTATATAAACTTTAATTAGGGAAATAATATTACAAAGGGGAAATTTCAAATACAAGGTAACCATAGGGTAAAGGATTATTGAAATATTGGTCTACACCGGCATAATGCTTAATTAAATGATCAAGGTTTTTCAGACAGTAGGATATAATTAAAAGTTACCGTACATTCGTTTAGGTAAGTGGAGGCTCTAGGTTGGGATTGGGAAATAAGTACTGTATATACTCGAGTATAAGCCGAGTTTTTCAGCACATTTTTTGCGCCTGATATCCCGGGCTTTGGGAACCCGTTACCAGTCCCCTGAACCCCAAGCTTTGCACACATGTAGCCCCACTCTTCCTCTACAAGTGTGCAAAGTTTGTTGTCTGGGAGACCTACGGCCGGGGAGAACCGATTTTTCAAATCCGGGCACCCCTTCCATAGACTCCCATGTTAAACGGTTATTTCTCTGGTAACTTTGGGGACCCAGTACTGGCCGGTCTTAGGTCTCCTTGACGCGAAACTTGGCACACATGTAGCCCCATTTCTCCTCTATAAGTGTGAAAATATTTTTGACTGGGGGACCTACGGCCGGGGAGCACTGATTTTTCAAATCCGGGAACCCCTTCCATAGACTCCCATGTTAAACGTCAGTCTATTCATGGACACAGTGAGGCATGGACACAGTGAGGCATGGAAACAGTGAGGCATGGACACAGTGAGGCATGCAGATGGACACAGTGAGGTACAGTGAGGCATGCAGATGGACACCCTAGGCTTATACTCGAGTCAATAAGTTTTCCCATTTTTTGTAGTAAAATTAGGTGCCTCGGCTTATATTCGGGTCGGCTTATACTCGAGTATATACAGTATTTTAATCCTGCAATGAGATGCTCCAACACAGTGCATGGCTGTATTCTTGCAATATAGGATGCTCAGCTTTCCCCGGAATCTCACTGATCATTATTTCACACTCGCCAAAGCACCTTGGACAGAATCTGGGGGTATTACACTGTAAGCACATTTATATACAGTACTATTTTCCAACAGTTTCTTTTTTTTTTGTCTTTCATGAGGCTGTTTATTATGGAGGAGGTGATGCCGATCTATTAACCAGGCTATACTTTCATTGCAAGGTTCACTTTAAGGCCACCATTGATCTTGATGTACAGCTGGGCATGTTCATCCCACACACTCTCCACCACGCACCTTCTCCACATTAGAAATGGAGATTTTAATCTTAGAATCTTTATTTGTACCCATTTTCATTTGTGTTCTTCACAGGCCATAGATTTATATAAATATCACCATTGAGCGTTAAGTCGATGCCAGGTGAATGCAGGACCTGCAAATCCAATTGACTTTGTTTGCTTTTTTGTATATATGTCCAAAAAGATTTTTATTCTTTTTAAAGTGTTCAGTTTCTCGGCAACAAACACAATGATGTTTCAAGAAGGCTACTTTGTATTCTGTTCAGGCGCCCAACTGCTGCCTTCACTGTGATTACCAGTGGGAGTTACACGCTATAACTGTTAGGGGTCCTCAAATCCCAGGACACCCATGAAAAAAAATCCTGCTGCCATGAAAAGTCCGTGTTCCTAAGCTCATTAGCATCAATCTGAAGCATCCTGGCCGAACGATAAGGGAGAAAATCTCGGCAACATCTGCTGAATCAAGTCTAACAGCATCAGAGAGACATTTAGATAGTTGGTGTAGGAAAAGCTTCCGATTCATGCCATGATCTCAATATGGCACGTCCATAAAACGCGTTATGAATAAAAAAAAAAAGGCGTGCTTGCTTTGTAGTTTGCAGATTTCATATGACATCACTTAAAGCAGAACTCTGGTCAGCCTTAAAAAACAACTTTTGGGCTGTTGACCATAAAGTCTATGTAGCGCTACTCCCAAAGGAGCCACTGGGATTTTCCCAGATCTTCCCTTGTTTTAGCCCCACAGCCAGGCAAACAGTATTTTTCACAGCCAGGCAAACAGTATTTTCCACAGCCAGGTGTATAAATTCCACTCGTTACTCCAATGATCATTCTAGGGGTTGTAGTGGTTTTTTTTTTATTTTATTGTTTTATTTTAGTTTAGGAACTTGGATAGGAGAAGGGGTGTAGTGGGATACTTGGATTGAACTATTTACAATTGAGGACAGCTTTCTCAGTAGAACTGTGTAGCAGACTGTACAGAATGTAGCAAGCCTCTTGCTAGTAGAAGGACTTTGGGGAACCTTGCTCTTCAAGACACCAGCCGGTGTCCCCTTTAGCCTACACCCAGCAGCTGACTTCTAGCACCCAGAGGAGGATTCAACGACACCAGTCCCTAGGATCCCTTTAGGGCAGGGGTCTCAAACTGGTGGCCCTCCAGCTGTTGCAGAACTACAATTCCCATGAGGCATTGCAAGGCTAAACAGTTACAAGCATGACTCCCATAGGCAGAGGCATGATGGGACTTGTAGTTCCGCAACAACTGGAGGGCCGCAGGTTTGAGACCCCTGCTTTAGGGGTCTGTACTCACAAGGCCCTGGTCGCAGGTCACCTTCCTCTGTGATACCAGACAGGATCCATGGACATCCTCCCTCAGTCAGCTCTCAGGAGGACTCTGGATTTCAGCATTCACTGTTCAGGCCTACACTGAGCAAAATTATAAACGCAACACTTTTGTGTTTGCCCCTATTTATCATGAGCTGAACTCAAAGATCTACGACTTTTTCTATGTACACAAAAGGCCTATTTCTCCCAAATATTGTTCACATATCTGTCTAAATCTGTGTTAGTGAGCACTCCCCCTTTGCCAAGATATTCCATCCAGCTCACAGGTGTGGCATATACAGATGCTGATTAGCCAACATTATTATTGAACAGGTGTGCCTTAGGCCCCTTTCACACTGAGGCGTTGAAAAAACGCTCAAAAATTATGGGATTTTGTACCTCGATTTTACCGCGATTTTACCGCGTTTTTACCGCGATCGCGCTAAAAATAGCGCTAACGCGTATGCGTTTTTACCGCGTTTTTACCGCGTTCGCGCTAAAAATAGCGCGAACGCGGTAAAAACGTGGTAAAAACGCGGTAAAAACGCATACGCGTTAGCGCTATTTATTTAAATAACGCTTATGCCTATGCATTTTTACCGCGTTTTTACCGCGTTTTTACCACGGTTCCCATTCATTTCAATGGAGATAGGCGTTTTTACAGCGCTATTTTATGCGCCCTAAAGTTGCTCTAAAAAAGCGGTTTGCAGGATTTTTTCCAACGCCCAGCCAGCATAACGCCTCAGTGTGAAAGCCCTCAGGGCTTTCACATTGAGAATGCTGGGGCAGGATAATTTCAGGCGTTATTACAGCGCTATTTTTAGCGCGAAAACGCGGTAAAAACGCCTCAGTGTGAAAGGGGCCTTAGGCTGGCCACAATAAAAGGCCACTCAAAAATGTGCAGTTTTACTGTATTGGGGGGGTCAGGGGGGTCCGAAAACCAGTCAGTATTTGGTGTGACCATTATTTGCCTCACGCGGGACCATTCACATTTATACAGCGATCCCTGCTATAAAAATGCACTAATTACTGTATAAATGTGACTGGCAGGGAAGGGGTTAACACTAGGGGGCGATCATCAAGGGGTTAAATGTGTGCCCTAGGGAGTGATTCTAACTGTAGGGGGAGGGGACTGACTGGGGGAGGTGACCGATCGGTGTCCCTATGTACAAGGGACACACCATCGGTCTCCTCTCCCTAACAGGACGTGGATCTGTGTGTTTACACACAGAGATCCATGTCCCTGGCTCTGTAACTGCCGATCGCGGGTACCTGGCGGACATCGCAGCCGCCAAGCAGCGCATCGGCACCCGAGTGACGCGACGGGCCCGCGTGCGGGCCCCCTAGCGGCCGGGAGGCCCGAGGACGTCATATGACGTCCACCCAGGATGGCAGAGCCACCTTGTGGACATTATATGTCTATAGGCGGGATGGGAACTGGTTAAAGGGGTTGTAAACCTTCATATTTTTTCATCTTAATGCATCCTATGCATTAGGGTGAAAAAACATCCGTTATTTACCGGCCCCCCTGAGCCCCCGTTTACTTACCTGAGCCCACTGGAAAGTCCCGCGTCGAGAACGCGCTTGCTTCTTGGCTCTTCTCGGCCCACTCTTCATTGGATAGATTCATAGCAGCGCAGCTATTGGCTCCCGCTGCTGTCAATCAACTCCAATGACGCGAGGGCCGGGGGGCAGGGCCGAGTCCTGTAGTCGGCGGCTAAGGACGCCGGCTACAGGACTGGGGAGCGCGCCCGCAAGGTAACCCCCTTGGGAGAGCGCTTCTCAGGGGGGTTACCAGAAGCGGGGAGGAGCCGAGACAGCCGCCGAGGGACCCCAGAAGATGAGGTTCGGGGGCCACTCTGTGCAAAAGTGAGCTGCACAGTGGAGGTAAGTATAACATGTTTGTTATTTAAAAAAAAAAAAAAACGAACCCATACAACCCCTTTAATCTATGGAGTTTAAAGCAGAGAAGTACTTACCTAATTCCTCCTTAATAGGGATGAGCTTCGTGTTCGAGTCGAACATACGTTCGACTCGAACATCGGCTGTTCGATCGTTCGACGAAGATCGAACGATTTGGGCCGTTCGCGCCAAATTCGAGTGACGCGAACGGCCCACAATGCACTACGCCATCGCAGTGTCATCCAGGCGCTGTGATTGGCCAAGCATGCACTGTGACCCCGCATGCTTGGCCAATCACAGCGCCGGCAGCGAGGAGAGCAATGATTGGCCACAGGCAGGATGCCTGTGGCCAATTATTGCTGAGGGTGTTTAGTACACGCCCCACACTATAAAAGGCCGCCAGCACGGCGGCCTAGTGTAGTGTGTTCCGGAGCAGGGAAAGACAAGCATAGGCAGGGACAGTGACATTTATTTCTTTCTTGCTTAACCTGGATTCCTTTAGTTTAGGGAAAGAGAAGGATAGGTAGGGAGAGTGTCAGTGTGTTTTACTGTGTGAGTCCTTGTTTCTAGGGACAAAGAAGGAAAGTGAGGGGATTTATCCTTGTGCTATAGTGTGCTTTAAAAAAACATTTTTTCTAGGGACAGAAAACTGTAGGTAGGGAGAGTGTCAGTTTCTTTCACTGTGCCAGTCCTTGTTTCTAGGGACAAAGAAGGAAAGTGAGGGGATTTCTCCTTGTGCTATAGTGTGCTTTAAAAAAACATTTTTTCTAGGGACAGAAAACTGTAGGTAGGGAGAGTGTCAGTTTCTTTCACTGTGCCAGTCCTTGTTTCTAGGGACAAAGAAGGAAAGTGAGGGGATTTCTCCTTGTGCTATAGTGTGCTTTAAAAAAACATTTTTTCTAGGGACAGAAAACTGTAGGTAGGGAGAGTGTCAGTTTCTTTCACTGTGCCAGTCCTTGTTTCTAGGGACAAAGAAGGAAAGTGAGGGGATTTCTCCTTGTGCTATAGTGTGCTTTAAAAAAACATTTTTTCTAGGGACAGAAAACTGTAGGTAGGGAGAGTGTCAGTTTCTTTCACTGTGCCAGTCCTTGTTTCTAGGGACAAAGAAGGAAAGTGAGGGGATTTCTCCTTGTGCTATAGTGTGCTTTAAAAAAACATTTTTTCTAGGGACAGAAAACTGTAGGTAGGGAGAGTGTCAGTTTCTTTCACTGTGCCAGTCCTTGTTTCTAGGGACAAAGAAGGAAAGTGAGGGGAATTCTCCTTGTGCTATAGTGTGCTTTAAAAAAACATTTTTTCTAGGGACAGAAAACTGTAGGTAGGGAGAGTGTCAGTTTCTTTCACTGTGCCAGTCCTTGTTTCTAGGGACAAAGAAGGAAAGTGAGGGGAATTCTCCTTGTGCTATAGTGTGCTTTAAAAAAACATTTTTTCTAGGGACAGAAAACTGTAGGTAGGGAGAGTGTCAGTTTCTTTCACTGTGCCAGTCCTTGTTTCTAGGGACAAAGAAGGAAAGTGAGGGGATTTCTCCTTGTGCTATAGTGTGCATTAAAAAAACATTTTTTCTAGGGACAGAAAACTGTAGGTAGGGAGAGTGTCAGTTTCTTTCACTGTGCCAGTCCTTGTTTCTAGGGACAAAGAAGGAAAGTGAGGGGATTTCTCCTTGTGCTATAGTGTGCTTTAAAAAAACATTTTTTCTAGGGACAGAAAACTGTAGGTAGGGAGAGTGTCAGTTTCTTTCACTGTGCCAGTCCTTGTTTCTAGGGACAAAGAAGGAAAGTGAGGGGAATTCTCCTTGTGCTATAGTGTGCTTTAAAAAAACATTTTTTCTAGGGACAGAAAACTGTAGGTAGGGAGAGTGTCAGTTTCTTTCACTGTGCCAGTCCTTGTTTCTAGGGACAAAGAAGGAAAGTGAGGGGATTTCTCCTTGTGCTATAGTGTGCTTTAAAAAAACATTTTTTCTAGGGACAGAAAACTGTAGGTAGGGAGAGTGTCAGTTTCTTTCACTGTGCCAGTCCTTGTTTCTAGGGACAAAGAAGGAAAGTGAGGGGAATTCTCCTTGTGCTATAGTGTGCTTTAAAAAAACATTTTTTCTAGGGACAGAAAACTGTAGGTAGGGAGAGTGTCAGTTTCTTTCACTGTGCCAGTCCTTGTTTCTAGGGACAAAGAAGGAAAGTGAGGGGAATTCTCCTTGTGCTATAGTGTGCTTTAAAAAAAAAAATTTCTAGGGACAGAAAACTGTAGGTAGGGAGAGTGTCAGTTTCTTTCACTGTGCCAGTCCTTGTTTCTAGGGACAAAGAAGGAAAGTGAGGGGATTTCTCCTTGTGCTATAGTGTGCTTTAAAAAAACATTTTTTCTAGGGACAGAAAACTGTAGGTAGGGAGAGTGTCAGTTTCTTTCACTGTGCCAGTCCTTGTTTCTAGGGACAAAGAAGGAAAGTGAGGGGATTTCTCCTTGTGCTATAGTGTGCTTTAAAAAAACATTTTTTCTAGGGACAGAAAACTGTAGGTAGGGAGAGTGTCAGTTTCTTTCACTGTGCCAGTCCTTGTTTCTAGGGACAAAGAAGGAAAGTGAGGGGAATTCTCCTTGTGCTATAGTGTGCTTTAAAAAAACATTTTTTCTAGGGACAGAAAACTGTAGGTAGGGAGAGTGTCAGTTTTTTTCACTGCGCCAGTCCTTGTTTCTAGGGACAAAGAAGGAAAGTGAGGGGATTTCTCCTTGTGCTATAGTGTGCTTTAAAAAAACATTTTTTCTAGGGACAGAAAACTGTAGGTAGGGAGAGTGTCAGTTTCTTTCACTGTGCCAGTCCTTGTTTCTAGGGACAAAGAAGGAAAGTGAGGGGAATTCTCCTTGTGCTATAGTGTGCCAAAGCATTCCTCATCAACCATCTTTGAAATCCTTGTTTTTTGGACAGTCAGGGAAATTGTCGTTGTGCTATTCTGTGCAAAAGCAATAATCCTCAACCATATTTAGAAATCCTTAAGTAAAGGGACAGAGAAGGACACCTGAAGGTAGCCCTTATTGCTTTTTTCCCATCTCCCTGCAGGCCATCTATTAGAATGTCTGGAAGGCAAACAAGGAGAGGCAGACAGTCAGGAGGCAATAAAAGAGGGCAAGCAGGCTCTGTGTCTGGGGGCAACAGTGCTGGTCGTGGACGTGGTGCATTGTCATCAGCACATGGCCATGGGACACGCTTGTCCTTCTTTTCGGCAGCTGGACATGTTGAGCCACATCATGCCGAAGACTTGGTAGAGTGGATGACCAAGCCCTCCTCCTCCTCCTCATCCTCTCTCACCCAGGCTCAGGGTACTGGCAAAGCAGCTGCCAAAGCGTCCTCTTCCCTGGTATCAATGTCAGACTCATCATCAGTCACTCCTTCCCTAGACCCACCATGTCCTCCTCCTGAGGAGTCCCCCGAACTGTTTGAGCACAGTGTTGGGTACATGCTCCAGGAGGATGCCCAGCGTTTCGAAGGGTCTGATGATGAAACCCAGCTACAGGAAGGCAGTAGCGTGAGAGCAGACAGAGGGGATGCTCAAGAAGGACACCAATCTGGCAGTCATGTTCCAGCAGCTGCAGCATACTGCCAGATTGGCTCCAGTGATGAGGAGGGAGGGGATGATGAGGTCACTGACTCCACGTGGGTGCCTAATAGGAGAGAGGAGGAGGAGGAGGATGAGGAGGAGGCACATCTCCAACGAGGCAGGATGCCCTTTGGTGGCCAGCGTAAGGGCAGTACACCGACGGAATCACACCGCAGAGCTCCGCCTGTGCAGGGCGCTGCCTCTGCCCGTCATTCAAAAAGTTCCTTGGTGTGGGCCTTTTTTGAGGCTAGTGCATCAGATCGCACAGCTGCTGTTTGCAACATATGTCTCAAGCGTATATCGCGTGGCCAAAACATCAGCCGCTTGGGTACCACATGCCTGACCAGACATATGTTGACCTGCCATGCAGCTCGTTGGCAAGCCTACCTCAAAGACCCACACCAAAGAACAAAGCGGACCTCTCCTTGCACCGCATCAGCTGGGATCTCCAACCCCACTATAACTTCAGTCCTCTCTGAAACATGCACTGAGAGGAATGAAGGTGTAGAATTAGGTGTGTCACAGCCAAGTACTTGCGGCCACTCTGCTAGCAGTACACCGACGTCCGATTCTAGCAGGCAAATTTCCCTGCCCCAGCTGCTGGACCGTCGAAAGAAGTTCACTCCCAGCCATCCACATGCCCAGTGGTTGAATGCTAGCTTGGCTAAATTGCTAGCGCTTCAACTGCTGCCTTTTCAGTTGGTAGACTCGGCCCCCTTCCGTGAGTTTGTGCAATGTGCGGTTCCTCAGTGGCAGGTTCCCAAACGCCACTTTTTCTCACGGAAGGCTATTCCGGCTCTCTACCGGCATGTGGAAGGCAATGTCTTGGCCTCGCTGGACAGGGCGGTCAGCGGTAAGGTGCATATTACCGCTGACTCATGGTCCAGCAGGCATGGACAGGGACGTTACCTTTCTTTCACGGCCCATTGGGTCACTCTTTTGGCAGCTGGGAAGGATGCAGGACAAGGTGCAGTAGTGTTGGAGGTTGTTCCACCGCCACGCCTCCAAAATGCTACTACTGGTTGTGACACACCTCTCTCCTCCACCCCCTCCTCTTCTTCTTCCTCCATGGCCTCTTCCTGTGGTTTGTCCTATGAACCAGCGGTGCTCCGTAGCCGTTCACGGGGCTACGCAAGTACGCAGGCAAAAAGATGCCATGCTGTGCTTGCGCTGGTGTGTTTGGGGGACAGAAGCCACACTGGGGCAGAGGTCCTGTCTGCTCTGCAGGGCCAGGCCGAGAGGTGGTTGACGCCACGCCAGCTTAAGCCAGGAATGGTGGTTTGCGACAATGGCACCAACCTCCTCTCCGCCCTCCGACAGGGACAACTGACCCATGTGCCCTGTGTGGCTCACGTCCTTAACCTGGTGGTGCAACGGTTCTTGGGCAGGTACCCGGGCTTACAGGATGTCCTGAGGCAGGCCAGGAAAGTCTGTGTGCATTTCCGCAGATCTTATAATGCCAGTGCTCGCCTGGCTGAGCTGCAAAAGGAGTTGAACCTGCCCAAGAACCGCCTTATATGTGACATGCCCACCAGGTGGAACTCAACGTTGGCCATGCTGCAGCGGCTGCACACGCAGCAGAGGGCCATCAATGAGTACCTGTGCGACTACGGCACCAGGACAGGGTCAGGGGAGCTTGGTTTTTTTTTCTCCACGCCAGTGGGGCATGATCAGGGATGCATGCACTGTCCTGGCACCATTTGAGGAGGCCACGAGGATGGTGAGCAGTGACAGTGCATGCATCAGTGACACTGTACCTCTTGTCCACCTGTTGGAGCACACGCTGCGTGGAATAATGGACAGGGCACTTGAGGCAGAACAGAGGCAGGAAGAGGAGGACTTCCTTGCCTCTCAAGGCCCCCTTTACCCAGACAGTGTTCCTTCTGTCCCACCCATCGCACAGGAAGAGGAAGAGGAGGAGGAGGAGGAGGAGGAGGATTGTGTCAGCATGGAGGTGGAGGCTGGCACTCAGCATCATCAGCAGCAGTCTTTTAGGGATGATTTACAGTCCCAAGAAACCAGTGGACTTGTACGTGGCTGGGAGGAGGTGGCTGCGGATCATGTCGTCCTTAGTGACCCAGAGGACTCCGGAGCGAATGCCTCAGCAAACCTACGCTGCATGGCCTCCCTGATCCTGCAAAGTCTGCGGAAGGATCCTCGTATTCTTCGGATCAAGGAGAGGGACCATTACTGGCTGGCCGCTCTCCTTGATCCACGGTACAAGGGTAAGGTTGCGGACCTTATGTTACCTTCGCAGAGGGAGCAGAGGATGAGACAACTCCGGGAGGCCTTGCAGAAAGGTCTGTGCAACGCGTTCCCAGAGACTGGGAGGTTACAAACTCCTGGTCCTGGACAACGAGTTGCTGAGGCTTCGGCCAGTCAAAGAAGGAGCGGTGGGGAAGGTGGCCGTCTGACCGATGCGTTCAGACAATTCTTTAGTCCGCAGCCCCAAAGTATGATCGGTTCCAGCAACCATCGCCAGCGTCTGATAAACATGGTGCAGGAATATCTAGGGGCAAGGTCAGACTTGGACACCTTCCCCACCGAAAATCCTCTGGCTTACTGGGTCTTGAGGATGGATCACTGGCCAGAGCTTGCACAGTATGCAATTGAGCTACTGGCCTGTCCTGCATCCAGCGTTCTTTCGGAACGCACATTCAGTGCTGCTGGAGGATTTGTCACGGATCACAGGGTGCGCCTGTCCACCGACTCGGTTGATCGACTGACTTTCATCAAGATGAACCAGTCTTGGATCACCACCAGCTACCACACACCTGATGCTGATATAACAGACTAATTGATTTTAACATGTCACATCCCTTCAAGACTGATGCTGATGCTGAGTGCCTGTGCTGTTATGTTGACTGGCTATCCTCCTCCTCCGAGTCCTCAATGATACGATTGATGATGATAGCTTGGAAGATCATTTTTGTTTATGGGTGCCGCCACCAGTGGCTAAGGCCCAATTTTTCAGCCCCTGTTTTACAGGGGCGTGTAATTACAATTTTTTTTAGCAATAATTTGCCATAGGGCTCATTGCTGTGCTCCAAGTACAGTATCTGTGAGGGGTTGGAGTGTTGTGGCACCAGTGCCTAAGGCCCAATTTTTCAGCCCCTGTTTAACAGGGGCGTGTCATTACAATTTTTGAAGCAATACTTTGCAACAGGGCTCATTGCTGTGCTCCAAGTAACGCATCTGTGAGGGGTTGTAGTGTTGTGCCACCAGTTCCTAAGGCCCAATTTTTCAGCCCCTGTTCAACAGGGGCATGCAATTACAATTCTTGATCTAATAATTCACAGCAGGGCCCATTGCTGCACCCACCAAGAGTAACTCTGAGGGCTTACAGTGTTGTGGCAACGCCACCACCACCACCACGAAAGGCCCAATTTTTCAGCCCCTGTTCAAAAGGGGCATGTAATTACAATTCTTGATCTAATAATTCACAGCAGGGCCCATTCCTGCACCCACCAAGAGTAACTCTGAGGGCTTACAGTGTTGTGGCAACACCACCACCACCACCACCACCACGAAAGGCCCAATTTTTCAGCCCCTGTTCAACAGGGGCATGCAATTACAATTCTTGATCTAATAATTCACAGCAGGGCCCATTGCTGCACCCACCAAGAGTAACTCTGAGGGCTTACAGTGTTGTGGCAACACCACCACCACCACCACGAAAGACCCAATTTTTCAGCCCCTGTTCAACAGGGGCATGCAATTACAATTCTTGATCTAATAATTCACAGCAGGGCCCATTGATGCACCCACCAAGAGTAACTCTGAGGGCTTACAGTGTTGTGGCAACGCCACCACCACCACCACCACCACGAAAGGCCCAATTTTTCAGCCCCTGTTCAAAAGGGGCATGTAATTACAATTCTTGATCTAATAATTCACAGCAGGGCCCATTGCTGCACCCACCAAGAGTAACTCTGAGGGCTTACAGTGTTGTGGCAACACCACCACCACCACCACCACCACGAAAGGCCCAATTTTTCAGCCCCTGTTCAACAGGGGCATGCAATTACAATTCTTGATCTAATAATTCACAGCAGGGCCCATTGCTGCACCCACCAAGAGTAACTGTCAGGGCTTACAGTGTTGTGGCACCAGCACCACCATCAAAGGCCCAATTTTTACTACCACTGTTCAACAATTATATGTAATTAAAATTCCTGATATAATAGTTGACAGCAGGGCGTTCCAGCACCAACCAAGAGTAACTGTGAGTGCTTACAGTGTTGTGCCAACACCAACAACTAAGGGGCCTATTTCTGCAGAGTATATACGGCAGGTCCCTACTTTCAAACATCCAACTTACAAACGACTACTACTTGCAAATGCAAGAAGACAACAGGAAGTGAGAGGAAATCTACCACTAGGAAGGAAAATTCTCTCCTGTAAGAATAAATATGGGAGAAAGGTGTCTCCTCTGTACTGATGCTTTATCAGCAATCCTTGTTTCAAGAAAAACACCACATTTCAAAAACAGTTGTCATTGGGACGGAAAGTGAGGTGAAATGTTCTGAACAGGGGCACAGACAGCAAAACAAATGTTACAGGGGTGATAACCCTTACCTATGTTTTCCAAAAAGTTTAAAAATAGATTTTTGGGCTGGAGCTACACTTCAACAATGTACCTGTTCAAAATTACAAACAGATTCTACATAAGAACAAACCTACAGTCCCTGTCTTGTATGCACCGCCTGTATACGGCTGTTCAGAGTATATAGGGCCTTTTTTATTTTATGTGCGGGGTTCCCCTTAATATCCATACAAGACCCAAAGGGGCTGGTAATGGGCTGGGGTAGGGGGGGGGGTCATGGGGTAGCTATGCCATTTTTCTTAAAGATTTTCATCCATATTACCGGGACCAGACATTACATTAAAGCCGCAAGCAGTTTTAAATGGCTTTTTTTTCCTTTAGAAGTGTCATTTTGTGCAGGGACAGTTCTAAACACGGGAAACACGTGGCACTTCACAGGCATACTTTAGACACCCCCCAGGTACGATATTTAAAGGAATATTTGACTTTTTTTTTTTCACTTTATGCATCATTAAAATGACTGCTCCCGAAAAACGACCGTTATTAAAACTTCTTTTTGCATTGATACATGTCCCCTGGTGCAGAACCCGGGTTCCCAAACCCATTTTAGGACAATAACATGCATAATAGTTGTTATAATTACCACTTTAGAATTCGAACGTTCGCATCCATTGTATTTAATAGGGTTCTAATGTTCGTACGAACTTTCGGTCCGTTCGCGGGTTCTGGTGCGAACCGAACCCGGGGGTGTTCGGCTCATCACTACTCCTTAACACCATAGCTGGTGCTATTCAGCTTAACACCCAGCACTCTTCACTTCAGCCCTGCAATGTGGGTGGACACAGGATGTCTTTGCATACAATGTCTATTTCTTTGCCTTATTCTTTTGGTCATATTACTTTTTTACATGCAAATGATGAAAAGCAGAATAGAACAAAACTTTGCATATCGTCTGCAGGCCACACTCTCCTGGCTGGAAATCCAATGATGTATTTAATAGAAAAAAAAAAAAACACATTTCCTATCAATCCATTATTTCCGGAGCTTTAAAAGACAAATAAAGAAGCGGATCAACAGGTGCCAGGAGTGAAAAGCCTCATTTTTGTGATTGAGAAAGCGCCGGCAAGCGATTAATTAATATTACAGGTTTCATCTGTTCCACGATTCAGCGCGGAATGTAATACCTGAAAGAACAACATGCCTTATTTTCCAGTGAGGATGAGCGATTCGTCATGCAGAACTGTCCATTAGTGGCACACCATTACTAAAAACAGTCAAGGTTATAAATCATCATTTGGATTAAATGAAGAAGTAGCAGCTCTCTCTCTGTGTGGCTGCAGAGGGCCTAATCATGATGAATGGGAAATCCAGTACAGGTGAATTTTAATGGGCATCCAAACGCACTCTGGCTAATTAGATGACGGGATTAAGAACTTTCCCTGACACCCCCCCCCCCCCCAGATAAAGTTACACTTACGCTAACCTTCAGCATTGCAAACTGGGCAACACTGTACCTTTAAGATGTAAACCGTCACATTGTATCAAGGGATGAATTAATTAATTTTCCAGTGGCAAGGTTCAAGTCAGATCAAGCGCGTTTCTGAATATCCACAAACATTTCCCAGAAGCTATCTGCTCGACATTCCCCCTTCTTTACTTGAAATTTACAATTCACTCCCATACAGCTGATAAGGACTTTTCTGACAGCTGGTCAAAAAGTGAGAATTCTCCTTCTGGCATCCGTTCAGAGAATAAGAACTCCCATTAGTAAAATCCAGTGGTGACCTGTCCATTAGGGGCGCCAAAACGCCGCCCCCTCTATCCACGGCCACCACCGCCATGCTCTATCCACGGCCACCACCCCCATGCTCTATCCACGGCCACCACCCCCATGCTCTATCCACGGCCACCACCCCCATGCTCTATCCATGGCCATCAACCCCATGCTCTATCCACGGCCACCACCCCCATGCTCTATCCACGGCCACCACCCCCATGCTCTATCCCCGGCCACCACCCCCATGGTCTATCCATGGCCATCAACCCCATGCTCTATCCACGGCCACCACCCCCATGCTCTATCCACGGCCGCCACCCCCATGCTCTATCCACGGCCGCCACCCCCATGCTCTATCCACGGCCGCCAAACCCATGCTCTATCCACGGCCACCACCCCCATGCTCTATCCACGGCCGCCACCCCCATACTCTATCCACGGCCACCACCCCCATGCTCTATCCACGGCCACCACCCCCAAGCTCTATCTACGGCCACCACCCCCATGCTCTTTCCATGGCCACCACCCCATGCTCTATCCACAGCCACCACCCCCATTCTCTATCCACGGCCACCACCCCCATGCTCTATCCAAGGCCACCATCCCCATGCTCTATCCATGGCCATCACCCCCATGCTCTATTCACAGTCACCACCCCCATGCTCTATCCACGGCCTCCACCCCCATGCTCTATCCATGGCCACCACCCCCATGCTCTATTCACAGCCACCACCCCCATGCTCTATCCACGGCCACCACCCCCATGCTCTATCCACGGCCGCCACCCCCATGCTCTATCCACGGCCACCACCCCCATGCTCTATCCACGGCCACCACCCCCAAGCTCTATCCACGGCCGCCACCCCCATGCTCTATCCACGGCCACCACCCCCATGCTCTATCCAAGGCCACCACCCCCATGCTCTATCCACGGCCACCACCCCCATGCTCTATCCACGGCCGCCACCCCCATACTCTATCCACGGCCACCACCCCCATGCTCTATCCACGGCCACCACCCCCAAGCTCTATCTACGACCACCACCCCCATGCTCTTTCCATGGCCACCACCCCATGCTCTTTCCACGGCCACCACCCCGATGCTCTATCCACGGCCACCACCCCCATTCTCTATCCACGGCCACCACCCCCATGCTCTATCCAAGGCCACCACCCCCATGCTTTATTCATAGCCACCACCCCCATGCTCTATTCACAGCCACCACCCCCATGCTCTATCCACGGCCACCACCCCCATGCTCTATCCACGGCCACCACCCCCATGCTCTATCCACAGCCACTATTTTGACAGGACACCGCCACCCCCTATTCATGCGTCCGGCCCCTTTCAGGACGCTGGGCACGTAAATTACAGCGGCGGGGGGGTGGGTGTTTTTTTTTAAGCACCTGATTAGAGCCAGAGGCTCTAATAGGCTTCAAAATAGGGTGGGCTTGTGGCGTAGAGCATTGCGCCAGGAGCCCACCCCGGTGTTACAACAGCAAATTAATATTTGCTATTGAAACATTGATCCTCAATCCGACCAATCAGAAGCAGACCCGTTTTCCAATTGGCCGAAAAGAGAAGAGCCCCAATTAGCCGCGGAGGAGAAGAAAGGAAATGGAAGCTGACGTGATGCCCGTGGAGAGTAGGGGAAGGGAAAGCCATCAGCGCCAAACAAGGATAGCCGCCGGTGATGGCTGGGAAAAGCACTGCCCACCATAGACGTGCACCAGAACAACCCGACCGACCACTGACCTACCGACCGGTAACGCCCCCGCCCCCAAGAAAATTACTACCCCGGCCGCCACTGGTAATATCTATTAACCAGTTCAGCTCTGGAAAGGTTTTACCCCCCTTCCTGACCAGGCCACTGTGTTGCTTTAACTGACAATTGCGCGGTCGTGCGACGTTATACCTAAATAAAATTGACGTCCCTTTTTTCCCACAAATAGAGCTTTCTTTTGGTGGTATTTGATCACCTCTGCAGTTTTTATTTTTTTTCGATATAAACAAAAAAAGACAGACGATTTTGCAAAAAAAAATTATATTTTACTTTTTGCTATAATACACCTCCCCCCAAAAAAAACAAAAAAAAACAGCGATCAAAGAAAAAGACAATTTAAAAAAAAATGTTTTACTTTCTGCTATAAAACATACCCACTAAAAAAAAATTAAAATCAAATTTCTTCATGAATTTTGAACAATATGTATTCTGCTACATATTTTTGATGAAAAAAAATCGCAATAATCATATATTGATTGGTTTGCGCAAAAGTTATCGTTTCTACAAACTCTGGGATAGATTTAGGGACTTTTTATTTTTATTTTTTTATATTTTTTACTAGTAATGGCAGCGATCAGCGATTTTTTTAGCAGGACTGCGACATTGCGGCAGACAAATCTGACACTAAGTGACACTTTTTGGGTACCAGTGACACCAATACAGTGATCAGTGCTAAAAAAAATGCACTGTCACTGTACTAATGACACTGGCTGGGAAGGGGTTAACATCAGGGGCGATTAAAGGGTTAAATGTGTTCCCTATAAGTGCTTTTTAACTGTGGCGGAAGTGCTTTGACTCAGGCCTGGTTCACACCTATGCATTTAGTGCATTTTCAGTTTTGCAGAAACACACTGTCTACAGTCCATTTAACATGGTTTCCTATGGATGTAGTTCACATCTGTGCATTTTATGGAAAGGGCCAGGGACTTTTTTCTGGTTTTTGGTTCCATAGACTTCAATGGATCAAAAACCTGTAATGAAAAATGCAAAATGCACCCGGAATATGCAAACTGTAACCTGCATAGGTGTGAACCAGGCCTAAAGGAAAACAGAGATCCGTGTTTCTGCTTAGCAGAAACACAAGATCTCCATTTTCCCCTCTGGCAGATCGCCGGACTGGCCGATTCATTAATGAATCAATAGCATTGACAAAGTATCTGAAATCCATGAAAGTTAAAAACGTACCAGGTGGCCGGGCCGTTGGCTGCAAAACATTACTATATGGTGAATGCGCCGGCAGTTGTACTTGCTCTAAACTACATGAAACATCCAATGGGCATTTAGAGAGGAGATAATAGGGTCCCACCATGCTTGTTTACTCTTTGACTCCGTCTCTGGCATCTCTGCTCTGCAAATACAGCCTAAATTCACCATTTATCATCTATAAAATAATAAAAATAAATACCAGGAGCAGGAGCAATCCGCCAGCTCAGCCTCACCTGTGTGCCCTGATCACAGCAGTGCCAGGATAGGAGAGCCGCCCGCCGATTTATACAGTGCGAGAGCGGGGATCTCCCATAGACATGTGCAATTTGTTTCGTTCCAAATTAGTTTTTTAACAAATTTTGACAAAATCGTTAATTAGGAATTTTCCAAATTAACGAAAACACGTTTAACAATTTTTTTCAATTTTCGAAAATTCGTAAATTTGTAAGTTTGCATATTCGTAAATTCTCAAATTCGTAATTTTCCAAAATTCGTAAATTTGCAAATTCGAAATCTGAAAATCCGAAAATCTGAAACAATAACTACAGTAACTAATAATATCTTAACTATTACCAACTATTAAATTATAGGTATTGGAATTTCCTTTCAAATTTGGCTGTTGGTGAGCGTAACGAATACGAATTTATCCGAAGTTACGAATTATCCGAAATAACGAATGCCGTATCTAAACGAATGGAACGTAACAAATTATTAATAATAAATGACAATAATAATTATGATAAAAGTTTTATGATTATTATTTATTATTACTTAGTTCCGTTCTATTCATTTAGATGCGGCATTCGTTATTTCAGATAATTCGTAACTTTGGATAAATTTACATTCGTTACGTTCACTAACAGTCAAATTTGAAATGAAATTCCAATACCTATAATTTAATAGTAAGTTATTAATAGTTACCGTATATACTCGAGTATAAGCCGAGTTTTTCAGCACATTTTTTTGTGCTGAAAATGACCCCCTCGGCTTTTACTCGAGTCACCTTTTTGTGCCTAATCTCCCAGACTTTGGGGACCCGGTTTTGGCCGGTCGTAGGTCCCCTAGACCCGGAACTTGGCACACATGTAGCCCAATTTCTCCTCTACAAGTGTGCAAAGTTTGTTGTCTGGGGAACCTACGGCCGGGGAGCACAGATTTTTCAAAACCGGACACCCCTTCCATAGACTCTCATGTTAAACGTCAGTCTAGTCATGGACACAGTGAGGCATGGGTACAGTGAGGCATGGGCACAGTGAGGCATGGGCACAGTGAGGCATGGGCACAGTGAGGCATGCACATGGACACAGTGAAGCAACGTGAGGCATGCAGATGGGCACCCTAGGCTTATACTTGAGTCAATACGTTTTCCCATTTTTTTGTGGTAAAATTAGGTGCCTCGGCTTATATTCAGGTTGGCTTATACTCGAGAATATACGGTAGTTATTCTTTCAAATTTTCGGATTTTCATTCTTATTTTCAAATTTACGAATTTTTTGAATTTACGAAATTAAGAATTTACAAATTTTCAAATTTATGAATTTACGAATTTATGAATTGCGATCATAACGAATGACCCGAAAAGGGAAAAAAAAGACGAATGAAACAAAAATTAAAATGAACGATTTTTTCAGCAGTGCACATGTCTAAACTCTCACTCACCCGGCGCGGCCACAGTGCCACTTCCGCCTCCTGCACCCTACCCTGCTCCTATGATGGACATCACGCGTCCCGGCATTCGATCAGTGTGACGTCCATCATAGGAGCCGGGTCAAGGAGGCGGGACTCTGTATGTCTCTCGGCTGTGCCGGTTAAACGGGAGATCGATCCCTGCTCTCTGTGTAAACCCTCTGGGCTAATAATTGTAATTTTGAGACCCGGGGCTTTTTGCGGGCCCACTCGGGGCTATAGCCCCGGTTGACCCCCCTCCCGACGCCACTGCTGGAAGGTTTAAAAAAAACAATTACTTTGCTTGTAGATGGAATATTTTTGAAAATAGGGAATACTATTAAGCTGTATGATGTTTAGCATTCCGCTGTGTCCTGCTTAGTCGCTGTTTTTGACTGTGCTGATAGTTACGCACTTGACAGCTGGTCTTCGGAAAGTCTTCGGAGAGGTGCGAAGAATCCACTGTTATTGTTTAGTAAAGTAAACTTGCAGAGTCTGCACATGCAATTCAGGCACGCTCTATTGATCCAGGAGTGTCAGGCTGCGTCTCAAATGCTAGAACTTTATCCAATTTTTTTTTAATTTAAATCATTTATAATGCATGACTTGGAGAACCTTACAAGAAAATAATGCCAGCTGAGAAAGGAATTATATATAGAATGCCAATACCCCAGGATACATTTGCACCCACCTTACTATTGATATTTCTCCTCTGCTTTTTTTTTAACATAGACTCCTCCAAAGGTCCCCCAAAATGCGTAGCAGGCCCTGCTATATATTTTGGGGTGGATGGGTCTATGTGCTGTTTTTTTTAAATAAAAAAGAAACCAGCAATTAAATATTTGCTGGGACATTTAAACTGTATCATTTGTTTTTCTTTATAAATATCCACTTTTCTGCAGCAATGTAAATCCCCCCCCCCTTCCTCATATGTGAGGCCCTCCCAACTTTTAAATCAGACCTTTAGGGTCTGGTATGGATTTTAGGGGGAACATAATGCAAAAAAAAAAAAGTGTGGGATCCCCTAAAAGTCCATAGCAAACTCTTATCTGAGCATGCAGGAAAGGGGGGGGGGTGAACCTGTGCCCCACTTACCTCCTGAACTATACCAGGCAACATGCCCTCAACATGGTCCTCAACATGAGGGGGGGTGCTATTTTGCTATTTTGATGAGGAAAAAGGATTCCCCACAAACCTGGCCCAGTAGTTGTGGGGTCTATCGGAATCGGGAAGGCCCATTTAAAAATGAGGGGACCCTAAGATACATAAAGGGGCTTTAAGCATGCACCCTGGAAGGCCAAGAAAGATTAGAAAGAGCCTGTGCCCCACTTACCTCCTGAGCCATACCAGGACACATAACCTCAACATGGCCCTCAAAATGGGGGTTGCTATGTTGATAAGGACAAAGGATTCCCCACAACCCTGGCCCAGTGGTTATGGGGTCAACTGGATTCAGGAAGCCCCATTTAAAAATAAAGGGGCACTAAGAAACCTAAAGGAGCCCTAAGCATGCACCCTGGAAGGCCAAGAATGGGTAGGAAGAGCCTGTGCCCCACTTACCCCCTGAGCCAGGCCACATGACCTCAACATAGCCCCCAACATGGTGGTGCTATGTTGATGAGGACAAAGGATTTCCCACAACCCTGTCTATTAGAACCAGGAAGCCCCATTTAAAAATGAGGGGGCCCTAAGATACCTTAAGGGGCCCTAAGCATGCACCCTGGAAGGCCAAGAAAGGGTCGGAAAGACCTGTGCTCAACTTACCTCCTGAGCCACAACTGCCGGATACCCTCAAATTGGCCAATAACAAGGGTGGTGCCATGTCGATGAGGACAAAGGAATCCCCACAACCCTGGTCCATTGGTTGTGGTGGTCTATCGGAATCGGGATGCCCCCTTTAAAAATAAGGGGGCCCGAAGATACCAAAACGTTTGAAAAGTCCAAAGGAGTTTTTTTGGACTATGTGTATTATGTGTTGGGAGGGGGGACAGAAGCATATATTTGATTAGCAGAGGTGTGGTATGGGATTCTGGCATGCATGTTTTTTTTGGACAAATGATAATTGAAGAAGAACTAACTCTTCAATGGTCTTTTTGCCAGTTTGGTAATCTCACAGGTCCTTCATCTTCTGCCAAAGGGGCAGCAGTGGATAGCCCTGTAATGTAATGTAGTTGTGTTGCAGCATTGTAAGATAGCCCAAGACAGTTGGTCAAATCACGCTGACCATAATTCAACCCTCAAGAGGAACCATGCAAAGGAGAGGTGCAACGGAAATGAGTATTGCAGCAAAATTTGCTGTTTTTTATTTTTATTTCTAACTGGCTTCTACGTTTTTCAACCTTCTTTATAGGAGTTCTTCTTAAACTCCCACAGGTCTCTACTTACCCACTCCAAAATTGTTGGGCTGTTCCATGGCACGATTGGCATGAAAAGCTCCCAGTTTTAGTTTGTTGGCCATAATATGATGGACACATTGAGAGAAATTAGTTCCAAACACTTCCAAAAAGGAACGTCATTTTTAACAGCATATGTCTCTGAGCAAGTTATGCCGCGTACTTACGATCGGTTTTCCCTTTCGGAAAAAGTCAGATGTGAGCTTTTGGACGGAAATTCTGACCGTGTGTAGGCTCCATCTGACTTTTTCTGTCGGAATTTCCGCCAGCAAAAGTTTGAGAGCAGGTTCTTTGTTTTTCCAACGGAAAGAAATCCTATCGGAAAATCCGTTCATCTGTATGCAATTCCGACGTGCAAAAAAAAACACGCATGCTCTGAATCAAGCAGAAGAGCCGAACTGCCTATTGAACTTCATTGATCTCGGCTCATCGTACGTGTTGTACATCACCGCGTTCTTGACGTTCGGAATTTCCGACAGGATTTGTGTGACCGTGTGTATGCAAGCCAAGTTTGAGCGAAATTCCGTCTGAAAAAACATCCAAGGTTTTTCCGGCGGAAAATCCGATCGTGTGTACGCGGCAAAAGAGTAGCTCGAAGGAAAGGTCTGACTCTGACAATGGCTGCTCGTTCACACAATTTTTTTCTTTTTTTTTTTCCTCGACTTTTTGTTCTTTAATCCACCAGCATCTCAGAAAAAGGAGAAGCACTCTAGGTCGAGATAATCAGCGGGTGAAGCTGTAGCTTTACCCTGAGAAGCCTTAAGCCATTGTCTTGACGTCTTTGTAGCTGTGTCTTGTATACCTATTGATCTGACCGCATGAAATTCACTAACTAGTCTGAGCTCAGTTACCTCTTGTCTGGAAGATCAGTAATGGTGGCAGCAGTTCACGCTTAGATTAGTGTATGCATGCTGTAGCTCAGGATCCACAATAATAGGAAACAATCAGCTCATTGGCTTTCAAAACTGGTCACGTCAATGGCTATGGGGACAGGCTGGTCACAGGCAGATTGTGGAGGGGGGCCGATTATAGATGACAGGTTCTCATTAAAAAAAAAAAAAAAGTTACTTGGATTAGCATTTTAATTTTTTTGTTTATCGATTTCATTATAGATATTATAATGAGAAGGGGAAAGGTAGGCAAAAATAAGCTGTTGTTGTCTTTTTTTCTTAACCACTTGAGACCCGCGCTATAGACAAAAGACGTCTGCAGCGCGGCTCTCAAGTGCTGAGTGGACGTCCATGGACGTCCTGCTGTTTCTCTCCCCCTGCGCGCCGCCGAGGGCGCGCGGCGGGGGAACAGCTGTGCCCGCCGTGGTCACGTGATGCCGATGCGCGTGCCTGGCCGCCTTGATGTCCGCCAGGCACCTGCGATCGGCTATGACAGAGGCAGGACGTGGATCTCTGTGTGTAAACACAAAGATCCACGTCCTGTCAGGGAGAGAGGAGACCGATGCTGTGTCCCTTGTACATAGGGACACAGATCGGTCTCCTCCCCCTGTCAGTCCCCTCCCCCACACAGTAAGAATCACAAATAGGGAACATAGTTAACCCCTTCCTCGCCCCCTAGTGTTAACCCCTTCCCTGCCAGTCACATTTATACAGTAATCAGTGCATTTTTATAGCACTGTTCGCTGTATAAATGTGAATGGTCCCAAAATAGTGTCAAAAGTGTCCGATATGTCCGCCGCAATATTGCAGGCCTGACAAAAATCACAGATCGCCGCCATTACTAGTAAAAAAAAAATATATAATAAAAATTTCATAATTCTATCCCCTATTTTGTAGGCGCTATAACTTTTTCGCAAACCAATCACTATACGCTTATTGCAATTTTTTTTACCAAAAAAATATAGAAGAATACGTATCGGCCTAAACTGAGAAAAAAATAGTTTTTTAAAAAAAATTGGGATATTATTATAACAAAAAGTAAAAAAATATTGTGGTTTTTTTTCAAAATTTTCTGTCTTTTTTTTGTTTATAGCGCAAAAAATAAAAACCACAGAGGTGATCAAATACCACCAAAAGAAAGCTCTATTTGTGGGGAAAAAATGATAAAAATATCCTTTGGGTACAGCGTTGTATGACCGCGCAATTGTCATTCAAAGTGCGTCAGCACTGAAAGCTAAAAATTGGTCCGAGCACGAAGGGGGTTTAGTGCCCAGTTGTCAAGTGGTTAATATCATTTTGATTTAATTTGGAAATCATGTTAATAAAATGAATTAACTGAACCTGTGATTTGTTTAGGCAGGGCAACTCCCTACTTACCCCATCCTCAATAGCACATGAAAATTCCCAATACTTTTTTATGGAGGAGTATGTGACTTGTGTACAGGCCCGTCGTGACAGGACAGGCAAACCAAGCAATTGCTTGGGGCCCCAAGCTGGCCTGGAGCCCCAGCAGGGGGGGGGGCCTTGCCGCACCGCCGCTTCCTATAAAAGCTGCAGCCTGTAGCATGGCTGAGCTCCTGTTCCTTCCTCCTGCAGTCCGGCCGAGTACCGCGCGGTACAGGAGATTCAGTTTCCTGTTCCTGGCTGGACTGACAGGAAGTGCACACACTGAGTGCTCACTGCCGGGAACAGCAAACTGAATCTCCTGCCGCGTGGTACGCGGTAGGGGGGGTAAAAAGAACACAGGGGGGGAGTAAGGGGGGGAGGCAGTCATCAAGACCCATTTAGTATGAAAAATATGGTAGCTTGCTGACCATAACCTACCTGGATGATATGTATCATAAACAAAACAATTACTATAGCTTTCTTTCCATTTTCTTTCTTTACCATCCCATTTCCATCTTATTGCTTCTTTTTTGAATTAGGTAATATTTATTAAAGCTTTTTGCAAAAATTTAGAAACCAGAGATAAGACTCTACAGTCACATATTGTCACATCTTGGCCTCACTCTTCCCTATACCCAGCTATCGATGGCATCGGTTTGTTCCCGGTCTTCACCGATGGGTCAGGTAAGCCCGAGAACGACCATGAAGTGACAGGAGGGAGAGTGGGCACACCTCCCGCCGCTTCTAAAAGTGATCACGCGGGTGAATCCGCACGCATGACGACTTTTATCAGAAAGAGAATCGGCCATAGTAAAAAAAAAAAAAATCCTGGGGTTATGGCAGCTAGCTGCTGCCATAACACCAGTATTTAACGTCAAACAAATTACATATTTTTTAATATGGGCTGATCGTGAAGTGGTTTACTGCTTGTCGCCTGCCCATCGTCAAATGACGGAGGGACAGTGCAGCTCTCATTCTGGGTGGACGTCATATGGTGGCGCACCCCAACGGCCGCTGTCGCGTGCCCGCGGTGGCTTGCAGCACGGCGATCGTGGCCCTACCGTGTTGCTAGGACACAGCACAACCCCGGTCTCTTAAAGAGCCAATCACACGGCTCTTTAACCATGTGATCGGCTGTGTCCAATCACAGCCGGTCACATGTAAATGCGGAAGTGCCCATGATTGGCTCTCATCGCCTTACACTGACAGGGTGTGTGACGAGGAGAGATGATCAGTGGCATCTCCTCGCAGGGAACATCAGGACATGTAATAAGGGAGTGATCATCAGTGCCCTGATTACAGTAAAGCCCCGCAGTGCCACAAATTAATGCCCATCAGTGCCAATCAGTGACACCAATTAGTGCCCATTAGTGATGCCAGTCACTGCTGCCTTTCAGTGCCCATCAGTGCCTGCTCATCAGTGCTGCCCATCAATGCCCATCAGTGCCTCCCATCAGTGCCCCCCATCAGTGCCGCCCATCAGTGGCCATTAGTGCCCATCAGTGCCGTTCATCAGTGCCCATCAGTGCCGTCCATCCGTGCCCATCATTGCCGCCTATTTATGCCACCTATCAGTGCCCATCATTGCCACCTTGCAGTGCCTATTAGTGCCCACCAGTGCCATCATTCAGTGCCGCCCCTTAGTGCTCATCAGTGCCGCATATCAGTGCCCCCTATCAATTAATTTGGGTACAGTGTTGCATGACCGCACAATTGTCATTCAAAGTGTGACTGCGCTGAAAGCTGAAAAATGGACTGGGCAGGAAGGGGGTGAAAGTGCCCAGTATTGAAGTGGTTAAGCTAAAAATATATATATTTTTTTAAATTAAGGATGGAGGTATTAGCTAGCATTACTTGGTGTTAGACAGGGTGTTAGATAGGGTGAAACTCAGCTATAATTTACTTCATAAATTGATAGTAACATTCTTTTTTTTATTTATTTAACCACTTATGGACCGCCCCACGCATATATACTACTGCATGGCGGCACTCCTGCACGAAATCACATACCCGTACGTGATTTCGTGCACGGGGTCTGGGGCGTGCGCTAGCACCGCCCGGGACCCGTCGATCGTTCTGTGGAGAGGTGTTCTGCTAGAGGGGAAAATGGAGATCTTGTGTTTCTGCTTAGCAGAAACACAGATCTCTGTTTTCCTTTAGTCAAAGCACCTCCCCAACAGTTAGAAAACACCCCCTAGGGTCACATTTAACCCTTTGATTGCCCCAATGTTAACCCTTTCCCAGCCAGTGTCATAAGTACATTAGTACATTAATTTTATTGGGGTACAGTGCCCCACGACCGCGCAATTGTCAGTTAACCACTTAAGCCCCGGACCATTTTGCAGCTAAAGGACCAGGCCACTTTTTGCGATTCGGCACTGTGTCGCTTTAACTGACAATTGCGCGGTCGTGCAATGTGGCTCCCAAACAAAATTGACGTTCTTTTTTTCCCACAAATAGAGCTTTCTTTTGGTGGTATTTGATCACCTCTGCGGTTTTTATTTTTTGCGCTATAAACAAAAATAGAGCGACAATTTTGAAAAAAATTCTATATTTTTTATTTTTTGCTATAATAAATATCCCCAAAAAATATATAAAAAAACTTTTTTTTTCCTCAGTTTAGGCCGATAAGTATTCTTCTACATATTTTTGGTAAAAAAATCGCAATAAGCGTTTTTTGATTGGTTTGGGCCAAAGTTATAGCGTTTACAAAATAGGGGGTAGTTTTATGGCATTTTGATAATTTTTTTATTTTTTACTAGTAATGGCGGCGATCAGTGATTTTTTTCGTGACTGCAACATTATGGCGGACACATCGGACACTTTTGACACATTTTTGGGACCATTGTCATTTTCACAGCGATCAGTGCTATAAAAATGCACTGATTACTGTGAAAATGACACTGGCAGTGAAGGGGTTAACCAATAGGTGGCGCTGTAGGGGTTAAGTGTTCCCTGCATAGTGTTTCTAACTGTAGGGGGGGTGGGCTGTGTGTCACATGACACCGATCTCCGCTCCGAGTACACGGAGCGGAGATCCGTGTCATTGTCACTAGGCAGAGCGGGGAGATGCTTGTTTACACAAACATCTCCCCGCTCTATACCTCCGTGAGACGACCGCGGGGATGGCGGCAGGGTCGCGAGCGCGCCCACACGGACAGGCATTTAAAGGGGATGTACGGGTACGTTGATATGCCTGTCCGTGCCATTCTGCCGATGTATATGTACAGGTGGTGGTCCTTAAGTGGTTAAAGCAACGCAATGCCGTATTGCTAAAAAAATGCCTGGTCATGAATGGGGGGGGGGGGGGGGTAAAACCTTCCGGGGGCTGAAGTGGTTAATATATATTTTGTGTTTTAAATGAAAGTCCTGGCCTGTACACACGATCGGTTTTACCAATGAAAACAGTCCGATGGACTTTTCTCATCGGACAAACCGATCGTGTATGGGACCCATCGGTCTTTTTTCCATCGGTTTTTAAAAATAGAACATGTTTTAAATTTTTCCGATGGATCAAAAACCGATAGAAAATTCCGATCGTCTATGGGCAAGTCCATCAGATAAAAAACCCACGCATGCTCAGAATCAAGTTGACGCATGCTCAGAAGCATTGAGCTTCATATTTCTCGGCTCATCGGAGTGTTTTACGTCACCGCGTTTGGAACGGTCCGTTTTTTGACTGATGGTGTGTAGGCAAGACTGATGGAAGTCAGCTTCATCGGATTTCCGATGGACAAAACCATTGGATTAGAATCCATAGGATATCCCATCGTGTGTACGAGGATTACGATTAAAAAAAAAAAAAAAAAAACTTTAGCAGTTGTGACTGCCAAGCAAAGCAATAGGCTCGGGGTAATCACTACATTAAATCACACCCTGTGAACTTCAAATAAGTGAAATAATAAGGATTTGCGTTCGGGATAATGAGTACTTAATAACCCATCCACATAGCATACGGTTACACACTGCTAAACATGTAAATTTAAAAAAAAAAAAAGCATCAAGCTTATGGTCAGCTATAAAACGCAATATGATGTTGAAAGGCAAGTCAGGTAATCCAGACAGCGCCAAGACAGCAGACAAACACCCCGGGCCGATTCTGCTTTATGAGCCTGAAAAAAAGGAAGTCTGACAATGTATAAACAAACAAAGGGAAGGCTGGAGCTGAATATAAAGTATTATACAGATACAAGGTGTGTGTGTGATGCTGACGTATATAATACTTAAGTGATAATACTTAAAGGAACACTACAGGTTCCCGTTTTTTTTTTTTTTTTAAAGCAACAAACAGTTTATACTTACCTCCACTGTGCAGCTCGTTTTGCACACAGTGGCCCCGATCCTCCGCTTCTGGGGTCCCTCGGCGGCTGTCTCGGCTCCTCCCCGTAATGCGGCCATAGCTGCCGACTGTATCACTGGACCCCGCCCCCCGAAGTGCCGCGTCATTGGATGTGATTGACAGCAGCGCCAGCCAATGGCTGCGCTGCTTTCAATCCATCCACAGTAGCCAATCAATGGCCAGGCACAGGAACTCGGAGGATGACGGGAGCGAGCGCGGGACTTTCGAGGGGCCAGGTAAGTAAAACGGGGGCTCGGGGGGGGGGGGGGGCGGTATTGTCAAATGTTTTTTCACCTTAATGCATAGGATGCATTAAGGTGAAAAAACATTTACCTTTACTACTCCTTTAAGGGCCTATTTTTCAGACTCTGTGTTTACAAGTTAAAATCTGTTTTTTTTTTTTGCTAGAAAATTACTTAGAACCCCCAAACATTATGTTTATATATATATATATATTATAACAGCCTAGATAATAAAATGGCGGTCATTGCAATACTTTGTCACACCGTATTTGTGCGCACTTTTTAAAAAAAAAATAATTTATGACTTAAAAAAATAAGACAGCAGTAAAGTTCGCCCAATTTTTTGTTTTTGTTTTTGTGAAAGATAATGTTACGCAGAGTAAATTGATACCCAACATGTCACGCTTCAAAATTGCGCCTGCTCGTGGAATGGTGACAAACTTTTACCCTTAAAAAAGAGTAAAGCCCTGTACACACGATCGGATTTCCTATGGATTCTAATCCGATGGATTTTTCCATCGGAAATCCGATGAAGCTGACTTCCATCAGCCTTGCCTACACACCATCAGTCAAAAATCCGACCGTCCCAAACGTTGTGACGTAAAACACTCCGACGAGCTGAGAAAAATTAAGTTCAATGCTTCTGAGTAGGGATGAGCTTCGAGTTCGAGTCGAACTCATGTTCGACTCGAACATTGCCTGTTCGCCCGTTCGCCGAACAGCGAACAAATTGGGGTGTTCGCGGCAAATTCGAAAAATCTATGGGAGAAATCTAAAGTGCTAATTATAAAGGCTAATATGCAAGTTATTGTCCTAAAAAGTGTTTGGGGACCCGGGTCCTGCCCCAGGGGACATGTATCAATGCAAAAAGAAGTTTTAAAAACGGCCGTTTTTTCGGGAGCAGTGATTTTAATAATGCTTAAAATGAAAAAATAAAAGTGAAATATTCCTTTAAATTTCGTACCTGGGGGGTGTGTATGATATGCATGTAAAGTGGCGCATGTTTCCCGTGCTTAGAACTGTCCCTGCAAAAAGTGTCATTTTTGAAAGAAAAAAATGCATTTAAAACTGACTCGCGGCTATTAATGAATTGTCGGCTCCCGGCAATACATACAAAAGTCATTGATAAAAAAAAAAAAAAAAGCGTGGGGGTTCCCCAGAATTCAATTACCAGGCCCTTCAGGTCTGGAATGGATATTAAGGGGAACCCCGCCGCAAATAAAAAAAAAATTGACGTGGGGTTCCCCCAAATATCCATTCCAGGCCCTTCAGATCTGGCATGGATTTTAAGGGGAACTCCACCCCAAATTAAAAAAAAAATGGCGTGGAGTCCCCCTAAAAATCCATACCAGACCCCTTATCCGAGCATGCAACCTGGCCGGCCGCAGGGGAAAAGGGGGGGGACGAGAGAGCGGCCCCCCTCCCTCCTGAACCGTACCAAGCCACATGCCCTCAACATGGGGAGGATGTCCCCATGTTGATGGGGACAAGGGCCTCATCCCCACAACCCTTGCCCGGTAATAGTGAAGGAAGTTCCCCGCTCAAGCCAATGACGTAGGCGGGTCTGACATACCGAGGGGGCGGACCTGATGGGGAACTGCTCTCACTTTGGTAATACATGTATAGACCCGCCCCTTCTCATGTTCCGCATCTCGTCCGCTGAGCGGACCTGATGGGGAACTTTAGAAGGGGCGGGTCTATACATTTAAAATACTGAGAGGGAGTTCCCCATCAGGTCCGCTCAGGCACAACCAATGAAGGACAGCGCTGGACATCGGGATCGCCGCGGGACACTGGATTTCACCGCTGGAATGTTTATTTATTTATTTTTTTAAATAAAGGACTTTTTCAAGGTGTTTGTGTGTTTTTTTAAACATTTTTTTTACGCTTTCTTCGTGAAATGGTAGGGGTACAATGTACCCGTTACCAATTCACATAGGGGGGGGGGGCGGGATCTGGGGGTCCCCTTTGTTAAAGGGGTCTTCCAGATTCCGATAAGCCCCCCGCCCGCAGACCCCCACAACCACCGGGCAAGGGTTGTGGGGATGAGGCCCTTGTCCCCATCAACATGGGGACATCCTCCCCATGTTGAGGGCATGTGGCTTGGTACGGTTCAGGAGGGAGGGGGGGCCGCTCTCTCGTCCCCCCCTTTTCCCCTGCGGCCGGCCAGGTTGCGTGCTCGGATAAGGGGTCTGGTATGGATTTTTAGGGGGACTCCACGCCATTTTTTTTTTAAACTTGGGGTGGAGTTCCCCTTAAAATCCATGCCAGATCTGAAGGGCCTGGTAATTGAATTCTGGGGAACCCCCACGCTTTTTTTTTTTTTTTTCTCAATGACTTTTGTATGTATTGCCGGGAGCCGACAATTCATTAATAGCCGCGAGTCAGTTTTAAATGCATTTTTTTTCTTTCAAAAATGACATTTTTTGCAGGGACAGTTCTAAGCACGGGAAACATGCGCCACTTCACATGCATATCATACACACCCCCCAGGTACGAAATTTAAAGGAATATTTCACTTTTATTTTTTCATTTTAAGCATTATTAAAATCACTGCTCCCGAAAAAACGGCCGTTTTTAAAACTTCTTTTTGCATTGATACATGTCCCCTGGGGCAGGACCCAGGTCCCCAAACACTTTTTAGGACAATAACTTGCATATTAGCCTTTATAATTAACACTTTAGATTTCGAACGTTCGAGTCCATTGTATTTAATAGGGTTCTAAAGTTTACACGAACATTTTGTCTGTTCGCAGGTTCTGGTGCGAACCGAACAGGGGGGTGTTCGGCTCATCCCTGCTTCTGAGCATGCGTCGACTTGATTCTGAGCATGCGTGGGTTTTTTCTCCGATGGAGTCCCACACAGACGATCGGATTTTGCTATCGTTTTTTTTCCCATCGGATAAATTTTAAACATGTTCTATTTTTTCACACCGATGGAAAAAAAGACCGATGGGGCCCATACACGATCGGTTCGTCCAATTAAAACAGTCCATCGGACTGTTTTCATCGGTAAAACCTATCGCGTGTACACGGCTTTACTGTCTAGAATTATTGCTCTCGCTCTCACGATCGCGGTGATACCTCACAAGTGTGGTTTGAACACCGTTTTCATATGCGGGCGCTACTCACGTATGCCTTGGCTTCTGCGGGCGAGCTCGGCGGGACAGGGCGCTTCTTATTTATTTTACATTTTATTTTTTACACTGTCTTTTTAAAAAAAAAATTGGGTCACTTTTATTCCTATTACAAGGAATGTAAACATCCCTTGTCAATTTTGTTTATTGCATATTAAATAATAAAGACAGTTCCAATTAGTAATAAATAGTTACAACAAATGGTAATATTAGTTAAGTATATGATAATGAATTGGATGGAATTATACATATCTGAAGATTAGATATTTTACATAGACAGGTAATCAACTCGAAAATTAAATGTTAAGTTAATATAAACAATTGAAAAATGTAATTTCTTGTTCATACATCACGGGACACAGAGCAGCATAGTCATTACTATGTGGGTTATATAGAATTACCTTCAGGTGCTGGCACTGGCAACTTCCAAAACAGGAAGTACCCTCCCCTATATAAGCCCCTCCCATCCGGGAGTACCTCAGTTTTTTGCCAGTGTCTAAGGTGTTGGCCAAGGTTAACATGTATTCATCTGGGCTTGTGTACAGGTTCTCTGGGCCTTAGCAAGCTATTCCGGATCCGACCAAAAAAGCTTCATAGCTAAACGGTCGGTACCCGGGCCTTGCAGAGAAGAGCAGGGTTTTGCCTGTAATGCCTCTCTTAGGAGGGCTGGACCCTGGGATCCAGAGCTCTGGTCATACCCAAAACCAAGAGGCTATCTGTGCAGGGTGCTATACAGGTCCAGGGGAGTGGAATCCTTGGGAACCCGGTCCCTGAAGGTCTAGTACAATGCCTGCCGTGAGAGGTGAAGTTTGGGCTTCTGTGGACCAAACAAAGTCCTGCGGCGGGGAAAAGGTAAGTGGGGGCCCCTCAGGAACTTGGTTCTATTGAGGGGACCCCCAAGCCTAATATGTCTTTCTGCCTGTTACCTAAAGGGTATTCCCGCTAATAGCTGTATATGCCTAAGAAATCCTAGAAATGTTTTTTCATAAGGGAAGTTTTAAAAAAACTGTAAACCTGGAAATGTTTTTTCATAAAGGAGGTTTTAAAAAAATAAAAAAAAAAGACAAAGGTGCGGTACCTGTGTTTGTCCACTAGAGGCCGCTGTGGAACGTCTTTTTTCTTGGGACTATTCCTTCCATGGTGAAAGTCCAGGCAGATGAGTGAGCTCTCTATCAGGGAAGCTGCATTCCTCTGTCATGCTGCCAAGTAGTTTCCTTCCATCCCCGAGTCCTGGTGAAACAGGGACCCTGGCTCCTCTCCCTACATGGCGCCAAGAGCGCACACGTGCACGCGCGCGCGCGCGTACACATGCTTTCCTTTTATAAGGTTTAGCTTCAAAAAAGGGGGCGGAGCCTGGCGGATGACGCGCTCTGTGCGCCCAGCGCTTCTGCGCATGTGCGGGCGTCCCAGCAAGATAAAAGGACTCAGTTCACGCTGCTTGCTATGGACACAGAGCATGAAAAGGAGCTGGTAGCATGGTATAGGGGCTTACAGCGGGCGGTTGATACAGGCATCCCCAGAAAGACGCATTAGTAGACACCCACTGATGTACATAGCAGCAAATTGCATTAGACTATTTCAGTAAGGGGTGTATTGCGGCTGGAATACCTCAGCTTTGAACTAAGGAATATGCCGCCTAAAAAACTCCGAGATATACCTCTCAGGAAGTGTAGGGGGTCTCCATCGGGCTCTGAGGATCTGGAGCAGTCATCTGCACCCTCCTCCCCTGAGAAATCAGAGGTTAATACCCATAAGGAACCCCCGGGAGTGCCAGGTACTGCGGCTGTCCTCAGTCCACCTGCTCCTGCATATATAACAGAGGAGGTTTTTTCCTCAACTCTGGAGGGATTGGAGCAGAGATTGGCAGCATTGATCGCTTCTTCTCTACAGGAAAGAAAGCGCGCCAGATCTCCATCACCTCCATTAGAGTGCCTGTTGGCAGAGCAACAGTCCCAGGAAGGGACCGACCTACCTGAAGGGGATCAGGAGGAGGTTAGCTCTGTTTTTGAGGAATCGACAGTAGATGAACCATTTTCAGCATCGCAGACTGAAAGATTGTGGGTCCAGACCCTAACTGACATGGTTCGATCTGCATTTAAAATGCCTCTTGTTGAACCATCAACTACTGCTGTCTCCTCATTGGGGTCGCTAAAAGCTCCCCAGGTTAATTGCTCCTTTCCAATACATCCATTATTGGAAGGACTTATATACCAGGACTGGGAACATCCTGATAAACTATTTGTTCCGCCTAAAAGGTTTCCGGTGATCTATCCCATGGAGGAAAAGTTCACCCAGAGATGGAATGTTCCTACGGTGGATGCAGCCATCTCTTCTGTGAACAAATCACTGACATGTCCAGTAGATAATGTTCAAATGTTCAAAGATCCAGTGGATAAAAAATTGGAATCTTTATTAAAATCTGCTTTTTCCACAGCAGGGGCTGTTACACAGCCAGCAGTGGCAGCTATTGGGGTCTGCCAAGCTTTAAAGGATCAAATGAAAATGGTCCTGAGGGATTTGCCAGACCAGCAGGCCCAGGCTCTGGCTGATCTGCCTAGAGCATTATGCTTTGCGGTTGACGCCATCAAGGATTCTATCCATCAGGCCTCCCGCCTCACGCTGTCTTTGGTACATATGCGTAGGCTTCTGTGGCTCAAAAACTGGTCTGCTGAAGCTCCCTGTAAGAAGCTCTTAGTTAGCTTCCCATTTCATGGGGAACGCCTTTTTGGCGAAGACCTGGATAAGTATATCCAGAAGATTTCCAGTGGTAAAAGTACTCTCTTACCGAGTAAAAAGAGGTCTAGGGGTCCATCTTTTAAGAGGACTACCTCTCCTATCCCTGCGACGTCTGCTACTAAGCAGTTCCGACGGCCTCCTCGGTCAAACTCAGGAGGTAAAAATCAGGGACAGCCACAGGGTAATAAAAAGCCCTGGATCCGAAGAGGTACTAAACCAGCCTCCAAGTCAAGCCTATGAAGGGCTGCCCCCACTCAAACGGGTGGGGGGATGACTTCAGTTGTTCGCAGAGACCTGGCGGGAGACGATCAAAGACAGATGGGTGCTCTCCGCAGTAACTCTGGGATACAAGTTGGAGTTAAAAGAGTCTCCTCCGTCCCATTTTATGTGGTCAGGCATGCCAAGAGACCCTCTGAAAAGAGGGTCTCTCCTATTGGCGTTAGAACAACTATTGCTCCAAGGAGTAATTATGGAGGTTCCTATGGAAGAGTGGGGGTTGGGTTTCTACTCAAACCTTTTCACAGTCCCGAAGCCAAACGGGGACATAAGACCCATATTGGACCTAAAGAGTCTAAACAAATTTCTAAACGTCCGGTCTTTCCGGATGGAGTCGATCCGATCGGTCACCGCTGCCCTACAAGGGGAGGAATGGTTAGCCTCGATCGACATCAAAGATGCTTACTTGCATGTTCCCATCTTTCCAGGTCATCAAAAATTCCTACGCTTTGCAGTAGAAGGGCGCCATTTTCAGTTCAGAGCCTTACCATTCGGTCTGGCCACAGCACCACGAGTGTTCACAAAAATTCTGGCCCCACTGTTGGCCGATCTAAGAACACGGGGTGTAACGATAATGGCATACCTAGACGACCTGTTGTTGATGGACCACTCAGTTGCCAAGCTAGAAGTGGTAATTGTCGATACAATCAAGTATCTAGAGTCTCACGGTTGGGTCATCAACCTGGACAAGTCAGCCCTACAGCCAGTGAAAAACCTGGTATATCTAGGGCTACGGCTGGATTCAGACCAGAGGAAGATTTTCTTACCTCTAGACAAGGTATCCTCTTTGAGGGCCTTGGTCCGTCTGCTTTGTGCAAAAAGACAGCCGTCCATACGCCTGTGCATGAGGCTGCTAGGAAAGATGGTAGCATCATTCGAAGCTGTACCATACGCCCAATTCCACTCAAGGAATTTACAAAGGGCCATATTGTCAGCCTGGAACGGAAAAGTTCAGGCTCTAGACTTCCCGATGGCTTTGTCCCCTTCCGTTCGGAAGAGTCTCTGCTGGTGGTTGATCCCCCAGAATCTCCAGAAGGGAAAACCCTTCAGCCCGATATCTTGGAAGGTGGTCACTACAGATGCCAGCCTTATAGGCTGGGGGGCAGTACTGGAGCAATGGTCTCTCCAGGGCAGATGGTCAAATGTAGTAAAAACCCTGCCCATCAATCTCTTAGAGATACGAGCAGCCCGGTACGCCCTAGTAGCCTGGACATCCAGACTCCAAGGGTCCCCTGTCAGAATTCAATCAGACAATGCCACAGCAGTGGCATATATCAATCATCAGGGAGGCACCAGGAGTCGTGCAGCCCAGAGGGAAGTAAGTCACATCCTGGAATGGGCAGAAAAGCATGTCCCATGTATATCAGCTGTCTTCATTCCAGGGGTGGAGAATTGGAAGGCGGACTTTCTGAGTCGCCAACAGTTATGCCCAGGGGAATGGTCCCTTCATCCCGAGGTCTTCCGAGCAATATGTCAGCGGTGGGGAACACCGGATGTAGATCTGCTAGCATCCAGATTCAGCGCAAAGGTGGACAGATTTGTCTCCCGGACAAGGGATCCCCTCGCTTGCGGCTCGGATGCTCTGGTGTTCCCTTGGGATCAGTTCAGACTGATATATGCATTCCCTCCGCTACAATTGTTGCCTCGACTCCTTCGCAGAGTCAGGTTGGAGAAGAAGCCGGTGATCCTGGTGGCTCCAGCGTGGCCCCGAAGGGCCTGGTACGCGGAGATCATCAAAATGTCTGTGGGGAGTCCTTGGACCCTTCCACGTCGTCCGGACCTGCTTTCGCAAGGACCGATATACCACCCTTCCTTACTAACTCTAAGTTTAACGGCCTGGCTATTGAATCCCACATCCTAAAGAAGAGAGGTCTCTCTAACTCTGTGGTATCAACTATAATCAATGCCAGGAAGCCTGTATCCAGGCAGATCTACTATAGAGTTTGGAAGGCGTACATCACTTGGTGCGAGGCCAGAAAATGGCATCCACGTAAGTACGTTATAGGCAGAATTCTGGACTTCCTGCAGTGGGCTGTAGACAGGAAGTTTGCCTTAAGTACTATCAAGGGCCAGGTTTCGGCCTTGTCAATACTATTTCAAAGGCCCCTGGCTATGCATTCACTTGTCAAATCCTTTATGCAAGGTGTGACTCGTATTATTCCACCGATTAAGGCTCCCATATGCCCATGGGATCTAAATTTGGTTCTGTCGGTTCTGCAGAAGCAGCCATTTGAACCTTTGCGGCACATTTCCTTGGTTCTACTCACCAGGAAATTGATATTTTTAGTAGCCATATGCTCGGCTAGAAGAGTGTCGGAATTAGCCGCCATGTCCTGTAAAGAGCCATATCTGGTTATTCATGAGGACAGAGTAGTATTACGTCCTCACCCAGCCTTTCTTCCTAAGGTGGTATCGAGGTTTCACTTGAACCAGGATGTGGTTCTTCCTTCTTTTTTCCCCAAACCAAGCTCGGTAGAGGAAAAGTTATTGCACTCTTTGGATGTAGTAAGAGCAGTTAAAGCTTATCTAAAAGCCACTGCTCAGATTCGTAGAACGGATTCTTTGTTTGTTCTGCCGGAAGGCCCCAGAAAGGGTCAGGCAGCATCAAAATCTACTTTAGCCAAGTGGATTCGACAGGTCATAATACAAGCCTATGGCTTGAGAAGTAGACCGCCTCCGTTCAAAGTTAGGGCGCACTCCACGAGAGCAGTTGGAACTTCATGGGCAGTGCATCACCAGGCCTCCCTGGCGCAAATTTGTAAGGCCGCAACATGGTCTTCAGTACACACGTTTACTAGGTTCTACCAGGTGGACGTTAGAAGTCAGGAGGATGTCGCCTTTGGGCGCAGTGTGTTGCAGGCCGTAAAAGATCCTCATGCCTGATGGCGCCCAGCTTATGTATGGTGTATCCCCCCCCTCATGTGGCATTGCTTTGGGACGTCCCACATAGTAATGACTATGCTGCTCTGTGTCCCGTGATGTATGAACAAGAAAGTAGGATTTTTAAAACAGCTTACCTGTAAAATCCTTTTCTTGGAGTACATCACGGGACACAGAGCTCCCACCCCTCTTTTGGGGACACGTATTGCTTTGCTACAAAACTGAGGTACTCCCGGATGGGAGGGGCTTATATAGGGGAGGGTACTTCCTGTTTTGGAAGTTGCCAGTGCCAGCACCTGAAGGTAATTCTATATAACCCACATAGTAATGACTATGCTGCTCTGTGTCCCGTGATGTACTCCAAGAAAAGGATTTTACAGGTAAGCTGTTTTAAAAATCCTACTATGTACTGTAAATATGTGCTAATACACTTAGTTCCAGGCATATTCAATTAATATATAGCCAGTATGGGAATGTAAACATCCCTTGTAACAGAAAAAAAGCACAACAGGTTCTCTTAAATATGAGATCTGTGGTCAAAAAGACCTCAGATCTCATATTTACACAAAAATGCAATAAAAAGGAAAAAATTTAATTTGAAAAAGTAAAAAAATAAAAATAAATTCTCCTTTAAGAGCGTTGGGCGGAAGTGACGGTTGACGTTGCTTCCGCCCTCCAATGCTATGGAGCAGAGTGGGGGGCCATCTTCCCCTCACTTGGCTCGAGGCTGTTGACGGAAGAGGACCCGATTGTCTCCGCCGGTAAACGGCAGAGACCACCGGAGCGTGGCGGGAGGGGGATGGGCACCTCTCCCGCCCCCGATAAAAGTGATCTTGCGGCGAATCCGCCGCAGAGACCACTTTTATCTGAAAGCCGACCGCCTGCTGAAGAAGAGGATGTCGGGGGTTATGGCAGCTATCTGCTGCCATAACAACGATATTCCTTTTCAGAGTGCAGACGTATAACGAAGGCGTGCGGTCAGCAAGTGGTTAATGTAGGTAAAGTATCATGTGAATAGTAACAATACCTTTCTCATAAAACATATATGAAGAGTGCGTATGTTCATTAGACACGTGCAATTCGTTTCATTCTGAATTCATTTTTTAAGGAATTTCGACAAATCTGTTCATTTGGAATTAACGAAAACCCGACAAATTTTTCCGAAATTTCATAAACTCATAGTTTCGGAGAATCGGAAATTCGGAAATATGAAATTCGAAAATCCATAAACCTGAAAATTGTAAAATCTGAAATAATTAAAAATGTGAAAATTTGAAAATCCGAAAACTCTAAATAATAACTTACTAAATAACTAATAATAACTAACTATTAAATTATAGGTATTGGAATTTCCTTTCAAATTTGGCTGTTGGTGAACGTAACGAATACGAACTTATCCGAAATAACGAATGCCATATCTAAACTAATGGAACGTAATGCATTAATAACAATAATAATAAATAACAATAATATTTTAAAACATATATTATTATTATTTATTATTAATTTGTTCCGTTCCATTTGTTTAGATGAGGCATTCGTTATTTCGGATAATTCCTAACTTCAGATAAATTTGGATTCGTTACGTTCACTAACAGCCAGATTTGAAAGGAAATTCCAATATCTATTTTTTTACCGTCACAAGGAATGTAAACATCCTAAGTGACAGTAATACGCATGTTTCAGTTTCATTTTCGTTTCAGTTTCATTTTCATTCGGTGTTGCAACACACCTGGGTGGGCGCCAAACGCAATGCTCTGCATCCCGAGTCCACCCTATTTTGAAGCCTATTAGAGCCTATCCACACCTCCCAACTTTTTGAGATGGGAATGAGGGACACCTATCAGCAAAAGTATGCAGGCATAGGACACGCCCCTGGCCACACCCCCTTAAAGGAGAGATGTACAAAAAAACAAGATTGGTTAAACCCACAAGTTTTTTTTTTATTTTTACCACTACTATTCCTTTATATTGGTTTTTGGAATTTACAAATGCAGCAATTTAGAAATCGGATCAAAGATTTAGCACTGGGAAACACTTTTTGATAGATAAAAAGTGCATTTTATATACATTTATATAGATCAGACCAAAATGAGGGACAAATGAGGAGGAATGAGGGACAGAGGGACATTGCTTCAAATCAGGGACAGTTCCTCAAAATCAGGGACAGTTGGGAGCTATGCCTATGGTTCTAATCAGGTTCTTCAAAATAAAAAACCTTGGCCTCTCTAATTCATATGCCCGGAGACCCAAAATGGGCCGAACACATGAATAGGGGGCAGCCACAGCGGCCATGGATAGATTAATGCTATGCATATAGGGGGTGGCGTGAATAGGGGGGGGCGCCTTTGCACCCCTGTTTTTTGTCAGTAGTAATCGTTATGTACTAGCAATGATGGAATGTAACTTTGTATTTTGTATTATTTTGTATGGCTGTGCCAAATTCCTTGACACCTAATAAAGAATGATAATTAAAAAAAAAAAAAATGCTTTCATTTTATTCTACAGGGCTTCTGATTTAAAAAAAAAAAAGTAAAATTTTTGTGGATTTTAGGTAATTTTCTAGCAAAAAAGGTGTCAATTTTTTACCATGTGTGCGAAAAAATAAAAAAATTGCTCCAGGCGCAAAGTGGTTACCGTATATACTCGAATATAAGCCGAGGCACCTAATTTTACCACAAAAAAATGGGAAAACTTATTGACTCATGTATAAGCCTAGGGTGTCCATCTGCATGCCTCACTGTGCCCATGCCTCACTGTGCCTCACTTTGCCTCACTGTGTCCATGTGCATGCCTAACTGTGCCCATACCTCACTGTAGCCATGTGCATGCCTCACTGTGTCCATGCCTCACTGTGCCTCACTGTGCCCATGCCTCACTGTGCCCATGCCTCACTGTGCCCTTGCCTCACTGTGCCCATGCCTCACTGTGCCTCACTGTGCCTCACTGTGCCCATGCCTCACTGTGTCCATGTGCATGCCTCACTCTGTCCATGCCTCACTGTGCCTTACTGTGCCCATGCCTCACTGTGCCCTTGCCTCACTGTGCCCAATCTCCCTACCTGATCTCCGACGCTGTGTGACTAGACTGATGTTTAACATGGGAGCCTATGAAAGAGGTGCCCGGCTTTGAAAAATCGGTGCTCCCCGGCCGTAGGTCCCACTTTGCACACTTGTAGATGAAGAGTGGGGCTACATGCGTGCCAAGTTTGGGGTCCAGGGGACCTAGGGCCAGCCGGTACCGGGTCCCGAAAATCACTGGAGAAATGACCGTTTAACATGGGAGTCTATGGAAGGGGTGTCCGGCTTTGAAAAATCAGTGCTCCACGGCCGTAGGTCCCCTGGACAACGAACTTCGCACACTTGTAGTGGAAGAGTGGGGCTATATGTGTGCCAAGTTTGACCAGGAACAGGCGCACAAAGTTGAAGATGGACACAGACTCGTGTATAAGCCGAGGGGGGCATTTTCAGCACAAAAAAATGTGCTGAAAAACTCGGCTTAGACTCGAGAATATATACGGTAATCATTTAAAATAACTTACATTTAGAAAGTGGTGATGTTACACTTTAAAACACCTATTTCTCACATACAAAAAAAAAAAGAAGCACAAAGAGAAAGCTAGCACTGAAAATAAGTTATTATACAGATACAAGGCATGTGTGCGAGCGTATATAACACTCAAGTGGCATTAATTCAGGTAAAGTATCTTGTGAATACAGCTTTTTCGTCTTTCATTAGAACCGTAACAATACCTGTCTCATAAAATTACAAAGAGAAGGCTAGCTCTGAATATAAACTATTATACAGATACAAAGCATGTGTGCGGACATATATAATATTCAAGAGGCATTAATGCAGGTACAGTAACATGTCTTTTTTCCTTTGAACAGTAAAAATACCTGTCTAATAAAATAGATTTGGAGAGTGGACATTTTCTTTCACTCGCATAAAATATTAATTTATTTGTTGAGTAGTGCCTCATTTTTTTTTAAATAATTGATGTCAGTGGTTAAAATGAAGCACAAAGGTATATAAAGATAAGTTTGTTTATTAATAACAGTATTAATAAAAGCAATATTCTGATAATAATATAATTGCGATCATAATGCATAATGGAATCAGTAGAGTAGATATATACATACAGATTCAGACATGTTATTAAAAGGAAATCATCACATAAAAAGGTATTAGACAGTTGATATCTCATGATTAGTGATGAGCCGAACACCCCCGGGTTCGGTTCGCACCAGAACCCGCGAACGGACCGAAAGTTCGCACGAACATTAGAACCCTATTAAATACAATGGATGCGAACGTTCGGATTCTAAAGTGCTAATTATAACGACTATTATCCATGTTATTGTCCTAAAAAGGGTTTGGGAACCCGGGTTCTGCACCAGGGGACATGTATCAATGCAAAAAGAAGTTTTAAAAACGGACGTTTTCCGGGAGCAGTCATTTTAATGATGCATAAAGTGAAAAAAAAAAGTCAAATATTCCTTTAAATATCGTACCTGGGGGGTGTCTAAAGTATGCCTGTGAAGTGCCACGTGTTTCCCGTGTTTAGAACTGTCCCTGCACAAAATAACATTTCTAAAGGAAAAAAAAGCCATTTAAAACTGCTTGCGGCTTTAATGTAATGTCTGGTCCCGGTAATATGGATGAAAATCTTTAAGAAAAATGGCATAGCTACCCCATCAACCCCCCCCCCCCCCCACCCCAGCCCATTACCAGCCCCTTTGGGTCTTGTATGGATATTAAGGGGAACCCCGCACACAAAATAAAAAAGGCCCTATATACTCTGAACAGCCGTATACAGACAGGGACTGTAGGTTTGTTCTTATGTAGAATCTGTTTGTAATTTTGAACAGCTACATTGTTTAAGTGTAGCTCCAGCCCAAATACCTATTTTTAAGCTTTTTGGAAAACATAGGTAAGGGTTATCACCCCTGTAACATTTGTTTTGCTGTCTGTGCCCCTGTTCAGAACATTTCACCTCACTTTGCGTCCCAATGACAACTGATTTTTGAAATGTGGTGTTTTTATTGAAACAAGGATTGCTGATAAAGCATCAGTACAGAGGAGACACCTTTCTCCCATATTAATTCTTACAGGAGAGAATTTTCCTTCCAAGGGGTAGATTTCCTCTCACTTCCTGTTGTCTTCTTCCGTTTGCAAGTAGTAGTCGTTTGTAAGTTGGATGTTTGAAAGTAGGGACCTGCCGTATACAGTCTGCAGAAATTGGCCCCTTAGGTGTTGGTGTTGGCACAACACTGTAAGCACTCACAGTTACTCTTGGTGGGTGCTGGAACGCCCTGCTGTCAACTATTATATCAGGAATTGTAATAACATATAATTGTTGAACAGTGGTAGTAAAAATTCAGGCCTTTGATGGTGGTGCTGGTGCCACAACACTGTAAGGCCTGACAGTTACTCTTGGTGGGCGCAGCAATGGGCCCTGCTGTGAATTATTAGATCAATAATTATAATTGCATGCCCCTGTTGAACAGGGGCTGAAAAATTTGGCCTTTGGTGGTGGTGGTGGTGGTGGTGGTGTTGACACAACACTGTAAGGCCTGACAGTTACTCTTGGTGGGCGCAGCAATGGGCCCTGCTGTGAATTATTAGATCAATAATTATAATTGCATGCCCCTGTTGAACAGGGGCTGAAAAATTGGGCCTTTGGTGGTGGTGGTGGTGGTGGTGGTGGTGTTGACACAACACTGTAAGGCCTGACAGTTACTCTTGGTGGGCGCAGCAATGGGCCCTGCTGTGAATTATTAGATCAATAATTATAATTGCATGCCCCTGTTGAACAGGGGCTGAAAAATTGGGCCTTAGGCACTGGTGGCACAACACTGCAACCCCTCACAGATACTGTACTTGGAGCACAGCAATGAGGCCTGTTGCAAAGTATTGCATCAAAAATTGTAATTACACGCCCCTGTTAAACAGGGGCTGAAAAATTGGGCCTTAGCCACTGGTGGCGGCACCCATAAACCAAAATGATCTTCCAAGCTATCATCATTAATCGGATCATTGAGGAGGAGGCGGAGGATAGCTAGTCAACATAACAGCACAGGAACTCAGCATCAGCATCAGTTTTGAAGGGATGTGACATTTTAAAATCAATTAGTCTGTTATATCAGCATCAGGTGTGTGGTAGCTGGTGGTGATCCAAGACTGGTTCATCTTGATGAAAGTCAGTCGATCAACCGAGTCGGTGGACAGGCGCACCCTGTGATCCGTGACAAATCCTCCAGCAGCACTGAATGTGCGTTCTGAAAGAACGCTGGATGCAGGACAGGCCAGTAGCTCAATTGCATACTGTGCAAGCTCTGGCCAGTGATCCATCCTCAAGACCCAGTAAGCCAGATGATTTTCGGTGGGGAAGGTGTCCAAGTCTGACCTTGCCCCTAGGTATTCCTGCACCATGTATATCAGACGCTGGCGATGGTTGCTGGAACCGATCATACTTTGGGGCTGCGGACTAAAGAATTGTCTGAACGCATCGGTCAGACGGCCACCTTCCCCACCGCTCCTTCTTTGACTGCCCGAAGCCTCAGCAACTCGTTGTCCAGGACCAGGAGTTTGTAACCTCCCAGTCTCTGGGAACGCGTTGCACAGACCTTTCTGCAAGGCCTCCCGGAGTTGTCTCATCCTTTGCTCCCTCTGCGACGGTAACATAAGGTCCGCAACCTTACCCTTGTACCGTGGATCAAGGAGAGTGGCCAGCCAGTAATGGTCCCTCTCCTTGATCCGAAGAATACGAGGATCCTTCCGCAGACTTTGCAGGATCAGGGATGCCATGCAGCGTAGGTTAGCTGAGGCATTCAGTCCGGAGTCCTCTGGGTCACTAAGGACGACATAATCCGCAGCCACCTCCTCCCAGCCACGTACAAGTCCACTGGTTTCTTGGGACTGTAAATCATCCCTAAAAGACTGCTGCTGATGATGCTGAGTGCCAGCCTCCACCTCCATGCTGACACAATCCTCCTCCTCCTCCTCCTCCTCCTCTTCCTGTGCGATGGGTGGGACAGAAGGAACACTGTCTGGGTAAAGGGGGCCTTGAGAGGCAAGGAAGTCCTCCTCTTCCTGCCTCTGTTCTGCCTCAAGTGCCCTATCCATTATTCCACGCAGCGTGTGCTCCAACAGGTGGACAAGAGGTACAGTGTCACTGATGCATGCACTGTCACTGCTCACCATCCTCGTGGCCTCCTCAAATGGTGCCAGGACAGTGCATGCATCCCTGATCATGCCCCACTGGCGTGGTGAAAAAAACCCGAGCTCCCCTGACCCTGTCCTGGTGCCGTAGTCGCACAGGTACTCATTGATGGCCCTCTGCTGCGTGTTCAGCCGCTGCAGCATGGCCAACGTTGAGTTCCACCTGGTGGGCATGTCACATATAAGGCGGTTCTTGGGCAGGTTCAACTCCTTTTGCAGCTCAGCCAGGCGAGCACCTGCATTATAAGATCTGCGGAAATGCACACAGACTTTCCTGGCCTGCCTCAGGACATCCTGTAAGCCCGGGTACCTGCCCAAGAACCGCTGCACCACCAGGTTAAGGACGTGAGCCATACAGGGCACATGGGTCAGTTGTCCCTGTCGGAGGGCGGAGAGGAGGTTGGTGCCATTGTCGCAAACCACCATTCCTGGCTTAAGCTGGCGTGGCGTCAACCACCTCTCGGCCTGCCCCTGCAGAGCAGACAGGACCTCTGCCCCAGTGTGGCTCCTGTCCCCCAAACACACCAGCGCAAGCACGGCATGGCATCTTTTTGCCTGCGTACTTGCGTAGCCCCTTGAACGCCTACGGAGCACCGCTGGTTCCGAGGACAAACCACAGGAAGAGGCCATGGAGGAAGAAGAAGAGGAGGGGGTGGAGGAGAGAGGTGTGTCACAACCAGTAGTAGCAGTTTGGAGGCGTGGCGGCGGAACAACCTCCAACACTACTGCACCTTGTCCTGCATCCTTCCCAGCTGCCAAAAGAGTGACCCAATGGGCCGTGAAAGAAAGGTAACGTCCCTGTCCATGCCTGCTGGACCATGAGTCAGCGGTAATATGCACCTTACCGCTGACCGCCCTGTCCAGCGAGGCCAAGACATTGCCTTCCACATGCCTGTAGAGAGCCAGAATCGCCTTCCGTGAGAAAAAGTGGCGTTTGGGAACCTGCCACTGAGGAACCGCACATTGCACAAACTCACGAAAGGGGGCCGAGTCTACCAACTGAAAAGGCAGCAGTTGAAGCGCTAGCAATTTAGCCAAGCTAGCATTCAACCGCTGGGCATGTGGATGGCTGGGAGTGAACTTCTTTCGACGGTCCAGCAGCTGGGGCAGGGAAATTTGCCTGCTAGAATCGGACGTCGGTGTACTGCTAGCAGAGTGGCCGCAAGTACTTGGCTGTGACACACCTAATTCTACACCTTCATTCCTCTCAGTGCAGGTTTCAGAGAGGACTGAAGGTATAGTGGGGTTGGAGATCCCAGCTGATGCGGTGCAAGGAGAGGTCCGCTTTGTTCTTTGGTGTGGGTCTTTAACCACTTAACAACCACCTGCCGACAAATAACGTCGACAAGGTGGTTGCTTAACTCTGGGAGGACGTTATATAACGTCCTCCCAGAATCGCGCTCCCGCGCGCCCCCTGGGGCGCGCACACGGGAAACTCCGTGACCGCCGGGTCCAGAGGACCCGGCGGATCACGAATCGCGGTAAATCGCCGCTGATAGCGGCCGTTTACCACGTGATCGCTCCGTCAAATGACGGAGCAATCACTTGTAAACAGACCGGCGTCATTTGATGACGCCGGTTCCTCCCTCCCCTCTCTGTACCGATCGGTACAGTGTGAGAGGGGAGGGGGAGGGAGCGGATGGCAGCAGCAGCACTGTGGGCTGGATCTGTGACAATTGCAGTCACAGATCCAGCCATCCATCCATCCCTGCTCAGCCATCCCTGTGCTATACCCTGCCAATACTCTGCAATACACCCTGCCAATACTCTGCAAAATACCCTGGTGCAATACTCTGCAATACCCTGGTGCAATACTCTGCAATACCCTGGTGCAATACTCTGCAATACCCTGGTGCAATACTCTGCAATACCCTGCGAAATACTCTGCAATACCCTGCGAAATACTCTGCAATACCCTGGTGCAATACTCTGCAATACCCTGGTGCAATACTCTGCAATACCCTGATGCAATACTCTGCAATACCCTGCACAATACTCTGCAATACCCTGCACAATACTCTGCAATACCCTGCAAAATACTCTGCAATACCCTGCAAAATACTCTGCAATACCCTGCACAATACTCTGCAATACCCTGCACAATACTCTGCAATACCCTGCAAAATACTCTGCAATACCCTGCAAAATACTCTGCAATACCCTGCGCAATACTCTGCAATACCCTGCACAATACTCTGCAATACCCTGCACAATACTCTGCAATACCCTGCACAATACTCTGCAATACCCTCCACAATACTCTGCAATACCCTCCACAATACCCTGTGCAATACCCTCCACAATACCCTGTGCAATACCCTCCACAATACCCTGTGCAATACCCGTGCAATACCCTGCCATACACCGCAATACCCTGCCATACACCGCAATACCCTGCCATAGTCCGCAATACCCTGCCATAGTCCGCAATACTCCGCAATGCCCTGCAATACTCCGCAATGCCCTGCAATACTCCGCAATGCCCGGCAATACTCCGCAATGCCCAGCAATACTCTGCAATGCCCGGCAATACTCTGCAATAACCACTTCCCGCCCTCCGGCCGTCATATGACGTCCTTGACTTTGTGCGGGGATATCTGAATGATGGGAGCAGCTACAGGCATCATTCAGATATTAGCTTTTTCAGCCGGCGATTCCCTACACCATAAGAACAATCATAGCGGCTGTTCCGCCGCTTGATCATTCTTACGGGAGGCGAGAGGGGATGTCCCCCCCCCCCCCCCCGCCGCCCTCTGGTGCTTCTACCGACTCACCACTACGATCAAAGCCAGGATTGTTGTTTTTTTTTTTTGTATTTTTTTCAGGCTTCCCAGCCTAGAGGTGAGTTGTGGGGTCTTATTGACACCCCCCCCCCCATATCTCACTGTAAAGAGGACCTGTCATGCCATATTCCTATTACAAGGGATGTTTACGTTCCTTGTAATAGGTATAAAAGTGATCAAAAAAATGTTTAGGGCGGAAAAACATGTCAAACTAAAATAAATAAAGTAAAATGAAGAATACATTTTTTTTTTTTTTTAAAGCGCCCCTGTCCCCGTGAGCTCGCATACAGAAGCGAACGCATACGTAAGTCCCGCCCACATATGAAAACGGTTTTCAAACCACACATGTGAGGTATCTCTGCGAACGTTAGAGCGAGGGCAATCATTTTGGCCCTAGACCTCCTCTGTAACTCAAAACATGTAACCAGTAAAAATATTTAAAGCATCGCCTATGGGGATTTTTTAAGTAGCGAAGTTTGGCGCCATTCCACGAGTGTGTGCAATTTTTAAGGGCGACATGTTAGGTATCTATTTACTCGGCGTAACTTCATCTTTCACATTATGCAAAAACATTGGGCTAACTTTACTGTTTTTTTTTTTTTTAAGCACAAAACATTTTTTTTCCGTAAAAAACGCGTTAAAAAAATTGCTGCGCAAATATCGTGCGAGATAAAAAGTTGCAACAACCACCATTATATTCTCTAAGGTCTTTGCTAAAAAAATATATAATGTTTTGGGGTTCTATGTAATTTTCTAGCAAATAAATGATGATTTTTACATGTAGGAGAGAAATGTCAGAATTGGCCTTGGTGCTCCAGAACGCCTGAAGGTGCTCCCTGCATGTTGGGCCTCTGTATGTGGCCACGCTGTGTAAAAGTCTCACACATGTGGTATCGCCATACTCGGGAGTAATAGCAGAATGTGTTTTGGGGTGTAATTTGTGGAATGCATATGCTGTGTGTGAGAAATAACCTGCTAATATGACAATTTTGTGAAAAAAAAAAAGAGAAAAAAAAATCTTGATTTTGCAAAGAATTGTGGGAAAAAATGACAACTTCAAAAAACTCACAATGCCTCTTTCTGAATACCTTGGAATGTCTTCTTTCCAAAAAGGGGTCATTTGGGGGGTATTTGTACTTTTCTGGCATGTTAGGGTCTCAAGAATTGAGATAGGCCGTCAGTACTTCAGGTGTGATCAATTTTCAGATATTGGCACCATAGCTTGTGGACTCTATAACTTTCACAAAGACCAAATAATATACACCAATTTGTACTTATTTTTACCAAAGATATGTAGCAGTATAAATTTTGGCCAAAATTTATGAAGAAAAAATAGTAATTTGCTAAATTTTATAACAGAAACGAAAAAAAAATCATTTTTTTACAAAATTTTCAGTATTTTTTCTCTTATAGCGCAAAAAATAAAAAACCCAACAGTGATTAAATACCACCAAAAGAAAGCTCTATTTGTGTGAAAAAAAGGACAAAAATTTCATATGGGTACAGTGTTGTATGACTGAGTAATTGTCATTCAAAATGTGAGAGCACCGAAAGCTGAAAATTGGTCTGGTTATTAAGGGGGTTTAAGTGCCCAGTGGTCAAGTGGTTAAGGTAGGCTTGCCAACGAGCTGCATGGCAGGTCAACATATGTCTGATCAAGCATGTGGTGCCCAAGCGGCTGATGTTTTGGCCATGCGATATACGCTTGAGACATATGTTGCAAACAGCAGCTGTGCGATCTGATGCACTCGCCTCAAAAAAGGCCCACACCAAAGAACTTTTTGAATGACGGGCAGAGGCAGCGCCCTGCACAGGCGGAGCTCTGCGGTGTGATTCCGTCGGTGTGCTGCCCATACGCTGGCCACCCAAGGGCATCCTGCCTCGTTGGAGATGTGCCTCCTCCTCATCCTCCTCCTCCTCCTCTCTCCTATTAGGCACCCACGTGGAGTCAGTGACCTCATCATCCCCTCCCTCCTCATCACTGGAGCCAATCTGGCAGTATGCTGCAGCTGCTGGAGCATGACTGCCAGATTGGTGTCCTTCTTGAGCATCCCCTCTCTCTGCTCTCACGCTACTGCCTTCCTCTATCTGGGTATCATCATCAGATCCTTCAAAACGCTGGGCATCCTCCTGGAGCATGTACCCAACACTGTGCTCAAACAGTTCGGGGGACTCCTCAGGAGGAGGACATGGTGGGTCTAGGGAAGGATTGACTAATGAAGATAATGATACCAGAGAAGAGGACGCTTTGGCAGCTGCTTTGCCAGTACCCTGAGCCTGGGTGAGAGAGGATGAGGAGGATGAGGTGGGCTTGGTCATCCACTCTACCAAGTCTTCGGCATGATGTGGCTCAACATGTCCAGCTGCCGAAAACAAGGACAAGCGTGTCCCATGGCCATGTGCTGATGACAATGCACCGCGTCCACGACCAGCACTGTTGCCCTCAGACACAGAGCCTGCTTGCCCTCTTTTTTGCCTCCTGACTGTCTGCCTCTCCTTGTTTGCCTTCCAGACATTTTAATGGATGGCCTGCAGGGAGATGGGAAAAACAGCAATAAGGGCTACCTTCAGGTGTATACTGTGCAGGAGGCTTAGCAACAATGACACTGACACTGTCCCCTGCCTATCCTTCTATGTCCATAAACACAAGGATTTGCAATATGCTTCAGCAAGATTGTTTTAGCACAAAATAGCACACTGACAGTTTCCCTCACTGTCCTTCTCTGTCCTTACAAACAAGATTTAGCACAGAATAGCACACTGATAGTTTCCACGAGTGTCCTTCTCTGTCCCTAAACTCAAGGATTAAGGATTTCAAATATGGTTCAGCAAGATTGGTTTAGAACAGAATAGCTCACTGACACTTTCCCTCACTGTACCTCTCTGTCCCTAAACTCAAGGATTTCAAATATGGTTCAGCAAGATTGGTTTAGAACAGAATAGCACACTGTCAGTTTCACTCACTGTCCTTCTCTGTCCCTACAAACAAGATTTAGCACAGCATAGCACACTGATAGTGTCCACGAGTGTCCTTCTCAGTCCCTAAACTCAAGGATTTCAAATATGGTTCAGCAAGATTGGTTTAGAACAGAATAGCACACTGACACTTTCCCTCACTGTACCTCTCTGTCCCTAAACTCAAGGATTTCAAATATGGTTCAGCAAGATTGGTTTAGAACAGAATAGCACACTGTCAGTTTCACTCACTGTCCTACTCTGTCCCTACAAACAAGATTTAGAACAGAAAAGCACACTGATAGTTTCCACGAGTGTCCTTCTCTGTCCCTAAACTCAAGGATTTCAAATATGGTTCAGCAAGATTGGTTTAGAACAGAATAGCACACTGACACTTTCCCTCACTGTACCTCTCTGTCCCTAAACTCAAGGATTTCAAATATGGTTCAGCAAGATTGGTTTAGAACAGAATAGCACACTGACACTTTCCCTCACTGTACCTCTCTGTCCCTACAAACAAGGTTTAGCACAGAATAACACACTGACACTCTCCCTACCTATCCTTATTTGTCCCTAAACACAAGGAATCCAGGATTAGTAAAGAAAAAAAAATGACACTGTCCCTGCCTATGCTTCTCTTTCCCTGCTCCGGAACACACTACACAAGGCCGCCGCGCTGGCGGCCTTTTATAGTGTGGGGCGTGTACTAAACCCCCTCAGCAATAATTGGCCACAGGCATCCTGCCTGTGGCCAATCATTGCTCTCCTCGCTGCCGGCGCTGTGATTGGCCAAGCATGCGGGGTCACAGTGCATGCTTGGCCAATCACAGCGCCTGGATGACACTGCGATGGCGTAGTGCATTGTGGGCCGTTCGCGTCACTCGAATTTGGCGCAAACGGCCCAAATCGTTCGATCTTCGTCGAACGATCGAACAGCCGATGTTCGAGTCGAACGTATGTTCGACTCGAACACGAAGCTCATCCCTACTCATGATGCATATATGAAAGGTATAACGAATAGAAACATGACATTGAACAGCTCTACGCGTTTCATGGGTTGATCCAATCTTCAGGAGCATGCACGTGACTTGATGTATTTTGTGTATGAAAGTATCTATATGGTCTAACCATGCCAAGGAAAAGGGGGTTGGTAATTAAAGATAAGAATAAGGGTAAAACCCATAGAGGCCCCCACAATCTAAAATACTTACAGACATAGCTGTATGATAATGGTATGGCACTAAGATCAGGAACCCACTAGGGGCATCACCACCGGAGCTGAGGTGGCACGGAATGGCCCATTGTCAGCAAAGGACACCGTCCAAGGAGGTAAATTTCCAAAAGGTGAGAAAGGATAGGTCTTGGAGAACCAAGATGCTGAAATAATATATATATATATATATATATATATATATATATATATATATATATATTGTGACAGCAGGAAGGTAAAGTCACCTGGTTGCATCCAGGGGGGTAGATATATTTCGCCCAGATTCAGGCTTTACGCCGACTTATACAACTAGGTGGAGAGTTGTATAAGCCCAGCTAAGGCTAGTGGGCTCATGGATGACTCATATGTCTAGGGAGAGTGTGGGGCGTCGTGCAGACAGGGAGTTGATGAGACCAGCTGAAGCTTGTCAGCTCATTTAGGCCTCTATAAGAACTCCCAGCTTCATTAGATGTTAGCTCATGCCTGGAACCAGACCTGTGTGGACTGTCTAGGGAGAGTGAACCCCTGTGCGGTGAGACAAAGCCTGTGTGGCTATTTGCTTGGACATTTAAAACCAGGGACTTAGGGACTAGGACAGCACTAGGCTGATCCCAGTTGTTAGTTAGGAAACCTGTATGTTTAGTCAGAGGTCAAGTTGACCAGGATTTATTTTGTTTATGTTTCTTTTGGCTTTGCTGTGTTTTGTCACTGTAAATAGAAAATAAACCGCACTTTTTTTGATTTTGAAAACCACAACCTCCGTTTTCTGGGCCTGTTTTTGTGTGGGGAGCCCATCCCGGGGGTCACACACACCCGCTGCCGAGCTAACCCCCTCACAGTTGGTGGAGAACCAGTGGCAGTTTTTTTTTAAGCCAGCATGGAGGAGATACTGAAGTAGCTGGCTCTAGCAAATGCCAATCAACAGCAGACAAATGCAGGTTTGCAAAAGAGCCTTGCAGCTCATCAACAGAGCCTTGCAGCTCAACAACAGAACTTCGCAGCCCAGCAGCAAGCTCATCAACAGAGCCTTGCAGCCCAGCAGCAAGCTCACCAACAGAGTCTGGAAGCTCAGCAACAAGCCCAGCAGCAATCTGAGGCCCGCTTCATAGACCTGTTACAGAAGCAAGAGCAGAGACTACAACAAATGGAAGCAGTAATGCAGCAACGTCCGCAGACCAGTGAGGAAAGCCGTCCCACTAATACCGCGTCCTTTGGGGTGAGTCGTTTATTGACAAAAATGACTGGAGAGGATGATCCAGAGGTATTTTTGACCACATTTGAAAGGACTGCTGAAAGAGAAAAGTGGCCTGAGGAGCAGTGGGCTGGACTGGTGGCTCCTCTGTTAACTGGTGAATCGCAGAAGGCTTACTATGACCTAGAGCCTGACCAAGCAAAAGACTATGTGATGCTAAAAGCTGAAATATTGGCAAGGCTGGGTGTCACCCAGGCTGTCCGGGCTCAGCGTGTGCATAACTGGACTTTCCAGCTTGGAAAACCCCCCAGGTCTCAAATGTATGATCTCATTCACCTGAGCAGAAAGTGGCTACAGCCAGAGACTTTGTCCGCACCAAAGATTGTGGAACGTGTTGTAATGGATCGGTTTTTGAGAGCTCTTCCTACTGCCATCCAAAAGTGGGTAAGCCATGGAGACCCAGAGACGGCCGATGGTCTTGTGGATCGTGTGGAGAAATACTTGGCTACAGAGAACCTGACGGCCTCTTCCAGAGACACTCGGACTTTCCACCCTAAGACCAGACCATCCCCAGGGGCGGATAAGAGGATTCCAAGGGGTAAGGGTGGAGAGAGTGAGAGGGTGGGAGCTCTACCCCAAGTTTGGCGAGAACAGCCTGGGAAATCAGCGGCTCAAGAGGCGGCAAGAAGGATCGTTTGCTACCGCTGCCGGCAAGCGGGACATATTGCAGCCAATTGCCCGGTTGTGGAGGAACCCATGCAGTGTGACTTTCTGACGGGCAGACGTCAGTCGCTGTGTGCGACAGTCGCATGCACTGCCATTCGAGGAACTGAGAAACATTTATGCAAAATGTGTGTTAATGGTAGAAATGTTGTGGTATTGCTGGATTCAGGTAGCCTTGTGACCCTGATAAAGGCTGAGTTAGTTAAAACAGAGGTCTCTGGGAATAGCAAGGTAGCTGTTATTTGTGTGCATGGGGACACCCGAGAGTATCCAGTGACTACAGTGTGTTTCGAGACCCCCAAAGGTACCCTCTCTCATCCAGTGGGCTTAGTATCTCAGTTACCGTATGACGCCATTGTGGGAAGGGATTTTCCGAAGTTCTGGGAACTGTGGGATGATCCTGAGCCCCCCACTGGTGCCCCTATGTACCAGGAATGTGATAGCCAGAACTCCCCTGAGAGTGGTGAGGACTCTCTGGAATTTCCCTTATCAGTATTGGCAGGGGAGACTCAAGAAACTGGAGAGGAGCCCACCTCCTCAGACGAAAACCTACCGTCTGTGGAGTTTTCTGATCTTGAGGTTCACAGGGAAAACTTTGCCACAGAACAGTTGAAAGACCCCGCCCTAATAAAGGCACGGGAAAACGTAGTGAAAATAGATGGCGAGTTAGTGAACCCAGATAATACCTGCACTTACCCATACTTCAGCGTAGAGAAGGACCTACTGTATCGGGTGGCAAAAAGGGCAGAAGAAACCGTTGAGCAGCTTGTGGTGCCCAAACCTTACAGGAAGTTGGTGTTGGAGTTGGCCCATGGGCACATTCTTGGAGGTCATCTGGGGACAGAGAAAACCCGAGAGAGGGTATTACAGAGATTCTATTGGCCGGGGGTGATGAAGGACATAGAAAATTATTGTTCCTCCTGCCCTGTGTGTCAGAGGTCGGCCCCGATGCCACATTTCCGTAGCCCGCTGGTCCCTCTACCCATCATTGAGGTCCCGTTTTAGAGGATCGCCATGGATTTGGTAGGTCCTATAATCAAGTCCGCTAGGGGGCACCAGTACATATTAGTTATAATGGACTATGCCACCCGTTATCCAGAAGCGATCCCTCTCCGAAATACCTCGGCCAAAACCATAGCCAAAGAGTTATCTCTTGTGTTTAGCCGGGTGGGTATTTGTAAAGAACTGCTTACGGACCAAGGTACACCCTTTATGTCCCGGGTTATGAAGGAGCTGTGTAAATTGTTCAAAGTGACGCAATTACGTACATCTGTGTATCACCCCCAAACCGATGGGCTGGTTGAAAGATTCAACAAAACCCTAAAACAAATGTTGAAGAAAGTGGTGGATAGAGATGGAAAGGATTGGGACTGTCTACTTCCTTATCTGATGTTTGCTATTAGAGAGGTGCCCCAATCCTCTACGGGATTCTCCCCCTTTGAGTTACTGTATGGGAGACACCCAAGAGGGCTGTTGGATATTGCCAAGGAAACTTGGGAAAGTGAGAGTTCTCCCCACAGGAGTGTGATTGAGCATGTCGCCCGGATGCAAGACCGAATTGCACAGGTAATGCCCATCGTGAAGGAACATTTGGCCCAAGCGCAGTTAGCACAGCAGAGAGTGTACAACCGTGGAGCCAAGACCCGTACCTTTTCCCCGGGGGATAGGATACTGGTACTTGTCCCTACGGTTGAAAGTAAATTCCTTGCCAAATGGCAAGGCCCCTACGAGATAATGGAAAAAGTGAGCGAAGTGAATTACAAGGTCAGACAACCAGGAAGGCGAAAGCCCGAACAGATCTATCACGTTAATCTGTTGAAAGCCTGGAGGGATAGAGAGTCCCTAGTCGCAGACACTTGGTCACCAGCTCAAACTGGTTGCGTGATTCCTGAGGTTGGAATAGCAGCCACCTTGTCACAACCCCAACAACGGGAGGTTAAGGAGTTTGTGCTTCGCAAGAAGGAGGTATTCTCTGAGCTGCTGGGACAAACATTTGGGGTAGAGCATGACATCATTACCCCGCCCGGTGAAAGGGTGAAGTTAAAACCCTATCGGATCCCAGAGGCCCGACGGGAGGCAATACGGGAGGAAGTACAGAAAATGCTGAACTTAGGGGTGATAGAGGAGTCCCAAAGTGATTGGTCTAGTCCCATTGTGTTGGTGCCTAAACCGGATGGGAGCTGGCGATTTTGTAACGATTTTCGTCAGTTGAACAAAGTTACAAAATTTTACACCTACCCCATGCCACGTATAGATGAGTTGATCGACCGGCTGGGAACAGCCCGATACATGACGACTCTTGACCTCACAAAAGGGTATTGGCAAATCCCCCTGGCCAAATTGGCCAAAGAGAAAACCGCATTTGTAACCCCAGACGGGGCGTTCCAATATAAAAGAATGCCGTTCGGGTTACAGAATGCGCCGGCCACATTCCAGCGGAAAATGGACCAGATGCTGAGGCCCCATCGGAAGTATGCTGCGGCTTACCTGGATGACGTAATTGTCCATAGCACAGATTGGGCCTCACATCTGCCAAAAGTGCAAGCAGTCCTGGACTCTGTTCGGGAAGCGGGGTTTACGGCTAACCCCAAGAAGTGTACCATTGGGCAGGAGGAGGCCAAATATCTCTGGTACACCATTGGGAGGGGAGTAATAAAACCCCAACTCAACAAAGTCGAGGCCATCCAGAGTTGGCCACGTCCCAACAGCAAGAAGCAGGTACGAGCCTTTCTGGGAATCGCTGGGTATTATCGGCGATTCATTCCCCACTTTGCTTCTAAGGCTGTGCCCCTAACCAACCTAACGAAGGGGAAAGGGTCGGTCATGATTAAATGGACCCCCGAGGCTGAGGCAGCATTCCAATTCTTGAAACAAGCCTTATGTAGCCAGCCAGTGTTGTACTCACCCGACTTCTCTAAAGACTTTGTCGTACAAAGTGATGCGTCAGATGTGGGGTTAGGAGCAGTATTGTCCCAGGTCTGGAACGGGGAAGAGCACCCAGTCATTTACCTCAGCAGGAAGTTGAAGTCCCATGAGGTAAATTACGCCACCGTTGAAAAGGAGTGTTTAGCGGTGAAGTGGGCTCTAGATTCCCTTCGGTACTACCTGCTAGGTAGGCACTTTGACATGGTTACGGATCACGCTCCGTTAAAGTGGATGGCTCAAAACAAGGAAACAAATAGAAGAGTGAATAGGTGGTTCCTGGCCCTCCAGGAATTCAACTTCACAGTAAAGCATCGCCCTGGCGTTCAAATGGGGAATGTGGATGCTTTGTCTCGAGTACATGAATGCCTGATTGCTGGTGTTCCAACCCCGAGGTTAAAACAAGAGGGGGGGGTATGTGACAGCAGGAAGGTAAAGTCACCTGGTTGCATCCAGGGGGGTAGATATATTTCGCCCAGATTCAGGCTTTACGCCGACTTATACAACTAGGTGGAGAGTTGTATAAGCCCAGCTAAGGCTAGTGGGCTCATGGATGACTCATATGTCTAGGGAGAGTGTGGGGCGTCGTGCAGACAGGGAGTTGATGAGACCAGCTGAAGCTTGTCAGCTCATTTAGGCCTCTATAAGAACTCCCAGCTTCATTAGATGTTAGCTCATGCCTGGAACCAGACCTGTGTGGACTGTCTAGGGAGAGTGAACCCCTGTGCGGTGAGACAAAGCCTGTGTGGCTATTTGCTTGGACATTTAAAACCAGGGACTTAGGGACTAGGACAGCACTAGGCTGATCCCAGTTGTTAGTTAGGAAACCTGTATGTTTAGTCAGAGGTCAAGTTGACCAGGATTTATTTTGTTTATGTTTCTTTTGGCTTTGCTGTGTTTTGTCACTGTAAATAGAAAATAAACCGCATCTTTTTTGATTTTGAAAACCACAACCTCCGTTTTCTGGGCCTGTTTTTGTGTGGGGAGCCCATCCCGGGGGTCACACACACCCGCTGCCGAGCTAACCCCCTCACAATATATATTACTGTTATTAATAAACAAACTTATCTTTATATACCTATGTGCTTCATTTTAAAGTTCCACCGCCATTTTCCTCATTTATTTAGATAGGGATGGAGGCACCGGCCCTTACCAGGTCACTGCCTCATTTAAAGTTCCAAATTGCTCCTATTTTTTTTCATATCAGTGGTTCTGTTATGCCCTGTACACACAATCGGATTTCCGATGGAATAAAATCCGATGGATTTTTCCATCGGAAATCCGATGAAGCTGACTTTCTTCAGTCTTGCCTACACACCACCAGGAAAAAATCTGACTGTCCAAAACGCCGTGACGTAAAACACTCCGAAGAGCCGAGAAAAATGAAGTTCAATGCTTCTGAGCATGCGTCGACTTGATTCTGAGCATGCGTGGGTTTTTTCTCCGATGGAGTTCCCCACAGACGATCGGAATTTGCTATCGTTTTTTTTTCCATCGGTAAAATTTAAAATATGTTCTATTTTTTTATACCGATGGAAAAAAGACCGATGGGGCCCACACACGATCGGTTTGTCCAATGAAAAAAGTCCATCGGTCTTTTTTCATAAGAAAAACCGATCGTGTGTACGCGGCATTACACTCCTTTAAAATATTTTCCCCTTGGCATATTTTTATTCACTTTTATATTTTTATTTATTTTTGTTTTCATTTTTTTTCACTAGCATCAAGACTGAGGCATGCCAGGCCTGTGATGTTGCAAGGGGGCGTGGCCACTCTGTAATGTCAACAGGTAGCCCCGCCCCTTCGTTTATTCAGTGGTGGGAGGCGGCTGAGATTTCATTCGGCAGAAGCTTTTATTGGCAGGAGGGCTTTTCTTTTTTTTTTTCGCTGGCGGTGGGCATCATGATTAATGTTGGATCTATAACGAGGGACAATTATTTTTTTTTATTTTTTTTTAATAAACACAACAAACATCTCATGATGGGTAAAAGCGAAAAGCTCTCTCAAGACCTTCGCAACCTTATTGTTACAAAATATACTGATGGCATTCGTTATTTCTAAACTTCTGAATGTTCCAGTGAGCACTGTTGAGGCCATAATCCAGAAGTGGAAAGAACATAATTTCACCACAAAAAGGCCACGACCAGCTCCTCACAAGATTTCTGACAGAAGAGTGAAAATAATTATCAGAAGAGTTGTCCAAGAGCCAAGGACCACTTGTGGAGAGCTTCAGAAAGAACTGGAACAGGTACAATTATTTCAAAGGAAACAATAAGTAATGCACTCACCCACCATGGCCTGTATGCACTCTCACCACGCAAGACTCCATTGCTGAAGAAAAAGCACGTTGAAGCTTGTTTAACCACTTAAGCCCCGGACCATTTTGTTGCTAAAGGACCAGGCCCCTTTTTGCGATTTGGCACTGCGTCGCTTTAACTGACAATTGCGCGGTCGTGCGACGTGGCTCACAAACAAAATTTTCGTCCTTTTTTCCCACAAACAGAGATTTCTTTTGGTGGTATTTGATCACCTCTGCGGTTTTATTTTTTGCGCTATAAACAAAAATAGAGCGTCAATTTTGAAAAAAATTACATATTTTTTACTTTTTGCTATAATAAATATCCCCCAAAAATATCAAAAAAAAAATGTTTTGCCTCAGTTTAGGCCGATACGTATTCTTCTACATATTTTTGGTAAAAAAAAAAACGCAATAAGCGTTTATTGATTGGTTTGCGCAAAAGTTATAGCGTCTACAAAATAGGGGATAGTTTTATGGCATTTTTAATAATATTTTTTTTTTTTTACCAGTAATGGAGACTATCAGCAATTTTGATCGTGACTGCGGCATTATGGCGGACACATCGGACACTTTTGACACATTTTTGGGGCCATTGTCATTTTTACAGCGATCAGTGCTATAAAAATGCACTGAATACTGTGAAAATTACACTGGCAGTGAAGGGGTTAACCTCTAGGTGGCGCTGAAGGGGTTAAGTGTGTCCTAGGGAGTGATTCTAACTGTTAGGGGGCGTGGCTACGAGTGACACGTCACTGATCACTGCTCCCGATGAGAGGGAGCAGACGATCAGTGACATGTCACTAGGCAAAACGGGGAGAGGCTTGTTTACACTTGCCTCTCCTCGTTCTGCAGCTCTGTGACGCGATTCGCGGGACACCGGCAGACATTGAGTCCGGGGGTCCCGCAGGCACGGTCACGGAGCTCACGGCGGGACTTTTAAAGTGACGGAAATATACGTTACTCTGCCCAGCCGTGCCATTATGTTGACGTATATGTACAGGAGCCGGTTGTTAACCGGTTAAAGTTTGCTGCACAACATTTAGACAAGCCTGTGAAATACGGGGAGAATATAGTCGGGTCAGATGAGACCAAAATGGAACTCTTTGGATGCCATAATACACACCATGTTTGGAGGTCACATGGTTCATCACCCCAAAAACACCCCCCATACCAACAGTGAGGTTTGGAGGTGGGGACATCATGGTGTGGGCGGGGCTGATTTTCAGCATACGGCTCTGGCAAACTTCATATCCCTGCTGCCATCTACCAGGATGATGAAGATGAATTGAGGGAGGACATTTCAGCAAGACAATCATCCCAAACACAAAGACAAGGAAACTCTCAATTGGTTTCAAAGAAAGAAAATAAAGCTGCTAGAATGGCTCAGCCAATCACCTGACTTGAATCCAATAGAAAATCGATGGAAAGAACTGAAGTTTAGAGTTCATTGAAGAGGCTCACGGAACCTTCAAGATTTGAAGACTTTGTGTTGAAGAAATGGGCCAAAATCACATCTGAGCAACGCATGCGACTCGTTTCTCCATACAGGAGGCGTCTTGAAGCCGTCATTACCAACAAAGATTTTTTTTTGTACCAAGTATCAAATACATTTCAGTTAGCGTGTTCAATACTTTTTCCCGGTGTCATTCCATTTTATTACACAGAACTTCATTTCTGAACGTAGTTTGTTTTGGTGTCTTTGTATGTATGGATTGCATGGGCTTGTTACCAACATGTGGGGAAGATGTCATGTCAATAGACATGTGCATTCGTTTTCATCCGAATGCATTTTGATCTGAATTTCGGGGATTTTCACATTCATTTTAACAAAAATGATAACGAACGCACAGAATCCGAAATCCGAAAGATCCGACGTGAAAAATGCTTTATTTTTGTTTCGTTGCGACAACAGTTCGCTATAGATAGAAGATTCGACATGACGGTGACAATAGCGATCTGTGTCTATCGAACCTGCGATTGAATGTGCCTAACCTTAACTCTATTAGTCCGAGATTATTCGACATAGAGAGAAAAGATTAGACATGAAGATTCGACGTATCAGTCGCCGCGAGCGTAAATTTATGGTCAAATGCTCTGCCCATGGGCTATAGAAGAATTCTAATGTTGGATGACTAGTAATAATAATTAATAAATGTAATTATTACTAGTCATACAACATTAGAATTCTACTATAGCTTGTGGGCGGAGCATTTGACTGGAAATGTACGATCGCGGCGTCGTACAGTTTAGCTGCTTTGTCTAATCTTCTTAGAACATTCGACAGACACCATAAGCCTTCAATTGACAGATTCGACCTTAATTCATTCGGATTTTCGGACGAATGCATTTTTTAACAAAACAAAATAAAAACGAATTTCGGGAGAAACTAAATAAATGTATTTTTCGGACGAATTTTTTTTTCCGAAACAAAATATTTCAGTGTGCACATGTCTACATGTCAATAGCACCTTTTAGAAATATATTTATCTAGAAAAATGGTGATGTGTTTAATACTTATTTTACCAACTGTATATATACTGTATAATAGAAAAACATAGAAAGTAACTAGCTCAAACCGGGTTTCACGGTACTTCTGCTTCTTCAGGACTGAAACATTAGCTTCCCTGTACAAGTTGATAACAGATAAAGATTCATCTTCAAAAAAACATCAGTTAAACCACATAACCATATACAGTACATAGCAACCCCCCACCACCACACCCCCTCCCCCCCCCCCCCCCCCACAGAAAAGGTGGAAAATGTTTTTTTTCCCCACTGTCAATTACCACCTATTGAAAAGAATGGATGTGTGAAAAGGGAAAAAAAAAAAAAATACACAAAAAGATAGTATGCCAATAGAATTCACAGGGGAGTTTGAAATGTTTAAATCTGATCTCCAGGTTAAAGTGGTTGTAAAGTCAGAAGGTCTTTCATCTTAATTCATTCTGTGCATTAAGATAAAAAAGCCTTCTGTGTGCAGCAGACCCCCTAATACTTACCTGAGGTCCCTCTCTGTCCAGCGATGTCCACGAGTGCCATCCAAGATTCTCCCTCCTGATTGGCTGAGACACAGCAGCAGTGCTATTGGCTGCTGCTGCTGTCAATTAAAGACAGCTAGCCAATCAGGGGAGAGAGGGGGTGGGGTCGGGTCAGGACTCCGTGTCTGAATGGACACAGGGAGCTGTGACTCAGCTCGGGTGCCCCCTATAGCAAGCTGCTTACTTTGGGGGCATTGAGCAGGAGGGAGGGGCCAGGATCACAGAAGAGGGACCCAAGAAGTAGAGGATCGGGGCTGCTCTGTGAAAATCCACTGCAACAGAGCAGATAAGTATAACATGTTTGTTATTTTTATAGGAAAAAAAAAACAAGACTTTACAATCCCTTTTCATGTGTCATGTGTATTCTTCCTATTATAAAGACCACTCACTGCTGCTCTCTCTCCTTGTGCAGGGTGAGTGGTCTTGTCTTCTCCCACTCCTGTAGTGGGTGGAGCCTGATGGGTCCCTCCCACAGCTCTGCTCTCTCTCCTTGTGCAGGGTGACTGGTCTTGTCTCCGCCCCCTCCTGTACTTTTCTGCAGGCGGCCTGCAGCGGGTGGAGCCTGCTGTGCCCCTCCCACAGCTCTGCTCTCTGCACAGGCTATGTACAGCACAGTGATGATGTCACTGCTACTTTTACAAGGTAATTACTGTGCTTGTGAAGGCATCTATATAATACAATGCCAATGTATATCCTTTGTCTCTATTAAGCAATATTTTCGTGCCTGGAGTCCAGCTTTAAATTCGTCACAGGTACACTTTAAATCTTGGGTTTGGCAATTCTATCTACACTTAACGTTACAATAGTGAATAGGAATTTAATTACAGGTAATGCTGCCTTCGCTGCAGATGTTCAACAAAGAATCAGCAATCAGGGGGTCTCGGCGCTCATATATCACTGGAAGAGTTTTTGACGGCTTGCTGTGACGGTCCGCTCTCAAGTAAACAGCTATTTTTTATTCCACAAATATCTGAAATTTGGAGCTCAGTTTATATTGTTGGGCTGGATAGAGACAGAGCTCATTTTGGGCTTTTATGTCCTAGACTAAAGTCTTTAGAATTCCGGGATGGAAAATCTTGAAAAGGCAAATGAAAAGGCATTTTAAAGTAAACCTGTCAATTCCTAGAACATGTGAAAATAGCTACATTAATACTAAGCCCATGTCTTCCTATTGGCCAGTAAGGAAGCCCATTGGAGTGGAGGTTCAATAGGGAGTTGTACACAATGTGGGGAGTGGAGGGGGGGGGGGGTTGTTGGCTCAATATTAACAAAAGCAGCAAGTGCTCACTGGAAAAGGGAAGCCTAACAAAGACTTGAACAAGAATGGTTATAGCCCCCTTTTTTTTTTTTTTTTTTGCCATCCGTGTCTCATTGGGGAGATTTCCCTTTACTGTCCGTCCCATAGCCACAACAGGAAGTGAGAGAAAATCTCTCCAAAGTGAGGGAAGTCCCTGGTTGCCACATAGGGTTACTTGAACTAGTGTCCCAACTAGAAAATGTCTTCTCTTCTGGTGACCACTCAAGAATTTGGGATTCACTTTCATCCTCAGTGATATCGGTCAACTGGACAGGGTGAATCTCTAAAGCATGTCCAAAGACATGCTGGAAGGTTAATTGGATCCTGTATAAATTGGCCTTAGTATGTGTATGTATGAATGTGAGTTAGGGACCTTAGATTGTAAGCTCCTTGAGGGTAGGGACCGAAGTGAATGTACAATGTATATGTAAAGTCCTGTGTACATTGACGGCGCTATACAAGTACCTGAAATAAATAAGCTTTGGTGTCAGGACCGGGATCTGAACCTACAACCTCTGTGGTGTTTGGCTGTAGCTCTTCTTACTGTGGCACCTGAGAAGCTGGACAGCCCCCTGGCTTATCTCTTAGGACAATCTTGCCTTGTCTCTTGTTTCTCGTGTTCCTTGAAGTCTCATGAACTTCCTGATTTAAGCCACGTCTCCGCACTTCCTGTGTGACAGATTTTTGAGCTCTCTCCAGCCGATATCTTGCTCCTTTGTATACCTGCAGCTGCCTTTATCTCCACTACCACTCGTTACCAACGTTGGCTTGCTCCTGGACTACCCTTTCAGTCAATCCCAACCTGTAACCATTTGTTACCAACCTTTGGCTTGTTCCTTGACTATGTTTCCACTCAATCCCAGCCTGCAACAATTTGTTACCAAGCTTTGGCTTGTTTACTGACTACGCTTCTACTTGATCCCTACCTGCTATAGCTGCTACTGGACCCCGGCTTACTCACCTCCTGGTGGGGAGATCTTAAGGACTGTGACCTGGTACTAACACACAACAAAACCCATCTCCATCATCAGAATCTCTGGTGAATATTAATATCAATCCAAGAGGTCAAAGGACAACACAACATATATCAAAAGGGCTGCATGTGGCCCTTGGGCCATATATTGGGCACCAGGACCTTAGATAAAACAAGCACTGGATACTTTATCGCTCGGAGGAGACATTTTAAAAAAATTTTCTCCTGCCCATAGTCAGGCTTTTACCGCGCTTGTACCATAAACTGCATATGATAATAGCTAATGACATGAGCTTAAAGTGTATTTAAACCTCTGAAATTTAAAATGAACAGCATAGTGAGTACTAGCTTCAATCCAAAGCACTAAGTGTGATTCTGTCCCCTCTCTTTTCCCTCTGTTATTTGATATAGTCTCTTCTGACAGGTTATCTCGACACCACAAAATACTGGGAGACGGCCTTGCTCCTCCTCCAGGAAGTAGGTGACTGAAAGCTTTAGCTGTGCATGTTTCCCTTTGAATCTACGGTATGTTGAGGGGGATGTGTACTTTCCCTCCACTCAGGTCTCAGATTACACTCATCTCCTCTGCTCTGCGCTATGCAGTGTGTAATGTTAGATCCCCCTTCTAGAGCTGAGAAATAGTCTTTGATCTATATGTTTTAGAAGGCTTTAGAGAAGTTAAGTCTGCAGATAAACAGGTACAATTTATGTAAGACAATTTGTGTAATCTCTGTGTATCACTTGTCCCTTCATTGGGTATATGTAAGTGTGTACAAACACTTTAAAGCTAAATTCTATGTATGGCAATTTTTACATAGGTACATTCGTCTAGCTTGGACCAATGTAATTATGTATGTGTCATACCTGTGGGACCCCTGGAAGTTGAAAATCACTCTAGTAGGCATCAAGATGAGGCTGAGTGGACACCCCGCTGTTTACTGAATCCAGGAGGTGAGCCGCTCAGCTTGGGTACCATTCAGAGAACACTTTCCATTTTCTCCATGAATGCAAAGTGTTTATTGATTGAAAGAGGTGGAGATGATGCCTCATCGAGTCATCAAAATACAAGCTATGTGGCTACCTTTGGCTACTACAGTGGGGATGATAGTTGTTTGATCCCCTGCCAATTTTGTAATTTTGCATCATGTTTACATTCTTGATTGTAGTGATGGTGTTCTTAGGGTCATAGTCAGCATTTTGCTTCCTCCAAACACAGTGAGTCAAGTTAATGCCAAAGAGCTCAATTTTGGTCTCATCTGACCACAACACTTTCTCCCAATCCTTCTCTGAATCATTTAGATGTTCATTGACATGACCATACATGTGCCTTCTTGAGGAGGGGGACTCGCCATGTTTGGAGGAAGAAAAATGCTGACTATGACCCTAAGAACACCATCCCTAAAGTCAAACACGGAGGTAGAAACATTATACTTTGGGACTGTTTCTCTGCTAAAGGTACAGACCGACTTTGCTGCATTAAAGAGGAAGTAAAGGCAAAAAAAAAAAACCTGCAAAAGAAAGGCATAATGAGCTAGTATGCATAGCATACTAGCTCATTATGAATGACTTACCTGAGATCGAAGCCCCCGCAGCGGTCCTCGGTCACCTCCGCCGCCATCTTGCTTCGATGTCCCATCACTGCTGTCAGTGTATCGCCACTCCGGCGCTGTGATTGGCCGGAGCAGCGATCACGTCACACGCATGCGCGCTCAGGCCGGCAAGCTCCCATTCAGAAAACTGGCAATGATGCTATTGCGCATGCGTGTGACGTCATCGGCGGACTTTTTAATAGTAAATATCTCCTTAACCGTGTAGGTTAAGGAGATATTTCTTGCACCTACAGGTAAGCCTTAATCTAGGCTTACCTGTAGATGTAAGTTGTCTAAGTGGGTTTACAACCACTTTAAAGAGCCAATGGACGGGGCCTTGTGTTGTAAAATCTTGGATGAGAACCTTCTTTTCTCAGCCAGATGACTGAAGATGGGTCATGGATGGGTCTTTCAGCATTACAATGACCCAAAACATACCGCCAACACAACAAAGAAGTGGCTCCAGAAGAAGCACATAAAGGTCATGGAGTGGCCTAGCCAGTCTCCAGACTTTAATCCCTTTAGAAAATTTTTTGAGGGAGCTGAAAGTTTGAGTTGCCAAGCGACAGCCAAGAAACCTTAAGGATTTAGAGAAGATCTGTAAAGAAGAGTGGACCAAAATCCCTCCTGAGATGTGTGCAAACCTGGTAACCAACTACAAGAAACGTCTTACCTCAGTGCTTGCCAACAAGGGTTTCTCCACCAAGTACTAAGTCATGTTTTGCTTGGGGATCAAATACGTATTTTACTCACTGAACTGCAACTCAACAACTTATACCATTTGTATCATATGTTTTTTTCTGGAGTTTTGGTTGCTATTCTGTCTCTATCATTTAAAATACACCTATGATAAAAATTATAGACCCTTCATTTCTTTGTAAGTGGGCAAACTTACAACATTTGCAGGGGATCAAGTCATTATTTTCCTCACTGTATGTCTTTTTGAGTCAAGAACTGTGACGACTAGCATGAAACAAGTAAAGTTTCCACTCCAGATCCTCCATACTTAATGTGAATAAGAGACGCCCAGGCAGCTAGCAGGCAGGAGATTAGAAAAGGGCATGTCTACATTTTTCATGGCATCAATTCTTCAATGCACACAGAAACCCAATATTCACGGTACAAGTGTGAATCTTGCAATGCAAACTCGCATTTTTTATCCTAAAAGGAAACACTTTTTTGCATCCACACAGCAGTCAGTTATTGACATCAGCTAATGACGTCTAATTAAAAGACTAGTTCCATCTGTCAGTATTATTAATTATAATGATTTGTCAGCCTGTACAGGAAGAAAAATCTTTCGGTCTCTGAAATACAATTTTCCTGACATGAAGGTTTCTACGGCTTGCTGCAACATTGGAAGCGTTATCCTTCGGTGCCGGAGACTCACTATACATTGGCGGTACACGTTGATATAATGACCAATCTGTTTGGTCGGTCCAACAGATGTTCATGAATTTAGGTCAATGGGGATATAATTGAACATGATTTCCAGCTATCCTTTTACATTCATAGAGGGTGCTCGTGTCCCCGGAATTTAGATCAGTATCTTAGATAATGACAGCAGGCATGATAACTAGCGTACACGGATTAATCGTGACTTTGGTCTGCCCAGCCGGGGCGTGAAATAGCAGCACAGCAATGTCAAGTGAGATCCAAGACATTGACACTCAGAATAACTGTAACAGGGAAGGAAGATTACTCTGCCAGCTAATTTATATGGAAATATAGAATTAGCTGGCAACACAGCCAATCCTCTGGGAAATAAAAGGCCGTGAGAAGCAGCAAGAGTAAAACTCTTGACCATCTTGTTTAGAAAATTACTACATTTTTTGTCAGAATCTCATTGAAATTGATATTCTGAGTTTGTCCTTGAAGTTTAGAAACTGAAAAGCATCAGGAATAACTAAACATGGGGGAGGACTGGGTGATTTTTTTACTTTGAAGCTGATAGACTAGAATTGGTACAGGTTATTGGCCTTTGTAGATTAGAAACTGAATATCATAAGGAAAAACTGAACATGGGGGTGGGCTGGGTGCAGCTTATTGGACTTTGAAGCTGATAGACTGCAATTGGCACAGGTTGTTGGACTTTGAGCCTTATGGACTAGAATGGGTGCAGGTTATTGGAATTTGAGAATGATAGACTGGAATGTGTGCAGGTTATTGGACTTTGAGGCTGGTAGACTGGAGTTGGTGCAGGTTATTGGACTTTGAGCCTTATGGACTAGAATGGGTGCAGGTTATTGGAATTTGAGTCTGATAGACTGGAATTGGTGCAGGTTATTGGACTTTGAGGCTGGTAGACTGGAGTTGGTGCAGGTTATTGGACTTTGAGGATGATATATTAGAACTGGTGCAGGGTATTGGATTTTGAGGCTGGTAGATTAGAATTGGTGCAGAATATTGGACTTTGAGACTGGTAGACCAGAATTGGTGAAGGTTATTGGACTTTGAGTCTGATAGACTGGAATTGGTGCAGGTTATTGGACTTTGAGGCTGGTAGACTAGAATTGGTGCAAGGTATTGAACTTTGGGACTGACAGACTAGAACTGGTGCAGATTATTGGACTTTGAGGTTGATAGACTGAAATTTGTGCAGGTTATTGGAATCTGAGGCTGGTAGACTAAATTTTTTTTAAGTTAGTGGACTTGGAGGCTATAGATGTCTGTGACCCCCTCTCCTCCATTGATACTTACCTCTCCAGCAATCCCTTGTCACTCCTGCAACTACATCAGCCAATACAAAATATCTGCTGCCTTCGGGTATGGGGGAGCATACGACTTTCTCCCAGTTGACAGTGCTTGAGTCTAACAGCCAGTTGCTAGGCCCATGCACTGCCACGTGAGGACCACAAGAGATGAAGTCTTCCCTCTCTCTCTCTCTAGTCTTGGACACCAGCAAATATGATACTGGGTATTTTGGTGCAAAGAAGGAGGGAGCCAAGAGGAATCACTGGAAATATAAGAATCAAAGTCCTGGGGGGGTCTTGGGGGTAGACTTTTTTTTCTTTAAAGTCAGTCTGACTCTGTCCACTGGAAAGTAAGCCCTAAGTGGTTTATATTTCTCTTTGACTGTTGGTGAGATTCATGTGCTAAGTTCTCAAGTATGCACACCCTCTGTGCCCATAATAAGGGACTCCCCTTATCCCTACTAAATGTATTTATTTTCTATTATAGAGAATAAAACAGGAGAAGTTGAGACAAACAAAGATGGGCAGGAACATTCAAACGTTCCCAGGAGACAGGAAAACAGTCAGGAGCAGGGATGAGCCAAACACCCCCCTGTTCGGTTCGCACCAGAACCTGCGAACAGACAAAATGTTTGTGTAAACTTTAGAACCCTATTAAATACAATGGACTCGAACGTTCGAAATCTAAAGTGTTAATTATAAAGGCTAATATGCAAGTTATTGTCCTAAAAAGTGTTTGGGGACCCGGGTCCTGCCCCAGGGGACATGTATCAATGCAAAAAGAAGTTTTAAAAACGGCCGTTTTTTTGGGAGCAGTGATTTTAATAATGCTTAAAATGAAAAAATAAAAGTGAAATATTCCTTTAAATTTCGTACCTGGGGGGTGTGTATGATATGCATGTGAAGTGGCGCATGTTTCCCGTGCTTAGAACTGTCCCTGCAAAAAATGTCATTTTTGAAAGAAAAAAATGCATTTAAAACTCACTCGCGGCTATTAATGAATTGTCGGCTCCCGGCAATACATACAAAAGTCATTGATAAAAAATAAAAAAAAGCGTGGGTGTTCCCCAGAATTCAATTACCAGGCCCTTCAGGTCTGGAATGGATATTAAGGGGAACCCTGCCGCAAATTAAAAAAAAATTGACGTGGGGTTCCCCCAAATATCCATTCCAGGCCCTTCAGATCTGGCATGGATTTTAAGGGGAACTCCACCCCAAATTTTTTAAAAAAATGGCGTGGAGTCCCCCTAAAAATCCATACCAGACCCCTTATCCGAGCACGCAACCTGGCCGGCCGCAGGGGAAAAGGGGGGGACGAGAGAGCGGCCCCCCCTCCCTCCTGAACCGTACCAGGCCACATGCCCTCAACATGGGGAGGATGTCCCCATGTTGATGGGGACAAGGGCCTCATCCCCACAACCCTTGCCCGGTGGTTGTGGGGGTCTGCGGGCGGGGGGCTTATCGGAATCTGGAAGACCCCTTTAACAAAGGGGACCCCCAGATCCCGGCCCCCCCTATGTGAATTGGTAAGGGGTACATTGTACCCCTACCATTTCACGAAGAAAGCATAAAAAAATGTTTAAAAAAACACACAAACACCTTGAAAAAGTCCTTTATTTAAAAAAAAAAAAAACATTCCAGCGGTGAAATCCAGTGTCCCGCGGCGATCCCGATGTCCAGCGCTGTCCTTCATTGGTTGTGCCTGAGCGGACCTGATGGGGAACTCCCTCTCAGTATTTTAAATGTATAGACCCGCCCCTTCTAAAGTTCCCCATCAGGTCCGCTCAGCGGACCAGATGCGGAACATGAGAAGGGGCGGGTCTATACATGTATTACCAAAGTGAGAGCAGTTCCCCATCAGGTCCGCCCCTCGGTATGTCGGACCCGCCTACGTCATTGGCTTGAGCGGGGAACTTCCTTCACTATGTAAATTTAAATTACACAGTGAAGGAAGTTCCCCGCTCAAGCCAATGACGTAGGCGGGTCCGACATACCGAGGGAGCGGACCTGATGGGGAACTTTAGAAGGGGCGGGTCTAAACATTTAAAATACTGAGAGGGAGTTCCCCATCAGGTCCGCTCAGGCACAACCAATGAAGGACAGCGCTGGACATCGGGATCGCCGCGGGACACTGGATTTCACCGCTGGAATGGTTTTTTTTTTTTTTTTTTTTAATAAAGGACTTTTTCAAGGTGTTTGTGTGTTTTTTTAAACATTTTTTTACGCTTTCTTCGTGAAATGGTAGGGGTACAACGTACCCCTTACCAATTCACATAGGGGGGGGGCCGGGATCTGCGGGTCCCCTTTGTTAAAGGGGTCTTCCAGATTCCGATAAGCCCCCCGCCCGCAGACCCCCACAAACACCGGGCAAGGGTTGTGGGGATGAGGCCCTTGTCCCCATCAACATGGGGACATCCTCCCCATGTTGAGGGCATGTGGCTTGGTACGGTTCAGGAGGGAGGGGGGGCCGCTCTCTCGTCCCCCCCTTTTCCCCTGCGGCCGGCCAGGTTGCGTGCTCGGATAAGGGGTCTGGTATGGATTTTTAGGGGGACTCCACGCCATTTTTTTTTAAAATTTGGGGTGGAGTTCCCCTTAAAATCCATGCCAGATCTGAAGGGCCTGGAATGGATATTTGGGGGAACCCCACGTCAATTTTTTTTTTATTTGCGGCGGGGTTCCCCTTAATATCCATTCCAGACCTGAAGGGCCTGGTAATTGAATTCTGGGGAACCCCCACGCTTTTTTTTTATTTTTTATCAATGACTTTTGTATGTATTGCCGGGAGCCGACAATTCATTAATAGCCGCGAGTCAGTTTTAAAAGGCTTTTTTTCTTTCAAAAATGATATTTTTTGCAGGGACAGTTCTAAGCACGGGAAACATGCGCCACTTCACATGCATATCATACACACCCCCCAGGTACGAAATTTAAAGGAATATTTCACTTTTATTTTTTCATTTTAAGCATTATTAAAATCACTGCTCCCAAAAAAACGGCCGTTTTTAAAACTTCTTTTTGCATTGATACATGTCCCCTGGGGCAGGACCCGGGTCCCCAAACACTTTTTAGGACAATAACTTGCATATTAGCCTTTATAATTAACACTTTAGATTTCGAACGTTCGAGTCCATTGTATTTAATAGGGTTCTAAAGTTTACACGAACATTTTGTCTGTTCGCAGGTTCTGGTGCGAACCGAACAGGGGGGTGTTCGGCTCATCCCTGCTCCTGACTGTTTTCCTGTCTCCTGGGAATGTTTGAATGTTCCTGCCCATCTTTGTTTGTCTCAACTTCTCCTGTTTTATTCTCTATAATAGAAAATAAATACATTTAGTAGGGATAAGGGGAGTCCCTTATTATGGGCACAGAGGGTGTGCATACTTGAGAACTTAGCACATGAATCTCACCAACAGTCAAAGAGAGATATAAACCACTTAGGGCTTACTTTCCAGTGGACAGAGTCAGACTGACTTTAAAGAAAAAAAAGTCTACCCCCAAGACCCCCCCAGGACTTTGATTCTTATATTTCCAGTGATTCCTCTTGGCTCCCTCCTTCTTTGCACCAAAATACCCAGTATCATATTTGCTGGTGTCCAAGACTAGAGAGAGAGAGAGGGAAGACTTCATCTCTTGTGGTCCTCACGTGGCAGTGCATGGGCCTAGCAACTGGCTGTTAGACTCAAGCACTGTCAACTGGGAGAAAGTCGTATGCTCCCCCATACCCGAAGGCAGCAGATATTTTGTATTGGCTGATGTAGTTGCAGGAGTGACAAGGGATTGCTGGAGAGGTAAGTATCAATGGAGGAGAGGGGGTCACAGACATCTATAGCCTCCAAGTCCACTAACTTAAAAAAAATTTAGTCTACCAGCCTCAGATTCCAATAACCTGCACAAATTTCAGTCTATCAACCTCAAAGTCCAATAATCTGCACCAGTTCTAGTCTGTCAGTCCCAAAGTTCAATACCTTGCACCAATTCTAGTCTACCAGCCTCAAAGTCCAATAACCTGCACCAATTCCAGTCTATCAGACTCAAAGTCCAATAACCTTCACCAATTCTGGTCTACCAGTCTCAAAGTCCAATATTCTGCACCAATTCTAATCTACCAGCCTCAAAATCCAATACCCTGCACCAGTTCTAATATATCATCCTCAAAGTCCAATAACCTGCACCAACTCCAGTCTACCAGCCTCAAAGTCCAATAACCTGCACCAATTCCAGTCTATCAGACTCAAATTCCAATAACCTGCACCCATTCTAGTCCATAAGGCTCAAAGTCCAATAACCTGCACCAACTCCAGTCTACCAGCCTCAAAGTCCAATAACCTGCACACATTCCAGTCTATCATTCTCAAATTCCAATAACCTGCACCCATTCTAGTCCATAAGGCTCAAAGTCCAACAACCTGTGCCAATTGCAGTCTATCAGCTTCAAAGTCCAATAAGCTGCACCCAGCCCACCCCCAGGTACGAAATTTAAAGGAATATTTCACTTTTATTTTTTCATTTTAAGCATTATTAAAATCACTGCTCCCGAAAAAACGGCCGTTTTTAAAACTTCTTTTTGCATTGATACATGTCCCCTGGGGCAGGACCCCGGTCCCCAAACACTTTTTAGGACAATAACTTGCATATTAGCCTTTATAATTAACACTTTAGATTTCTCCCATAGATTTTTCGAATTTGCCGCGAACACCCCAATTTGTTCGCTGTTCGGCGAACGGGCGAACAGGCAATGTTCGAGTCGAACATGAGTTCGACTCGAACTCGAAGCTCATCCCTAGTCAGGAGATATCACTTTTGGATCATCCAAGATATAACAGCGACTGATTCAGACCACCAGACATGATCTATAACCAAAATAACACTTAATAAAAAACAAAAAAAATATATACAAAACAAGGTCTACAGAGGCACATGAGAGGCAACTACCATCATTATACAGTGAAATAGGATTTATGGAAAAGCACAGTTGCACAATACAACAGATAGATTATCAATAATACCCTACTAATTTGTAGTATCGCAAACCTTACTATCTCTCAGCCCCCTGAGAGTGTTCCCGGGGCACAGGGCATCGTGATCCAAGTCCTCCCCTCAGTATAGCAGAAAAAAATAAGTAGTTTGATGTCTACTTGTTATTAAAGCTGAAGTGTTCTCAATTAAATCAAAGTGTTCTCTGCTCGGAAAAGATGTAGAGCCATGGCAGTGATATCACCTTATTCACCTTGTCCAATCAGAAAGTGCAAAGTGTTCTCCGAATGACATCCGTGCCGAGCCAAAGATCTCCAGGGTAGCTGCTCGGGACTTGAAGGCTAGTGGAGTTCACTGTAGCAATTGAGCCTACTACAGTGATTTCCAGTTTCCACTGGGATCTCACAGGTATGACACCTACATACCTACCTACCTACATTGGTCCGAACTTGACCAATACAATTTAAATGCCATACCTAAACTTTGGCTGTAAGACCAAAGAGCATATACCTGGTGTATCAAGTCATCAGACCCAGATCTTTTCAAATCTGCTGAAAGTTATATTTTCTCAGGTCTTACTGTAGGTTAGTATTCATATCCTGTACCCGTTCCTTCTATGAAGGGATATCCTTTGTTTTTAAACTTGTAAAAACAACTTCTTTTCTTGAAATAAGAATCTCATCACAGCCACCCTGGTAGCCTATTCCATATTCATATCTCCCAGCATGACCAGAATACAGAATACAGGGAATAATGTTAACTGAAATATTGAATTAAGCACGGTGACTACTAATGTCCAATATCTATGCAGTTTCGGGCATCAAAATATCACTTTTAGTGGAATAACCTTTCTAATAATGATAGGAAAGGTAGAAAAAAGATACAAGCAAGCACTTCGAAGCTACAAAAACCGATCAGCTACAGATATTGCCCAACGTGGGGGGAAAAGATTGCATGGTTGTTTCAGCAGCATAGTACATGGGAATAAGCTTTCTCAGAGAGTCAATTAGGCAATAGCAATGATTACTGATAATAATGAGAATAGAAACATTTTTATTTAATAAAATGATTTCTATCTATCTATCTATCTATCTATCTATCTATCTATCTATCTATCTATCTATCTATCCATCTATTTACAACCACCGGACACTCTATTAGGTACACCTTAATAGTAACGGGTTGGGCCCCCTTTTTCCTTCAGAACTGCCTTCATTCTTCGTGGCATAGATTCAACAAGGTGTTGGAAACGTTCCTCAGAGATTTTACTCCATAGTGACATGATAGCACTACACAGTTGTTACAGATTTGTCTGCTGCACATCCATGATCGGAATCTCCCCACCACATCCCTAAGGTTCTCTATTGGATGAGATGTGGTGAGTGTGGAGGCCATTGGAGTACAGTGACCTCATTGTCCAGTGGTGAGATGATTGGAGCTTTGTGACATGGTGCATTATCCTGCTGGAAGGAGCCATCAGAAGATGGGTACACTGTAGTCATAAAGGGATGGACATGGTCAGCAACAATACTCAGGTAGGCCGTGGCATTTAAATGATGCTCAATTGGTACTAAGGGGCCCAAAGTGTGCCAAGAAAATATCCCCCTCACCATTACACCATCACCACCAGCCTGAAACGGTGATACAAGGCAAGATGGATCCATGCTTTATGTTGTTTACACCAAATTCTGACCCGACCATCTGAATGTCGCAGCTGAAATCGAGACTCACCAGATCAGGCAACGTTTTTCCAATCTTCTATTGTCCAATTTTGGTGATCCTGTGAAAATTGTAGCCTCAGTTTCCTGTTCTTAGCTGACAGGAGTGGCACCCGGTGTGGTCTTCTGCTGCTATAGCCCATCTGCTTCAAGGTTCAATGTGTTGTGCATTCAGAGATGGCATTCTGCATACCTTGGTTGTAACAAGTGGTTATTTGAGTTACTGTTGCCTTTCTATCATCTGGAACCAGTCTGCTCATTCTCCTCTGACCTCTGACCTCAACAAGGCATTTTCCTCCACACAACTGCCGCTCACTGGATATTTTCTCTTTTCCCCACCATTCTCTGTAAACCCGAGAGATGGCTGTGTGTGAAAATCCCAGTAGATCAGCAGTTTTTGAAATACTCAGACCAGCCCGTCTGCCACCAAACAACCATGCCACGTTCAAAGTCACTTAAATCCCCTTTCTTCCCCATTCTGATGCTCAGTTTGAATTTTAGCAAGTTATCTTCACCCCATCTAGATGCCTAAATGTATTAAGTCGCTGCCATGTGATTGGCTGATTAGCAATTTGTGTTACCAATACCAAGCAACTGAACAGGTCCACCTAATAAAGTGGCCGGTGAGTGTATATCCCTCAGTGTCTGATGCACATCCTACTTACAATCCTGTGAAAGCTCACAATTCATAAAAAGCTTTTAAAAACTCATCTCTTACTCAAAAGCATTATATGAAGAGCCCACTACACATAATCTCCTTTAATATAAATACTTCACTTACTCCTTACTCTAAATGTATACATCCACACAGACCTGGACATTACAATCCAATAGTGGATTTCTTTTTTAATGAAGCAAAAAACTAAGAGTACTGGACACAAAAGAGGCACTTTAATCCGTTTTGCATCATAAGTTCAAAATCATAAAAAAACAATCAATTTCTCCTCCAGTAGAAATGGACCAGCATGGCCTGCAGTCACAGACTTATCTTCAGCGCACAGTTTCTGCTTCTCCAGACATTAGCTTGAAGCATTATCTAGAAATGGCCGAGCCCGTATTGTAGTGAATAAAGTCACGGGGAAGTACAGAGGCAGAGGCTGGAGAGGCCTGGGAAATTACTAAAATAAATATCCACTATCATGGCCCAGATTGCTAAAAACAAACAGGCTTGGAAAGTCTTTTAACCACCTCGATTCCGGACACTTTCACCCACTTCCTGCCAAGCCAATTTTTAGCTATCAGCGCTGTTGCACTTTAAATGACAATTACTCAACACTGTACCCATATGAAATTTGCTCTGGGCTTAGTTACGGAGATTTAGTCTTAAGCCTCGTACACGTGACCGGTTTTCTCGGCAAGAACCAGCAAGAAAATTGCCGAGTAAAACCGTGCGTGTGTACGAGGCTTTCAGGTTTCTCGTCAAGAAAACTGTCCAGAATCTCGACGAGAAAAAAAGAGAACCTGCTCTCTATTTTCTCGTCGGGATTCTCGTCGGCCTGTTTCCCGGCGAGAAACCCGAGAGTGTGTACGCTTACCTGTCGCCGTGGAAACCCACGCATGCTCGAAATAACTTTGACGCATGCGCGATAGCTTCCTAGGCATAGGTAGGGTGTAGCAAGATGGCGGTGACGGCATCGAATGTGACGAGCGCACACTCGTCGTAGTTGATGACGTCACCGCGTTCGTTCCATTCAAAAGAACGGCGGTTCTTTTGAATGTAGCGTGTGTATACTCGGCCGGGACAAGATTTTTGTCAAGAATCTCGTCAGGGGAAAACGACGGGTTTTTTCCTGACGAGATTTTTCGGTCGTGTATACTAGGCTTTTGTTGTAAGTCTCTATGAGTAAGCCAGTAAGGGTGAAATGCGTGGATGGATGGCCTGAGGTAGGGACAGTAGCATGATACAGGCTTAGTTGCAGAGACACATGCTTAGTCATAAATTTCTAAGACTAAGCCCATAAGGGTGAAACACATTGTGTTGGGAGGCAACATGCTTGTGTTGGCACTTTAAATTGAGTTTTTATCAGCCAGTGACGCCTTTGGTGCGTGGCTTCTTTGTTAGCCTGGATGGAACGGGGTCACCTTATCACAAGAAACAAGTACAGGGAGGGAAGTCCCTGTACTTGTGAGCAATCTTACCAAAGCCAGTGAGCTCTCCAATTGTTTTTTTACACTCACTATTTTGTATGAATACACATTAAAGTCCCAACTCCCCTTGGATGCTTTTTTCTTCCTTGAAAGTAGGGCCATCCACTTGCTGATTTCCATGCCAAAAAAAAATAGAGGTGTTTGTTGGCGGGTTGGAGGTAGTCGGTTGGGTGCTGTCCCGGACAGAAGGGTGGGGGTTGGTGCTTTCCTGGTTCTTTGGTCTTTTTTGGCGTTTTTTTCTCTGAGTCTGACCCACTCGTCCTGTGTTGTGGACGGAGGGCAGTGGTCTGGAACTGGGCTTTTCCCCTAAGAGAGAGTTCCCCAGTGGAGAGCTCCAAGGCCCGTATGGAAGTGAATGGAGAAACAACACCAATGAGGAGCAAAAGGATGTCACTCACTACTACCTGATAGTCATCAAAACTTGGGGTTCGTCTCGAAGACACCAGCTGCTTGCGTATGTCTCTGATAGACTTACATGGATTCTACCTTTGCAGGTATGCTGGGGCAGCACACAGCCTGAATTAGGGTTACCTATAGGTACTGTAAATATCTCCTAAACATGCACCGTTTAAGAGATATTTACTGTACATGCAGCCAATGACATCACCGGCGCACCCGTGCCATTCCTTCAGAATCCTGTGCCATAAATGGCGGCTCCCGCACGCAGAAGTGATGTCATCGCGGCTGCGGCCAGTCACACAGCGGTAGTCGGCTAACCCAGAAGAAAGACCGGGTGAAGATGGGAGCACTGGCAGCGGTGACAGCTCGGCACTGGAAGGCTTTGTTTTCAGGTATGCGATGCATACTAGCACATTATGACATTACCTTTCAGGATAAAAAAAAAAAAACACCCAGCGGTTTACTACCGCTTTAATGTAGACCTTTTATTTTATTTTTTTATCTCATCTGCTTTTCACCTTTTTTTTTGGTGTGAAGTAAGTGTTTTTACACTAAAGAATTATGAAATGACTCATTATAAATGTATTGTAGGGTTCCTGAATCCTGACAAGCAGCAGGCAGTTTAGCACAATGTACATTAGTAGATAAACATCATCCGTTTTAATACTCAGCACCAAAGTTCAAAAATTTTACGGTACACAAAGCAGTTCACTCTCGCTATATATCATACCTCAGAGACCTCAAGACAGCTGTTTTAGGGCACAAATGAGGGTGCTGCTCACAGCGGCATGTAAGAAAATACTTTACAATCACAGATGAATGTTGTTTTGTGCCCTTCGAGGGGGGGGGGGGGGAATAAAATTATAGTTTTATTAAGTTACAAAGAATATATATATAAAAAAAAAAAAAAAAAAATTTTTTTTTTAGATGATATTGTGGCATTTGTTTATCACTTACTTAAAGCCCATCTAAAATTAGATATCCTTTTTAGATCGTAGGGTGACAATGCCACAGTAATTTATCTGCAGAACAAACAACCTTTTCACCCTGTTGCAGAGGAAACAAATCTTTAAGCCCTGTACACACGGCCGGGAATCCCGTCAGGAAAAAAACTTCGGTTTTCCTGACGGGATTCCTGGCAAGCTTTTCTTGCTCGAGGAGTGTACACACGGCACATCCAAAAGAACCGCCATTCTTTTGAATGGCAAGAACGCGGTGACGTCATCGACTACGACGTGCATGCGCTCGTCACATTCGATGCCGTCGCCGCCATCTTGCTTCACCCTACACTACCCTTGCAAGCTACCGCGCATGTGTCGAAGTCTGATCGAGCATGCGTGGGTTTACCTGGAGACAGTAAAGCATACACACGCACGGTTTTCTCGTCGGGAAACAGGCCGACGAGAATCCCGACGAGAAAATGGAGAGCAGGTTCTCTATTTTTCTCGTCGAGATTCCCGGCAGTTTTCCCGACGAGAAACCATACACACGAACGGTTTTCTCGGCAAAAAGCTCTCCCAGCAGCTTTCTTGCCGAGAAAACCGACCGTGTGTACGAGGCTTTAAGCCCTGTACACACGATCGGATTTCCTATGGTTTTTTAACCGATGGATTTTTCCATCGGAAAACCGATGAAGCTGACTTCCATCAGTCTTGCCTACACACCATCAGTCAAAAAACCGACCGTTCCAAACGCGGTGGCGTAAAACACTCCGATGAGCCGAGAAAAATTAAGTTCAATGCTTCTGAGCATGCGTCGACTTGATTCTGAGCATGAGTGGGTTTTTTATCCGATGGAGTTCCCCACAGACAAGAGTAATTTGCTATTGTTTTTTTAACCATCGGATAAATTTAAAACATGTTCTATTTTTAAACACCGATGGAAAAACCGTGGGCCCATACACGATCGGTTTGTCCGATAAAAAAAAGTCCATCGGACTGTTTTCATTGGTAAAACCTATTGTGTGTACAGGGCTTTAGAGTAGTAAATTGGAACCTTCAGTAAGTGATGTTTTAGTATGTGTAATTTATTTTATCAATACTGTACTGATAGTCTCCCTATAGGGTATCTGGGTGATATGTGGGCTGCTTCCATGCACCAAGGGACTACTACAGGAACCTCGGGAACCTCAGGATGTGAAGATCATGTTCAAATCTAAAAATGGAAGCACCACAAACTATAATGCCCCTTACACATGATCGGATTTTCCGAAAGAAAAAGTCCGATGTAAGCTTTTGAACGGAAATTCCGACCGTGTGTAGGCTCCATCGGACTTTTGCTGTCGGAATTTCCGCCAACAAAAGACTGAGAGCTGGTTCTCAATTTTTCAGATGGAAAATATTCCTATCGGAAATTTCGATCGTCTGTAGCAATTCCGACGCGCAAAATTCCGACGCATGCTCGGAAACAATTCAACGCATGCTCGGAAGCATTGAACTTAATTTTCTCGGCTCGTCGTAGTGTTGTACGTCACCGCGTTCTTGACGGTCGAAAGTTCAGAGAACTTTTGTGTGATCGTGTGTATAAAAGCTAAGCTTGAGCGGAATTCCATCAGAAAAACCATCCAATGTTTTTCCGACGGAAAATCCAATCGTGTGTACAGGGCATTAGAGTCCCAAATTGAATGAAACACATCCAACGTGCTTCAAGGGTCACATATCTCCCCGTTTATTTGGGCTTACTGAACTTTAAGGCTACTTTCACACTGAAGCGCTGGATGCGCTAGTGGTATAGCGGAGCTATTTTTAGCGCCGCTATACCCTCGTTTTAGCTGCGATTTGCGGGCGCTAGCGGGGTGATTTTAACCTCCCCTAGTGGCCGAAAAAAGGGTTAAAAACACCCGCAAGAATGCCTCTTTGGGGCGTTTTGGAGGCGCTACCCCATTGATGTCAATGGGCAGGGGCGCAATAGGAGCGTTTTTTTTTTACCACTCCTGTCGCGCCTCAAAGACGCGGCTTGCAGGAGTTTTTTTACCCTCCTGCAAGCGCAACGCTCCAGTGTGAAGGCCCTCGGGCTTTCACACTGGATACAAAGTAGCAGCTTTTTTAGGGCACTTTGCAGGCGCTATTTTTAGCACAATAGCGCCTGCAAAGCGCCTCACTGTGAAAGGGGCCTTAGGGCTTGTTTCCACTTGGTTAAAAATGTGGCATTGGACACGCTTTTTTAAAGCACTCTGAATTCCAACCAAAGCCCCTGTCACTAAATAAAATGGTAAGCTTACAGTCCTGTTCACATGTTATGTTTGCTTTGCTCTGCTTCACTTTATTGGTGCTTCAAAGCATCTCCAAAGCCTCCATAGAAGTCGATGATAAAGCCTGCTAACAGCACCCTTAGCTTTTGAGGAATGTTTGTTCAGATTTAGCTTTGTTTTGGAGGTATTGCAGGTATGAGATATCCCAGGATGCACTGGGAAACCAACAAGTGAACCAGAAAGACACTTCCAGGTTCATGTGTATATATTATAGAAGTATCTGGTGAGGACGTCATATCTGGTGTGCTGCGTGGAGCAGCAGGAAAGTGTGAAGGGTCCGGACTGGAGCAGAGCAACTAGTAGATGGCACACATGGTGTGCAACATAAGAACGCTTATAACAGAAGGTGAGAGGGGACCTGAGAGAGAACTGAGCGTTAGAGGATCAGAAGAGCTGGGAGACCAGAGCAGGAGGAACTAGCAAATGTCACACATGTTGTGCAGCGCAGGAGCAACATAGCGGGAGGTGAGCGAGGACCAGAGAGAAAGGAGTATTAGCAAACAAGAGACAGAGCTGGGGTTTACTACTGAGTGGGGGATCCACAGAGCTGGCGGTTATTACTGAAAGAGGGATCACCAGAGCTGGGGGCTAGTACTAAGGGGGATCAGCGGAGCTGGGGGTTACTACTGAGCAGAGGATCAGCAAAGCTGGAGGTACTACTGAGTGGGGCATAAGCAGATCTGGGGGTGCAACTGAGCAGCAGATCTACTGAACTAAGGTACTAAGGTACTAATTAGCTGGGGATCTGCTAAAGAAGGGTACCAATAAGCTGTGAATCTGCTGAAAAGGGGTACTAATGAGCTGGGGATCTGCTGAGTGGGTGTACTACAGACCAAGAGTACTACCTTTAAAACAAATGAAAAATCAACACACACACACGGGGCATTAGGCAAACTTCATTAAAGCTTCAAAAAAGCATCACTGAAGCATTACAGAAGCATCAAAGACACATCAAAAAAGCATGTTGAAGCAATGGGCTTTATTACGTCCTGATAAAGGGCCAACGTGTGGCCCCCAAAACATGTTGGATAGTGCACCCAATATATGTTTTGGACTAAAATCACATTTTGGACTCCAACACTTTAGTGTGGTGCTTTGATTTTTAGCTTTAGCAGGGAAACAAATATCACCGCTCCAAACTGACATAATTCCCCCAATCCAGGTGCTATACAGGTTCAGGAGCCTGTCTTCTCCCCATGTGCCTATGTCTGATCAAACAAGGGAGCTGTACACCGATGACCAATAAAAACTTTGTTTAAAGTGCTAACATTAGCATGCTACTGGTTCCTGACCACCCACCCTCTAATAGGTTTCCTCCTTATGGGCTTGGTCATAGAGATATGGACTTAGTCATAGATCTCTAAGACTAAGCCCATAAGGGTGAAACGCCTAAGACATGGGTGGCTCAGCATGGGTGGGGATTGCAGCATGCTTGTGTTGACACTTTAAAAAAAGTTTGTATCACCCATTGATGCCATTGGTGTGCTGCCTGCTTATTAGCATGGACGGATCGGGGTCACCCTATTACAGGAAGTGACAACTAATTTTCTGGTAAAAAAACGATGTTACAGGGGGCACAAAAAAGAAACTACTATGTTGATGTAGTACCCTCCTAGTTACACTGCTAGGTAAATTTAGTTTTTGGCTTCTTCTGTAATCAGGAGCAGTGATTGTTTGATCTGGTTTGTTCAGGGCTTCACAGGCTGGGAGTTTGATTACTTCTCCCTGCCTCTGGAAGAAGTTTCTGGAGTTTAGGGGGGTAGAATTCAAATGACCAGCCTGAATATTGAGCAGGGTCTAACCAATCCTTGGGAAGATGTGCTAAGAGGGTGGCTGGGATGCTGTTAAATAGTTTGGAGCCCTGTGGAGATTGTCTTCCCCTCTGAGGGAATGGATCTGTGAGCTGAAAAAAGAGGATTGCCTGCCCCTGGAGCCCTTAGACTGGATAATGGAATGCTCTGAATAGAGCCTCCTACTTGTTCTCAAACCTACTTCATGGTCCCCAGCCACGGACCTGTGATTTTTTCCAATCTGCTTTTACTTGTACTAAAGCTTCTTTATTGTCCCCAGCCGCAAGAACCTGTGGACTATTCCAGTCTGTCTTTATTTGTGCTGAAGCTACCTCAAAGTCCCCAGCTGTGAACATGTGGACTGTTCCAGTCTGCCTTTACTTGTGTTGAAGCTACTTCATTGTCCACAGCCGTGAACCTGTGCAATGCTCCAATCTGCCTGTACTTGTGCTGAAGATACTTCATGGTCTCCAGCCATGAACCTGTGGATTGTTCCAGTTTGCCTATACTTGTGTTGAAGCTACTTCATGGTCCCCAGCCATGAACCTGTAGACTGTTCCAGTCTGCCATCACTTGTGCTGAAGCTACTTCATGGTCCCCAACTGTGAACCTGTAGATTGTTCCAGCCTGCTTTTACTTGTGCTGAAGCTACTTCATGGTCTACAGCCGTAAATCTGTGGACTGTTCCAGTCTGCCTTTACTTGTGCTAAAGCTACTGTATTGTCCCCAGCCATGAACCTGTGGACTGTTAGAATCTGCCTTTACTTGTGTTGAAGCTACTTCATGGTCCCCAGCCATGAACCTGTAGATTGTTCCAGTCTGTCCTCACTTGTGCTGAAGCTACTTCATGGTCCCGGCCGTGTACCTGTGAACTGTTCCAGTCTGCCTTTACTTGTGCTGAAGCTATTTCATGGTCCCCAGTTGTGAACGTGTAGACTGTTCCAGTCTGTCTTTATCTGTTCTAAAGCTGCTTCATGATCCCCAGCAGTGAACCCATAGACTGTTCCACTCTTTCTGTACTTGTGCTACTGTTATTGAGAGAGAATTGACCCCAAATCCCCTCCTGTCATAAGTTTGTACAAGCAAATCAATCTTAAAAGACAACCCCTACACTGTTCAATGAGCAGAAGAGAAGGGCTGATGCTGTGTGCCTGGCTGCCTCTGCACTTCTTTGGGAAAGAACCTGAGAATCTACAGCAGCCCCTGTGGGGGGAGCACTACATGAATGCTATTAACTGGCTTCATTGCTTTGTATGTCATTTTTTATTTTGCCCCAAGCGTCCTCAGGCCCCTGTAGACCAGAATGTCAAGAACTGTATGAACCTTAGCAATATCTGGATCCATATTTAAAAAGGCAAAGCCAGATATGATTTTCCCTTCAGAGCACAGATTTTTATGAGCATGAAAAACATATATTTACACAATTTTTGCTTAAATGTAACAATGATCAACATCAATGAATTGCTGCGTAACCATTTTTAAGATTGTGCGGCGGCAATGACCCCGTCTTTTGGTGCTGAAACATTAAAAACATTATATAAGTCATAAAACACCAGGTTTCTGCAGCAAAAAAGAAGCATAAAAATATGTTTAATGAACATGCCTATTCTGTGAACATAAAGCCAAGGCTGCACAGAAGAGGCAGGAGGTACAATTCAATTTACCGCACAAGGTTGAATTAAGTGTAAATGAGAGAAATAACGGCATGTTGACCACTCCGAATGGAAACACAACTCTATGCCGCTGACATAAAGTAACTCAATGCCAATGACACACAATGTCGCCATGCGGCTATATTGTATTACTGCGATTATCTTTGCTGGGAAATGTCAACCGTTAGCGATGGTGAAATGAAGGCTCTAAGTGAAAGTAAAAATTTTCATCTTTGATATTAAATTGATTTTAAAAAAATTCTCTTTTTTTTGTTTATGTAGCGGCTGCTCCTCACACTCCCCTCTTGGTCTCGTCTTTCTCTTGTCTAGGGGTATCTTAGAGGGGAGGGAGCGGGGACACCATGCCTGGCTTCCACCACAGATGTTAGTGCGGTATAAGCAACAGTTCAGTATTACCTTCGGGTCAGTGCTGTGCACCTGGATCCTCCCTCCAAGAGTGACCACGAACCATGTCTGTCAGAAATTGAGCTCCACACCATTAAAGTTCAACACTCCTTTATTCTTCTTGTCTGAACACTAAAGCCGTGTACACACGATCGGTTTTACCGATGAAAACAGTCCGATGGACTTTTTTCATCGGACAAACCGATCGTGTATGGGACCCATCGGTCTTTTTTCCATCGGTTTTAAAAAATAGAACATGTTTTAAATTTTTCCGATGGATCAAAAACCGATAGCAAACTCCGATCGTCTATGGGCAAGTCCATCTGATAAAAAACCCACGCATGCTCAGAATCAAGTCGACGCATGCTCAGAAGCATTAAACTTAATTTTTCTCGGCTCATCGGAGTGTTTTACGTCACCGCGTTTGGAACGGTCGGTTTTTTGACTGATGGTGTGTAGGCAAGACTGATGGAAGTCAGCTTCATCGGATTTCTGATGGACAAAACCATCGGATTAGAATCCATAGGATATCCGATCGTGTGTACGAGGCTAAACAGTTGAACTCCCTTGATAGAACAGAACAGAAAAGGAGGTGTGGATGCGAACAGGCCCAGACACAATGTAGCTGCCACTTCCCTTCCTAGAAGTGTGTCCTGGTCTCCGCACGAGGGTAGATTTCCTTCCAGGCCGTCTCCGACGAGAGACTCACTTGTCACCGGCAATATGCTGCACCGGGTCTTCAAATGAGGAGCTCCCCCCGGTCCATTGCGCCTACCGGATTCGGGTACCCAATCCCTGGGCACCCTAGGATCTCCTTCCCTCGCGGAACTCAGTGTTGGGCACTGAGCTCCGGACCTCCATCCAAGTACCTCACCCCAGGCCAAAGGTGCCTGGGATGGAACTCGACCTCCGCTGTCCTCTAGGCCTAAGCCACCCAGAGAAGCGACACGACCCACCGTCCTCAAGCTGAAGGTGCCTGGGACGTCAACCCCGTGACAAAGATGGCCGGCCCCCTTTATACCCTCTCCCAGCAAGCACGGGGGGTTCCCCGCCCCACCATACCGCTGCCGAGGGAGGACAAAAAGGAGGACGGCACACAGCAATGATTCAACCCCAGCCCAGGGCGACCAACTACATCAAACACCAATTGGACTCTACCTACCAATCGGTGTTACAGCTACTATGGAGACTCTACTCCAATGAACTTGGTTTTTCAACGTTCTACTATGTACCAATTATGTTGCTATACCATGTTATCTTGAGCCCATAGATGCTCATCTGCCCCCACTTTATCAGCATTTTTAATAATTTTCAATAATATATGTATATGCCAAACACTTGAAAAAATTCACAAACCCAGAACATAGCACCTGGCCCTATACAAAAAGAAAAAAAATATATTTACCAGATCAGACCCTTATCCATGCTTTCAGCCTGTCTGGCCAGGAAATGAGGGGGCAGTGAGTGCCCTCCCTCACCACCTTAAAACATACAAGGCTGCATTCCCTCAACATGATGATGAGGGTACTTTGCCAGGGGCGTCCCCCTTGCAAGACACCTTGCCCCATATTGATGGGGATATGGGACCCATCCCTACATTCCTGGCCCAGTGAATGTGGGGGTTTGCGAGGGTGGGGGAGTGTGCTTGGGGGCTGGTATCTGGAAAGAGGCCCCTAGATATGAAACTCAAAACAAGCTAGTGGGCAGTTGGTAGCTGTCATATAGAGGCAGTAGTGCTACCACTATTAAATGAATGAGTTCCTGCTGCAGCAGTCAGAGGTTCGGGGCAAGAGGGTAAACTTGTGGTCTACCCAGCAGTGGCCCGTCCATTCAGTGGGCCTGGGGGCACCGCCCTCTCTCTCCAGGCCACCCCCTATACGCAATGGATAGACTCATGCATAGCATGAATCTATCCACGGCCGCCGTGGCCACCCCCTATTTATGCGTCCGGCCCCTTTCAGGGTACCGGGCGCATGAATTACAGCGGGCAGTTTTTTTTTAAGCACCTGATTAGAGCCACAGGCTCTAATAGGCTTCAAAATAGGGTGGATTCGGGTCACAGGGAATGCAACCAGAGCCCACCCATGTGAGTTACAACAGCGAATGAATATTCACTGTTATAACACTGTTACTCAATCCGGGCCAAAAAAATAAATTGCCCAAAAAGAGAAGACTCCCGATTGGCCGCCAAGGAGGAGGGAGGAAACGGAATTCACCGTCGCCATGATGACCCGTGGAGAGCTGCCGCCAAGCAGAGAAAGCCGCCGGTGATGTGGTAAGTGCCACAGACCGACCAACCAGAGGGGGTGGAATACTGTTTGCCGCTCCCCCAAAAAAAAAATTCCACTGGCCACCACTGGGTCTACCCAAACCCAAAGCTTAGCTCTACTCCACATTACTCGCCACTAGTTAAGGCCAAAGACATGTTTTCCAAATGCACAAATACAAAACTGAAAACTCATGGTACTAGAAAAACAATAAAAGTACCGTGTATACTCGAGTATAAGCTGACCCGAATATAAGCCGAGGCACCTAATTTTACCACAAAAAAATGGGAAAACGTATTGACCCGAGTATAAGCCTAGGGTGTCCATCTGCATGCCTCACTGTGCCTCACTTTGCCTCACTGTGTCCATGTGCATGCCTCACTGTGCCCATGCCTCACTGTGCCCATGACTAGACTTACGTTTTAACATGGGAGTATATGGAAGGGGTGCCCGGATTTGAAAAATCGGTGCTCCCCGACTGTAGGTCCCCCAAACAGTAAACTTTTTACACTTGTAGAGGAGAACTGGGGCTACATGTGTGCCAAGTTTCGGGTCCAGGGGACCTACTGCCGGCTGGTACCGGGTCCGCAAAGTTTTTAGAGAAATGACCGTTTAACATGGGAGTCTATGGAAGGGGTGCCCGGATTTGAAAAATCGGTGCTCCCCGGTCATAGGTCCCCCGGACAACAAACTTTGCACACTTATAGAGGAAGATCGGGGTCTAGGGGACCTATGGCCAGCCGGTACCTCGTCCCCAAAGTCCGGGAGATCAAGCGCAAAAAGTTGACTCGGGTATAAGCCGAGGGGGGCATTTTCAGCACAAAAAAACGTGCTGAAAAACTCGGCTTATACTCGAGTATATACGGTAAGTAAAAGAAGAAAAATGTTTGTCACAAAAGATGAACTCTATGGGTTTTTTTTTATTTCAGAATTTGATCAGTTTGAATGTTTTATGGAGGTTTTTTTTTTTTTTTTAACTCTCTTCTAAAAATTCTAGTTTTGTTTGAAATGACCCTTTAAGACAAATAAAAAAAAAACAAAGACAATAGTGACTCTTCTGCGGCCAAAGAAGGTGACTTCAGACTTGTTAACCACAGAGGTCCCTGAAAGCAAAGGAAATGAATGTATCTGCTTAGAAAGTAGAAAAGGTTGCAGCCTTGTTAGCTATTCACAGTGAAATCTGTATTTAAATTTTAAAGGGATTGCCTCTTGGGAAGACCATTTCAATTCTTCAAGGGGATGACTCTTGAAAGAATTTCATGTACAGGTTGACGGAAGAATTTCTTAAGAGATGTAGCATCAGAGGAGATGCAAGATTATATTACGTGCATCAATTTCCTTGGGAAATCACAGGAAATGCGGTGTTGTGTCAGATCAAGGGTTTCTTTCCCTGCCCCATGTTAAAGCCTCTTTTTGCGTAAATTGCTACCTTCCAGTTGAGAACAGTTGAGAACAAGCTGAGTTTCAAATGTTTTATTCCTTTTTGTTACCAGTATTGATCTAAAACCCCCCCCAAAAAATCAAAAAACATCAAAATAATACATATTGTTATGTAATAGTTTTCCAGTCCACATAAATTGTTGGGTTTTGCCGTAAAAGCAAATGAAAAAAAATCCAATTTTTTTATTTTGGCCAAGGATTTATGGTTTTATTACATCCTACTAGATCCTAGGAGTCCCCCCCGCACCTGCTGCCACCGGACCAGGATGCTCCATGATTGGCCCAGGGCCCTCAGACAGTGCCCGATTGGTCAGTCCGCCCCTGGGCCACGGAATCCCGGCGGCGGGAGGGTGGGAGGGGGGCCGACGGCGCAGACATTAGTATTGATCACAGGCAAATTAGATGGCCGCGAGGCCCCTGTGAGTGCGAGGCCTAGGCGACCGCCTAATTTGGCTAATTAGAGAGCCGCCTCTGCCTAGGACATGTCCAAATAAATCTATCTTTTGAGGATAGAATGGGGAAGGGTTGGGGCCCCTTTTTGGATTCTGGTGGCTTATCAATGGAGCATGTGTGCTACATTAAAGCTGCTCTACAGTTCAGGGAATACGTATTGCTGATCTGGCTTAAATCAGCGTTCCACCTAAAAATGGAGCTTCCGCTTTTCGGAATCCTCCCCCCCTCTGGTGTCACATTTGGCACCTTTCAGGGGGGGAGGAGGGAGCAGATACCTGTGTAATCCAGGTATTTGCTCCCACTTCCAGGCATAGGTCACCTCGGCGACCTACGCCACGTCCGGCACCTACTTTGTCCCCCCCTACTGCCTTCTGGGAGACACACAGGTCCCAAAAGACAGCAGGGACCAGGTGGATCGCGCAGCGCGACTCGCACATGCGCAGTAGGGAACTTGGAAGTGAAGCTGCAAGGCTTCACTTCCTGATGCCCTTACCGAAGATGGCAGCGCCTCCACCCGAGAGCCGAGGGACAGATCGGCTTTGGGTGCCGACATCGCGGGCGTCCAGGACAGATAAGTGTCCATATATTAAAAGTCAGCAGCTGCCGTATTTGTAGCTGCTGACTTTTATTTATTTATTTTTCGGCGGAACTCCGCTTTAACAGTCCTTCTTCTGTGTTGACTTTGAGAGAGATTCAAAGTCTGCATTCTGGAAGAATGGTCAAACATTCCCATAGACACACTTCTAAACCTTGTGGACAGCCTTCCCAGAAGAGTTGAAGCTGTTATAGCTGCGAAGGGTGGGCCAACTCAATATTGAACCCTACGGACTAAAGCCTCGTACACACGGTCGGACTTCCATCTGACTTTTCCGTGGTTTTTTGTCCGAACAGAGTTGGTCGGGAACACCCATAGCATACACACCACAGGACTTTTCTGCAAACTTTCCCAAAACTTTTTGCAACATCACATGCTTTTTCAGCTCTTTTCTGCTCTTTATCGCCACCCTTCGGTCAACTTCTACTATTGTTGGTTGATTTTAACATTAGTTGTTTTGTCCATCGGACAAAAGTCCGATGGTTTTTTTGTACACACGGTCGGACTTTGCTTCATCGGACTTTTGTTGGGCAAAAGTTTGTCCGTTTGCAGTCCCAACTTTTGTCCGATGAAAACAAGAAAAAAGCAAAAAAAGTTTGTCCGATGGAGCGTACACACGGTCGGATTGTTGGTCCAACTTGCTCAAAATGAAGTTTGTTGGCCAAAAGTCCGACCGTGTGTACGGGGCTTTAGACTGGGATGCCATCAAAGATCACGTGTGTGTGTGTAAAGGCAGGCGTCCCAATACTTTTGGTAATATAGTGTATGTATTTCACAGTTTAACTGGAGTTCAGCTCTAGGGTTAGAGAAAGGAACAGGTGATAGTGGCTAACTGAGCATAATAAAATATAAGTTTGTGTAACGTGCTGAAAGGTCCACATCTAAAACTTCAAATTTCTCTTTTTCCACTTTGCAAGCCCTTTGAGTGCTTCCATTTCCATACCAGTTTGCACACGTTCATGTATATGTTTTTTTTTTTTTTTTCCATGTATTTCAGCTCTTCTGTAAAAAAAAAAAAAAATGTGAAATGTGTTTGAACTGACAATCTCCCTCCAGAGTGTGAAGAAGTCAGGGCAAAGCTCCAGGAAAAAACATCTTGTCCAGCTGATTCCTCAAAGGTCCTCAAGATTTTAGATATTCAACTTTTTTTTTTTTTTTTTGTGGTTTACTGCTGTCAAAACCAAAGTGGAAAAAAAAAAAAAAAAAATGAAAATAAATTTCCTTCCTTCAACCATTTCTAAGACTTGTCACTTTGTGTACGAGCGCAAACATTTCAACACAACTAAGTCAAAACTTTACAATTATAGATATAAGGCGAAACAAAATCTGTGAGAAGTGATAACTAGCTATGAAGTGGGGAAAAAAAAAAACACATTATGATCTGTAGTGAAGTCTTATACAGTGGAACCTCGGATTACGAGCATCATCCGTTCCAGGAGAATGCTCGTAATCCAAAGCACTTGCATATCAAAGCGAGTTTCCCCATAGAAGTCAATGGAAACGAAAATAATTTGTTCCGCGTTGACTTCAATGGCATGCAATACCGCATGTGGCCAGAGGTGGGGGGGGGCGCCGGAGAGCTTCGGAAACAAAGGCCTCGGGAACGGAGTATTTCCGACTATTTGCGAACCGCTCCGGCGCCCCCACCTCAGGTCAAATGCGGTACTGCAGGCCCCATTAGCTTGAATTCTGCTTGTTTGGCGAGACAACACTCGCAAACCGAGTCAGAATTTTTTTTTTAAAAGTTGCTCGCCTTTCAAAATGCTCGTTAACCGCGTTACTCATAAACCGAGGTTCTACTGTAAAGCTTAACTCCAAACAGAAAGCTAACTATACACATGGAATTCGAAATCTGGATTTCTGTCCATCCAGTTCTAAGGTTGACACAACTCTGCCATATAGAATGGGACGGTCTGGCCTTAGTGGTTGTGTTGTCTGTGGATAGGGGCCTTACCAAAATCTGGAAAAATCTTTAAAAACAAGGGAGCCTTAGTGGGAACTCTAGATGAATGAATGAATGAGTGACTTGTATAGCACTCACATGTGAACTGAATCGCCTCCAGGCGCTAGTTGCAGCCAGTGTCTGCTTGGCTGGTGCGGTCATTTTACCCCATAGGATCTCGACACGCTTGGGACACACAGTCGTACACACATCTATACATATATACTGGGCCGATTTCCAATTAACCTACCAGCATGTCTTTGGAGTGTGGGAGGAAACCGGAGTACCCGGAGGAAACCCACACAGGCCCAGGGAGAACATGCAAACTCCAGGCAGATGGTGTCGTGGTTCGGGATTCAAACCAGCGACCCTTTTGCTGCTAGGTGAAAGTGCTAACCACTACACCACTGTGCTGCCCTAGATGACCTCCAATTGTCTGCCTACACTAGGAAAGCAGAGGCTATGGCTTTATTTCAGGCACGGAGGGTTCTCTAAGGCCACTTTCACACTTGAAAAACTGCCAGTAAAACACTGAGCGCTTTTGAAGAGCTTCTCAGGCGCTTTTGAATCGCTTTCTATTCATTTCAATGGAGAGGGACGTTTTTTCAGCCCACTGCCCCAGTGTGAAAGCATTCATTGATTTTAATGGAAATACGTTTTCAGGCGCTTTTTTTTAGCGTGAAAGCGCCTGAAAAGCGCCTCAGTGTGAAAGTGGTCTTAAGGCACTGGAAGTCATCAGACCCCCCTACCCAAAAGAAATGTTTTGCAATGTACTTAGATTAGAGCAATATACACACACCGTCCACTTTAATAGGTACACATGTTTAATTGCTTGGTAACACAAATTGCTAATCAGCCAATCACATAACAGCAACTCAATGCATTTAGGCATCTAGACGTGGTGAAGACGACTTGCTGAAGTTCAAACTGAGCATCAGAATAAGGAAGAAAGGGGATTTAAGTGACTTTGAACGTGGCATGGTTGTTGGTGCCGGATGGGCTGGTCTGAGTATTTCAAAAACTGCTGATCTACTGGGATTTTCCCGCACAACCATCTCTCGGGTTTACAGAGAATGGCCTGAAAAAGAGAAAATATCCAGTGAGCGGCAGTTGTGTGGAGGAAAATTCCTTGTTGATGTCAGAGGTCAGAGGAGAATGGGCAGACTGGTTCCAGATGATAGAAAGGCAACAGTAACTCAAATAACCACTCGTTACACCCAAGGTATGCAGAATACCTTCTCTGAACACACAACACATACAAGCAGATGGGCTACAGCAGCAGAAGATCACACCGGGTGCCACTCCTGTCAGCTAAGAACAGGAAACTGAGGCTTCAATTCGCACAGGATCACCAAAATTGGACAATAGAAGATTGGAAAAACGTTGCCGGGTCTGATGAGTCTGGATTTCAGCTGCGAACATTCAGATGGTCGGGTCAGAATTTGGTGTAAACAACATGAAAGCATGGATCCATCCTGCCTTGTATCACCGGATCAGGCTGGTGCTGGTGGTGAAAACAGAACACAAACACTCCTGCCCATAAATGGATCACCAAACAGTCAATCTTGCATGATGGTAGCACTGGCTTTGCAGCCCTTCGTGGACAGGGGTGTCCTAATAGCAAATAGAAGAAGAGAAACAAGGGCACACCAGCCTAGTGTATTATCATTAGGATAGATTTTTATTTAAAAGAAAACATCAATACTACTCACAATTGTAGCAGAGAAAATCGCATTGCAACAAAGTTTCTTGTAAGTGGCAGCTGTAAGAGGTGCTCGAAAACCACACTCCACAAGATCACAGAGGATGTAAAGAGGGCCACTGCCGGCTTACGCGTTTCGAAGCACAGAGCTTCTTCGTCAGAGCCCAGCTGGTGATGTAATGGTGTGGTGGATATTTTCTTGGCACACTTTGGGCCCCTTAGTACTAATTGAGCATCGTTTAACTACTTCCCAACCGGCCACTTTACATATACGGCCGGGTGGGTGCTCTCTCCTTCTGAGTGGACGTTCCTGAACGTCCCTCAGAAGGAGGGGGATCGCGCGCGCGTGCGTGCCGCAGGCGGCGCATGCGCGCGCCCGCCGCGTTACCAAGGACCCGGTGCGCGTGCCCGGCGGCCGCGATTGCCGCCGGGCACCCGCGATTGCCCGGGAACCAAGCAGGAAAGTGGATCTGTGTGTATAAACACACAGATCCACGTCCTGTGAGGGAGAGGAGGCTGATGGTGTGTCCCTTGTACATAGGGACAACCATCGGTCACCTCCCCCAGTCAGTCCCCTCCCCCCACAGTTAGAACACATTGAGGGAACATATTTAACCCCTTCCCGCCCCCTAGTGGTTAACCCCTTCCCTGCCAGTCACATTTATACAGTAATCAATGCATTTTTATAGCAGGGATCGCTGTATAAATGTGAATGGTACCAAAAATGTGTCAAAAGTGTCCGATGTGTCCGCCACAATATCGCAGTTACAATAAAAATCGCAGATCGCCGCCATTACTAATAAAAAAAAAAAAAAAATGCTATAAAACTATCCCCTATTTTGTAGACGCTATAACTTTTGCGCAAACCAATCAATACGCGCTTATTGCGATTTTTTTTTATACCAAAAATATGTAGAAGAATACGTATCGGCCTAAACTGAGGAAAATTTTAATTGAAAAAAAAAATGGGTATTTATTATAGCAAAAAGTAAAAAATATTGTGTTTTTTTTTCCAAACTGGACGCTCTTCTTTTGTTTATAGCGCAAAAAATAAAAAACGCAGAGGTGATTAAATACCACCAAAAGAAAGCTCTATTTGTGGGAAAAAAAGGACGCAAATTTTGTTTGGGAGCCACATCGCACAACCGCGCAATTGTCATTCAAAATGTGAGAGCGCTGAAAGCTGAAAAATGGCTTGGGCAGGAAGGGGGTTTTAGTGCCCAGTAGGGAAGTGGTTAAACGCCACGGCCTACCTGAGTATTGTTGCTGACCATGTCCACCCCTTTATGACTACAGTGTCCCCATCTTCTGATGGCTCCTTCCAGCAGGATAATGCCCCATGTCACAAAGCTCCAATCATCTCACCACTGGACATATTCTTGATTAAAAAAAATAAAAAATAGGGGGCTTCCAGATACTCCTATGAATGAGTAAAGGGGGAAATAGTACACCTACTCATTCATAAAAAATATATAAATAGTAAATAAAGACTCAAAAAAAGTGATTTCATCAACATCTGGGGGTACCTTGCTAAGGGGGACCCCCTGGCAAAGCACTGTGTCCCCGTGCTGGTGGAGACAAGGGCCTCGTCCCCACAGTACTTTCATGTATTTGCAGCTAGGCCTTGATATGTCTCTATTGTATTTTAGAAAAAAAAAGGATGTCCTAGTAGAATGCAGCATCCATTTTTATTTAGAAACATACTGTCATTAAAATTAAACCCTGATCACATTTTAATATTTTTAAAATTAAAAATGTAGCCCACAGAAGAGAACCTTTTTAATTTAAATACTTATCCAATCAAGAATACCTTTTTCTAAACAACACACTAATGGACACATTTTTATTTTATTTTTTTCCTATAATAAAGAGATAAGAAATTATCCTGAAATTAGATCAATAAGCTATTGAGTATTTTCTCTAACTATGTTTGTTAAGTAAATTATTGAAGAGTTACTGGAGACATTTACCCTCTTCTAAATAATGAAGTCATCAGATTACAGTTCAGATTGAAGATCAATACTTGTATGGGATTTCCTAATGCAAGTTGCAGGAAAGCTCAGGTATTGCTATTTTGTGCAGTAGCTTAAAACGAACAACCTCCTTTTCCCCAAGATATCTACCGTATATACTCGAGTATAAGCCGAGTTTTTCAACACATTTTTTTGTGCTGAAAATGGCCCCCTCGGCTTATACTCGAGTCACCTTTTTGCGCCTGATCTACCGGACTTTGAGGACCCGGTACTGGCCGGCCATAGGTCCCCCGGACCCCACTCTTCTTCTACAAGTGTGCAAAGTTTGTTGTCTGGGGGACCTAGGGCCGGGGAGCATCGATTTTTCAAAGCCGGGCACCCCTTCCATAGACTCCCATGTTAAACGGTCATTTCTCCGGTGACTTTGGGGACCCGGTACTGGCCAATTGTAGGTCCTTTGGACCCGAAACTTGGCACACATGTAGCCCCAAAGTTTTTTGTCTGGAGGACCTACGGTCGGGGAGCACTGATTTTTCAAACCCGGGCACCCCTTCCATAGACTCCTATGTTAAACGTCAGTCTAGTCATGGACACAGTGAGGCATGGACACAGTGAGGCATGGGCACAGTGAGGCATGGGCACAGTGAGGCATGGACACAGTGAGGCATGGACACAGTGAGGCATGGACACAGTGAGGCATGGGCACAGTGAGGCATGGGCACAGTGAGGGATAGACACAGTGAGGGATAGACACAGTCAGGCATGGACACAGTGAGGCATGGGCACAGTGAGGCATGGACACAGTGAAGCATGGACACAGTGAGGCATGGGCACAGTGAGGCATGGGCACAGTGAGGGATAGACACAGTGAGGCATGGACACAGTGAGGCATGGGCACAGTGAGGCATGGGCACAGTGAGGCATGGGCACAGTGAGGCATGGACACAGTGAGGCATGGACACAGTGAGGCATGGGCACAGTGAGGGATAGACACAGTGAGGGATAGACACAGTGAGGCATGGACACAGTGAGGCATGGGCACAGTGAGGCATGGACACAGTGAGGCATGGACACAGTGAGGCATGGGCACAGTGAGGCATGCACATAAACACAGTGAGGCACAGTGAGGCATGCAGATGGACACCCTAGGCTTATACTCGAGTCAATAAGTTTTCCCAGTTTTTTGTGGTAAAATTAGGTGCCTCGGCTTATATTCGGGTCGGCTTATACTCGAGTATATATGGTATTTATCAATTATACTATCAGAGATATACAGTGCCTTGAAAAAGTATTCATACCACTTGAAATTTTCCACATTTTGTCATGTTACATCCAAAAATTTAAATGTATTTTATTGGGATTTTATGTGATGGACCGACACAAAGTGGCACATAATTGTGAAGTGGAAGGAAAATGATAAATGGTTTTCCTTTTCTTTTTTTTTTACAAATAAATATCTAATTATTAAATAAATATCTAATTATTTACTAATTAGGTGACTTCTGACTTCTGAAGGTATCTGGTTGCACTAGATTTTAGTTGGGGGTATCAGAGTAAAGGGGGCTGAATACAAATGCACACCACACTTTTCACATATTTATTTGTAAAAAAAAATGAAAACTATTAATTATTTTCCTTCCACTTTACAATTATGTGCCACTATGTGTTGGTCCATCACATAAAATCCCAATAAAAGACATTTACATTTTTGGATGTAACATGACAAAATGTGGAAAATTTCAAGTGGTATGAATACTTTTTCAAGGCACTGTATCTATCTATCTATCTATCTATCTATCTATCTATCTATCTATCTATCTATCTATCTATCTATCTATCTATCTATCTATTTATCCCTCTATCCATCCATCTATCTCAACCCTTTAGATTTTAGTAGAGGTTGAATGGACAGCACAGCAATGGAATTAGGGTGTATAATACTGTAGGCACCATAGGTGTGCGCAGCCTTTAGCATTAGGGTGTGCACCCCAAAGCTCAAACACACACACTTTTCTCTGCAGGCTCAGCTACACTGGACACAGTGAATGAATGGGAAGTGCTCTGTGCTTAGCAGCTTCCTGTTCATTCACAAAATGAAGCATAGTACACCCTGTTTACTATGCTTCAGTTATGAATAAACACAGTGAGTGAGTGTGTTTACTGTGTGCATTTAGAAAAGAAAAGGAAGGGACGGTAAATGACATATCTACTTGAACAATGGAAGAACATTTCCCCATGGGGTTTTTTAGCAGCAAAGAATAACTCAATTTAGAAAAAATATATACATTTATTGGTAGAAAAATAGAACATGACACATATCAAAAATGTAAAATTGGATTTACGAGCTCTGGTAATCACAAAAAAAGCAAAATACACATGAGGGTGTTAAAACAAGTATAGCTGTGGTATTCAGTGTCACACCAATCGACTTCAGTTTGATGTAAGGAGAAAACCCCAATGCATTTCGACCTTCTAGGTCTTCCTCAGGGGGATCTTATGTTTCTATAGAACATCAAAAAAGTAAGTAAATACAGTATATTGGGGTATAGCATATTTTTAAATACCTCCTGTCATTTATAGCAAGTTTATGAAAAATATATATTTGTAATATTATGAATAAAGGTGTGTTACAAAATACGCCTGACAGAACACACACTTAGCGCCAATTCAATCCTGCAAAGTGCCAAGAAGCATGAACAATAAAAATTCAAAGTATTTTTGTAAAAACACCTTAAATAGTAAAGCAGCTGTTTAAAAATGATAAAATATAACAAGGTGGTAAAACAATAAAACAGTTTAAAATACTGGATCGTAGGTTTTACACAAAACAGCGCTAAAATATAAATTCATAAAAAGACCCGTGGATAATACCACTGGAAAAAAGTCCAGCACTTAAAAAAGAAATAACCAGTTCAGAGTACTAAGGTGAGTATCAGCAAAAAGTCCTAAAGGGCGTAACCACGACTACCCACGACCCGGAAGTGACGTCTGCGCTCCAAGCGTGCGTTCCACCGCCCACAGCTACCGCTCGGAAGTGTCTGCAGGATCCGCGAGGACACACACACTCTCCATAGGACGCTGGAAATGGTGATAGCGCCCTCTTGGGCCATTCATTGCTCATATTTCTGCTATTTTATGGACGTAGTTTGGTTAAAGGGGTCTCCTACTGGTTGGGGATCAGATTTAAAATAAACAGGATTACACTATTGTGTTGCTATTTTCTCATAATTTTTTGGTCTGCTTTGGAGCCCAACCACACTGGTGGACCCTGATTGGAGAAGATCTTTCCATACAGAGTAGCTGATGTTACCTCTTACTTAAGGCTCATTTATATCTTACCTCTGGTAAGTGTGAACCCCTGAGGGTTTTTTTTTTCATATTTGTAATATTGTACATTATAGGAAGACAAAATAAAAAACATGCCTTATGTTTCATTATTTGTATATTTACCATTTTCACCACGTTAGATCGGTAAACCAGAGACTTGCATTAAAACCGTAATTTCGTATGATCTCCCAGGGCCTGGTATTGGCCCGGGTAGGTGGAGTGCCCACCCCCAACTTTAAGGTTGACAAGCTCCGCAGGCCGCCAGACTTACAACGGGTCACACATTTAACTGGCCTCCCCTTCACGGGCAGGGTGGGGGGGAGGAAAGAAGGCAGAAGTCTACCATAAGCCACAGCACCACAGCCTTTTGCATTAGGGTGTGCACCCCAAAGCTCAAACACAGATGCTTTCCTCTGCAGGCTCAGCTACACTGGACACAGTGAATGAATGGGAAGTGCTCTGTGCTGAGTGGCTTCCTGTTCATTCACAAAATGAAGCATGGTAAACACCGTTTACTATGCTTCAGTTATGAATAAACACAGTGAGTGAGTGTGTTTACTGTGTTCATTTAGAAAATAAAAAGGAAGGGACGGTAAATGACATATCTACGAGCCCCTTCCGCCACTCTCCATTCTAAAACATCCCTGGCAGTAACCGGGGGGGGGGGAAGGGAAGTCAGCATCACTGTGGGGGGAGGGGGGTTGTGCAAAACAGGGGGGAATGCCAGGCAATAGGGGCACCGAATGCAGAGGTTAGGGTGTGCCCAGGCACACATGTCACATCTCCTGTGCACCCCAATGCTGTAGCCTTACATAGGGAATGGGAGGAGAGGTAAAGAGTAACAGAGGAAGAGAGGAGGGAGAGAGTGACAAGGGAGAGGAGAGCAAGAGGAGAGGAGAGGATAGTGAGAGGGAGAGGGAGAGGAAGAGAGTGTCAGAGGGAGACAGGGGCATGGGTAAAGGGAGAGAGCGACATGGGGAGAGGAAAAGAAGAGAGTGCCAGAGGAGAGGAGAGGGAGAGGGAGACATGGACATGGGTAGAGGGAGAGAGTGATATGGGGAGAGGAAAAGAAGAGAGTGCCAGAGGAGAGGAGAGAAGAGGAGAGGAGAGGGAGAGGGAGAGGGAGAGGGAAAAAGGAAAAGGAGACAGGGACATGGGTAGAGGGAGAGAGTGATATGGGGAGAGGAAAATAAGAGAGTGCCAGAGGAGAGGAGAGGAGGAGAGGGAGAGGGAAAAGGAAAAGGAGACAGGGACATGGGTAGAGGGAGATATGGGGAGAGGAAGGAAGAGCGTGCCAGAGGAGGGGAGAGGAGAAGAAGAGGGAAAAGGAGAGAAAGAGGAAGAGAGGAGGAAGAGGGAGAGGAAGAGGAAGAGGAGAGGGAGAGTGAGAGGGAGAGGGAGAAGGAGACATGGACATGGGTAGAGGGAGAGAGTGATATGGGGAGAGGAAAAGAAGAGAGTGCCAGAGGAGAGGAGAGGGAGAGGGAGACAGGGACATGGGTAGAGGGAGAGAGGGATATGGGGAGATGAAAAGAAGAGAGTGCCAGAGGAGAGGAGAGGAGAAGAGGGAGAGGGAAAAGGAAAAGGAGACAGGGACATGGGTAGAGGGAGAGAGTGATATGGGGAGGGGAAAATAAGAGAGTGCCAGAGGAGAGGAGAGGAGGAGAGGGAGAGGGAAAAGGAAAAGGAGACAGGGACATGGGTAGAGGGAGCTATGGGGAGAGGAAGGAAGAGCGTGCCAGAGGAGGGGAGAGGAGAAGAAGAGGGAAAAGGAGAGAAAGAGGAAGAGAGGAGGAAGAGGGAGAGGAAGAGGAAGAGGAGAGGGAGAGTGAGAGGGAGAAGGAGACATGGACATGGGTAGAGGGAGAGAGTGATATGGGGAGAGGAAAAGAAGAGAGTGCCAGAGGAGAGGAGAGGGAGAGGGAGACAGGGACATGGGTAGAGGGAGAGAGTGATATGGGGAGAGGAAAAGAAGAGAGTGCCAGAGGAGAGGAGAAGAGAGGGAGAGGGAGACAGGTACATGGGTAGAGGGAGAGAGTGATATGGGGAGATGAAAAGAAGAGGGTGCCAGAGTGGAGGAAAGAAAGAGGAGAGAGAGACTGGTTGAAAGAGAGTGACAGGGGACAGGAGAGGGAAAGAGTGACATGAGGTGAGAAGTCAAGAAAGTGATATGAAGAGGAGAGGTAGAGAGTGACAGAGGGAGACAGGGACATGAGGAGAGGGAAAGAGTGACATAGGGAGAAGGAAAAAAAGAGAGTGTCCCGGAGGAGAGGAGAGCAGAGGAGAGGAGAGGAAGGTGACAGGGGACAGAAGTGAGAAAGTGTGACATGGGGTGAGAAGTCGAGAGAGTGGTGGGAAGAGGAGAGGTAAAGAGTGACAGAGGGAGAGAGTGACAGGGAAGAGAAAAGGAAGAGGAGATGGAGTGAGTGTCAATTAAGATGGAAGGAAAGAGTGACATGGAGAGGAGAGGGAGAGAGTGTTAGAAGGAGAGTAGAGGGACAGAGTGACATGGGGAGGAGAGGGAGAGAGTGTTAGAAGGAGAGTAGAGGGAGAGAGTGACATGGGGAGAGGAAAGAGAGTGTCAGAGGGAAATGAGGGGGAGAGAGAGACATGGGGAGAGGAAAGAGAGAGGAGAGGAAGGGAGTGTCAGAGGAAGACGAAGGGTGAGAATGACATGGGGAGAGGACGGATAAAGTGACAGTAGAAGAAAAGACGGAGGGAGTAGCGAGGAGAAAAGTGGAGAGAGTGAAAAGGGTTTTGAAAGAATGTTAGGGAATAGAAGCTGGACAGACTGCCAAGGTGAGAGGATAGGGAGAGAATGGGTAGGAATATAAAATCAAAGAGAGAGAGAGAGGAAAAAAAAACAAGAAATAAGAGAGGACATTTAGCGGAACCAGAAGGGAAAAGAGAAGGAAGCCTGTGTGAGAGGTAGAAGAAAAGAAAAGAAGGATGGATGGAGGGAGGGAGACAGTTTACATGTATTACCTGTGTCAGTATGTCAGTATGTTTACATCTTACTGTATATTATTTCACTTTAGACATTCACATAAATTATTGCATATAATATAAATGATAAATAAGGCTTTGTTTTTTGTATTAACTTTGCATTTGGTTCCTGATTACCATCTGCACCCAGTAAAGATGAATTGAATAACATTACATTGTCTAAGTAGCACATTGATTGGATATTGATCGCTGTTAAATTATGAATCTCTTCTAGTAAAAGCTTCTTTTTTTTCGGCTGCCATTAAACATCACGTTGATCAAATCAGGTTATTTTATGATCTATCAATAGGGTAACACATTGTATGTTATGCATAGCGCTACCCAGATCATAAATTTGATGAAAGTGTGATGAGTTCAACATGTTTAGTAGTGATGAGCCGAACACCCCCGGGTTCGGTTCGCACCAGAACCCGCGAACGGACCGAAAGTTCGCACGAACTTTAGAACCCTATTAAATACAATGGATGCGAACGTTCGGATTCTAAAGTGCTAATTATAACGACTATTATGCATGTTATTGTCCGAAACAGAGTTTGGGAACCCGGCTTCTGCACCAGGGGACATGTATCAATGCAAAAAGAAGTTTTAAAAACGGACGTTTTCCGGGAGCAGTCATTTTAATGATGCATAAAGTGAAAAAAAAAAAGTCAAATATTCCTTTAAATATTGTACCTGGGGGGTGTCTAAAGTATGCCTGTGAAGTGCCACGTGTTTCCCGTGTTTAGAACTGTCCCTGCACAAAATAACATTTCTAAAGGGAAAAAAGTCATTTAAAACTGCTTGCGGCTTTAATGCAATGTGTGGTCCCGGTAATATGGATGAAAATCTTTAGGAAAAATGACATAGCTACCCCATCAACCCCCCCCCCCTACCCCAGCCCATTACCAGCCCCTTTGGGTCTTGTATGGATATTAAGGGGAACCCCGCACACAAAATAAAAAAGGACCTATATACTCTGAACAGCCGTATACAGGCGGTGCATACAAGACAGGGACTGTAGGTTTGTTCTTATGTAGAATCTGTTTGTAATTTTGAACAGCTGCATTGTTTAAGTGGAGCTCCATGGTAAGTTCCTTTTTTTTAGTTTTTTGTAAAACATAGGGAACGGTTATCACCCCTGTCACATTTTTTTTGCTGTCTGTGCCCCTGTTCAGAACATTTCACCTCACTTTGCGTCCCAATGACAACTGTTTTTGAAATGTGGTGTTTTTATTGAAACAAGGATTGGTGATAAAGCATCAGTAGAGAGGAGACACCTTTCTCCCATATTAATTCTTACAGGAGAGAATTTTCCTTCCTAGGGGTAGATTTCCTCTCACTTCCTGTTGTCTTCTTCCGTTTGCAAGTAGTAGTCGTTTGTAAGTTGGATGTTTGAAAGTAGGGACCTGCCGTATATACTCTGCAGAAATTGGCCCCTTAGGTGTTGGTGTTGGCACAACACTGTAAGCACTCACAGTTACTCTTGGTGGGTGCTGGAACGCCCTGCTGTCAACTATTATATCAGGAATTGTAATAACATATAATTGTTGATCAGTGGTAGTAAAAATTGGGCCTTTGATGGTGGTGCTGGTGCCACAACACTGTAAGGCCTGACAGTTACTCTTGGTGGGCGCAGCAATGGGCCCTGCTGTGAATTATTAGATCAAGAATTGTAATTGCATGCCCCTGTTGAACAGGGGCTGAAAAACTAGGCCTTTGGTGGTGGTGGTGGTGGTGATGGTGGTGCTGGTGCCACAACACTGTAAGGCCTGACAGTTACTCTTGGTGGGCGCAGCAATGGTCCCTGCTGTGAATTATTAGATCAATAATTATAATTGCATGCCCCTGTTGAACAGGGGCTTAAAAATTGGGCCTTTGGTGGTGGTGGTGGTGGTGATGGTGGTGCTGGTGCCACAACACTGTAAGGCCTGACAGTTACTCTTGGTGGGCGCAGCAATGGGCCCTGCTGTGAATTATTAGATCAATAATTATAATTGCATGCCCCTGTTGAACAGGGGCTGAAAAATTGGGCCTTAGGCACTGGTGGCACAACACTGCAACCCCTCACAGATACTGTACTTGGAGCACAGCAATGAGGCCTGTTGCAAAGTATTGCATCAAAAATTTTAATTACACGCCCCTGTTAAACAGGGGCTGAAAAATTAGGCCTTAGCCACTGGTGGCGTCACCCATAAACCAAAATGATCTTCCAAGCTATCATTGTTAATCGTATTATTGAGGAGGAGGAGGAGGATAGCCAGTCAACATAACAGCACAGGCACTCAGCATCAGCATCAGTCTTGAAGGGATGTGACATTTTAAAATCAATTAGTCTGTTATATCAGCATCTGGTGTGTGGTAGCTGGTGGTGATCCAAGACTGGTTCATCTTGATGAAAGTCAGTCGATCAACCGAGTCGGTGGACAGGCGCACCCTGTGATCCGTGACAAATCCTCCAGCAGCACTGAATGTGCGTTCTGAAAGAACGCTGGATGCAGGACAGGCCAGTAGCTCAATTGCATACTGTGCAAGCTCTGGCCAGTGATCCATCCTCAAGACCCAGTAAGCCAGAGGATTTTCGGTGGGGAAGGTGTCCAAGTCTGACCTTGCCCCTAGGTATTCCTGCACCATGTATATCAGACGCTGGCGATGGTTGCTGGAACCGATCATACTTTGGGGCTGCGGACTAAAGAATTGTCTGAACGCATCGGTCAGACGGCCACCTTCCCCACCGCTCCTTCTTTGACTGCCCGAAGCCTCAGCAACTCGTTGTCCAGGACCAGGAGTTTGTAACCTCCCAGTCTCTGGGAACGCGTTGCACAGACCTTTCTGCAAGGCCTCCCGGAGTTGTCTCATCCTCTGCTCCCTCTGCGATGGTACGATAAGGTCCGCAACCTTACCCTTGTACCGTGGATCAAGGAGAGTGGCCAGCCAGTAATGGTCCCTCTCCTTGATCCGAAGAATACGAGGATCCTTCCGCAGACTTTGCAGGATCAGGGAGGCCATGCAGCGTAGGTTAGCTGAGGCATTCAGTCCGGAGTCCTCTGGGTCACTAAGGACGACATGATCCGCAGCCACCTCCTCCCAGCCACGTACAAGTCCACTGGTTTCTTGGGACTGTAAATCATCCCTAAAAGACTGCTGCTGATGATGCTGAGTGCCAGCCTCCACCTCCATGCTGACACAATCCTCCTCCTCCTCCTCCTCTTCCTGTGCGATGGGTGGGACAGAAGGAACACTGTCTGGGTAAAGGGGGCCTTGAGAGGCAAGGAAGTCCTCCTCTTCCTGCCTCTGTTCTGCCTCAAGTGCCCTGTCCATTATTCCACGCAGCGTGTGCTCCAACAGGTGGACAAGAGGTACAGTGTCACTGATGCATGCACTGTCACTGCTCACCATCCTCGTGGCCTCCTCAAATGGTGCCAGGACAGTGCATGCATCCCTGATCATGCCCCACTGGCGTGGTGAAAAAAACCCGAGCTCCCCTGACCCTGTCCTGGTGCCGTAGTCGCACAGGTACTCATTGATGGCCCTCTGCTGCGTGTGCAGCCGCTGCAGCATGGCCAACGTTGAGTTCCACCTGGTGGGCATGTCACATATAAGGCGGTTCTTGGGCAGGTTCAACTCCTTTTGAAGCTCAGCCAGGCGAGCACTGGCATTATAAGATCTGCGGAAATGCACACAGACTTTCCTGGCCTGCCTCAGGACATCCTGTAAGCCCGGGTACCTGCCCAAGAACCGCTGCACCACCAGGTTAAGGACGTGAGCCATACAGGGCACATGGGTCAATTGTCCCTGTCGGAGGGCGGAGAGAAGGTTGGTGCCATTGTCGCAAACCACCATTCCTGGCTTAAGCTGGCGTGGCGTCAACCACCTCTCGGCCTGCCCCTGCAGAGCAGACAGGACCTCTGCCCCAGTGTGGCTCCTGTCCCCCAAACACACCAGCGCAAGCACGGCATGGCATCTTTTTGCCTGCGTACTTGCGTAGCCCCTTGAATGCCTACGGAGCACCGCTGGTTCCAAGGACAAACCACAGGAAGAGGCCATGGAGGAAGAAGAAGAGGAGGGGGTGGAGGAGAGAGGTGTGTCACAACCAGTAGTAGCATTTTGGAGGCGTGGCGGTGGAACAACCTCCAACACTACTGCACCTTGTCCTGCATCCTTCCCAGCTGCCAAAAGAGTGACCCAATGGGCCGTGAAAGAAAGGTAACGTCCCTGTCCATGCCTGCTGGACCATGAGTCAGCGGTAATATGCACCTTACCGCTGACCGCCCTGTCCAGCGAGGCCAAGACATTGCCTTCCACATGCCTGTAGAGAGCCGGAATAGCCTTCCGTGCGAAAAAGTGGCGTTTGGGAACCTGCCACTGAGGAACCGCACATTGCACAAACTCACGGAAGGGGGCCGAGTCTACCAACTGAAAAGGCAGCAGTTGAAGCGCTAGCAATTTAGCCAAGCTAGCATTCAACCGCTGGGCATGTGGATGGCTGGGAGTGAACTTCTTTCGACGGTCCAGCAGCTGGGGCAGGGAAATTTGCCTGCTAGAATCGGACATCGGTGTACTGCTAGCAGAGTGCCCGCAAGTACTTGCCTGTGACACACCTAATTCTACACCTTCATTCCTCTCAGAGCAGGTTTCAGAGAGGAGTGAAGGTATAGTGGGGTTGGAGATCCCAGCTGATGCGGTGCAAGAAGAGGTCAGCTTTGTTCTTTGGTGTGGGTCTTTAAGGTAGGCTTGCCAACGAGCTGCATGGCAGGTCAACATATGTCTGATCAAGCATGTGGTGCCCAAGCGGCTGATGTTTTGGCCACGCGATATACGCTTGAGACATATGTTGCAAACAGCAGCTGTGCGATCTGATGCACTCGCCTCAAAAAAGGCCCACACCAAAGAACTTTTTGCATGATGGGCAGAGGCAGCGCCCTGCACAGGCGGAGCTCTGCGGTGTGATTCCGTCGGTGTGCTGCCCATACGCTGGCCACTCAAGGGCATCCTGCCTCGTTGGAGATGTGCCTCCTCCTCATCCTCCTCCTCTCTCCTATTAGGCACCCACGTGGAGTCAGTGACCTCATCATCCCCTCCCTCCTCATCACTGGAGCCAATCTGGCAATATGCTGCAGCTGCTGGAGCATGACTGCCAGATTGGTGTCCTTCTTGAGCATCCCCTCTCTCTGCTCTCACGCTGCTGCCTTCCTCTAGCTGGGTATCATCATCAGATCCTTCCAAACGCTGGGCATCCTCCTGGAGCATGTACCCAACACTGTGCTCAAACAGTTCGGGGGACTCCTCAGGAGGAGGGCATGGTGGGTCTAGGGAAGGATTGACTAATGAAGATAATGATACCAGAGAAGAGGACGCTTTGGCAGCTGCTTTGCCAGTACCCTGAGCCTGGGTGAGAGAGGATGAGGAGGATGAGGTGGGCTTGGTCATCCACTCTACCAAGTCTTCGGCATGATGTGGCTCAACATGTCCAGCTGCCGAAAACAAGGACAAGCGTGTCCCATGGCCATGTGCTGATGACAATGCACCGCGTACACGACCAGCACTGTTACCCCCAGACACAGAGCCTGCTTGCCCTCTTTTTTTGCCTCCTGACTGTCTGCCTCTCCTTGGTTGCTTTCCAGACATTTTAATGGATGGCCTGCAGGGAGATGGGAAAAACAGCAATAAGGGCTACCTTCAGGTGTATACTGTGCAGGAGGCTTAGCAACAATGACACTGACACTGTCCCCTGCCTATCCTTCTCTGTCCCTAAACACAAGGATTGAAAATATGGTTCAGCAAAATAGTTTTAGAACAGAATAGCACACTGACACTTTCCCTCACTGTACCTCTCTGTCCCTCAACTCAAGGATTGAAAATATGGAACAGCAAATTTGGTTTAGAACAGAACAGCTCACTGTCAGTTTCACTCACTGTACCTCTCTGTCCCTCAACTCAAGGATTGAAAATATGGTTCAGCAAAATAGTTTTAGAACAGAATAGCACACTGACACTTTCCCTCACTGTACCTCTCTGTCCCTCAACTCAAGGATTGAAAATATGGTTCAGCAAAATTGGTTTAGAACAGAATAGCACACTGTCAGTTTCACTCACTGTACCTCTCTGTCCCTCAACTCAAGGATTGAAAATATGGAACAGCAAATTTGGTTTAGAACAGAACAGCACACTGTCAGTTTCACTCACTGTACCTCTCTGTCCCTCAACTCAAGGATTGAAAATATGGTTCAGCAAAATATTTTTAGAACAGAATAGCACACTGACACTTTCCCTCACTGTACCTCTCTGTCCCTACAAACAAGGATTAGCACAGAATAGCACACTGTCACTGACACTCTCCCTACCTATCCTTATCTGTCCCTAAACACAAGGAATCCAGGATTATGTAAAGGAAAAATAATGACACTGTCCCTGCCTATGCTTCTCTTTCCCTACTCCGGTCCGGAACACACTACACAAGGCCGCCGCGCTGGCGGCCTTTTATAGTGTGGGGCGTGTACTAAACCCCCTCAGCAATAATTGGCCACAGGCATCCTGCCTGTGGCCAATCATTGCTCTCCTCGCTGCCGGCGCTGTGATTGGCCAAGCATGCGGGGTCACAGTGCATGCTTGGCCAATCACAGCGCCTGGATGACACTGCGATGGCGTAGTGCATTGTGGGCCGTTCGCGTCACTCGAACTTGGCGCGAACGGCCCAAATCGTTCGATCTTCGTCGAACGATCGAACAGCCGATGTTCGAGTCGAACGTATGTTCGACTCGAACACGAAGCTCATCCCTAATGTTTAGTATTTTACTTATTCTACGTTAATTAAAGTCACAGTGATTACAAGAAGAACACATTGGGTTTTCCATGTTCAAAATCTGCAGGATGATTGTTTGTATCTTTTATAATTACTAATTATATCTCAGCCATCATTTTTTAATTTCATAATGTCTTCTGATTGGCGTTTTTTTTTTTTTGTACCGACCAGTGATTTTATGTTAATTGGAAAATTTAAAATTCTATTTTTGATATCACAATAATTTGAAATGAAAACATCTTTTTTGATCTCATGATCTGTTTGGAAAGCTTCCTTCTTTGGGGCTAATAATTAAGTTAATTAATAAGCATAAAAGAGATATTAGAAAAATAGATATTAGCCCTGAAAAAGGGAATTTCCAAAACCCCTGAAACAAATCGGCTTTTGATTTAAAGATAGAAAAAAAAAACACATTATCTTATACAGTCCTACAGACAGTTTTTTTTTTATTTCAAGAGTCAACCCAAGGACCTCATGTTTTTTTATTTTTTAATTCAAGAGTCAACCCAAAGCCCTCATGTTTTTTTTTTTTTTTTTCAAGAGTCAACCCAAAGCCCTAATGTTTTTTTTTTTTTTTTTTCAAGAGTCAACCCAAGGCCCTTATATATAAAAAAAATGTCAAGACTCAACCCAAGGACCTCATGTTTTTTTATTTTTTTATTTCAAGAGTCAACCCAAGGACCTCATGTTTTTTTTATTTTTTTATTTCAAGAGTCAACCCAAGGACCTCATGTTTTTTTAATTTTTTTATTTCAAGAGTCAACCCAAGGACCTCATGTTTTTTTTTTTTTTATTATTTCAAGAATCAACCCAAGGACCTCCATGTTTTTTCATTTTTTTCAAGAGTCAACCCAAGGACCCCATGTTTTTTTTTTCAAGAGTCAACCCAAGGATCTCATGTTATTTTTTAATGTTTTTTTTTTTATATTTCAAGAGTCAACCCAAGGACCTCATGGTTCTTGGACACTCATGGTTTGAGAGTGGCCTATCTTTAAAGCCATATTTCAATTTACTTCCTGATCAGCCAATAAAGTCTAGCACCACTTCCTACCTAATACTTCCATGACAGAGGATGGGCAGCTGGTTTCTTCCCATGACATCCATACAAGTTGATATGGTGCAAACCACCCTCCAAAAAAGTGTATATTTCAGAGCAGAAAATTATGAAATATTGTGTAAGAATGGGTGAAGATGCTCTTGGTGGCCCTTCCTGATGAGATGGGGTCAAAAAACAGCCCGAGACATGACCTTTAAAGATTCTATGAGGGATACAAAGATAGAAGGATGGACTCCGGTGGGATTGGAAGGCAAGCTAAGAGTTCCCAGGTAACAGCAGAATCAGATATAAGGTAGAAACAGCCTTTAGGCTGGGTTCACACCATCGCCGCATCCGGCTCACAGAAGGGATCCGGTGTGTCCTGGTTCACTGTTTCAGGTCCGATTTCTGCCCGAATTTTGGGCTGAATTCAGAACTGAAACTTGACAAAAGACAATATGCAAAACGCACCAGACCCGGTGCGGAGATATGTGAACCGGCTCCATAGAGAGCCGGTAAAAAGCCGTGGCTTAATATAGAGACCAAAATGACTTCTGTCTGAATAATCCTACCAAAAATGGCCTCCGGGGCAGCACATAGGCCATTGGGGGCTTCGGTCCTCAATATCTCACCCAAAATGGCCGCCGTAATTGCGAAAGTCACGGTGCACTATAAATAGGAGGTAAAGCAAGCACAGATGTACACTCCAGATGATGTCAGAGTGACGAAACGCGTAGGGCGGAGTCAACAGATGTGCTTGCATCACTTCCGGATGGCAGAGATAGTGTCAGCAACACATGCTTTACTGTTTTATATCAAATGTGAGTATATTTCCAAATGTTTTTAAACGGAATAAAAAGTTTAAATAGTATCACACTATTGGGCGTCCTTCTCTCCTTTATATGGTGGACAAAGTGGAGAAATAGCAAAACATTCCGGACTGGCCATCTTCCAGGGTGCTACACAGTGGCAAATACTGTGAATGCCGTACACCACAAGCAGGGTAGAAATCTCTGGTGAGTGCAGCCACTATAGGAGCACGGATAAGTCACACATGTTGTGATCACCTTCCGAAGAGGGCATTGAGAATAGAGAGAGTTTTCTCACCAGCACTAAGCACTTTTCTGAACATCAAATATTTAAAGAGGGATTCCACCCGCAATTTTTTATTTTTTTTAAAGTCAGCAGCTACAAACACTGTAGCTGCTGACTTTTAATAAGGACACTTACCTGTCCTACTCGCCCGCGATGTCAGCCCCCCCCAAGGCCGATCCCTCGATCCTGGAAGCTCCCGGCACCGCCACCCTCAGTAAGGGAAACAGGCAGTGAAGCCGTGCGGCTTCACTGCCCGTTTCCTTCTGCGCATGCGCGAGCCACGTGGCGTTTTGTGAATGGGCCGGCAGCTCTCTGGGATACACACAGTTCCCAGAAGGCAGCGCGCCCCATTCACCAGAAAACACCGCGAGTAGGAGGAAGAAGACCAGCCGTGGACGATGAAGAGGCAGATTAGGGACTTCCGCATCGCAACCGCTATTTCTGGTAAGTAAAAAATTTTTTTTTTTAGGATTTTTGGTCCAAAAATTTTTTTCAGGGTGGAACTCCACTTTAAAGACTTTATTGAAACTGTTTATCTGCATTTTGTTTACTACACTAATTGTGGTGTTCATATATGGTTTTTTTTTTGCACATTATTGAAAACATATCTGATATCTCTAATTTGGATTATTCTGTGTATCACATCAATAGCTGGTACATTAATCACAATATATAGGTGCATTAAGACACATTTTTTCACAAGGAATTATCATTATTTATATGTATATTTTATATCTTTTCTTATTTTTCATGTAAGATTGTAGTATCTTTAGTCACCAAATGATATGTTTTTTTCATATTCAATTTAACACTTAGGCCCCTTTCACACTGGGGCGGAGAGGTGCGCTGGCGGTATAGCGGCGTTATTTTTAGTTCCGCTATACCGTCGTTTTTGCCGCAATATTCGACCGCTAGTGGTGCAGTTTTAACCCCTGCTAGCGGCCGAGAAAGGGTTAAAACCGCCCACAATGCGCTGCTTCAGCAGCGCATTGCGGGCGGTATAGCCACGCTGTCCCATTGATTTCAATGGGCAGCAGCTGTAAGGCCACTTTCACACTGAGGCGCTTCTAAACTGCCAGTAAAAACACTGAGCGCTTTTGAAGTGCTTTTCAGGCGCTTTTGAAGAGCTTTCCATTCATTTCAATGGAGAGGGGCATTTTTTCAGCGCACTGCCCCAGTGTGAAAGCATTCATTGATTTTAATGGAAATAAGATTTTGTGAGCTTTTTGGGCGCTGTTTTTAGCGTGAAAGTGCCTGCAAAGCGCCTCAGTGTGAAAGGGGCCTAAAGGAGCGGTAAACACACCGCTCCTTCACCGCTCCAAAGATGCGGCTAGCAGGACTTTTGGAGCGGTCCTGCTAGCTCACCGCTTCAGTGTGAAAGCCTTCGGGCTTTCACATTGGAGACTGCAGGGCAGGATTTTTTCACGCGTTTTTCAGGCGCTATTTTTTTGCGCCAAAACGCCTGAAAAACGCCCCAGTGTGAAAGGGGCCTTAGGTTGCTCTTAGCACTTTTGTAATCAAGTGAACAGCGCCACATCTACTCCACTCCCTTCACTCGTATCGCAAAAGTGCTCTGGTCAGGAAGGGGGTAAATTCTTCCGGGGCTGAAGTGGGTAAGATGTACACAAGAAAGCAAACATTTATATTTTTTAGCAAGTAAACTTCAGAATCTTATTTTAGGTTGTCTTGGATAATTTGCCATAATTTGAGGTTCTTTGGCAATCGTTAAAGTCCATACTGAATGCCATCTGCCAATCTCAGCCTTGTCAAATCACGTTAAAGCACATGGTCCGATCGCCCACGTGCATCACATCTGCCCTTCATTTTCCTCCACAAGCAGAAGTCACGGGTCACGAGGATAAGAAACAAGCAAACACAAACATCACTGTTAGAAACTGCACAGAAAGCAAAGGTCCCGGTGTGAAGACAAGTATTACAGCTTGGAAGAAATGCGGACAGGCTGAGAAATGTCATTCATGTAGTACAAGGTCCTTCTCCAGTCTGGGCCAGGAGCCAGAATGCAGCAAAAGTTTGAACATTGCTGTTCCTGACATGTCATGAGTTTACTAGCACCGTTCCTGGCACATGTAGGTGGTGATGGATGACTACAATGTTAATGAGTGCCCAGATAATGGTTTGTCTTCTTCCAGTGAGGCAGCTAGTAGTATAAATACAGCAAGGTATTCTGTCTGCTACCAGATGGCTTTTATAAATGCTTGAATACATTTAAAGAAGAGCGGTAGCCTAAAAAGAAGGACATTTTGTTTATTGGGAACTGCCAAAGATTGTTAAAGTTTCTGTAATCCCAAATCTATTTTTCATCATGTTTGATACCATGTTACCACTTTATTGAGTGCTGCTTCTAAGGGTGATCTAGCGTGCCGCCTCTAACGGCGATCTAGCGTGCCGCTTCTAACGGCGATCTAGCGTGCCGCTTCTAACGGCGATCTAGTGTGCCGCTTCTAACGGCGATCATGCCCTTAGTGGCGGCACCCGCGTGCATGTGCGGGAGTGACATCATCGCGGCTCCAGCCAGTCACAACGCCGGAGCCGCGATACGCGGAAGTCACTCCTGGAGAGATGGCGCAGATGGAGGAGGGCTTCGATCTCAGGTAAGTACTTCATAATGAGCTAGTATGCTTTGCTATTATTTAGAGCTGTTACTGATTAAAATTTTCATGTTCGATTAATCGTTTTTTTTTTTAATCGATTAATTGACTCATTTCTATTAATTATAACGCACATACAGATCCAACTACTTTTAGCTGATCTCCTTGCAGGCCGATTCCCAGTGCAGCTACCAAACCACTGGAAAAATGGATAGCAGGATACAAAAAACACACAAAGGCAGCGCTCGATGGGAATAGCATTAACACTTTTATAGTCTTCAAGTAGATAACAAAATAAATATTGCACTGGAGATAAAATCGATGTAGCTACATAAACTGTAAAAATGGTGCGAGTAATTCCAAACGGTAGCAAAAGCAGTCATAAAAACATGTAGCTAAGTATGATACTGGTATAAAAATGTGTAGAACGATACCACTGCTGAATCCAGATGAGAAGGGGTTAACATCAGTCCGTCGGCATGTAGATGTCCCGTGAAGGGAACTATCACAACTCCCAGTGGATGGCTGTAGAATCCCAGGTTGATAGAGGGAAGTGATAGAGGGAAGTGTAACAGCCCTTGCGTGTGGCAGATAGTAAGGTCCCGCCGGCATGCAGATATGAAGGCACAGCAAAGGAGCCCTTCAGATGGACACGGCAAGCCCCGCCGGTGTCTGTGACGTCACCGGATCTCCCTGAAGACCCGGAAGCCAGGGGAGAGGTGAGTACCAATCAAAAGAATTTTAATCGATCAAAAGAATTTTGATTGATCAAAACAATTAATCGATTAATCGAGGAATTAATAGTTAATTTCCACAGCCCTACTATTATTGCCTTTGCCTTTCAGGGTGCTTTTGAAAAAAAAAAGAAGAGGGTTTTGATTCAGGAGACGCATGTGTACATACACTATATCAGCAAAAGTATTGGGACGCCTGCCTTTACACGCACATGAACTTTAACCACTTCCATACTGGGCACTTATACACCTTCCTGCCCAGACCACTTTTCAGCTTTCAGCGCTGTTGCACTTTGAATGACAATTGCGCGGTCATGCTACACTAACTAATTTTTTTTTCATTTTGTTCCCACAAATAGAGCTTTCTTTTGGTGGTATTTGATCACCTCTGGGATTTTTATTTTCTGCAAAAAAAATAAAAAAAAGACCGAAAATTTTGTTTTGTTTTTTTTTTCTTCTGTTTCAGTTACAAAACTTTGTAAATAAGTATGTTTTTTCCTTCACTGATAGGGCTGCACTGATGGGCACCGATGAGGTGGCACCAATGAGGTGGCACTGATGAGGTGGCATTGATGGGCACTGATGATGGGCACTAACATGCGGCACTGATGGGCACTGATAGGTGGCACTGATATGCAGCATGGATGGGCACAGAATGGCATGGGCAGGCAAAGCAACGTACCTGTACGTGGCTTTGAATCTGCCACCTAGCGGGCACGCGCATGCCCGCCGCGAGTTCCGTGACCGTGCCCGCTGCACCCGCGATGTCCGCCGGGTGACCGCAATCATGTTACGGAGCTGCAGAAAGGGGAGATGCCTGTGTAAACAAGGCATTTCCCTGTTCTGCCTAGTGACAGGACACTGATCTACTGCTCCCTGTCATCGGGAGCAGTGATCAGTGTCGTGTCTCTTGTAGCCCAGCCCCCTCACAGAATCACTCCCTAGGACACACTTAAAGGGGTTGTAAAGGTTTGTTTTTTATTTTCTAAATAGGTTCCTTTAAGCTAGTGCATTGTTGGTTCACTTACCTTTTCCCTTGATTTACCTTCTAAATGTTTTTTTTCTTTGTCTGAATTTCTCACTTCCTGTTTCTCCTCAGTAAACTTCACACCATCATCCGAGTGGTGTTGAGTCAGCCAGAACAGCTTACTGAGGAGGAACAGGAAGTGAGAAATTCAGACAAAGAAAACAAAGAAAAAAAAATATTTAGAATGGAAATCTAAGGAAAAGGTAAGTGAACCAACAATGCACTAGCTTAAAGGAACCTATTTAGAAAATAAAAAACAAACCTTTACAGCCCCTTTAACCCCTTCCTCGCACCCTAGTGGTTAACCCCTTCCCTGCCAGTGTCATTTACACAGTAATCAGTGAATTTTTATAGCACTGATCGCTGTATAACTGACAATGGTCCCAAAATAGTGTTAAAAGTGTCCGATGTGTCTGCCGCAATATCGTAGTCACGATAGAAATCGCAGATCGCCGCCATTACTAATAAAAAAAAAAAATGATAATAAAATGCCATAAAACTATCCCCTATTTTGTAGGCGCTATAACTTTTGCGCAAACCAATCAATAAACGCTTATTGCGATTTTTTTACCAAAAATATGTAGAAGAATACATATCGGCCTAAACTGAGGAAAACATTTTTTGAGGGATATTTATTATAGCAAAAAGTAAAAAATATTGCTTTTTTTCAAAATTTACGCTTTTTTTTGTTTATAGCGCAAAAAAATTAAAACCGCAGAGGTGATCAAATACCACCAAAAGAAAGCTCTATTTGTGGGAAAAAAAGGACGTCAATTTAGTTTGGGAGCCACGTCGCACGACCGCGCAATTGTCAGTTAAGCCGACGCAGTGCCGAACCGCAAAAAATGGCCCGGTCATTGGGCAGCCAATTCTTCCAGGACTGAAGTGGTTAATGGCATCCCAATCTTAGTCCTTAGGGTTCAATATTGAGTTGGCCCACCCTTTGCAGCTATAACAGCTTAAACTCTTCTGGGAAGGCTGTCCACAAGGTTTAGGAGTGTGTCTATGGGAATGTTTGACCATTCTTCCAGAAGCGCATTTGTGAGGTCAGGCACTGATGTTGGACGAGAAGGCCCGGCTCGCAGTCTTCCGCTTGAATTCATCCCAAAGGTGTTCTATCGGGTTGAGGTGCAGGATTAAAAAAAAAGAAGAGAGGTCGGGACTTTAAATGAAGCATGCGGATTTGGAAGCAGAAATTAGCTAATGTATCTGATATTACAAATTATTAAATAATGTACTGTAAAATACATGGGGCACAGTGGTACATATTACATCATCCATCATGGTTAGTTAATTCATATATTGACATATTGCTCAGAGGAAGAATTGTTCAAATATATTGGGTAAAGCAGTAAAAACATAATGTAATACAAAACTACATGATTCAATATAATTGTGGCATATGTAGCTCGACGCGTTTCGTGGCTGTCTTGCCACTCATCGGGAGCTGATGTAAAATAGATGTCTAAAAAACAAGAATATTATACCAAACAATAAGTCATGCTTATGTAAAAAGAAGGGGAGAAGGAGAGACATATGCTTAGACCAACCGCCCATACTTACAGGACAGGTGATGGCAAGGGCATGGCAGGGGGCATGTAGGCGGCCAGGGACGTTCTTCCACCCCAAACTCGCTCATCTATGTCTTTATGGACCTTGCTTTGTGCACTAGTGTTCAGTCATGTTGGAACAGGAAGTGGCCATCTCCAAAGTGCAAAATGTATCTGTCTAAGGAACAAGGGTTTGTCAATGGTACAAAACGTTTTTTTTTTTGAGTTCTTCAAATACCGTCCCAACTAATATTTGTCTGGGATTTTCCCAGTTATTTGTTTGTTGTATATAGACAGATAATCGACACTGCCTTCCTTGTCTCTGTACGACAACGGCTGACCATTTGGTTTATCTGTAATGGTTCTTACACACCTCCCAAACTTTTTGAGATGGGAATGAAGGACACCTATCAGCAAAAGTATGCAGGCCTAGGACACACCCCTGGCCACGCCCCCTTAAAGGAGAATTGTACAAAAAAACAAGATTGGTTAAACCCACTACTATTCCTTTATATTGGCTTTTGGAATTTACAAATGGAGGAAGGAGGGACATTGCTCCAAATCAGGGACAGTCCCTGGAAATCAGGGACAGTTGGGAGTTATGTTCTTATGCTGATTCTTACAACACTCTAATTGTATTATATTCTTATACTGTATGTTTTGAAAAAAAAAAAAACTAAAAACATTTTTTTCAATAAATCTTGCTGGGAACAAAAAATAAAATAAAAAATAAAAAATAAAACCTATGTGTTGTGTATTGCTGTTTCATTATTCATTGTCTTTTGTTGTTTCATCTTCCAGTGGTTCTATTTTCACTCTGTAGGTTGGATTTTAATATGTCAAGGATTTGCTCTGCCGCTAATTAGACTCTAGTGAATGTTTGGTGGAATTTAATATTAATACTGTTCAATTTAGTTGCAATCCATTTTTAGTTTCTATCCATTCCCAGTGTATTTTGTTTGCTGAAACCATCATGTTCATTCAATTTTTTTTATTATTTACATTTAAAGTGCCATTAAATCCACCTCATTAACAACTATCAATAAATGGTGTATTCCGTGCTGTTCATACTCACTCAGTCACCATGGGATTTGTTTTCTGTATTCTGCAAAAATCCTGATTGATCCTGCTGCTCTCTGTCTCCCCCTTCTGTCCATGTCTCCACTGCAGTTGTGGATTTTGAAGAGCAGTGTTGGCAGCTCTGCACATGCTCAGTTTTCAGTGTGTTTTCTACGCTGAGCATTTCCTCCCTATCACATCTGAGCAGCCCATGTGACTATAGAGTCACACATGTGGGCGTATACACAGTGTTAAATGACAACCCACTCCCTCCCTCCTCCTCCATGCCCACTAACCAGCTAAACACAGTGGGTGTGGGATATTACATGTAGATTGATGTAGGCTTCACCTCCCTCTTATTCTAAGACACAGGCTGGAGGGGTGTGACACAGCCTGTGACTGGCAGAAATCTGCCTACACCATTGTCAAAAGTATTGGGACACCTGCCTTTAGACACACATGAACTTTAACGTAAAAATCGGTCTGTATTTGCATTCACTGTGGAACCTAAGGGGGTTAATCCTATATATTGTGTAAAAAGGCTGTTTGATCCTGTCTTCTCTGATCCTCCTCTTCTTCCACTGACTCCAGAACAGGTCCGGATAAGATAGAGCTACTGGAGTCAGGCTGCACATGCTCAGATTAGCGTTTATTGCTAGAGAGTTTTTTTTTTCTTGGGAAGGTGCATGTGATCTCGGCACAGGGCCAATCCGCATTGTCCAGCCAGAGGGTCAGGGGTCCTTGATCCTGATAGGACAGCTCAGTGCAGTATGAAAACTCCTCCTACAAGCTTTAAGCAGGAATTGATAGAAGTCACAAGACTGCTATATACTGCTGATGAAAAAAGGTATACTCTATGTACTGTGGGAGACCAGATATAGTGAATGCAGGCTCCTGGGTTTAGTAACACTTTAATGGCATCCCAATCTTAGTCCGTAGGGTTCAATATTGAGTTGGCCCCGCCCTTTGCAGCTATAACAGCTTCAAATCTTCTGGGAAGGCTGTCCACAAGGTTTAGGAAAGTGTCTATGGGAATGTTTGACCATTCTTCCAGAAGAGCATTTGTGAGGTCAGGCACTGATGTTGGACAAGAAGGCCTGGCTCACTGTTAAACCCTGTGAGAGAATGAAGAAAATGAATGCTGCCACCACATTTATGGACTGGTACACTGCAATATATTCCATTTTGTTGCTGAGTTTAATACTGCTTTAAAGTCGTTATAAATACCGTATTTATTGGCGTATAACGCGCACCCTAACTTTAAGAGGGAAGTTTCAGGAAAAAAACATTCCACAGCCCCCTGCGTATAACACGCAGGCACAGTTTACCCTAAATTTTCCGGGTAAAAAAGTGAGTGTTATACACCAATAAATACAGTACTTCCATACAGTGCATCCAGAAAGTATTCACATTGCTTCAGTTTTTCCACATTTTGTTATGTTACAGCCTTATTCCAAAATGGATTAAATTAATTATTTTCCTCAAAATTCTACAAATTCTACAAATTCACAGAGTTGTCCCATAGCCACTCCTTTGTTATCTTGGCTGTGTGCTTAGAGTCCTTGGAAGATGAACCTTACCCCCAGTCGGAGGTCCAGAGCACTCTGGAGCAGGTTTGCATCAAGGATGTCTCTGTACATTGCTGCATTCATCTTTCCCTCAATAATGACTAGTCTCCCAGTTCCTGCCGCTGAAAAACATCCCCACAGCAAGATGCTGCCACCACCATGCTTCACTGTAGGGATGGAATTGGCCAGGTGATGAGCGGTGTCTGGTTTCCTCCAGACATGACGCTTGCCATTCAAGTCAAAGAGTTCAATCTTTGTTTCATCAGACCAGAGAATTTTGTTTCTCATGGTCTAAGAGTCCTTCTGGTGCTTTTTGGTAAACTCCAGGAGGGCTCTCATGTGCCTTTTACTTATAAGTGGCTTCCGTCTGGCCACTCTACTATACAGGCCTCCACAGAGAAATGCTGGAGCTCTGTCAGAGTGAATTTCTCCCTGATCGCTCAGTTTGCCTATCTAGGCAGAGTCCTGGTGGTTCCAAACTTCTTCCATTTACGGATTATGGAGACCACTGTGCTCATTGGGACCTTCAATGTTGCAGACATTTTTCTGTACCCTTCCCCAGATCTGTGCTTCCATACAATCCTGTCTCGAAGGTCTACAGACATTTCCTTGGACTTCATGGCTTGGTTTGTGCTTTGACATGCACTGTTAACTGTGGGACCTTATATAGACTTGTGTGAGCCTTTCCAAATCATGTCCAATCAACTGAATTTACCACAGGTGGACTCCAATCAAGTTGTAGAAACATCTCAAGGATAATCAGTGGAAACTCAATTCTGAGTGTCATGACAAAGGCTGTGAATACTTCTGTACATGGGATTTTTTTCATTTTTTATTTTTAGTAAATTTGAAGAGATTTCAAACAAACCTCTTTCTCGTTGTCATTATGGGGTATTGTTTGTAGAATTTTGAGGAAATTATTGAATTTAATCCATTTTGAAAACAGGCTGTAACATAACAAAATGTGGAAAAATTGAAGCGCTGTGAATACTTTCAGGATGCACTGTATACCCCGTGAAGTGACTGGCCTCTGGCGATTAGGGATGAGCCGAACACCCCCCGGTTCGGTTCGCATCCAGAACATGCGAATGGACCGAAAGTTTGCGCGAACATTCGAACACCGATAAAGTCTATGGAACTCGAACATGAGAAATCAAAAGTGCGAATTTTAAAAGATAATATGCAAGTTATTGTCCTAAAAAGGGTTTGGGGACCCGGGTCCTGCCCCAGGGGACGTGTATCAATGCAAGAAAAAGTTTTAAAAACGTCCGTTTTTTTGGGAGCAGTGATTTTAATGATGCTTAAAGTGAAAAAATAAAAGTGAAATATTCCTTTAAATATTGTACCTGGGGGGGTGTCTATAGTATGCCTGTAAAGTGGCGTGTGGAGAGAATTTCCCTTCCTAGGGGTAGATTTCCTCTCACTTCCTGTTTTCTACCTCCGTTTGTAAGTAGGAGTCGTTTGTAAGTCGGATATTTGAAAGTAGGGGACCGCCTGTATATACTCTGCAGAAAATTGGGCCTTAGGTGTTGGTGGTACCAGAACACTGTAATCCCTTACAGTTACTCTTGGAGGGCGCTGGAACGGGCCCTGTTGTTAAAGATTATATCAAGAATTGTAATTACATGCCCCTGTTGAACAGGGGCTGAAAATTGGGCCTTTGGTGGTGCTGGTGCCACAACACTGCAACCCCTCACAGATACTCTAGTTGAGCGCAGGAACAAGCCCTGCTGCAAAATATTACAGCAAAAATTGTAATTACACGCCCCTGTTTAAAAGGGGGAGGAAAATTGGGCCTTAGCCACTGGTGGTGGTGCCCAGAACCAAAAATGTTCTTAGAAGCTATCAACATGAACATTGAGGAATAGGATAGTCACTCAGCATAACAGGATAGTCACTCAGCATCAGCATAGGTAGTCTTGAAGGGATCTCACATTCATAAAAAAATTAATCGGTTACATCAGCATCAGGTGCTTGGTAGCTGGTGATCCAAGACTGATTCATTTTTATGAAGGTGAGTCGATCAACCGAGTCGGTGGACAGGCGCACTCTGTGATCCGTTACAAAGCCTTCAGCAGCACTGAATGTGCATTCCGAAAGAACGCTGGAAGCAGGACATGCCAGTAGCTCAAATGCATACTGTACAAGCTCTGGCCAGTGATCCATCCTCAAGACCCAGTAACCCAGAGGATTTTTAGTTGGAAAGGTCTCCAAGTCTGATCTTGCCCCTAGGTATTCCTGCACCATGTAAATCAGACGCTGGCGATGGTTGCTGGAACCGATCAGACCTTGGGGCTGCGGACTAAAAAATTGTCTGAATGCATCGGTCAGACGGCCACCTTCTCCACCTGTAAGGTACCTGTGATTGGTAGTGTCTGAAGTGAAACTTGTGTGCTGAGGATTCAGGCAAAAACGTAGTCAGGCAGATTAAGTTGGCAACAGATCTGTCAGGGAAGGTTCCATCCGCTGGTGACACTGCCTGATATTTGGCGTGCAGTACTGTGGTCCACCAGCAGGTGTCTCCTGGCAGTCTGGAACTGCCAGGGGAGCTTTCCCCTGGTGATGGTATTATGTGATCTTTGGGCCGCAGTACTGGTGTCCACCAGCGGGTGGTTCCTGGCATTGTGGGGCCGACATCATCTCCTGCAATTAGGCATCACTTGAGTCTGATTGCAGGAGATGTGTATAAATACCTGGCAGACACACTCTTACTTTGCCTTGGTATATCTCCTTGCGCCCTGATCCTGAACCTGAGAAGCTCTGTATTTGTACCTGATCCTGTTCCTGTCTGTTTCCTGAACCCTGAGCCTTGTACCGGTACCCGTCCCTCCTGTGATCCATCCATCCTCTCCTTGTCCTGTTGTTTTCCCTTTCCCCAGCTGCTGATCTCCCGTTGACGACCCTGGCCTGGCCCTGTTTATGATTCTGGTTTTCCCCATTACTTGTACATATTTGTCTGTTACTGTTATTATTTGTGGGTTCTGTTTGGTATTGGTTGTTGTGCACTGTGTGGTATTGGAGGTGGTTGTATCTACCGTATATTATTTCACCTATCTTTACTAAATCATTATATTTCACTTACACACGTTTGGGTTTCCTCTGTTGCAGTCCACATAGTTCTGGTCTTATCTGATACATGACAAGATCAGGCAAAACGGTACACGATCGAAATCCAGAGAGTGGTCAGGCAGGCAAAGGTCATACACGAGCTGGCGGTGAAGTACAAAATCAGCAGGCTAGAGAGTAGTCAGGAATTCAGGCAGAAGTTTAACACAATAATCAAGATCAAAAAAGCAGTCACAACACCCAGGGAGCTATTCCACACAAACGGGCGCTGAGAGATAGCATCACTTGCTATTTATGGGCTGCTTTGATTGAAAATTGTCCACAGCTGGCAGCAGGTGGGGCTAGTGAGTCCAAGGTAATGCTTAATACTAAGAGGACATTTCCATAAGTCCAGGTCTCCTCCGTAGCACAACAGGTAAGGCTGCAGCTGTGGGACCAGGAAGATCCCGCTTCAAATACACCACATGACACCACCGCTCCTTCTGTGACTGACCGAAGCCTCAGCAACACGTTGTCCAGGACCAGGAAATTGTAACCTCCCAGGCTCCTGAAACGCGTTGCACAAACCTTTCTGCAAGGCCTCCTGAAGATGTTTCATCCTCTGCTCCCTCTGCGACAGCTGGATAAGTTCCGGAACCTTACCCATGTAACGTGGATCAAGAAGGGTTGCCAGCCAGTAATGATCCCTCTCCTTGATACCACAAATCCAAGGGTCCTTTAGCAGGCTCAGGGAGGCCATGCAGCGTAGGTTTGCTGAGGCATTCGGTCTGGAGTCCGGAGTCCTCTGGGTCACTAAGGATGACATGATCAGCAGCCACCTCCTCCCAGCCACGTACAAGTCCATGGGTTTCTGGGGACTGTAAACGATCCCTTGAAGACTGCTGCTGATGCTGAGTGCTAGGCTCCACCTCCATGCTGACACAATCATCCTCCTCCTCCTCTTCCTGTGTGATCGGCAGGCCCGCAGGAACACTGTCTGGCCTGCCTCTGTTCTGCCTCAAGTGCCCTATCCATTATTCCATGCAGCGTGTGCTCCAACAGGTACACAAGAGAGACAGTATCACTGATGCATGCACTGTCACTGCTCACCATCCTCATGGCCTCCTCAAATGTTGACTGGACAGTGCATGCATTCTAGATCATGAGCCACTGGCGTGGCAAAAAAAAGCCAAGCTCCCCTGACCCTGTCCTGTTGCCATAGTTGCACAGGTACTCATTGATGGCCCTCTGCTGCGTGTGCAGCTGCTGTCACAGATTAGGTGGTTCTTGGGCAGGTTGTATTCCTTTTGGAGGTCAGCCAGCCGAGCACTGGCATTATATGACTGGCGGAAATGCACACAGACTTTCCTGGCCTGCCTCAGGAGATCCTGTAAGTACGGGTACCTGCACAAGAACCACTGCACCACCAAATTAAGGACGTGTGCCAAACAGGGCACATGGGTCAGGTGTCCCTGTCAGAGGGTGGAGAGGAGGTTGGCGCCATTGTCGCAAACCACCATTCCTGGCTGAAGCTGGTGTGGCGTCAACCCCCTCTGAGCCTGCCCCTGCAGAGTTGACAGAATATCTGGCCCAGTCTGGCTCCTGTCCCCTAAACACACCAGCTCAAGCGCCGTATGGCATATTTTTGCCTGAGTGCTTGCGTAGCCCCTTGAATGCCTACGGAGCACCGCTGGTTCCGAGGACAAATCTATAGAGGAAGAGGCCATGGAGGAAGAAGAAGAGGAGGGGGTGGAGGAGAGAGGTGTGTCAGAATCACCACTAGTAGAATTTTGGAGGCGTGGTGTCGGAACAAGCTCCAACAATACTGCACCCTGTCCTGCATCCTTCCAAGCTGCCAGCAGAGTCACCCAGTGCGCTGTGAAAGATAGGTAACGTCCCTGTCCATACCTGCTGGACCATGAGTCAGTGGTAATATGCACCTTACCGCTGACCGCCCTGTCCAGTGAGGCCAAGACATTGCCTTCCACATGCCGGTAGAGAGTCGGAATCGCCTTCCGTGAAAAAAAGTGCAGTTTGGGAACCTGCCACTGAGGTACCGCACATTCCACAAATTCACGAAAGGGGGCAGAGTCTACCAGCTGAAAAGGCAGCAGTTGGAGTGCTAGCAATTTAGCCAAACTAGCATTCAGCCGCTGGGCATGTGGATGGCTGGGACCGAATTTCTTTCGCCGGTTTAGCAACTGGGGTAAGGAAATTTGCCTGTTACAATCGGAGGTTGGTGTAGCGATAGCAGATTGCCCGCAAGTACTTGGCACACCTAATTCTACACCTTCATTCCTCTCAGTGCAGGTTTCTGAGAGAACTGAAGGTGTAGTGGGGTTTGAGATCCCAGCTGATGAGGAGCAAGGAGAGGTCAGTCTTGTTCTTTGGTGTGGGTCTTTTAAGTACACTTGCCAACGGACTGCATGGCAGGTCCACATATGTCTGGTCAAGCATGTGGTGCCCAAGCGGCTGCTGTTTGGGCCACGCTTGATACGCTGCAGACATATGTTGCAAACAGCAATGGTGCGATCTGCTGCACACGTCTTAAAAAAGGCCCACACCAAAGAAATTTGGAAAAACGCGTGGAGCCATTAGCGCCCTGCAAATGCCGTTGGTTGGCTTCCCTTAAGCTGGCCCCTGGAGGGCATCCTGCCTCGTTGGAGATGTGCCTCCTCCTCACGCAGATAGCAGAGGAACGAGGTAGCAGACAGAAATGACACTTAGTGCTCTGGATTGAGGCAAGAGCACACTATAGAGGGATCTGCTTTGTTTATATTTCATGTCTGAGGTTTTACAACCACTTTAAGTTCCAGCATGAATTAATAATTAAATGTACATGGTAGGGTCAACCAATTGGCTTCTCACTTTGTTTAACTTGTTTAAAACTTTATGAGTGACATCTAAATTCTTTATACCACATATCAACATGCAATCAGTGAGATAATCACTATCCAAAATGAAATATGGTACATGGAGCTTTTTAAAAGCTGTGATTAAAAAGCCAAGTTTGGAACAGTGGTCATTGGTTTAAAGCATTTTAGATTCATTCACTTTGTAATCAAAAACTCAGCAGAACGCCTGAACCTGCTGAATTTTGCACAAGGAATAAAATTAATCTGAAGAACATAGCTCTGATATTGTTCTATGACTCATGACTGTTTTACTGGTTTTAACCAAGTTATTACTGCAGCGTACAATGAATTTCCTGTCTCTCGAAAAAAAAATAGACCCAGAAAATGTTAAGCCATTAAAAAGTAAGTCAACCCTTTTGTGTATCCGTCTCCCGTAGTCTTCAGGATTACATAGACTTCTGGTTACTCTTATGGAATTGTAGGGCTTGTAGAGAACAGTAAGATCAGTATTGTTGCTTTTTAAGGAATGTTTGATGTTACTTTGTATCCAACGTGACTCATCCTTCCATCGGCAATGATGGACAAAAGTCTGGTAGACAGCTCTGCTATGTGACGTCAATGTTGTACACCAGAGGTAGACAACCTTATAGAGGTGCAGAAGGGAAGGGGAAAAAAAAGTCCCAAGCAGGCATTGTGTAGCACAATTTATTAAAAGATAAAAAACGATATAAACAGCAATGGCACTCACAAGCGGGTGTGGTGGGGGATGATGACAGTTTGCAGTGGATGGGTAGTCCAAGTGTGAACCGGGAGCTATGGTCTTTATCATGTTTTTTTTTCTCAAACAATAGGTGCTGGAACTCAACCACAAACCCCCCCAAAACCTCTGCCCCCACACACACACCTCACAAACAGTAGGAGGGTCTTAAAGGGGAATTACATACCAGTATTGCATTACATACAGAGTGCAGAGTTCAGGAGGGATGCCCACAGAGTGCAGAGCTGCCACTTGTAAACACAGAAACCGGACTTATGTGTTTACAAGTGATTATGGTGAGCAGGCACCAAAGGGTCTGAGCCAGAGGTGGTGGAACTGAGTTCCACCTGAAAAAAAGCCCTGGTCTTTATACGTTATAGGCATAGGCGTGCGCACAGGGTGTGCCAGGTGTGCCCAGGCACACCCTAATCACCCTCTGCAGCACAGATTCCCCCTACTGTCCTGGTTCTCATTTTTCCCCCCGCAGCGCTGCCAGCTTCCCTCCTCTCCTTTTGGCTGTTGCTGTTAGGATGTTTTAGGAGTGGGGAAGGGGCCAGTAAATATGTAATTTACCAGCCCCTTCCCTTTCTAAATAAACATTGTGAGTGATCGGTAGTGTGTGTTTGGGCTTTGGGGTGCACACCCTAATGCAATAGGCTACGCACACCTATGGTTATAGGAAGAAGGCAAGCTGTATAGGGAGCGAGATCAGCCTGAGATCTGTCCAGAGGGAGCCGGCGTTGAGCTGCCCTGTCCAGCTTGGACCAAGGTAACTATGTACACTCATCGGCCTGAAGATAAGTCTGTAGCCCTGTACACATGATCTGTTTAACCGATGAAAACCGTCCGATGGATTGTTTTCATCAGACAAACCGATCGTGTATGGGACCCATCGGTCTTTTTTCCATCGGTTTTAAAAAATAGAACATGTTTTAAATTTTTCCGATGGATAAAAAACCGATCGAAAACTCAGATCGTCTATGGGCAAGTCCATCGGATAAAAAACCCACGCTTGCTCAGAATCAAGTCGATGCATGCTCAGAAGCATTGAACTTCATTTTTCTCGGCTCATCGGAGTGTTTTACGTCACCGCGTTCGGAACGGTCGGTTTTTTAACTGATGGTGTGTAGGCAAGACTGATGGAAGTCAGCTTCATCGGATTTCCGATGGACAAAACCATCGGATTAGAATCCATAGGATATCCGATCGTGTGTACGGGGCTTGTGACTGCACGCAATGCTGGTCCATTTCTACTGGAGGAGAATTTGATTGTTTTATTATGATTTTGAACTTTTGATTATGAACTTATGAACTCCACTTCTCCGCAGGATGTGGAAACCTTGCAAAAAGATCTGAACAAATAATGGGGTGGGCAACTACATGGTAAATGAGGTTTAATGTAGAAAAATGAAAAATAATGCATTTGGGTGGCAAAAATATGAATGCAATCTATACGCCGGGGGGAGAACCTTTGGGGGAATGTAGGCTGGAAAAGGACCTGGGGGTCCTAGTAGATGAAAGGCTCAGCAATGGCATGCAAGGTGCTGCTAACAAAGCAAACAGAATATTGGCACGCATTAAAAAGGTGATTAGTTCCAGAGATAAAACGGTAATTCTCCCGCTCTACAAGACTCTGGTCCGGCCGCACCTGGAGTATGCTGTCCAGTTCTGGGCACCAGTCCTCAGGAAGGATGTACTGGAAATGGAGCGACTACAAAGAAGGGCAACAAAGCTAATAAAGGCTCTGGAGGATATTAGTTATGAAGAAAGGTAACGCGCACTGAACTTATTCTCTCTGGAGAAGAGACGCTTGAGAGGGGATATGATTTAAATTCCAGGTCTGTGTGGATGTATACATTTAGAGTAAGTGAAGTATTTATATTAAAGCAGAATATGTGTAGTGTGCTCGTCATATGATGCTTTTGAGTAAGAGATGAGTTTTTAAAAGCTTTTTATGAATTGTGAGCTTTCACAGGATTGTAAGTAGGATGTGCATCAGACACTGAGGGATATACACTCACCGGCCACTTTATTAGGTGCACCTGTTCAATTGATTGGTAACACAAATCAGCCAATCAATACTTGGAGTTTGGCAGAATTTGTGTGTTTTTTTTTTTTTCACCGCCTCTTGAGGATTGACCACAAGTTCTCAATGGGTCTGGGGAGTTTCCTAGCCATGGACCCAAAATGTTGATGTTTTGTTCCCCAAGCCACTTGATTATTACTTTTGCCTTAAAGAGGAAGTAAACCCTGATGGGTTTTACCTTCTCTTTGTTTCCCTGCAAAGGTAAAGCATAATGGGCTACTATGCATCGCATAGTAGCCCATTATGTGTCACTTACCTTAAATCGAATTCGCCGCTGTCTCCTGTTGTAGGAAGCGTCCATTCTTCACCACTCTTCCCCTCAGGGCCACGAACTCTGGCTCTGTGACTGGCCGGAGTCGCATGACGTCACTCCCGTGCATGAGCGCAGGAGCCGCCAGTCCCGGCATGACCCCAGCTAGAAAGGGCACAGCGTGCCCTTTCTAGAGGCATGCGCGGAAGACATCGCCATACGGGGAATTGTAAATATATCCTAAACCGTTTAGGTTTTTGAGATATTTCCAGCACCTACAGGTGAGGCCTCGTACACACGGCCGAGATTCTCGTTGAAAAAAACATGTCGTTTTTTTCGACGAGATTCTTGGACAAGAAACTTGTCCCGGCCGAGTGTACACACGCTCGTTTCAAAGAACCCGCGGTTCTTTGAATGGAGCGTACGCGGTGACGTCATCGACTACGACGAGCATGCGCTCGTCACATTCGATGCCGTCGCCGCCATCTTGGTATACCCTACGTATGCCTAGGAAGCTACCGCGCATGCGTCAAATTCATTTTGAACATGCGCGGGCTTCCGGGAGGACAGGTAAGTGTACACACACACACTTTTCTCGTCGAGAAACATGCCGAGGAGAATCTCGACGAGAAAATAGAGAGCAGGATCTCTATTTTCTCGTCGAGGTTACTTGTCGGTTTTCTCGACGAGAAACCCGATAGCCGCGTACACACGACCGATTTACTCGGCAAGACCTCTCTGCCAGCAAGTTTCTTGCTGGTTCTTGCCGAGAAAATCGGTCGTGTGTACGAGGCCTAAGTCTTAATATAGGCTTACCTGTAGGTGAAAGTGGTTTGTAAGGGTTTACAACTACTTTAAGACAAGGTGCTCCATCATGCTGGAAAAGGCATTGTTCCCCACCAAACTGTTCTTGGATGGTTGGGAGAAGTTGCTCTCTGAGGATGTTTTTGTACCATTCTTTATTCATGGCTGTGTTCTTAGGCAAAATTGTGAGTGAGCCCCCCACTCCCTTGGCTGAGAAGCCTCCACACATGAATGGTCTCAGGATGCTTTACTGTTGGCATGACACAGGACTGAGGGTAGCGCTCGCCTTTTCTTCTCCGGGCAAGGTTTTTTCTGGATGCCCCAAACAATTGGGAAGGGGATTCATTAGAGAAAATCACTTTACCCCAGTCCTCAGCAATCCAATCCCTGTACCTTTTGCAGAATATCAGTCTGTCTCTGATGTTTTTCCTGGAGAGAAGTGGCTTCTTTGCTGCCCTTCTTGACACCAGTCCATCCTCCAAAAGTCTTCTCCTCACTGTGTGTGCCGATGTCCTCACACCTGCCTGCTGCCATTCTTGAGCAAGCTCTGCTCTGGTGTGCCCGATGCCGCAGCTGAATCAACTGTAGGAGACGTTCCTGGCACTTGCTGGACATTCTTTTGCGTCCTGAAGCCTTCTTCACAACAATTGAAGTTCTTAATGATCTGATAAATAGTTGATTTAGATGCAATCTTAGTAGCAGCAATATCCCTGCCTGTGAATCCCTTTTTGTGCAAAGCAATGATGACTGCACCTGTTTCCTTGCAGGTAACCATGGTTAACAGAGGAAGAACAATGATTTCAAGCACCACCCTCCTTTTAAAGCTTCCAGTCTGTTATTCTAATGCCGCGTACACGCGCTCGGAATTTCTGACAACAAATGTTCGATGGGAGCTTGTTGTCGGAAATTCCGACCGTGTGTAGGCTCCATCGGACATTTGCTGTCGGAATTTCCGACAACAAAAATTTGAGAGCTGAATCTCAAATTTTCCGACAAAAAAATCCATTCTCGTAAAATTTGAGCGTGTGTAGACAATTCCGACGCGCAAAATTCCACGCATGCTCTGAATCAAGTACGAGACGGAAGCGATCGGTCTGGTAAAACTAGCGTTCGTAATGGAGATAGCACATTCATCATGCTGCAAATCTTTTAATCTTTTAATGCATCCGCATTCTCTTCTTCTTTATAATGCTAGAATAATGAAGTTGTTTTGCTGCTGATATTCACACAGAGTTCTGACAAACTAATTTCTTTATTATTTCTCGTGATCTCCTGAAGAGATCAAACTGAAGATCAGTAACGGACTGAAAAGCACGAGGCTGAAAAGCGCAAATCGTCTCTCACCAAACTTCTACTAACACGAGATTAGCCAAAGGGTGGCGCACTTGGTATGGAACTTCCCTTTTATAGTGCCGTTGTACGTGTTGTACGTGACCGCGTTCTTGGCGATCAGAATTTCCGACAACATTTGTGCGACCGTGTGTATGCAGGACAAGTTTGAGCCAACATCCGTTGGAAAAAAATCCACGGTTTTGTTGCCGGAATGTCCGATCGTCTGTACGCGGCATAACTCAATCAGCATTACAGAGTGATTTCCAGCCTTGTCCTCGGCAACTCTGACACCTGTGTTGACGAGAGAATCACTGACATGATGTTAGCTGGTCCTTTTGTGGCAGGGCTGAAATACAGTGGAAATAGATTTTTGGGGGATTTAAGCCCTGTACACACGATCGGATTTCCGATGGAATCAAAACCGATGGATTTTTCCATCGGAATTCCAATGAAGCTGACTTCCATCAGTCTTGCCTACACACCATCAGTCAAAATTCCGACCGTCCCCAACACCATGACGTACAACACGTACGACGGCATTATAAATGGGAAGTTCAAATCCAATGGCGCCACGCTTTGGGCTACTTTTGCTGATTTCGTGTTACCGCGTGTTAGTAAAAGTTTGAGAGCCGATTTGTGCTTTTCAGTCTCCGTGCTTTTCAGTCCGTTACAGCGTGACGAATGTGCTATCTACATTACGAATGCTAGTTTTACCAGAACAAGTGCTCCCGTCTCCTAATTCAGTCTGAGCATGCGTGGGTTTTTTCTCCGATGGAGTTCAACACAAACGATCGGAATTTCCTATCGTTTTTTTTTTCCATCGGAAAAATTTAAAACATGTTCTATTTTTTTTCACTGATGGAAATAAGTCCGATGGGGCCCACACACGATCGGTTTGTCCGATGAAAACAGTCCATCGGATTGTTTTCTATCGGTAAAACCGATCGTGTGTACAGGGCTTAAGTTCAATTTCATGGCAAAGAGGGACTTTGCAAATACCGTATATACTCGAGTATAAGCCGACCCGAATATAAGCCGAGGCACCTCATTTTATCACAAAAAACTGGGAAAACTTATTGACTCGAGTATAAGCCTAAGGTGTCCATCTGCATGCCTCACTGTGCCTCACTTTTAGCCTCACTGTGTCCATGTGCATGCCTCACTGTGTCCATGCCTCACTGTGCCCATGCCTCCCTGTGCCCATGACTAGACTGATGTTTAACATGAGAGTCTATGGAAGGGGTGCCCGGCTTTGAAAAATCGGTGCTCCCCGGTCGTAGGTCCCCCAGACAAATTACTTTGCACACTTATAGAAGAGAAATGGGGCTACATGTGTGCCAAGTTTCGGCTCCAGGGGACTTACGACCGGCCAGTACCAGGTCCCCAAAGTCACAGAAGAGATGACCGTTTAACATGGGAGTCTATGGAAGGGGTGCCCGGCTTTGAAAAATCGGTGCTTCCCCGATCGTAGGTCCCCCAGACAACAAACTTTGCACACTGGTAGAGGAAGAGTGGGGCTACATGTGTGCCAAGTTTACCGGGTCCCCAAAATCCATGGAGATCAGGCGCAAAAAGGTGACTCGATTATAAGCCGAGGGGGGCATTTTCAGCACAAAAAAATGTGCTGGAAAACTTGGCTTATACTCGAGTATATACGGTAATTGCAATTCATCTGATCATTCTTCATAACATTCTAAAGTAAAATTGCCGTCATAAAAACTGAAGCAGCAGACATTGTGAAATGTAATATTTGTGTCATTCTCAAAACTTTTGGCCACGGCTGCATATGGAGGTTTTGGATTTGTGTTGAACTGGATGGTCTTTTTTCAACCAGACTAACTCCAGTATATAGCTATGTAAGCGTCCAGATCCCAAATGCGACATCAACAGCAAAAAAAGAAAACAGAAACCTCTGTTATTTATTCCATATTGCTAATCTCCTTCATTATTCAGTGCCTTTTGTTGTTTTATCATCCAGTGGTTAATTTTTTCAGCTTTTTACTCTGTAGGTTAGATTTTAATATGCTGAGGATTTACTTTGCCGCTAATTAGACTCTAGTGAATGTTTGGCGGAATTTAATATTAATATTGATCAATTCATTTACAACCCATTTTTGGTTTTGTAGCCATTCCCAGTGCATTTTATTGCTAAAACCATTATGTTCATTCTATTTTTTTTTTTTTTTCATTATTGTTTTATTTTATTTATTTTAATGAGATCTGTGTGCACTATGCAACCCAAAGGTCCCTGTTCTTATTATCATTGCTTATGTCTGAACATTTAATTCTAATGGGAGTTTTGTTTTGTTTTTTTGTTTTTTACTTTTAATGCATTTTTATTATTATTTGAAAAAATTGGATTGTAACAGTCCAGTTATATAAACTAGACAAAATATAGATTGTACTTGTGGGTTACCTCACTCCGCATAAGTCAACACTCCAAGCGATTGAGTCGCACATTAATCGTAAGGCACAATACATCCAATAAAGACTTTATGCAATGATAAAGTATCAGTGAACAATTTTAGGGGATATAAACACTTCAGTTTGAAAATGAACCGCCTGAGTACCCTTATTGCCGTAAGGACACTTGCCTACCGGGCACTTTTACTCCCCTTCCTGCCCAGGCCAATTTTCAACTTTCAGCGCTGTCACACTTTGACTGACAATTGCGCAATCATGCAACACTGTACCCAAATTAAATTATCTTTTTTTTCACACAAATAGAGCTTTCTTTGGGTGGTATTTAATCACCACTGTTTTTTTTTTTTAGTTTTTTTTGCTAAATGAATTAAAAAAGACCTAGAATTTTGAAAACGTTTTAATATTTTGATAATTTTTTTTGCAAATGGGTAATTCTTCTCCTTCACTGATGTGCGCTGATGAGGCTGTAATGATGGGCATGGATGGGCACTGATAGGTGGCACTGATAGGGGGCACTGATGGGCACTAATATGTGGCACTGATTGACAGCAGTGATGGGCACTGATAGGCGGCACTGATATGTGGCACTGGTGGACACAGATTGGCAGCACTGTTGGGCAATGATTGGCAGTGCTGGTGGGCACTGTTTGGCCGCACTGGTTGGCACTGATTGGCAGCATTGGTGGGCACTGATTGGCACCACTTGTGGGCACTGTAGAGACTGCGCTGATAATCAGTGCCCTGATTATCAGTGAAGATGTCCCTTTCACACAAGCCAGTTCCCGGCTCTTCTCTCATCTCCTCATGCTGTCAGTGTGAGGAAAGAAGTGGGCTCTAATGTGATGGGAGAACTCTGATGTGATGGGGGGGCTTTGATGTGATCGGGGCTCTGATGTGATAGGTGGGCTCTGATGTGATGGGGGCTCTGATGTGATGGACCTCTGATGTGATTGGGGGGCTCTGATGTGATGGGGGGCTTTGATGTGATGGGAGGCTCTGATGTGATAGGTGGGCACTGATGTGATAGGGGGCTCTGATGTGATGGAGAGGCTCTGATGTGATGGGGGGCTTTGATGTGATGGGGGGCTCTGATGTGATAGGTGGGCTCTGATGTGATGGGGGCTCTGATGTGATGGGGGCTCTGATGTGACTGGGGGGCTCTGACATGATGGGGGGCTTTGATGTGATAGGTGGGCTCTGATGTGATAGGGGGCTCTGATGTGATGGAGAGGCTCTGATTTGATGGGGGGCTCTGGTGTGATGGAGAGGCTCTGATGTGATAGGTGGGCTCTGATGTGATAGGGGGCTCTGATGTGATGGAGAGGCTCTGATGTGATGGGGGGCTCTGATGTGATGGAGCGGCTCTGATGTGATGGGGGGCTCTGGTGTGATGGAGACGCTCTGATGTGATGGTGGCTCTGATGTGATGGGGGCTCTGATGTGATGGGGGGCTTTAATGCGATGGGGGGCTTTGATGCGATGGGGGGCTCTGTTGTGATATGGGGGCTCTGATGAGATGGGGGTACCCGGTTCCCCATCAGGGGTAATCATCTCCATGTGTAATCAGAGAAGTACATAAAACTCCTTGCACTATTCAGGTCACAGTCAAGAGGCTCTGATGTGATGGGCGGCTCTGATGTGATGGGGGGGCTTTAATGCGATGGAGGGCTTTGATGCGATGGGGGGCTTTGATGCGATGGGGGGCTCTGTTGTGATGTGGGGGCTCTGATGAGATGGGGGTGCCCGGTTCCCCGTCAGAGGTAATCATCTCCATGTGTAATCAGAGAAGTACATAAAACTCCTTGCACTATTCAGGCCACAGTCAAGAGCTGTGAATTATTGTACAGAGCTGATTTCCATTCCTCCCTCTCCTACTGTGATGTGAAGAGCCCTATCAGAATTGTCATTCGGAGATAATTTAAATTGTGTCCTTTGCTGTAGAAAGGAGACAGGGACATCAGTTTTGATGTTCCTAATCGTGAATCTGAGCGCACTCCTCTGTTGGCGCAGACGGGGAACTTCACAATAAAAGAAACTGAAATATGAATGTAAACTTATACCAAAACCTTGTATAGTTCAAAGAAAATATTAGTTGGGCGCACATCTTAGAATTACATTCTAATACTGAACTCAGCTGTAAAAGACACAAATGAATACAGCTCTGTGTTCACTCATACATCACATTTCTTTTTTAGTGCAAATACCTGACTTCAACTTGGTATCGGCCTTGTGCAATCTGATGTACCGCAGAGCTCAGACTAGGAAAACGAATAAGAAATACGATTAGATCATCACTCTGATGCTTCTCTTCCCACCATCCAATCATAGGCTGGGGGCGGGGCAAGACCTACAAGTGTTGCTTAATTGCACCAGAGAAAAATCAGGTCTCCTTCCCTGACAATCAGGGCTGTACTGTGTAGCCTCGTACACACGAACGGTTTTCTTGGCAAGAAAGCTCTCCCAGCAGTTTTCTTGTCGTTTCTTGCCAAGAAAACCGTTGGTGTGTATGGTTTGTCGTCGAGAAAACTGCCGGGAATCTCAACGAGAAAAATAGAGAACCTGCACTCTAATTTCTCGTCAGGATTCTCGTTTTTCTCGTCGGAATTCTCGTCGGCCTGTTTCCCAACGAGAAAACCGGTCGTGTGTATGCTTTCTGAGTCTTAAAAAATCGCGCATGCTCAGAATCAAGTATCAGACGGGAGCGCTCCTTCTGGTAAAACTAGCGTTCGTAATGGAGATAGCACATTCGTCACGCTGTAACGAACTGAAAAGCACGAGGCTGAAAAGCACGAATCGTCTCTCACTAAACTTTTACTAACACGCGGTAACACGAGATCAGCAAAAGCAGCCCAAGGGGTGGCGCCTTTGGAATGGAACTTCCCCTTTATACTGCCGTTGTACGTGTTGTTCCTGACCGCGCTTTACAACGACGAGATTTTTGATTGACAGTGTGTATGCAAGGAAAGCTTGACAAGGATCTCGTTGAGAAAACCAACTTTTTTTTTTACGACGGGATTCTCGGCCGTGTGCTTGTGGCATAGCTCTGTAAATCTATGGGCTGGATGGAAAGAAATTAAAATCCCTTGGAGAGTGAAACAGCTCCTATTATTTATTTAATCCATGTATTTAGGTGTGTGAGGACCCGGATCTGATAAAGGGCACCCCTGTCTCGTCCCTCTCTCAAGCTGGATCGCCTCTGAATATTCGTAATTGATTTTTTTATTTTAGCACTTAGCGCATTATAAAGTATTTTTACCCATCCGATAAAGGAGGGCCCGAACCCAAATACCTCCAGGGCCCGCCAGAGATATTCCCTCTGTTTTTAATGTGAATCGTTAATGCCGCGTACATACCGTCGGAATTTCTGACAACAAATGTTCGATGTGAGCTTGTTGTCGGAAAATCCGACCGTGTGTAAGCTCCATCGGACATTTGCTGTCGAAATTTCCGACAACAAAAATTTGAGAGCTGGTTCTCAAATTTTCCGACAACAAAAGTTGTTTGTCGGAAATTCCGACCGTTTGTACACAATTCGACGCACAAAATTTCTACGCATGCTCGGAATCAATTCGACGCATGCTCGGAATCATTGAATTAAATTTTTCTCGACTCGTCGTAGTGTTGTACGTCACCACGTTCTTGCCATTCGCAATTTCCGACAAAATTTGTGTGACCGTGTGTATGCAAGACAAGTTTGAGCGATCATCTGTCGGAAAAAAATCCACGGTTTTGTTGTCGGAATGTCCGATCGTCTGTCCGGCATCTCCCGCAGTGTGTGTGAGAGGTGAGCTGGCTGGGTCTGTGTTCGGCTGTGCTGTAGGAAGGTCCCGCCCCCCCTAGACCGGCTTGTGTGAGAGTAGATAGAACATTGATTCAATCAGTGTTTCGCCTATCACACAAGCCCGTCTAGGGGGTGTGGGACCTTCCTACAGCACAGCCGAACACAGACCCAGCCAGCTCGCCTCTCACACACACCGCGGGAGATGCCCGCTATTTGTGATCTAGGCAATGCCATGTAAGTATGTATTAATGAGCTCAGTAAGGCTGTGTCCATTCATGCTCAGTAAGGCTGCATCCATGCTCAGTAAGGCTGCATTCATGCTAAGTAAGGCTGCATCCATGCACAGTAAGGCTGCATTCATGCTAAGTAAGGCTGCATTCATGCTCAGTAAGGCTGCATCCATGCTCAGTAAGGCTGCATTCATGCTAAGTAAGGCTGCATTCATGCTCAGTAAAGCTGCGTCCATGCACAGTAAGGCTGTGTCGATGCTCAGTAGGGCTGCGTCCATGCTCAGTAAGACTGCATTCATGCTCAGTAAGGCTGCATCCGTGCTCAGTAAGGCTGCGTCCAATCATGCTCAGTAAGGCTGCATTCATGCTCAGTAAGGCTGCATCCATGCTCAGGGAGACTGCATTCATGCTCAGTAAGGCTGCATCCATGCTCAGTAAGGCTGCGTTCATGCTCAGTAAGGCTGCATCCATGCACAGTAAGGCTGCGTCCATGCTCACTAAGGCTGCGTCCATGCACTGTAAGGCTGCGTCCATGCTCAGTAAGGCTGTGTCCATGCTCAGTAAGGCTGCGTCCATGCACAGTAAGGCTGCATCCATGCACAGTAAGGCTGCGTCCATGCACAGTAAGGCTGCATTCATGCTCAGTAAGGCTGCATCCGTGCTCAGTAAGGCTGCGTCCATTCATGCTCAGTAAGGCTGCATTCATGCTCAGTAAGGCTGCATCCATGCTCAGGGAGACTGCATTCATGCTCAGTAAGGCTGCATCCATGCTCAGTAAGGCTGCGTTCATGCTCAGTAAGGCTGCATCCATGCACAGTAAGGCTGCGTCCATGCTCACTAAGGCTGCGTCCATGCACGGTAAGGCTGCGTCCATGCTCAGTAAGGCTGTGTCCATGCTCAGTAAGGCTGCATCCATGCACAGTAAGGCTGCGTCCATGCACAGTAAGGCTGCGTCCATGCTCAGTAAGGCTGCATTCGTATGGACAGTAAGGCTGAATTCATGCTCAGTAAGGCTGCATTCATGGACAGTAAGGCTGCATTCATGGAAGTAAGGCTGCATTCGTATGCACAGTAAGGCTGCATTCCTGCTCAGTGAGGCTGCATTCGTATGGACAGTAAGGTTGCATTCGTATGGACAGTAAGGCTGCATTTGTATGGACAGTGAGGCTGCATTCATATGCACAGTGAGGCTGCATTTGATGGACAGTGAGGCTGCATTTGATGGACACTGAGGCTACATTTGATGGACAGTGAGGCTGCATTCACGGGCACAGTGAGGCTGCATTGATGGGCACAATGAGGGTGCATTGACGGGCACAGTTAGGCTGCATTCATGGGCACTCACGGGCACAGTGAGGCTGCATTCATGGGCACAGTGAAGCTGCATTGATGGGCACAATGAGGCTGCATTCACGGACACAGTGATGTTGCATTCACAGACACAGTGATGTTGCATTCACGGACACAGTGAGGCTGCATTCACGGACACAGTGAGGCTACATTCACGGGCACAGTGAGGCTACATTCACAGGCACTGAAGAGGCTGCATTGATCTCTTGTACCATGTCTGCAGTCTCTGACCATCTCTTGTACCATGTCTGCAGTAAACAGGAACGAACAAGTCTTCTGGACTGCAGCACTCCAAAAAATAAAAGCCTTTATTTTAAAATAAGGAATCCAAAATACATGCTATACATCACGGCACACAGGTCAAAAAAATCCGGCTAACATGTTTCGCACTATGCTAGTGCTTATTCATAGCTATGAATAAGCACTAGCATAGTGCGAAACATGTTAGCCGGATTTTTTTGACCTGTGTGCCGTGATGTATAGCATGTATTTTGGATTCCTTATTTTAAAATAAAGGCTTTTATTTTTTGGAGTGCTGCAGTCCAGAAGACTTGTTCGTTCCGGTTTGCTGTCAATAGCATTGCTTGCACCCTCGGCTGCTGGGAGGAGGTGATTTGAAGGATTTCCACACCTGAGCGGCTCCCTTTCTCCTGTTTACCATGTCTGCAGTCTCTGACCATCTCTTGTACCATGTTTCCAGTCTCTGACCATCTCCTGTACCATGTCTCTAGTCTCTGACCATCTCCTGTACCATGTCTCTACTCTCTGACCATCTCCTGTACCATGTCTCCAGTCTCTGACCATCTCCTGTACCATGTCTCCAGTCTCTGGCCATCTCCTGTACCATGTCTGCAGTCTCTGACTATCTTCTGTATCATGTCTGCAGTCTCTGACCATCTCTTGTACCATGTCTGCAGTCTCTGACCATCTCTTGTACCATGTCTGCAGTCTCTGACCATCTCTTGTAATATGTCCGCAACCTCTAACCATCTCTTGTCTTATATCAGATCTGCAGTCTCTGAGGGAGTCTGGAGAGGAGTCAGGAGAGGGAGTTCTGCCGGGATGGGAGTCATGGGAGAAGTCAGAAGTGTGTGGACTGTGGAGAGGAGACTATAGGAAAAAACCAGAGCCACCAATCTGGAGCCGTCTAACTGAGCCCTGCACAGTGCACCTGAGAGGAGGTCAGTGACAGTGCCACTAGGCAAGTCTGAGGGGGTTCACTGATGTAAGGGGGGAGTGAATACAACAATGTAAGGGGGTACTGATATAAAGGTTCCCTCCTATATTAGTAAACCCCCCCACCTTAGTGTATTCTTTCTGCAGAAGGTGGTCTCTTGTCAACAGAGTCGTCGTCCCCCTCCCCCCACATTCCCAGAATTTCTGGGGTCCCCCTTGATGATTGACCACTTTTAACTGGAATTTGACTATATATATATATATATATATATATATATATATATATATATATATAAGGCCCATATCTGTTTTCCCTATATATAATACACTCTTCAAATGTGCTTTAAAATGTATGGTTTTCCCTTTCACGAACAAGAAAATAATGATGTTTGCTGTTGGGCTGGTATAAAAATGCTATGGGGCTGGTATGAAGTTTTTTCCAGGGCTGGTTTTTATTCCCAGTCTGGCCCTGCCCACGGCGGCTCTCATGGCTCCTCCCCGCAATAGATAGCCCCCTCTGGGAAGCCCCGTGTCATACACTCAGTGTCCATAGTCGCCGAGTGTATGACTCAGCCCCGCCCCCCGTGGCCCACGTCATTGGATTTGATTGACAGCAGCGGGAGCCAATGGCTGCGCTGCTATCAATCTATCCAATGAAGAGCCGAGAAGCCGCGGAGAGAGCGACGTGGGATCGCGCCCACAGAAATTCGGGGCTCAGGTAAGTAAAACTGGGGGGGGGGGGGGCTGGGGGGCCGGACCCTGCAAGGTGTTTTTTCACCTTAATGCATAGGATGCTATATATCCTCCAGCTTTGAGACCCTCAAATATCCACAGTTAGGAGCACAGTACACAGAGGAGCCTTGACGTAGGCACTGCGGCTTCCACATATACAGTATTTCTAATGGGTGCAACTAAAACTTCTGTTTTTAACATGAATTGTTCGAGAGGGACAATTTTTTTTTGCAGGCCAGCTGGTAAGTGTGCTGGGAAATTTTTGTCTGTTTGTGTTGTGCGTTGCCCTTCCATGTGCACCTTAATGCAAAGGTTAGTTATACGTTGGGGTGGTTGCCATTTTATTTTTTTATATTATGATTAGAGTTGAGCGGGTAGCTGGATATTCGTGTCCGGCGGGTTCGGCCGAACTTCGGAAAAAAGTTCGGATTCGGGACCGAACTTTAGCCCGAACCCGGACCCGGACCCCATTGAAGTCAATGGGGACCCGGACTTCTGACGACTAAAAAGGCTCTAAAAAAGTAATGGAAAGGGCTAGAGGGCTGCAAATGGCAGCAAAATGTTGTTAAGAACATGGCAAGTGCTCTGCAAACAAATGTGGATAGGAAATAACTTAAAAGAACATAAAAAAAATTAAAAAAATAAAAAATATGCTGGAGGCCCCCTTTTCAGCAGAAGAGGTACAGGAAGTCATTAAGAACCTCAGAAACTCAACGGTACGATGCCACACATATGGTGGGAATGCCCCAGAATACGCCCCTTTATGGAATAAATTATTTAATTTAATGGATAAGCTAGTGGGAAAATAAAATACTTTGAAATAAAAATGTAGCGGGGTGCTAAATTTAAGGAAAGTGTTTGAGTGGTAAATAGGCTCAAATACCCTAATTCTGTAGGATTCATGGACCATTTTGTCCTCGGGGGACAGTATTGGTGTGCAGTTCCCTGCGGCCTACAGGTGGCGCCTTTTGTGTCCCCTCTTGGCAGTAGTACAGCGGGGCGGGGAACCTGCTGTGCATGCCGGGAGAGCATATAAAAGGGGCAGACCTTTGGCCTGGGGGCTGATGTCCAGTGGGGTCCGTGCCCAGGTGCCTTCGGCCTGGGTGCATGTGTTCCTGTTCCATCTCGGGCACCTTTAGCCCGGGGTGAGGTACTATCCTGGAGTTCTTGCTGCCCTGGGTATGGAGGCCTAGGGGCGGGAGTAAAGCCTGGAGTCCAGAGCCGCCTCGTGTAGGGGACCCTGTTCCAGGGAAGGGAGGATCATTCTGATGGACCGATGCGGGAGTCATGGTGAAGGAATGGTCTGTTGACTCCCTGGAGAGATGTCTTCCCCTTGATATGGGCTAGGTTCGTAGAAGGAGAAGCTCAAGGTCACCTTGGCTGTATCAGAGGCCTTATTCAACCGGCCCGTGGCAGGGGCCTTATACACCCTGGTCTGTGGCTGAGACCAAAGTTCTCCAGGCCCGTGGCAGGGGCCTTGTACACCCGGTCTGTGGCAGAGACCAACCTCAATGTCTGTGGCAGAGACCGTGCGCCAAAAACTGTTTGAGAAACCTAAGCAGTGAAGTGAATGTGCTACGTTTGTGCCTGGACCTCCTCCACACCTTAAGCAGTCCTGTTTCTTTGCTCTAACCTTTTCTATCTGAGTACAGTTTATTTTGCCATGAGAGAATAAGAGTTGGAGTTTCAGCTGGTGTGGACATTGACTTTACTGGCAATTAAAGGACTTGCCTCTACCTACAGTAGAGGTGAGAATCATCCTCTGGAGGAGTTTTGACTCCGGCTGTGGACACGGCCCGTCAAGTACACCGCTCAACCTCTTTATATAGGAGGATACGGGCTGGTAGTGCGGTGTGCCTTTCTCCCTCCTGCGAAGAGCCAACAACATAGAGGCAGGTAAGGGGGAAAGGATCTGTGCGCTACAAAAAAATAAAATAAAAATTTTAATCTTGGCCTAGCAGGACGAGGTCCATATGGAGTAGGAGATTGAGGTGGCGGTGGATGTTGCTGTGTAGGTGGAAGCGGCAGGGAGGAGGACGAGGTAGCCAACACTGGTTCAAAAATACAACAATGGCTGGGTAAGGCCGGTGATGTGTCGAATTCTGTCCCCTGTCGAATAGTGTCCGCCCTGTACTGCGCTTGCTGAGTATGTAGGACAAGGGGATTTCAAAAATCTCCCAAGACTAACGGCGCCTGCGTGTTGAGTTCAGGTGAAGGCCACACCATCCGTGGTTCAAGCCGAGCCAAGCAAGGCCGCGATCGAAGCGAGCCCGTGAGGGGCCCTGTTACTATGTGCTACCGTATGTCCTCTTGGATGGTGGGGCTTGAACCTGCACTCACAGCGCAGGCGCCGTTCATCTTCGGAGATTTTGTGAATCTCCTTGTCCTCTGTACTGCGCAAGCGCTGCGCCTGCGCAGTACGGGCCGGGCACAATCCGATGGCCGGACAGTTTTTGTCACAACACCGGTATACATGTCTATTCTGCACAAGGTACGGACAAGTCCTGTGGGATCCATGCCTGGTTCATTTTAATGAACGTGAGCTTGTCCACATTGGCTCTGGACAGGCGGCTGCGCTTGTCTGTGATAACGCCCCCTGCCGTGCTAAATACACGTTCAGATAATACACTGGCTGCAGGGCAGGCCAGCACCTCCAAGGCATAAACGGCAAGCTCAGGCCATGTGCCCAATTTGGAGACCCAGAAGTTAAAGGGGGCAGACCCGTCATCCAGTACGTGTAGGCCTGTGGACACATACTGCTCAACCATGTTGGTGAAATGCTGCCTCCTGCTAAGACGTTCCATCTCAGCTGGTGGTGCTGGTTGTTGTGGCGTGCTGACAAAGCTTTTCCACATTTCGGCCATGCTAACCCTGCCTTCTGAGGTGCTGCCGTTGCCCCGGCTGCGTTGGCGACCTCTTCCTCCTCCTCTGCCTTCGCCTTGTGCTTCCACCGTACGCCCGCTGTCAGGTGGGAATGCCACCAGCAGCGCGTCTACCAGCGTGCACTTGTACTCGCGCATCTTACGATCCCGCTCCAGTGAGGGAATTAAGGACGGTACATTGTCCTTGTAACGGGGATCCAGCAGGGTGGCCACCCAGTAATCAGCACCAGTTAAAATGTGGGCAACTCGGCTGTCGTTGCGGAAACACTGCAGCATGTAATCGCTCATGTGTGCCAGGCTGCCCAGAGGCAAAGAAAAGCTGTCCTCTGTGGGAGGTGTATCGTCTGTGTCCTCTGTATCCCCCCAGCCACGCACTAGTAATGGCCACGAGCTGGTCTGAGTGCCACCCTGCTGTGAACATGGCTCCTCCTCCTCCTCCATCTCCTCCTCCACCTCGTCATCCTCCAGAACTGTGCCCTTTCTGCCGGACAATTGTGTACCTGGCGTTTGTTGGTGCAGGAACCCACCCTCGTAGCCACTTGTGAAAGACTGCCCTGAAAGCCTTTGAAATGATCCCGCTTCCTCCTCCTCCTCCTCATCCTCCTGTGCCACATCCTCTTCCATCATCGCACGAAGCGTTTTTTCAAGGAGGCATAGAACTGGGATAGTAACGCTGAGAACGGCGTCATTGGCACTGGCCATGTTGGTGGAGTACTCGAAACAGCGCAACAAGGCACACAGGTCTCGCATGGAGGCCCAGTTATTGGTGGTGAAGTGGTGCTGTTCCGCAGAGCGACTCACGCGTGATTGCTGCAGCTGAAACTCCACTATTGCCTGCTGCTGCTCGCACAGTCTGGCCAGCATGTGCAAGGTGGAGTTCCACCTTGTGGGCACGTCACATATGAGGCGGTGAGCGGGAAGGCCGAAGTTACGCTGCAGCGCTGACAGGCGAGCAGCAGCAGGGTGAGAATGCCGAAAGTGCGCACACACAGCCCGCACTTTCTGCAGCAGCTCTGGCATATTGGGGTCATTTTTAAGGAACCTCTGGACCACCAAGTTCAGCACATGCGCCAGGCAAGGGATGTGCGTCAAACCGGCTAGACCCAGAGCTGCTACGAGATTTCGCCCATTATCGCACACCACCAGGCCGGGCTTGAGGCTCACTGACAGCAACCACTCATCGGTCTGTTGTTCCATGTCCCTCCACAACTCCTGCGCGGTGTGGGGATTTTCCCCCAAACAGGAAAGTTTTAAAACTGCCTGCTGTCGTTTACCCCTGGCTGTGCTGAAGTTGGTGGTGAAGGTGTTACGCTGAATGGATGAGGAGGCGGTAGAGGATGAGGAAGCGGAGAAGGAGGAGTTAGCAACAGGAGGCAAACTGAAGCGCCCTGCAATCCTCGGTGGTGGAAGGACATGCGCCAAACCGCTATCTGCCTCAGGCCCAGCCGCCACTGCATTTACCCAGTGTGCTGTTAGGGAGATATAACGTCCCTGACCGTGCTTACTGGTCCACGCATCCGTAGTTAGGTGGACCTTGCCACAGATGGCGTTGCGCAGTGCACACCTGATTTTGTCCCCCACCTGGTTGTGCAGGGAAGGGATGGCTCGCCTGGAAAAGTAGTGGCGGCTGGGCACGACGTACTGCGGGACAGCCAATGCCATCAGGCTTTTAAAACTCTGCGTCTCCACCAGACGGAATGACAGCATTTCAAAGGCCAGGAATTTTGAAATGCTGGCATTCAGGGCCAGGGATCGCGGGTGGCTAGGGGGGTACTTCCTCTTCCGCTCCAATGTTTGGGAGATAGAGAGCTGAATGCTTCCATGGGACATTGTGGAGATGGTTGGTGACCCAGGTGGTAGTGTTGCTGGCAGATCCTCTATTTGCGGGGTGACAGGTGCCACTGTCACTACAGAGGTGGATGAAGAGGCCGAGACTGCAGCAGAAGAGGAAGCAGGAGGAGCCAGAGACCTTTCTTGGTTTTTGAGGTGTCTACTCCACTGCAGCTCGTGCTTTGCACTTAGATGCCTGGTCATGCAGCTTGTGCTCAGGTTGAGAACGTTTATGCCTCGCTTCAGGCTCTGATTGCACAGCGTGCAAACCACTCGTGTCTTGTCATCAACACACTGTGTGAAGAACTGCCACGCTAGGGAAGTCCTTGGACCTGGCTTTGGTGTGCTCGGTCCCTTGCTGCGTTGGGCAGTAGCAGATGTACTGTCTAGGGGACGAATGCTCCGTTTTTGCACCCTGCTCCCTCTTCTGCTGTGCTGGTGGCTCTGTGCGACCACCGCCTCTTCCTCCGAACTACACTGGTCACCTGCATAACGTTGATTCCATGTGGGGTCGAGGACCTCATCGTCCTCCACATCATCTTCCACCCAGTCTTCACCCCTGCCCTCCTTGTCTGTCTGCACAATTGCGAAAGCAGCAGCAGTTGGCACCTGTGTTTCGTCATCATCCGAGACGTACTGCGATGGTCCTCCCATGTACCCATCATGAAACATAAGTGGTTGGGCATCGGTGCACTCAATCTCTTCCACTTCTGGGGCAGGGCTAGGTGGATGGCCCTGGGAAACCCTGCTAACAGAGTCATCGAAAAGCAGAAGAGACTGCTGCATGATTTGGGGCTCAGACTGCTTGGCTGATTTGCAAGGGGGTGAGGTGAAAGACTGATGGACATGGGCTTCAGGTGCCAACTCTGATCTTTCATCAGAAGAGTGGGTGGGAGACAATGTGAAGGAACCCGAGGCACTGTCAGCAACCCAATCTACTATCGCCTGTACTTGTCCTGGACATTGGTACAGCCTCATTAGGCGCGACAAAATACCGCCGCAGGCTCGGTCGCCTACTCGCACCTGAGGAAGGTGTTTCACTTGTGCGTGTAGCTGGCACAGATCCACCACGTCCTCTCCCTGCAACAGGAGCTCCACCAGCAGCACCACGACCGGGGCCACCACGTCCCTTTGACCTTCCCCTCATATTTTCCAAATTTAGGATCTTGCCCTAAATAGCGTTTTTTGGAAGACCACAACACACCCACAGTACGTAATGGCTGAAATGCACAGCTACAGAACTGCAGAAAATGCTATTCAAAAAAAAAAAGGTTGTTTTTTTTAGTATAGCACAGTACAAGGAAAATATATAGAAATTGTTTATTTCACACACCTCCAGATGTGTATTTCACACTGCAAAATATTTTCTGTGGCCCTAAATGGCGTTTTTTGGAAGAGCACAACACAACCACAGTATTTAACCACTGAATCGCACAGCTATAGAAGTGCAGAGAATGCTATTCAAAAAAAAATTTGTTTTTTTTAGTATAGCACTGTACAATATATAGAAATTGTTTATTTTACACACCTCCACATGTGTATTTCACACTGCAAAATATTTTCTGTGGCCCTAAATGGCATTTTTTGACAGACCACAACACACCCACAGCACGTAACCGCTGAATCGCACAGCTACAGAAAATGCTATTCAAAAAAAAAGGTTGTTTTTTTTAGTATAGCACTGTACAAGAAGAATATATAGAAATTGTTTATTTTACACACCTCCAGATGTGTATTTCACACTGCAAAATATTTTCTGTGGCCCTAAATGGCGTTTTTTGGAAGAGCACAACACAACCACAGTATTTAACCACTGAATCGCACAGCTATAGAAGTGCAGAGAATGCTATTCAAAAAAAATTTTGTTTTTTTTAGTATAGCACTGTACAATATATAGAAATTGTTTATTTTACACACCTCCACATGTGTATTTCACACTGCAATTTATTTTCTGTGGCCCTAAATGGCGTTTTTTGGAAGAGCACAACACAACCACAGTATTTAACCACTGAATCGCACAGCTATAGAAGTGCAGAGAATGCTATTCAAAAAAAATTTTGTTTTTTTTAGTATAGCACTGTACAATATACTGAAATTGTTTATTTTACACACCTCCACATGTGTATTTCACACTGCAATTTTTTTTCTGTGGCCCTAAATGGCGTTTTTTGGAAGAGCACAACACAACCACAGTATTTAACCACTGAATCGCACAGCTATAGAAGTGCAGAGAATGCTATTCAAAAAAAATGTTGTTTTTTTTTAGTATAGCACTGTACAATATATAGAAATTGTTTATTTTACACACCTCCACATGTGTATTTCACACTGCAATTTATTTTCTGTGGCCCTAAATGGCGTTTTTTGGAAGAGCACAACACAACCACAGTATTTAACCACTGAATCGCACAGCTATAGAAGTGCAGAGAATGCTATTCAAAAAAAATTTTGTTTTTTTTAGTATAGCACTGTACAATATACTGAAATTGTTTATTTTACACACCTCCACATGTGTATTTCACACTGCAATTTTTTTTCTGTGGCCCTAAATGGCGTTTTTTGGAAGAGCACAACACAACCACAGTATTTAACCACTGAATCGCACAGCTATAGAAGTGCAGAGAATGCTATTCAAAAAAAATGTTGTTTTTTTTTAGTATAGCACTGTACAATATATAGAAATTGTTTATTTTACACACCTCCACATGTGTATTTCACACTGCAATTTATTTTCTGTGGCCCTAAATGGCGTTTTTTGGAAGAGCACAACAACCCCAACAGTATATAACGGCTGAATCGCACAGCTGCAGAGGCCAGAGAATGCTATTCAAAAATAATGTTGTTTTTTCACACACCTCCAGATGTGTATTTCACACTGCAAAATATTTTCTGTGGCCCTAAATGGCGTTTTTTGCAAGAGCACAACAACCCCAACAGTATATAACCGCTGAATCGCACAGCTGCAGAGGCCAGAGAATGCTTTTTAAAAATAATGTTGTTTTTTCACACACCTCCACATGTGTATTTCACACTGCAAAATATTTTCTGTGGCCCTAAATGGCGTTTTTTGGAAGAGCACAACACAACCACAGTATTTAACCACTGAATCGCACAGCTATAGAAGTGCAGAGAATGCTATTCAAAAAAAATGTTGTTTTTTTTAGTATAGCACTGTACAATATATAGAAATTGTTTATTTTACACACCTCCACATGTGTATTTCACACTGCAATTTATTTTCAGTGGCCCTAAATGGCGTTTTTTGGAAGAGCACAACACAACCACAGTATTTAACCACTGAATCGCACAGCTATAGAAGTGCAGAGAATGCTATTCAAAAAAAATGTTGTTTTTTTTGGTATAGCACTGTACAATATATAGAAATTGTTTTTTTCACACACCTCCAGATGTGTATTTCACACTGCAAAATATTTTCTGTGGCCCTAAATGGCGTTTTTTGCAAGAGCACAACAACCCCAACAGTATATAACCGCTGAATCGCACAGCTGCAGAGGCCAGAGAATGCTTTTTAAAAATAATGTTGTTTTTTCACACACCTCCAGATGTGTATTTCACACTGCAAAATATTTCTGTGGCCCTAAATGGCGTTTTTTGCAAGAGCACAACAACCCCAACAGTATATAACCGCTGAATCGCACAGCTGCAGAGAATGCTATTCAAAAAAAAGTTTTTTTTTTTTTTTAGTATAGCATAGTACAAGAAAAATATATAGAAATTGGTTATTTCACACAACTAGAGATATACACTGCAAAATATTTTTTTTGGCCAAAAATAGGTCTTTTTTGCGCACAACAAAGTGCCTTTTTTTTTTTTTTTGCAACAGCACAATAAAGTGCCTTTTTTTTTTGGGGGGCCCAAAAATGGGTCTTTTTAGCAAAAGCACAATAAAGTGCCTTTTTTTTTTTTCTGCCCGAAATGGGTCTTTTAGCAAGAGCACAATACAGCCACAGTATGGAATAGGTGTATCACTCAACGTAATGCAGTGCTGGTGCACTGAGCTTGCAACACAAACAGATAAACCTATGCAGATCGCTGAGCTATTATATCTCTCAATCTGGACTCCTATCTAAATCTCTCTCCCTGAAAGCACAAACAGGATCCTGCCCCTACACTACACTACACTACACTGTCTCTCTATCTTTTCTATCAGTAGATTGCAGAATCAGGACTAACTCCTATCATATAATTCTCTCCCTCACAGCAACAGCAGCCAGGATCCTTTCCCTACACTGTCTAAAAGCAGAGTGACGATCTGTGCTGTGTGCCTTTTGCTTATATAGAAGCTGGTCACATGCTGGGTCACATGTTGCACTGACCAATCACAGCCATGCCATTAGTAGGCATGGCTATGATGGCTTCTAAGGGCACACCAGCTAATCAAATGGTGATTGGCTGGCCCCTGAAGCATTTCTAACTGCGCCATTAAATTCCCGAATCCGAACCCGAACCCGGACTTTAGCGCAAAATCCGGGTCCGGGTCCGGGGTCGGGAAAACGCCAAAATTCGGTACGGACCCGAACTTTACAGTTCGGGTCCGCTCAACACTAATTATGATACAAAAAAATGGCTGACACTGTAACCAGTGAAGTGAGGTCTTCCAGTACTTCCTTTCTCTAAACAAAGTGCTTTTACTACTTCCTGTGTCCTGATCATTATTTGTAAATCAAAGTGGTTAACCTGCAGATTTGGTCCAAACTTCAATGTTGGAGAAAAAAAAAATGAGTTTCCATTCGCAAAATTTGCTACACACATTAGGACCCAAGTTTATAGGCAGTTATTTCATTTCCTCCAAAACTCATTCTGTAGCCGGTGAGGTGGATCTTTCTCCATCACTGAGATTCCCTAACACCTTCTGTTTATCTACTGCTCCACGCAACAGTCCACCCCTCCATCATAATTAATTTCAGACCTAGATATGAAGTGAAAACAATTTCATGTATATCTCCCTAATGTATTTAATTGATTGGAAATGAACCATAGTAATGTTCTTTTGTCCTTGTTCTTCACGTTGATAGAGACTTCGATAGAAAGTTTCCTGATAAAGCTTTGTTTGAAACTTCGGAGGCTTATTTATGGGGAAGGTCAGAGACTCTCCTGAACATTGGGACTCGTCCAGACAGGCGGCTGGAGTTTGTTCACATCATGCTGAGTTCCCACTGCCTCATTCTTCCACCTCTGCTCCCTCTGCTCAGAATTCTTCTGGTGAACTTCCCAGGCCCATTGCTCCTTCACTCCCTCTTCTGTATCCTCCAGCACTGTAGACTTCTCTCTAGAGTTCACCTGAATTAATCAGCATTATAGGCTCAGTAGACATGTGCAATTAGTTTTATTTCAAATTCTTTTTTTATATCCAAATTAACGAAAACCCGTTTTAACAAATTTTTCTGAAAATTCGTAAATTAGATTATTCGAAAACTCGTAAATTCGCACATTCGTAAATTTTAGAATAATCAAATTTACGAATATTCAGAAACATTTGTTAAACGGGTTTTCGTTAATTTGGATATAAAAAAAACGAATTCGGAACAAAACAAATTGCAATGCTTAAATTCGTACATTTGTAAATTCGTAAATTCAGAAATTCGTAAATCTGAAATAATAATTAACTAATAATAACTTGACTATTACTAACTATTAAATTATAGATATTGGAAATTCCATTCAAATTTGTCTGTTAGTGAACGTAACGAATACAAATGTATCCAAAGTTACGAATTATTTTCCAAAATAACGAATGTCGTATCTAAACGAATGGAACATAATGAATTAATAATAATAAATAACAATAATAATAATAAAAAGTTTTTATTATTATTATCATTATTATTTATTATTAATTTGTTCCGTTCCATTTGTTTATTTGTTATTTCAGGTAATTCGTAACTTCGGATAAATTCGTATTCGTTACATTCACTAACAGCCAAATTTGAAAGGAAATTACAATACCTATAATTTAATAGTTAGTTATTATTTCAGATTTTCGGATTTTCGAATTTTGAATTTCTGAATTTTCTAATTTACGAATGTACAAATTTACAAATGTACAAATTCACGAATGTACGAATGTATAAATTTACAAATGTACGAATGTACGAATTTACGAATGTACGAATTTACGAATTGCGATCATAACTAATGACCCGAAAAACAAAAAAAATAAAAAATGTACGAATTTACAAATGTACGAATGTACGAATTTACAATTTTACGAATGTACGAATGTACAAATTTACGAATGTACGAATTTACGAATGTACGAATTTACGAATTGCGATCATAACTAATGACCCGAAAAACAAAAAAAATAAAAAATTGAATGAAACGAAAATGAAAACAAATGATTTTTTGGCAGTGCACATGTCTTATGCCACGTACACAAGGCCGTTTTTAATGTCATTGAAAAAAACAAAGTTTTTCTCGACGTGATTCTTCTCAAGCCTGCCTTGCATACACACCATTGTGAAAAAAAATGCTAGAACGAAGCGCGGTGACGTACAACACGTACGACGGCACTATAAAGGGGAAGTTCCATTCGAATGGCGCCACCCTTTGGGCTGCTTTTGCTGATCTCGTGTTAGTAAAGTTTGGTAAAAGACGATTTGCGCTTTTCAGCCTCGTGCTTTTCAGTCCGTTACAGCGTGACGAATGTGCTATCTCCATTACGAACGCTAGTTTTACCAGAACGAGCGCTCCCGTCTCATAACTTGCTTCTGAGAATGCACGTTTTTTCACGTCGTTAAACCCTACACACGGACGTTTTTCACGACGAGAAAAACAACAATGTGAAAAACTACGATAAAAAAATAGAGCAGGTTCTAAATTTTTAATGCCCATTTTTCTCGTCAAGAAAAATGCTCTGGAGCCCACATACGATCGTTTTTAATAACCAATTTAAAAAATTGCATTTTTCTTGTCATGAAAAAACGGTCGTGTGTATGCGGCATAAGGCTCAGGTCTCCTGTCTAACTGCAGAGGCTTGGTCAAGCACTCTTATGTGTCACCAGGTGTTGCTATACTTCTGGAATTGTTCAGTTCCTGTTTTGAAGGAAATCTGTGACTCTAAAGCCCTGTACACACGATCAGTTTTACCGATGAAAACAGTCCGATGGACTTTTTTCATCGAACAAACCGATCGTGTGTGGGCCCCATCGGCCTTTTTTCCATCGGTTTTAAGAAATAGAACATGTTTTAAATTTTTCCGATGGATCAAAAACCGATAGCAAATTCCGATCGTCTGTGTGGAACTCCATCAGATAAAAAACCCACGCATCCTCAGAATCAAGTCGACGCATGCTCAGAAGCATTGAACTTCATAGCAAATTCCGATCATCTGTTAGAACTCCATCGGATAAAAAACCCACGCATCCTCAGAATCAAGTCGACGCATGCTCAGAAGCATTGAACTTCATTTTTCTCGGCTCATCGGAGTGTTTTTTACGTCACCGCGTTTGGAACGGTCGGTTTTTTGACTGATGGTGTGTAGGCAAGACTGATAGAAGTCAGCTTCATCGGATTTCCGATGGACAAAACCATCGGATTAGAATCCATAGGATATCCGATCGTGTGTACAGGGCTTTAGGTTTCAGTCTGACCTTAGTTTTTTCTCCTGACCTTGCTAATGCTCCACCTCTACCTTCCCTCAATTTTGTTTCTTGACTACATGTTTGTTCCATGCTTTTTTCTTGACAACTGACTCCAGTTATCTCAAACTACAATCTTCAGTTGCTTGGACAAACTGTCTTTCTGAATTATTCTTTGGAAACAAACCCAACTGGCTGGATTCAACTGTTACCTAGATGTTGGCTAGCCCCAGTAAGGTCATTCCAGAGAACTCAGATTGGAAGTGCCTATAGCACAGTGTTCGAGCCTCACCATTGGGAGCTCTGGCGAAGGAATATCTTTGACATTTTGACGTAAGCCTATCTACAGCTGATGGCTGTGATTATCCTTGACCATCCTTATTTCCATGCTTGGATCCAACTCAAGATCCTTACACATAGATTCCTTATTTAGTACCAGATATAAAGTGTGTAGTAGGATGGTGCAAAGTGGTCCTAGGGGTCATTAAAGGGGTTGTAAAGCTTCGTGTTTTTTCACCTTAAAGCGGAGGTCAGCCTAAAAAAATAAATATTAAATGCCAGCAGCTACAAATACTGCAGCTGCTGACTTTTAATAAATTGACACTTACCTGTCCAGGGTGCCCACGATGTCGGCAGCTGAAGCCGATCAATCGCTTGGCTCTCGGCTGCCCCCGCCGCCGTCCTCGGTGAGGGAATCAGGAAATGAAGCCTTGCGGCTTCACTTCCCGTTTCCCTACTGGGCATGCGTGAGTCGTGCTGCGCGTCATCACTGGTCCTCGCTATCTTCTGGGGCCTGTGTGTTTCCCAGAAGACAGCGAGGGAGGACAGTTTAGGCGCCAGACATGACATAGGTCACCGCGATCACCGCGGTGATCTATGTCAGGAAGTGGGAGCAAATACCTGTATTAGACAGGTATCTGCTCCCCCCCTGAATGGTGCCAAATGTAACACCGGAGGGGGGGAGGAATCCAAAAAGTGGAAGTTCCATTTTTGGGTGGAACTCCACTTTAATGCATCCTATGCATTAAGGTGAAAAAACACCTTGCAGTCACCGGCCCCCCCGAGCCCCAGTTTTACTTACCTGAGACCCGAATCTCCTTGGGCGCGATTCCGCGTTGCTTTCACCGAGCTCTAGTCGGCTCTTCATTGGATGATTGATAGCAGCGCAGCCATTGGCTCCCGCTGCTGTCAATCAAATCAATGACACGGGGGGCTATGGCCGCCGACTGTATCATATGGGAGTGCGCCCGCAAGCTAACCCCCTTGGGAGAGCGCTTCCCAGAGGGGGGGTTAGCTCTTGCGGGGAGGAGCTGAGACAGCCGCCGAGAGACCCCAGAAGAGGAGGCTCGGGGCCACTCTGTGCAAAACGAACTGCACAGTGGAGGTAAGTATAACATGTTTGTTATTTAAAAAAAAAAAAAAAAATGAACGCATACAACCCCTTTAATTAAAAGGAATGTTATGGTTATTTCTCCAAGCAGCTAGTGAGCTGTGATTTTGTATTATCCATTGGCAACAAATCCAACTGGCTGGAGTCAAATGTTACCTTCTCTAGCTATTGGCTGTCTTCAGTGAGGTCATTCCAAAGACTGCAGTTTGAGAGTGTCCATTGCTCAGGGTTTCGAGCCCCACCCTCAGGAGCCCTGGTGAAGAAGTATCTTGATGAAAGCCTATCTACATCTTGCTGATGGCTATGATTATCCTTGACAGGGCTTTTTTTAGCAGGAACGCGGGGGAACGCAGTTCTGGCACCTCCCGAACTGAATGTATGTAATGGAAAGAGGTTCTGGGGTGTGCTGGAGAGTCTATTGATGCTGGCTGCTGGGGGATCTATTTTGCAAAAGGAAGGGAGTCTATTGTTGCTTTGGAGTTCTTCTGTTGCTGGTGGGGGATCTATTGTTGATGGGGTGGGTCTTATGTTGCAGGGGGTCAATCGTTGCTTGGAGGGATCTGCTGGCTGCTGGAGGGTCTATTGATGCTGGCTGTTGGGAGTCCATTGTTGCTAGATTATTATTATTATTATTATTATTATACAGGATTTATATATCTATTTTACTGCCTTTCTTGTTATTATTAACAAATTCTATACAAAATAGTTAGCACCACAAAATGATACTTGTTTCTGTATTCTCTAAAAAAGGGGTGGTACTGGGAGGTGGGTAAGGGGTGGAACCAAGGAACGGTGCTCTGAGGTGGGTAGGGGGTGGAGTCAAGGGTGACTTGGAAGGGAGGAGTTCCTGCACCTATTCTCTGAGAAAAAAAGCCCTGATCCTTGATCGTCCTCGTTTTCCTGCTTGGATCCAACCCAAGAACTTCACACAAAGATTCCCAGCAAGGTGACAACAGAATGTAATTGTATCTATTCAAATCTGCAAAAATTAAGAGCAATCGTGGTATCAAAGTTCCTAATTTAAAAAATATATTTATTTGCCACTAAAGGTACAGCAGGATGGTGCTAAGGGGGTTGCAGGGGTTAATCATTTAAAGACATGTTATAGTTATTTCTCCATGCAGCTAGTGAGCTATGATTTGTCCTTTAAGCCATAATTATTATTGTATCCCCATTCTGTCACCAGAAACATGTCTTAAGTATGACCTTTCTCCTTCCTAATTAATTGCATACATGCTGTGATAATCTACAACCACCATGGTCCCTCTGGCAGGAAAGATCTCCTGGCTTTATGTAATCTGTATCCAATAATCACCAAGGCCTTCATAGAGTCATTTATAATGACCAACTGCAGTGAAAATATGTGTATGTTTCTGGTTATACTAGCATGCATGTACAGTTGAAGCGCATTTATATTGTTCATTAATCATTCTCCTTTGGCCTTTTAAGCTTTTTTTTGAATGCAGAATTTACATTTCGCAAAGAACCAGTACTAAAACCTTCTTTTGGGTAAGAAAAACAATTTTTTGGTGATATTTTCTGGCCCTTGTTCCAAAAGTAAAGCCCTGTACACACGATTGGATTTCCTATGGTTTTTAAACCGATGGATTTTTCCATTGGAAATCCGATGAAGCTGACTTCCATCAGTCTTGCCTACACACCATCAGTCAAAAAACCGACCGTTCCAAACGCCGTGACGTAAAACACTCCGAAGAGCCGAGAAAAATGAAGTTCAATGCTTCTGAGCATGCGTGGGTTTTTTATCCGATGGAGTTCCCCACAGACGATAGTAATTTGCTATCGGTTTTTTAACCTTTGGATAAATTTAAAACATGTTCTATTTTTAAACACCGATGGAAAAAAGACCGATGGGGCCCACACACGATCGGTTTGTCCGATGAAAAAAGTCCACCTATCGTGTGTACACGGCTTAACTCTCCACTATAATTTCCCCTCTATTCTACTTTAGCAAAACAAGATGTCCCTTGTATCAACACACTCTATCACTTTGCATGCCTAAGCAAGCGCTATAGCCTCTGATTTCAGATGAGACCCAACAAAGTGGAGTGTCTCTGCAAAAACACTTTTGTAACTGCAACCAAGAGATAGGACATTTCATGTACAAGACCTATATATAAGTTAAGGGCAACTGATAGTTATATATATATATATATATATATATATAACTAACAGTATTGGGACACCTGCCTTTACACGCACATAAACTTTAATGCCATTCTAGTCTTAGTCCGTAGGGTTCAATATTGAGTTGGCCCACCCTTTGCAGCTATACCAGCTTCAACTCCTCTGGGAAGGCTGTCCACAAGGTTTAGGAGAGTGTCTATGGGAATGTTTGACCATTCTTCCAGAAGCGCATTTGTGAGGTCTGGCACTGATGTCTCCGCTCTAATTCATCCCAAAGGTGTTCTATTGGGTTGAGGTGCAGGACTCTGTGCAGGCCAGTCAAGTTCCTCCACCCCAAACTCACTCATGCATGTCTTTATGGACCTGCACTGGCATGCAGCCATGTTAAAACAGGAAGGGGCCATCCCCAAACTGTTTCCACAAAGTTGGGAGCATAAAATTGTCCAAAATGTCTTGGTATGCTGACGCTTTAAGAGTTCCTAACCCCCGGAAAACAACCCCACACCATAATCCCACCTCCACCAAATGACTTGGACCAGTGCACAAAGAAAGGTCCATAAAGACATGTATGAGCGAGTTTGAGGTGGGGGAACATGACTGGCCTTCATAGAGTCCTGACCTCAACCTGATAAAACACCTTTGGGATGGATTAAAGTAGAGGCCAGGCCTTCGCATCCTCATCCACATACAAATGCTCTTCTGGAAGAATGGTCAAACATTCCCATAGACACACTCCTAAACCTTGTGGACGGCCTTCCCAGAAGAGTTGAAGCTGTTATAGCTGCAAAGGGCGGGGCCAACTCAATATTGAACCCTACGGACTAAAACTGGGATGCCATTAAAGTTCATGTGCGTGTAAAGGCAGGTGTCCCAATACTTTTGGTAATATAGTGTGTATATATCTATATATAGATATATATATAGATATAAATACAGTCATGGCCAAAAATATTGACACCCCTGCAATTCTGTTAGATAATGCACCACTTCGCCCAGAAAATTGTTGCAATTAGCCAAATCTGACACATTCCATGCAAAACTCCAAAAATGGACTGGACAAAATTATTGCCACCCTCAATTTAATATTGGGTAGCACACCCCTTGGAAGAAATAACTGAAATCAATCGCTTCCTGTAACCATCAATGAGTTTCTTCCTACCTCTCTACTGGAATTTTGGACCACTCTTCTTTCGCCAACTGCTCCAGGTCCCTTAGATTGGAAGGGTTCCTTTTCCCAATTGCTGTTTTGAGATTACTCCACAGGTACTCCATGGGACTTTGATCTGGACTCATTGGTGGCCAGTTCAGTACTCCCCAGCGTTTTGTCTTAAACCATTTCTGGGTGCTTATTGATTTGTGCTTTGGGTCATTGTCCTGCTGTAAAATCCATGACCTCTGACAGAGACCCAACTTTCTGAAACTGGGCCATACATTGCACCCCAGAATTCTTTGGTAGTCTTCAGATTTCGTAATGCCATGCATACGGTCAAGACATTTAGTGTCCGAAGAAGCAAAGAAACCCCAGAGGCCTCATTTCTTTTTTTGAAAACACTAGAATGCTGAGCTTTACCAAAAATCTGTAATTTTGTTTCATCTCTCCAGAGTATATTCTCCCAAAAAGGTTTTTGCCTTCCTCAGGTACGTTTTGGCAAACTCTTTTAATTAATTTTTCTCTTTCATCCACGTCCATGGAAATTAGCTACAGTGCCACGGGCTGTAAACTTCTTGACATTGTTTCGCACAGTGGACACAGGAACATTAGGATCTCTGGAAATGGACTTGTAACCTTGAGATTGTCCATGGTTATCCACAATTTTTGTTCTCAAATCCTCACAGAGTTCTTTGCTGCTCCTTCTCTTCTCCATGCTCCGCGTGGCACACAACGGAAAGGTTGAGTCAAATTTTCACCATTTTAATTGGTTGCCGCAGTAGTGTATTTAGGTTTTGTGCTGCCCTAGGCCTGACTAAACTCGTGCACCCCATAATTTAAATATGACCCACCCCTTCCTGTCAAGGCCACACCCCTTTCTGTTTAAGTCCCGCCCTGAAATTTTGGAGTGGGGACACTAGTTCTTAGGGCCTGGGGAGGGGCAATGGATTCCCTTAATTTGCATAGATTTCCTCTCACTTCCTGTTTGGCTATGGGGCAGGAAGTGAAGGGAAATCTCTGCAATGGGACAGGGATGGTAAAAAATAAACTGACAGAGGCTTAACCCTCCCTTACTCTAACCAAAATGAAAAAAAATAAAGTGTTGCCTATAGTTCTACTTTAAGCACAAATTTCGGATAATTTTATGGAGAGGACTAAGAAGATATAACCATGCCAATGGTGCAGCAGAAAACGTATAGCACAGTCAGTGAGGAAGGCTTGTGGTCCAGGATGATAGGACGGCCAAAATTAGAAGCAGCCCCCCCCCCAACAGTTGCAGGATGCCGGCTGCCCGCATGCCGGAAGCAGTGCGGCCGCTTTATGGAGGCGCTAGACTAATTTGCCTCTCAGCCTAGTCTGCCCCATAAGACTGGTGCTACACTAACAGTGTAGCGCAAGCCGGAGGGGACTCTTTCCATGCTGCCCCCTGCAAAGTGCTGCCCTAGGCCTGGGCCTTGTTGGCCTAGGCCAGGATACAGCTTTGGGTTGCCGGTGGGATTCCTATATTGTCAGCACCTGTTAACTGATACAGGTGAGTATAATTACAAATTACAGGAGCATCACAAACTTGGAATGCAATTATTTCTTACAATTTTGAGAAGGTGCCAATAATTTTGTCCAGTCCATTTTTGGAGTTTTGTGTGGAATGTGTCAGATTTGGCTTTGTGTTTCTCCACTCTTTTGTGTTATACCAATACAAATAAAAGAAATAAGCATGAGAATGCCTAAAAATGTGTAAATACAATAATTTGCTGGGCGTGCCAATATTATATATATATATATATTGTATATATCATAGAGTTTAGCACCCTGGACAGTTCACCATGGTAAGTGTACTGTATCTGGGATCAGGAACCTGGACAATTCTTGATGTGAATCAAAGAGCAGAACCTTAGACAGTTCTCTTACATAAAGTTCTTTACACCTAACTGTATCTGCAAATATGGGTCTGGACTTTTCATGTAAAAGTCATATACAGCCGTGACCAAAAAGTTTTGAGAATGACACAAATTTAAATTTTCACTAAGTCTGCTGCCTCAGTTTTTATGATGGCAAATTGCATTAACTCCAGAATGTTACGAAGAGTGATCAGATGAATTTCAATTAATTGTAAAGTCCCTCTTTACCATGAAAATTAACTAAAAAAAAATTCTCAAAAGTTTTGGCCACGGCTGTATTTAAGATAAGGGCACGTGAGCATCCTGATAAAAGTATCTGGAATTAGGATTCTGGCTAATTCAGGTACAAAAATGTGAATCAAAGATCAGAACCTTGGAGAGTTCTCTTACATACATTTTTTTCCATGTAACTATATCTGCAATTAGGACCCTGATCTTTTCATGCATAAGGCATGTAAGACATCTAAGAAAAGGGCATTTTGAAATGGGAAGGCGGGACTTTAAAGGTACCAGAAATAGAAAAACATCTCAGTTTTATAAAAATATATAAATTTTATTTTATTTATATTTAGTTTCTTTTAAAATATAATAGCTGTTCATAAAGACATATCATCCAAATAACATGTACAACCACTTCTCACTCTACATGTTTCGCTCAGAAGAGCTTCCTCAGGAGTTTTCGGAAGTGTTGCATGAAGTTTAAATACTACAAAAGAAACAATAAGCATAAAAAGGATTATACCGTATAACACGCACCCCAAGTTTAGGAGGGAATTTTAAGGAGAAAAACTTTTAGGAGGGAAGTTTAAGGGAAAAAAACTTACATTTAAATGCCCATCAATGCAGTGTCATCAGTGTCCATCTGCAGCCTTGTCCATCATTGCAGCCTTGCCCAGTGTCCATCATTGCAGCCTTGCCCAGTGCCTTTGCAGCCTTGCCCAGTGCCTTTGCAGCCTTGCCAGTCTCTTTGCAGAATTGCCCTGATTTAAAATTGGCGCCGATTTCCGCTGACTGTGAGCGGAGAGGAGCGAGCAGACCCGAGATACAGAAAGCCGAGTGTACTTCGGCTAGATTCGGCTCTGCTCACAGTCCCGCCCATCTCCACTGATTGCGAGAGGAGAGGAGCGAGCGCCGCTGACATACAGAAAGCCGAGTGTATTTCGGCTTGACTCGGCTCTGCTCACAGTCAGGGGCGGGGCTGCGAGAGGAGCCGAGACTAGCCGAAGTACACTCGGCTTTCTGTATGTCAGCGGCGCTCGCTCCTCTCGCAATCACTGGAGGTGAGCGTGACTGCGAGAGGAGCCGAGTAAAGGCCAGTGTACTTCGGCTTTGTGTATCTCGGCTCCGCTCGCTCGTTTCCTCAGAATCAGCGGGGGATCGGCGGGGATTGGCGTATAAGACGCACCCACGATTTCCCCCTGATTTTAAGGGGAGAAAAGTGCGTGTTATACGCCAACAAATACGATACTTAACAATTTTTGATAGAAAAAAACTGTCAAAAACAATTATTCATACAAAAAAAGATCAGAAACTTGATTAAATAAACAATGAAAAGGGCAATGAATAGTTCATGTGCAGAAAGTGTTGTCTAGGATCAGCACCCTGGACAGTTCACCAGCATAACTGCATCTTGGATCCTGGACCTATGCATACTAGCTCATTATGCCTTTGTCTTGCAGTTTTTTTTTTTATATTTTTTATATTGGGTTTACAACCACTTTAACCACTTCAATACAGGGCATTTTTCCCCTCTTCTAGCCCAGGACAATTTTCATTTTACAGCGCTGTCGCACTTTGAATGACAATTGCGCAGTCATGCAATACTGTACTCAAATGAAATTTTTATGTTTTTTTTCTCCCCACAAATAGAGCTTTCTTTTGGTGATATTTGATCACCTCTGCGGTTTTTATTTTTTGCGCTATAAACAAAAGCAAAGTAACAAGTTTGAAAAAAACACAATATTTTTTACTTTTTGCTATAGAAACTATCCCGTTTAAAAAAAAAAAAAATGTCCTCAGTTTAGGCCGATACGTATTCTTCTACATATTTTTGTTTAAAAATCGCAATAAGCGTATATTGATTGGTTTGCCCAAAAGTTATAGCGTCTACAAAATAGGGGATATATTTATGGCATTTTTTTTTTTTACTAGTAATGGCGGTGATCTGCGATTTTATTGCGACTGCGATATTGCGGCAGACACATCGGACACTTTTGACACTATTTTGGGACCATTCACATTTATACAGCGATTAGTGCTATAAAAATGCACTGATTACTGTATAAATGTGACTGGCAGGGAAGGGGTTAACACTAGGGAGCGAGGAAGGGGTTAAATGTGTATCCTAGGGAGTGATTCTAACTGTAGGGGGCGGGGACTCACAAGTGGAGGAGACCAATCGGTGTTCCTCTGTACTAGGAACTAGACTTGTGCACAACGGAAAAATTTGTTTAGTTTAGTTTAGTTTCTTTTCGGTCCTGTTGATTCGTAATCATACGTAATTTTGCTAAACGTGATTTTTCGTGTTCGGACTAATTCGTATTTTCGCAAGCGACATTTTTCGTTGAATCGGAATGATTCGTATTAATGTAAGCCTTATTTTTCGTTGATTTATAATTCGTACTTTCGGTAGAGTACATTGTTTTTCGTTGATTCTGGACACAACTCCTACTTTCCTAACTTTTTTTTTGGTTCGTTGGTTCCTAATTTTCCGTGTCTCTCTCACAATGGCGCTGCCTAACGTGCTTCGAATGGATTTGTACTTTTTTAAATACATTGCGGTTATTTGTAGCGATTCGAAATCTCGTATTTTACTTTAGTTTTTTATATGCGGCTATAGCCTCCGCCCCTGTACACCATTTTGAGAGGGAGTTCAGCACGGTGAGGGAGAAGCAGAGAGCAGAGCAGAGTGTTATTGTGCTTCGAATGGATTCGTACATTCGTAACTTTTTTTTGTTTGTTGATTCGTAATTTTCCGTGACGGATCACAAAAAGTCGACTTGCTGTTGTTTTAGGCCGCATTAACGCAACAACAAATTATGCCGAAGGCATTCGGGCATTCGCTATTTGCGATATCATTTATTTCGGATTCGGTTTTATTCGTAATTGCTTTATTCGGAAATTCGAATGCTTCCGAACGTTGCTAAATTCGTACGAATGTCGTTTTGTTACAAAACGAATTACACAAGCCTACTAGGAACACACATCGGTCTCCTCACCTCTGACAGGATGTGGATTTGTGTGTTTACACACACAGATCCACGTCCTTGGCAGTGTCACCGTCAATCGAGGGTTGCCTGGTGGAAATCATGGCCGCCGGGCACGCGCCCCAGCTCCCGAGCGACGCGGCGCGCGCACACCCCCTAGACGGCAGTGAAGCCCAGGACGTCAAATGACTATAGCTGGGATGTCAAGTGGTTAATAGTTCATGTCCAGAAAGTATTATCTGGGATCAGCACCCTGGACAGTTCACCAGCATAAATGCATCATTGTACAATGAAACTAAACCAAGGATCATGACCTTGGACAGTTCTCTTATGTAAAGTTCTTTACACATAACTGTATTAAAGAAGGCATATATCAAATATAAAGAGAAATAAAAGGTCAATGTACAGAAAGTATAATTGAGATCAGCATCCCATATATATTTTAAAGAAGGAATGCTTAAATGTGCATCCTCACAGGGTGACACTGTGGATGCACTGGTATAAATGTGCCAACATCCCGATAATAATGGAGGAACACTGATTAAACTAAAAGATGGACTTTAAACGGCACATAGGTAATATGGTAATATACAGAAAATGTCATTTGTAATAAACATTAATACATGACCCGGAGTAGAGCTAAAATCTCACTTCCAAAATCTACAGTGGTAAACATAGACTCAAAATGGTTGTAAGAGGTATATATCTAACAATCAAAAATTGCATTTGGTGAAACGATATATAACGTCTATAGCTATACAAACCTGGAGGAATTCCCCTGTCTGCTTACCAGCAACCTGTGCCTCAATAAATTACCCTGCTGTTTGTTTTAATATGATTTATACTTAAAGGGGTTGTAAAGGTTCGTTTTTTATTTTCTAAATAGGTCCCTTTAAGCTAGTGCATTGTTGGTTCACTTACCTTTTCCTTAGATTTCCCTTCTAAATATTTTTTTTCTTTGTCTGATTTTCTCACTTCCTGTTTCTCCTCACTGAACTTCACACCATCATCCGAGTGGTGTTGAGTCATCCAGAACAGCTTACTGAACAGCTTACTGAGGAGGAACAGGAAGTGAGAAATTCAGACAAAGAAAACAAAGAAAATAAATATTTAGAAGGGAAATCAAAGGAAAAGGTAAGTGAACCAACAATGAACAATGCACTAGCTTAAAGGAACCTATTCAGAAAATAAAAAACCGAACCTTTACAACCCCTTTAACCAACTGGCTACTTTCTATAAAGCGTCAGTGTACTGGTACTCAGGGCCGTTTTGCACCTCCAAATATGGCCTGTTTACTATTATGCTCCTGAAGAAGCGCCACGTCACACGAAACATGTAGAGCAGAGCAAGACTACGTTTCTGTATATTGGACCCAGGACTAAGGCTACCCACTCCCTTTATATATCGTTCCACCAATTGCAATTTTTGATTGTTAGATATATACCTCTTACAACCATTTCGGGTCTATGTTTACCACTGTAGATTTTGGAAGTGAGATTTTAGCACTACTCCGGGTCATGTATTAATGTTTATTACAAATGACATTTTCTGTATAATGTAATTTTATAGTTTTTCTACAAATAAAATACCCCTAGATTTTTTACCATATTACCTATGTGCTGTTTAAAGTCCATCTTTTAGTATAATCAGTGTTTCAGCATCCCATGTAGTTCACCAGTATAAGTGTATTTAGGATCAGGAGGACCCTGGACAATTCATGTACAAAAACGTAAATCAAAGAAAGACCGGAACCATAGACAGTTCTTTTACATAAAGTACTTTACACACAACATATATATCTAAGACACGGGCAATGAATAGTTTATGTGCAAAAAGTTATCTGGGATCAGCACCCTGGACAGTTCACCAGCATAAGAGGATCTTGGCTCAGCACCCTGTACAGAAAAATTAACAAAAGATCAGGACCATGGACAGATTTATATACTGTATATCTAAGATAAAAAGAGTAAATAGCTAAAGCGGAGTTCCACCACATTTTTTTTTTTTTTAAGTCAGCAGCTACCAATACTGCAGCTGCTGACTTTTAAAATAAGGACACTTACCTGTCCAGGGCACCCGTGATGTCGGCACGCGAAGCAGATCTGGCCCTCGGCTCTCGAGTGGATTCCCTTATCTTCGGTAAGGGAATCAGAAAGTGAAGCCTTTTGACTTCACAGCCTGGTTCCCTACTGCGCATGCGCGAGTCACGCTGCGTGATCCCACTGGTCCTTGCTGTCTTCTGGGACCTGTGTGTCTCCCAGAAGACAGCGGGGGGGCGGAGGAGGCACCGGTGTCCTGCGGATAATGACCCCCCTTGTACTGCGCAGGCGCAGCTCTTGCGCAGTACGAACCACAACGGAGCCGCCGAAAATAGCCGAAGTTGAACAGCTGTGAGTCAGCTGTACACGGCGCCTGCGCAATGACCACGACATTGTGCCAGATGCTGACGCACGCTCCCGATGCTTGCGCTACTCTGCAAGGGGCGGGTGTATTACTGTTATATGGTGTAAGGGGCGGATGGCTACAGAAGAGGCCAAATTTTAAATTGATGGGCAGAGCTGATAACTTAAATAGGTCGTGCAAACCCGCCCATCAACATTGCAAAACCCGCCCTTTATTTGTTTAAACACGCCCCGCAAAGACGTGTAGTTTATTGTTAATACCACCCCCAAGTTATCAGCTCTGCCCATCAATTTAAAATTCGGCCTCTTCTGTAGCCATCCGCCCCTTACATGATATAACAGTAATACACCTGCCCCTTGCAGAGTTGCACGAGCATTGGGAGCGTGCAGCAGCGTCGTCGCCATTGCGCAGGCGCCGTGTGCAGCTGACTCACAGCTATACATCTTCGGCTATTTTTGGTGGCCCCGTTTTGGTTCGTACTGCGCAAGAGCTGCGCCTGCGCCGTACAGGGGGGTCATTATTCGCCAGGGGGACCTTTATCGGCAGAACACCGGACGTGGCGTAGATATCCGTGGATACTTTGGCTATCTATGCCCGGAAGTGGGAGCAAAATACCTGGATTATACAGTCATCTTCTACCCCCTCCCCCTGAAAGGTGCCAAATGTGACACCGGAGGGGGGAGGATTCCGAAAAGTGGAAGTTCCATTTTTGGGTGGAACTCCGCTTTAAAGAGAAAGTAAACCCTCTTTTTTTTTTCCTGAAAAAAAATAAACCCTGCAAGAGAAAGGCATAATGAGCTAGTATGCATAGCATACTAGCTCATTATGTGGCACTTACCTGAAATCGAAGCCCCCGCAGTGGTTCTCGGTCACCTCCACCGCCGCCGCCATCTTGCCTCGATGTCCCGTCACTGCCGTCAGTGTATTGCCGCTCCTGCGCTGTGATTGGCCGGAGCAATGATGACATCACACGCATGCGCGCTCGGGCCGGCAAAAACCCATTCAGAAAACCGGCAATGAAGCCGGCCCGCTAGTGTGCATGCGTGTGACGTCATCGGCGCATCGGTTTATAGTAAATATCTCCTTAACCATGTAGGTTAAGGAGATATTTCTTGCACCTACAGGTAAGCCTTGATCTAGGCTTACCTGTAGGTGCAAGTTGCAAGAGTGGGTTTACAACCCCTTTAATGCACAGAAAGTACAACTGAGATCAGCACCCTGGACAGTTGCTCAGTATAAGTGTATTAAGAACCAGGACCATGGACAGTCCATGTACAAGATTTAGGCCTCGTACACATGACCGAGTTTCTCGGCAAGAACCAGCAAGAAACTTGCTGGCAGAGATGTCTTGCCGAGAAACTCGTTCGTGTGTATGGTTTCTCGTCAAGAAAACCGACAAGTAATCTCGACGAGAAAATAGAGAACCTGCTCTCTATTTTCTCGTTGAGATTCTCGTCAGCCTGTTTCTCGACAAGAAAAGTGAGTGTGTACACTTACCTGTCCTCTGGGAAGCCCGCGCATGTTCGAAATGAATTTGACGCATGCGCGGTAGCTTCCTAGGCATAGGTAGGGTATACCAAGATGGCGGCGACGGCATCGAATGTGACGAGCGCATGCTCGTCGTAGTCGATGACGTCACCGCGTACGCTCCATTCAAAGAACCGCGGGTTCTTTGAATCGAGCGTCTGTACACTTGGCCGGGACAAGTTTCTTGTCCAAGGATCTCGTCAAAAAAAACAACATGTTTTTTTCAACGAGAAACTCGGCCGTGTGTACGAGGCTATACAGTTTGTCTATGGCAGCCTTTCTCAATCTTCTCAACACAGAGAAACCCTAGAAATAATTCTCCGGTCTCAGGGAACCCTTGCTAAAAATTTGAAATCTACAACTCATGATACCTTAGTGTGATGGTCAGTGGGAAGGATGGTCCTTACATGTCAGGTCATTGGGAAGAATTACCTACTTACAGATGGCTAAAAAGATCACTGGTGTGAGTGGGAACTTATCTGAGAGGCAGAAATTGCCCAATGCTGAAGGAACCCCTAGTAACCTCTGGAGAAACCTTATGCCTCGTTTCCACTGAGCGAATCGGTTCGGTACGGTTCGGTACGGTACGCTATTTTGGGTGTTTCCATTATGAAAGCGTGCCATAAAACCGAACTGTACCGCACCATTCAGGGTCCTGCTTCAGATGTGGGGCCATAGAAAATGGAACGGTTCGGTTAGGGCGGAGCTACAATACATTCCACTGATTGGCGGACACGCTAGGCATTTTTTCTAAACCCTGAATGGTCCCTGATGGTCCGACTTGCCGTGGAAACGCTCACCAGAAAAGACTGGACCATTCAAACCGTTCCAAACTGTACTGACCCGAACCGTTCCGTTCAGTGGAAACAAGACAATAGAGTTCCATGGAACCCTGGTTGAGAATCACTGGTCTAAGATAAGGACAATGAATATGTTATGTACTGTAGTAAAGTCTTGTACCATGTCACCATTGATTAATGCAAGAAGTTTAGTGTTTAAGTTGTGCCCTATATTGGAAACTCGATTTATTAAAGCCCAACACCAGGAAAGGTAAAAATGATCTCTTGCAGTGGGGCTGCAACTGCACTTTGGGGGGGGGGTTAATTGTTCATTTAGGTTACGAGGACTTAGAATAGAAGATCTACTTTCCCAATTCTCTGATCCTCCACACGGCTGGGCCGGTCTCTATAGTGTCTTTTCCCCATCCACTAACAATTAGAAAATAAAACAAACACTCTCAAAATGAAAACATTTGACCAACATTCTGCTAGTGTATGGCCAGCTTGAGATAAATGTTTATGTACGAGATTATACCTGAGACCAGCACCCCCAACAGTTCAACAGTGTAAGTGCATTGGGTTCAGGAGCCTGGAAAATGAATGCACAAAAAATGTAATCAAAGTTTGCCCTTGCCATTTCTATTACAAAAAAAAAATACTATACACAGTCATGTATCTATAACCAGGACCTTGGACAGTTCAAGTACAAAAAACAAGACCCTGCCTTTTACAACATAAGTATTTCAAAATGATGATGATGATTGTTATAATTATGTTGTATTATTTCATAAGTAGTAGTAGTATTTTTGTTGTTTCTGTTCTTTTTTTATCATATTTTTATTCTTTTTTGTTTGTATTACTTTATTTTCTGTAAATACAAAAAATAGCAATCACAAGAAATTATAATACATATTTAATTTGTTTTATTCCTATTATTATTTGTATTATTATACATATATGATTATTATTATTATTAGTAGTAGTAGTAGAAGTAGTAGCAGTAGTGTTTATTATAAGTTAAACGTTTATATTTGTATTATTATTTTTATTATTTTCTTTTTTCTATTATGATAAGCAATGTTTGTTATAAGTTAAATGTTTATATTTGTATTATTATTTTTATTATTTAATTTTTCTATTATAAGTAATGTTTATTATAAGTTAAATGTTTATATTTTATTATTATTTTTATTATTTTCTTTTTCTATTATGATAAGTCATTTTTATTAAATATTAAATGTTTATATTTGTATTATTATTTTTATTATTTTCTTTTTATATTATGATAATTAATGTTTATTATAAGTTAAATGTTTATATTTGTATTATTATTTTCTTTTTTTATTATTATAAGTGATGTTTACCATAAGTTAAATGTTTATATTTTTATTATTATTTTCTTTTTCTATTATGATAAGTAATGTTTACCATAAGTTAAATGTTTATATTTTTATTATTATTTTATTTTACTATTATGATAAGTAATGTTTATTATAAGTTAAATGTTTATATTTTTATTATTATTTTTATTATTTTATTTTTTTATTATTATAAGTAATGTTTACCATAAGTTAAATGTTTATATTTGTATTATTACTTTTATTATTATTTTTTTCTATTATGATAAGTAATGTTTATTAAAAGTTAAATGTTTATATTTTTATTATTATTATTATTATTATTTTCTTTTTTTATTATTATAAGTAATGTTTATTATAAGTTAAATGTTTATTTTTATTATTATTTTTATTAAATAATAATAAATAGACTCCCTGCAGAGGTGGTTCTGGCCAGCTCAGTAGATTGCTTTAAGAAAGGCCTGTATTCTTTCCTAAATATCCATAATAGAACTGGGTACTGACATTTATAGGTAAAGTTGATCCAGGGAAAATCTAATTGCCTCTCGGGGGGATCAGGAAGGAATTTTTTCCCCTGCCGTAGCAACTTGGATCATGCTCTTCTGGGGTTTTTTGCCTTCCTCTGGATCAATTGTGGGTATAGAATTAGGTATATGGGATTGTATGATATTATTTTATTTTTTTATGTTTGAACTGAAGGACGTGTGTCTTTTTTCAACCTGACTAACTATGTAACAATGTAACTATATGTATTATTTTATTTTTCTATTATGATAAGTAATGTTTATTATATGTTAAATGTTTATATTTGTATTATTATTTTTATTATTTTTGTTTTTGTTATTATAAGTAATGTTTACCATAAGTTAAATGTTTATATTATATTTATTGTCTTTATTATTTTCTTTTCTGTAAATACAAAAACATATAATATATATATATATATATATATATATATATATATATATATATATAGTATATACTCGAGTATAAGCCGAGTTTTTCAGCACATTTTTTTGTGCTGAAAATGCCCCCCTCGGCTTATACTCGAGTCACCTTTTTTCGCCTGATCTCCCGGAATTTGGGGACCCGGTACTGGCCGGCCGTAGGTGCCCTGGACCCCAAACTTGGCACACATGTAGCTCCATTTCTCTTCTATAAGTGTGCAAAGTTTTTTGTCTGGAAGACCTACGGCCGGGGAGCACCGATTTTTCAAACCCGGGCACCCCTTCCATAGACTCCTATGTTAAACTGTAATTTCTCCAGTGATTTTGGGGACCCGGTACCGGCCGGTTTTAGGTCTCCTGGACCCCAAACTTGGCACACATGTAGCTCCATTTCTCTTCTATAAGTGTGCAAAGTTTTTTGTCTAGGAGACCTACGACCGGGGAGCACCGATTTTTCAAACCGGGCACCCCTTCCATAGACTCCCATGTTAAACGTTAGTCTAGTCATGGACACAGTGAGGCATGGGTACAGTGAGGCATGGACACAGTGAGGCAAAGTGAGGCACAGTGAGGCATGCAGATGGACACCCTAGGCTTATACTCGAGTCAATACGTTTTCCCAGTTTTTGTGGTAAAATTAGGTGCCTCGGCTTATATTCGGGTCGGCTTATACTCGAGTATATACGGTATATCATTGTTATTATTACTATTATTATTGTTGTTGTTGTTGTTGTTGTTATTATTATTATTATCATTACCCTCCTTGTTGATAGGTTTAGAGATAATTTTAGACCAATTACAAGAGAGAAAGCATTTATTATTGTTAATAGGCAATTAAATAATGATGCTGCCTTGTTTACAGTGGATTGTGTGACAACGTTATCACATACAGAAATAAGTAAATTATATGAGATAAAGAAATGGGAAATGAGGGTCAAAGTATAGGAAAAGAGAATCTATTTTTAGAATTTCTCAATGCAAATGTCTATCGCTTCCACGTTTCGGACGTTGATCGGCCTCCCCCGGTACAGTTCTAAGATAATATCTCCTGTTTTGTGTTGAAACTTCCATAACATTATAGGTCCCGTATCATATACTTGACCTCAGAAAACTGAACTGATGCTTGCTGTGACATTAATGATCATCGCAACAATATACCAGAGAGAACAAAGACAAAGGGGTCAATTTTTTTTACTAGCGACTGCACAAGTGGGACTGGAAGCTCACATCAGTACACCTAGATACCTTGATTACTTACCATTGCCATGTTAAAAATCAATAAACCCTTCAAGGTCTGAAGGCTGGAAACATGAAACTGTTCTCGGGGGAGCGAGCTGGAGAAAATAGCCACATCTGTTTAGAATTTGGGCTGAGCACTACAACAAAAAAACAAAACATAAAGTTATATACAAAGGAATACAGACAATACTTCTAAGAATAAAGGAACACGTTAATATGCTTGAGGGGGGTAAAGGATTTTTTTTTTTTTGTTATTGTTTTTTTTTTTTTTGTTTTTTGTTTTCGTTTTACTGTTTATGGTACAATAAGATGTTCTTCTACCGAGTCCCAGCCTATTGATCAAATCAATTCTTCAACGTCATTGGGAAAAATAGGGACCAAAGCGTTTGTTCAGCTGCTATTAATGTTCACTTCTAAATCAAATCCCAAGGTGGCCTTGGGAAACCAGGCCGCCGAGCCATACTCCAGCTAAAAAAAAAAGTGTAAATGAATAACATGTTCTCTAGATAACAGTGCTGGAATAAGAGATTGTAACAAAAATAAATAAATAAAATATGATGTTAATATCTATGTGGGGGGAGAGACCATGTCACAATCAAAAATAAAAATAAAAAATCTTGACACCACCCCCCATTATATCGTAAGGGAAAAGGAGAACCCCAAGTCCGCAATCAAAGGAGCCTGGTGTAGGGGGATGTTTTGGTGTGTCATATAAAACATATTTTATTATTATTATTAGTCATTATAAATATGTTTCAGTGTCTTATATTATACACAAAATATATATATATATATATATATATATATATTGTGACAGCAGGAAGGTAAAGTCACCTGGTTGCATCCAGGGGGGTAGATATATTTCGCCCAGATTCAGGCTTTACGCTGACTTATACAGCTAGGTGGAGAGTTGTATAAGCCCAGCTGAGACTAGTGGGCTCATTGATGACTCATACCTCTAGGGAGAGGGCTGGGCGTCGTGCAGACAGGGAGTTGATGAGGCCAGCTGAAGCTTGTCAGCTCATTAAGGCCTCTATAAAAACTCCCAGATTCATTAGATGTTAGCTCATGCCTGGAACCAGACCTGTGTGGACTGTCTAGGGAGAGTGAACCCCTGTGCGGTGAGACAAAGCCTGTGTGGCTATTTGCTTGGACATTTAAAACCAGGGACTAGGACAGCACTAGGCTGATCCCAGTCGTTAGTTAGGAAACCTGTATGTTTAGTCAGAGGTCAAGTTGACCAGGATTTATTTTGTTTGTTTTTTTTGCTTTGCTGTGTTTTTGTCACTGTAAATAGAAAATAAACGGCACCTTTTTGATTTTGAAAACCACAACCTCCGTCTGCTGGGCCTGTTTTTGTGTGGGGAGCCCATCCCGGGGGTCACACACACCCGCTGCCGAGCTAACCCCCTCACAGTTGGTGGAGAATGCAGGCAGTTTTTTTTTAAGCCAGCATGGAGGAGATACTGAAGCAGCTGGCTCTAGCAAATGCCAATCAACAGCAGACAAATGCAGGTTTGCAAAAGAGCCTTGCAGCTCATCAACAGAGCCTTGCAGCTCAACAACAGAACTTCGCAGCCCAGCAGCAAGCTCATCAACAGAGCCTTGCAGCCCAGCAGCAAGCTCACCAACAGAGTCTGGAAGCTCAGCAACAAGCCCAGCAGCAATCTGAGGCCCGCTTCATAGACCTGTTACAGAAGCAAGAGCAGAGACTACAACAAATGGAAGCAGTAATGCAGCAACGTCCGCAGACCAGTGAGGAAAGCCGTCCCACTAATACCGCGTCCTTTGGGGTGAGTCGTTTATTGACAAAAATGACTGGAGAGGATGATCCAGAGGTATTTTTGACCACGTTTGAAAGGACTGCTGAAAGAGAAAAGTGGCCTGAGGAGCAGTGGGCTGGACTGGTGGCTCCTCTGTTAACGGGTGAATCGCAGAAAGCTTACTATGACCTAGAGCCTGACCAAGCAAAAGACTATGTGATGCTAAAAGCTGAAATATTGGCAAGGCTGGGTGTCACCCTGGCTGTCCGGGCTCAGCGTGTGCATAACTGGACTTTCCAGCTTGGAAAACCCCCCAGGTCTCAAATGTATGATCTCATTCACCTGAGCAGAAAGTGGCTACAGCCAGAGACTTTGTCCGCACCAAAGATTGTGGAACGTGTTGTAATGGATCGGTTTTTGAGAGCTCTTCCTACTGCCATCCAAAAGTGGGTAAGCCATGGAGACCCAGAGACGGCCGATGGTCTTGTGGATCGTGTGGAGAAATACTTGGCTACAGAGAACCTGACGGCCTCTTCCAGAGACACTCGGACTTTCCACCCTAAGACCAGACCATCCCCAGGGGCGGATAAGATGATTCCAAGGGGTAAGGGTGGAGAGAGTGAGAGGGTGGGAGCTCTACCCCAAGTTTGGCGAGAACAGCCTGGGAAATCAGCGGCTCAAGAGGCGGCAAGAAGGATCATTTGCTACCGCTGCCGGCAAGCGGGACATATTGCAGCAAATTGCCCGGTTTTGGAGGAACCCATGCAGTGTGACTTTCTGACGGGCAGACGTCAGTCGCTGTGTGCGACAGTCGCATGCACTGCCATTCGGGGAACTGAGAAACATTTATGCAAAATGTGTATTAATGGTAGAAATGTTGTGGTATTGCTGGATTCAGGTAGCCTTGTGACCCTGATAAAGGCTGAATTAGTTAAAACAGAGGTCTCTGGGAATAGCAAGGTAGCTGTTATTTGTGTGCATGGGGACACCCGAGAGTATCCAGTGACTACAGTGTGTTTCGAGACCCCCAAAGGTACCCTTTCTCATCCAGTGGGCTTAGTGTCTCAGTTACCGCATGACGCCATTGTGGGAAGGGATTTTCCGAAGTTCTGGGAACTGTGGGATGATCCTGAGCCCCCCACTGGTGCCCCTATGTACCAGGAATATGATAGCCAGAACTCCTCTGAGAGTGGTGAGGACTCTCCCGAATGTCCCTTGTCAGTATTGGCAGGGGAGACTCAAGAAACTGGAGAGGAGCCCACCTCCTCAGACGAAAACCTACCGTCTGTGGAGTTTTCTGATCTTGAGGTTCACAGGGAAAACTTTGCCACAGAACAGTTGAAAGACCCCGCCCTAATAAAGGCACGGGAAAACGTAGTGAAAATAGATGGCGAGTTAGTGAACCCAGATAATACCTGCACTTACCCATACTTCAGCGTAGAGAAGGACCTACTGTATCGGGTGGCAAAAAGGGCAGAAGAAACCGTTGAGCAGCTTGTGGTGCCCAAACCTTACAGGAAGTTGGTGTTGGAGTTGGCCCATGGGCACATTCTTGGAGGTCATCTGGGGACAGAGAAAACCCGAGAGAGGGTATTACAGAGATTCTATTGGCCTGGGGTGATGAAGGACATAGAAAATTATTGTTCCTCCTGCCCTGTGTGTCAGAGGTCGGCCCCGATGCCACACTTCCGTAGCCCGCTGGTCCCTCTACCCATCATTGAGGTCCCGTTTGAGAGAATCGCAATGGATTTGGTAGGTCCTATAATCAAGTCCGCTAGGGGGCACCAGTACATATTGGTTATAATGGACTATGCCACCCGTTATCCAGAAGCGATCCCTCTCAGAAATACCTCGGCCAAAACCATAGCCAAAGAGCTATCTCTTGTTTTTAGCCGGGTGGGTATTTGTAAAGAACTGCTTACGGACCAAGGTACACCCTTTATGTCCCGGGTTATGAAGGAGCTGTGTAAATTGTTCAAAGTGACGCAATTACGTACATCTGTGTATCACCCCCAAACCGATGGGCTGGTTGAAAGATTCAACAAAACCCTAAAACAAATGTTGAAGAAAGTGGTGGATAGGGATGGAAAGGATTGGGACTGTCTACTTCCTTATTTGATGTTTGCTATTAGGGAGGTGCCCCAATCCTCTACGGGATTCTCCCCCTTTGAGTTACTGTATGGGAGACACCCAAGAGGGCTGTTGGATATTGCCAAGGAAACTTGGGAAAGTGAGAGTTCTCCCCACAGGAGTGTGATTGAGCATGTCGCCCTGATGCAAGATCGAATTGCACAGGTAATGCCCATCGTGAAGGAACATTTGGCCCAAGCGCAGTTGGCACAGCAGAGAGTGTACAACCGTGGAGCCAAGACCCGTACCTTTTCCCCGGGGGATAGGATATTGGTACTTGTCCCTACGGTTGAAAGTAAATTCCTTGCCAAATGGCAAGGCCCCTACGAGATAATGGAAAAAGTGAGCGAAGTGAATTACAAGGTCAGACAACCAGGAAGGCGAAAGCCCGAACAGATCTATCACGTTAATCTGTTGAAAGCCTGGAGGGATAGAGAGTCCCTAGTCGCAGACACTTGGTCACCAGCTCAAACTGGTTGCGTGATTCCTGAGGTTGGAATCGCAGCCACCTTGTCACAACCCCAACAACAGGAGGTTAAGGAGTTTGTGCTTCGCAACAAGGAGGTATTCTCTGAGCTGCCGGGACAAACATCTGGGGTAGAGCATGACATTATTACCCCGCCCGGTGAAAGGGTGAAGTTAAAACCCTATCGGATCCCAGAGGCCCGACGGGAGGCAATACGGGAGGAAGTACAGAAAATGCTGAACTTAGGGGTGATAGAGGAGTCCCAAAGTGATTGGTCTAATCCCATTGTGTTGGTGCCTAAACCGGATGGGAGCTGGCGATTTTGTAACGATTTTCGTCAGTTGAACAAAGTTACAAAATTTGACACCTACCCCATGCCACGTATAGATGAGTTGATCGACCGGCTGGGAACAGCCCGATACATGACGACTCTTGACCTCACAAAAGGGTATTGGCAAATCCCCCTGGCCAAGTCAGCCAAAGAGAAAACCGCATTTGTAACCCCAGACGGGGCGTTCCAATATAAAAGAATGCCGTTCGGGTTACAGAATGCGCCGGCCACATTCCAGCGGAAAATGGACCAGATGCTGAGGCCCCATCGGAAGTATGCTGCGGCTTACCTGGATGACGTAATTGTCCATAGCACAGATTGGGCCTCACATCTGCCAAAAGTGCAAGCAGTCCTGGACTCTGTTCGGGAAGCAGGGTTTACGGCTAACCCCAAGAAGTGTACCATTGGGCAGGAGGAGGCCAAATATCTTGGGTACACCATTGGGAGGGGAGTAATAAAACCCCAACTCAACAAAGTCGAGGCCATCCAGAGTTGGCCACGTCCCAACAGCAAGAAGCAGGTACGAGCCTTTCTGGGAATCGCTGGGTATTATCGGCGATTCATTCCCCACTTTGCTTCTAAGGCTGTGCCCCTAACCAACCTGACGAAGGGGAAAGGGTCGGTCATGATTAAATGGACCCCCGAGGCTGAGGCAGCATTCCAATTCTTGAAACAAGCCTTATGTAGCCAGCCAGTGTTGTACTCACCCGACTTCTCTAGAGACTTTGTCGTACAAAGTGATGCGTCAGATGTGGGGTTAGGAGCAGTATTGTCCCAGGTCTGGAACGGGGAAGAGCACCCAGTCATTTACCTCAGCAGGAAGTTGAAGTCCCATGAGGTAAATTACGCCACCGTTGAAAAGGAGTGTTTAGCGGTGAAGTGGGCTCTAGATTCCCTTCGGTACTACCTGCTAGGTAGGCACTTTGACATGGTTACGGATCACGCTCCGTTAAAGTGGATGGCTCAAAACAAGGAAACAAATAGAAGAGTGAATAGGTGGTTCCTGGCCCTCCAGGAATTCAACTTCACAGTAAAGCATCGCCCTGGCGTTCAAATGGGGAATGTGGATGCTTTGTCTCGAGTACATGAATGCCTGATTGCTGGTGTTCCAACCCCGAGGTTAAAACAAGAGGGGGGGGTATGTGACAGCAGGAAGGTAAAGTCACCTGGTTGCATCCAGGGGGGTAGATATATTTCGCCCAGATTCAGGCTTTACGCTGACTTATACAGCTAGGTGGAGAGTTGTATAAGCCCAGCTGAGACTAGTGGGCTCATTGATGACTCATACCTCTAGGGAGAGGGCTGGGCGTCGTGCAGACAGGGAGTTGATGAGGCCAGCTGAAGCTTGTCAGCTCATTAAGGCCTCTATAAAAACTCCCAGATTCATTAGATGTTAGCTCATGCCTGGAACCAGACCTGTGTGGACTGTCTAGGGAGAGTGAACCCCTGTGCGGTGAGACAAAGCCTGTGTGGCTATTTGCTTGGACATTTAAAACCAGGGACTAGGACAGCACTAGGCTGATCCCAGTCGTTAGTTAGGAAACCTGTATGTTTAGTCAGAGGTCAAGTTGACCAGGATTTATTTTGTTTGTTTTTTTTGCTTTGCTGTGTTTTTGTCACTGTAAATAGAAAATAAACGGCACCTTTTTGATTTTGAAAACCACAACCTCCGTCTGCTGGGCCTGTTTTTGTGTGGGGAGCCCATCCCGGGGGTCACACACACCCGCTGCCGAGCTAACCCCCTCACAATATATATATATATATATAAAATATATATGTTACAAAATCTTTATTAGTGTATAAAATACCATTCTGCTAAAAAAAAAAAAAAAAAATAATCTTATACCAGTATTATTTATATTTTACAGTGGAACCTTGGATTACGAGCATAAGCCGCTTCAGGAGAATGCTCGTAATCCAAAGCACTCGCATATCAAAGCGAGTTTCCCCATTGAAGTCAATGGAAACAAAAATAATTTGTTCCGCATTGACTTCAATGGCAGGCTATACCGCACGTGGCCAGAGGTGGGGGGGGGGCACCGGAGAGCATCGGAAACACTCGGAAAGGACGAAGGACACCTCGGCTGAACTTGGAAAACCTCAGGAATGGAGTATTTCCGACATTTTCCGAGCATTTCCGAACGGCTCCAAACGGAGATGATCGGCGCTGCTCGGCTCTGCTCGGCTCCGGTGCCCCTACCCCCACCTCAGGCCAAACGCGGTATTGCACACCGCTTTGGCTTGAATCCTGCTCGTTTTGCAAGGCAACACTCGCAAACCGAGTCAGGATTTCAAAAAAAACAGTGCTCGCATTGCGAAACGCTCGTTAACCGCGTTACTCGCAATCCGAGGTTCCACTGTGCTGATATTGTTTTCTCTTGATAGTTTTGCTCTATAGAGTGGATCCATTGTGCTGTGGTTTTTGGTCCACTTTTAAGTGTGGATGGGTATTTTATATCTGGTGGTGTGGTTTCTCCCATAGATCTAAGACCCCTTTCACACCGAGGGCATATTGCAGGCGCTATAGCGTTAAAAATAGCGCCTGCAATCTGCCCTTAAACATCTGCTCCATTTTCTCCAGTGTGAAAGCCCGAGGGATTGGACACTGGAGCGATACATACTAGCCCATTATGCTTTTACTTTGCAGGGGATAAAAGATAGGGTGACCAGACATCCCCGGTTTCAGGGGACAGTCCCCGGATTGAGGACACTGTCCCCGGACCAAGTCTGTCCCCGGTTTTGTCCCCGGATTGGATTTGAACAGGGGCTGGGGCAATTTCAAAGACAGTCAGTGCAGAATTATTATTTTTTTTTCTATTATGTGTGCCCCTTTCTGATGATCATGTGTTGGTCGGAGCAGAGGGAATATTTTTTCAGTTTCGGGTGCATGCCCATTCAGCTCCGCTCGCATGTTCTTCGCTTTCCCTGATGGAGTGATCTTCCTCCGCTCCCCACCCAGTAGTAGCCGGGGCCTGGAGAGTAAGGCCCCCTTCACATAGCGCCTGCAATGCTCCCTGAAAAAGCTGCTCCTTTGTATCCAGTGTGAAAGCCTGAGGGCTTTCACACTGGAACGGTGCGCTGGCAGGAGGGTAAAAAAACTCCTGCAAGCCGCATCTTTGAGGCGCGATAGGAGCGATAAAAATGCAGCTCCTATAGCACCCCTGCCCATTGAAATCAATGGGGTAGCGCCTCCAAAACGCCCGCAAAACGCCGCAAAGCAGCGTTATTGCGGGCGTTTTTAACCCTTTTTCGTCCGTTAGCGGGAGTTGAAATCACCCCACTAGCGCCCGCAAATCGCGGCAAAAACTACAGTATAGTGGCGCTAAAAATAGCGCCGCTATACCGCCAGCGCATCCAGCGCTTTAGTGTGAAAGTAGCCTAAGACTTGACAGGCTGTGAGGCAGGCGGTGGTGATGGGCAGAGTGTTGCTGATTGTCACCATTACTAGTAAAAAAAAAAAAGATGTCCCCGGATTTCATTTAAAAAATCTGGTCACCTTAATAAAAGAGGAAGTTAAACCATACCTCCCAACATTTTGAGATGGGAATGAGGGACACCTACTACCAAACGTATGTAGGAATAGGGCACGCCCCCTGCCACACCCCCTTAAAGGAGACTTAACTGAAAAAAAAGGTTCATTAAATCCACAAGGGCTTTTTTTTTACCACTACTATTCCTTTATATTGGCTTTTAAAATGTACAAATGCAGAAATTTAGAAATCAGGTGAAAGGTTTAGTGCTGGGAAACACTTTTTGAACAATAAAAAGTGCATTTTATATACAACTATATAGATCAGACCAAAATGAGGGACAAATGAGGAGGAAAGGGGGACAGAGGGACATTGCTCCAAATCAGGGACAGTCCCTCGAAATCAGGGACAGTTGGGAGCTATGGTTAAACTCATCAGGGTTTACTTCCTCTTTAACATCGGGGGCGATCAAGGGGTTAAATGTGTGCCTAGGGAGTGCTTGCTAACTGTGTGCGGGAGGTTGATTTAACTATAGGAAGACAGATCTCTGCCTTCCCTTGTCACAGAACGGGGATCTGCCTTGTTTACATAAGCAGACCACTGTTCTGACTTTCTTGGGAACGATCGGCGGGTCCGCCGATTGGCTCCTGCTTTGCCCAATCACAGTGGGAGCTGGTCGCCGAAAGAGCGAAATCACATACAGGTACGTGATTTTGCGCAGGAGAGCCGCCACCCCGCAGTACATGTACGTGGGCCGGTCGGCAAGTGGTTGAAAAGAAAACAAACGCATCTGTCACATCTAAGGCTCCATGCACACTGGAGCTCATAAACAGACGTTTTTTGGAGTTTGGGTGTTTTTTTTTTTTAAAAGCCCATAAACTCCACTCTATGTTATCCTAAGTTATCCTAAGTTATCCTATGCACACATGGATGTTTTTGGACATTTATCAGCAGTGGAGTTTATGGGCTGTTTTCTGAACGCCCTAAAATCGCGTTCAGGGGTCGTTTTTCTGACCAAAAAAAACGTGAAATGCTCATAAACGCTAATAAATGCTGATAAACGTTGATAAATGCTCAAAAACTTGGCTCACCAGCGTTTTTTAACATTTTTTGATCCATTGGAAAAAATAAAAAAAAACGCTTAACCACTTAAGGACCGCTGCACGATGATGTACGTCGCCAGAATGGCACGGCTGGGCACAAGGGCGTACAGGTATGTACCCTTTAGGATCCCAGCCATGGGTCGCGCGCGCGCCGCCGCCGGCGCGCTCCTAACCCGGTCCTGAGATCCGTGTCCGCAGACCCGATCGCCGCCGTTGTCCTGCGATCGGGTCACAGACCCGTTCTTCCTAGTGGCATGTCAGTGATCGTCTGTTCCCTGTCATTGGGAACAGTGATCAGTGACATGTCACGCCAGGCCACGCCCCCTAACAGTAAGAATCACTCATTAGGTCACACTTAATCCCTTCAGCGCCCCCTACAGGTTAACCCCTTCACTGCCAGTGTCATTTTTACAGTAATCAGTGCATTTTTATAGCACTGATCGCTGTAAAATTGACAATGGTCCCAAAATGGTGTCAAAAGTGTCCGATGTGTCCGTCATAATGTCGCAGTCACGATAAAAATCGCTGATCACCGCCATTACTAGTAAAAAATAAATATTAATAAAAATGCCATAAAACTACCCTATTTTGTAGACACTATAACTTTTGCGCAAACCAATCAATAAACGCTTATTGTGATTTTTTTTTACCAAAAATATGTAGAAGAATACGTATCGTCCTAAACTGAGGAAAAAAAATGTTTTTTTTTATATATATTTTGGGGGATATTTATTATAGCAAAAAGTAAAAAAATTTGAATTTTTTTCAAAATTGTCGCTCTATTTTTGTTTATAGCGCAAAAAATAAAAACCGCAGAGGTGATCAAATACCACCAAAAGAAAGCTTTGTTTGTGGGGGAAAAAGGACGTCAATTTTGTTTGGGAGCCACGTCGCACGACCGCGCAATTGTCAGTTAAAGCGACACAGTGCCGAATCGCAAAAAGGGGCCTGGTCTTTTAGCTATAAAATGGTCCGGGACTTAAGTGGTTAAAAATGCTAACGAGGAAAAACGCTAAAAAACGATAATGAACGCTATTGCAAAAATGTTAAAAAACTTTAAAAGCTACTGGCGTTTTTTTATTTTTATTTTAGCGTCCAGTGTGCATGGAGCCTAAAGCCCTGTACACACGATCGGATTTCCTATGGTTTTTAAACCAATGGATTTTTCCATCGGAAAACCGATGAAGCTGACTTCCATCAGTCTTGCCTACACACCATCAGTCTAAAAACCGACCGTTCCAAACGCTTGTTGATGTAAAACACTCCGATGAGCCGAGAAAAATTAAGTTAAATGCTTCTGAGCATGCGTCGACTTGATTCTGAGCATGCGTGGGTTTTTTAACCGATGGACTTGCCCATAGACGATCGGAATTTGCAATAGGTTTTTTATCCATCGGATAAATGTAAAACATGTTCTATTTTTGGACACCGATGGAAAAAAGACCGATGGGGCCCACACACGATCGGTTTGTCCGATGAAAAAAATCCATCGGGCTGTTTTCATCGGTAAAACCGATCGTGTGTACGCGGCTTAAGAATTGGTAATCTGCAATATAAAAAATATTTTGCTTTTGGGTTTAATACTGCTTTAACTAGAAGCACGAAAAATAGAGAATTTATAAAATGAGGAGCAATAAAAACATTAGGACAAAGTGAGCAAAAACAGGAAATGACCTAAACACAATTTGAGGCTTTATAAGAATAACAAATTACGGTACAAATGACTCACGAGGGATCAGAGACAAAACAAAATAAAGCAAATAAAAAGAGAGAGGAAAAAGAAGACAATCAGCTAGATCAGAGACATAACAAATGTTTAAAACTCCTTCCCGCCGAGCGTCTGAATATATGCCGCCTCGGCTTTCAGGGGTTATACCGGTAAATGCCATTTAAAAAAAAAGTGACAGTATTTAGAATTGCCGTTTCTGGCGTTCTGAATACTTTGAAGTGCAAAGGAGGGATTTGGGGTCTTTTAGACCCCCCGATCCCTTCATAAAGAGTACCTGTCACCTCCTATTACTGTCACAAGCAATGCTTACATTCCTTGTGACAGCAATAAAAGTGATCATTTTTTTTTTTTTTTAAAGTAACAAAAAAATAAAATAAATTTGAAAAAAAAAATAAGTTTAACCACTTAAACCTCGGATCATTTTGCTGGCCAAAGATCAGGCCACTGTTTGCGATTCGGCACTGCGTCGCTTTAACTGACAATTGCGCGGTCGTGCGACGTGGGACCCAAACAAAATTGACGTTCTTTTTTTCCCACAAATAGAGCTTTCTTTTGGTGGTATTTGATCACCTCTGCCGTTTTTATTTTTTGCGCTATAAACAAAAATAGAGCGACAATTTTGAAAAAAATTCAATATTTTTTGCTTTTTGCTATAATAAATATCCCCCAAAAATATATAAAAAAACTTTTTTTTTCCTCAGTTTAGGCCGATACGTATTCTTCTACATATTTTTGGTACAAAAAATCGCAATAAGCGTTTATTGATTGGTCTGCGCAAAAGTTATAGCGTTTACAACAGGGGTCTCAAACTGGTGGCCCTCCAGCTGTTGTGAAACTACAAGTCCCATGAGGCATTGCAAGGCTGACAGTTACAAGCACGACTCCCACAGGCACAGGCAGAGGCATGATGGGACTTGTAGTTTCGCAACAGCTGGAGGGCCGCCAGTTTGAGGCCCATGGTCTACAATATAGGGGATAGTTTTATGGCATTTTTATTAATATTAATTTTTTTACTAGTAATGGCGGCGATCAGCGATTTTTATCGTAACTGCGACATTATGGCGGACACATCAGACACTTTTGACACCATTTTGGGACCATTGTCATTTTTACAGCGATCAGTGCTATAAAAATGCACTGATTTCTGTGAAAATTACACTGACAGTGAAGGGGTTAACCACTAGGTGGCGCTGAAGGGGTTAAGTGTGTCCTAGGGAGTGCTTCTAACTGTTAGGGGGGATGGGCTGTGTGTGTGACACGACACTGATCACTGCTTCCAATTACAGGAAGCTGTGATCAGTGTCCTGTCACTAGGAAGACTCGGGAAATGCTTGTTTACAATAGCATTTCCCCGTTCTTCCTCACCGTGAGACGATCGTGGGTATCCCTGTGGACATCGAGTCCGCGGGACCCACGGTCGGGCTCACGGAGCTCGCGGCGGATGCACGCGTCCACAATGCCAGTTCTTAAAGGGGACGTATATATACGTCCCTTTGCCTGCCCGTGCCGTGCTGCAGAAGTATATCTGCGTGCAGTGGTCGGCAAGCCGTTAAAACGCCCCCGTCCCCCCGAGGTCGCGCAGCAAAGAAAACGTAAGTCGAGCCCGCATATGTAAACGGTGTTCAAATCACACATGTGAGGTATCGCCGCAATCGTCCCCTTAGACTGTCTGTAAAGTGGCGCACCTGTAACGTGTATAGAACCTGCTGCAGCAAAACTGACTTTTCTAAAGAAAAAAAAAATGAATGAAGTGACGTATCATTGCCGGCAATAGAAAAATGTTTAAAAAAAACAGCGCGGGGGTCCCCCCTCAATCCATACCAGGACTTCGGGTCTGATATAGAGGGGAACCCCATGCCAAAACATTTCGAAAAAAAGTCCCCCCCAAAATCTATACCAGACTCTTATCCAAGCATAAAGCCTGGCAGGTCAGGACGAGCGAGCCCTCCCCCCAACCATACCAGGCCACATGCCCTCAACATTGGGGAGGGGATTCTTTGCCCCACCCCAAAGCACCTAGTCCCCATGTTGATGGGGACAAGGGTCTCTTCCCGACATCCCTGGGAGGTGGTTGTGGGGGTCTGCGAGCAGGGGACTTATCAAAATCTGGAAGCCCCCTTTAACCAGAGGGCCCTCAGATCCCACCCCCACTTATGTGAATGAGTATAAATGAGTATGATACCCCTACCCCAGTGTAAAAATAAATAAAAAAATGGACGCAGTTTTTGACAATTCCTTTGATAAAAATCAAAGGGAACATGGGAACAGGGTGCTTTGGGGTGGGGGGACAGAGGAGCTCCCTTCCCTAATCCAAAACCCCCTCCCCATGGTGACCCAGGAGTTCAGCTCATTCTTCCCTCCCCAACTAAAAATTATCCAGCAGCTCAGCTTTCCCTGCTCCCCCTCTCAGCAGCTCTGCTTGCTTTGCTTCCCCTGTCAGCATTGACTCAGAAGCTCACTCCCTCTATAAGCAATGACATAGCAGCTCAACTCCCTCTCCCAGCAGTGACCCAGCAGTTCAGTTCCCACTGCTCCTCCTCCCAGCAGTGACTTATTTGTTCAGTAACCCTTGTTCAATCTCTCAGTAGTGAGTCAACAGCTCAGCTATTCCTGTTCCCTCCTCTCAGCAGTGATCCAGCAGCTCAGTTCCCCCTACTCCTCCTCTCAGCAGTGACTCAGCAACTCTGCTTTCTTTCACTTTCACCTCCCAGCTCAGCTCACCCTGTACTTTCCCCTTCCAGCAGTGACCCAGCAGCTCAGCTCCCTCTCCCAGCAGTGACTCAGCCTCCTGTTTGCAGCCACTAAGATCAGCAGAGGCCCTTGTTAGCTCAGTAACATTGCTGGGATGGCACGTTGAGAGCTGTCTGAGTTCAGAAAGCTCTGCCGCCCCTGAATGCATATGTGCGGCATGCAGGTTTTAAAGCCCGCCCTCTTTGTTGCTGCACATATGCGTTAGGTGGGCAGCAAGAAATTAAAGAGGAAGTAAACCCTGATGGGCTTTACTTCTTCTTTGTTCCCCTGCAAAGTAAAAGCATAATGATATGATATATATAATATGTGACACTTACCCACAAACGAAGCCCGCGCTGTCCCTGCTGGTGGCCGCATCCATCTTTGCCCCCCTCTTCCTTCCGGGGGCCGCAGACTCCAGCTCTATGACTGGCCGGAACCGCGTGACGTCACTCCCACGCATTCGCGCCAGAGCGAGTGAAGAAACGACACAGAGGTCTGTTTCTTCACAGCGCATGCGCCAATGACATCATCAGCGCCCTACAAGGTAAATATCTCCTAAAGGGCGCACGTTTAGGAGATATTTCCACTACCTATAGGTAAGCCTTATTCTAGGATCACCTATAGGTAAAAGTGACAATCGGGGGTTTACAACCACTTTAAGGGCTTCTTTATAGATTCATCGCCCTCTGAAGAGTGACCTGCGGTGGCAAGCATGCATTATCCCACCTCTTCGGTATCTGTTTTAACCCCTAAAACCCTGCACCACCACCTCACAGCCATTGCGCGCAGTTGCGGCGTGGTCTCATTCTGTTGAGGCAATAATAATTTTTGATGCATAGGAGCCGTGGCATATGTATACCCCCAGATGGTTGCCTTTGGAGCTTAGCTGCAGTGGTTGGAGGTGGGATAAAGTCGCGGCTCAGCCTCATATCTTTACCATCCCCCCAGCCGCAAGTGTAAGCTAAACCTTGCAGCCTTCGCTCGCCGCTAATAAATCTTTTGATCTGAACTTTGTGTTGTGTTTTTTAAAGCTTGCAAGCGAAACACGAGAGAAGCTTGGCGGTGATACAAGTCGCCGCTCGCGACACAAGTGCCCGGTGTTTACTTTGAAATTAGTTAACTAAATCTGAAAGCCTGATTTAATCAGTCTACTAAGCACCGGGGGATGATTGGAAGACAAATACTGAATGATGGCACCTGGCATTCGTATTCATAGGTCATGTCTCCCCGCATTAGACAGCCGGCCAGACACAGGAGATTGACGCCCCCCCCCCCCCCCCAAGATGACATTACCAAGATATACAAGTCATAAATAACATATGATTTCTGAAATATCACTCTTGGAGTGTTATCAGCCGCTCTGGAAAGATTCTCCTTTCTTCTGCCTGTAGGAGAAATCTTTCAATAAACATCCAGGAAAGCAGCAAGATGCATGTTTATTGGCTTAAAAATCATCCGAATTTATTTCAAACAAAAGTGAGATTTATAACTTTCTGGGGCTGATTTACTAAAGGCAAATAGGCTCTTCACTTTGCCAAAGAACCCTTCTCGGCCTCTTAGAGTGCCGCTCCACGCGCCAATCCACACCTCCTCCGGTGACCTACTATTGGTGAATGCCGGTGTCAAAAGTGCCCATCTGAGCGTGCTATGAAATTTTCAGGAACCATAAACCAGACAGAGACAGAAAATGCAGGTAAAATCTTACCTTTAACAAAATAGGAAAAAATAAAACACAGTTCAGGAACTTAATAAAAATCTTAAACCAGGGTTTGGATGCCAGAGCAGGTAATCAGACAAGCCGGGGTCAGGAAGCCAGAAGTCAGCATAGTAAGGAACAAAAACAAGAACAGGTATCAGAAGAGAAGTCATACACATGAACACACTGGAGATCATAGACCACGCAAGGGCACAGAGGAAATGAGCAAAGCTGTTTAAATAGCCAAAATGGGCTGGCTGTAGGCTGGACTAATGAGGCAGATAACGGTAACCAGGTGAGTCACTGTGGAAACAATGAGTGGCTGGTAATTAACCGACAGCTGAGCAGCCTTAGAGCACCGCTCCAAGCGCCAATCCAAACCTCCTCCGGTGACCCACTACTGGTGAATGTCAGTGTCTAAAGTGCCCATCCTAGCGTGTTATGAAATTGTCAGGAACCATAAACCAGGCGGAGACAAAAAAATCATACCTTTAAAAAAAGTGACGAAAAATAACACAGTTCAGGAACGGAGTCAAAAACTGAAGCCAGGGTTTGGTTGCCAGAGCGGGTAATCAGACGAGCCGGGGTCAGGAAGCCAGAAGTCAATGCAGTAAGGAGCATAAACAGGAACAGGTACCGGAAGAAAAGCCAGCCAGGCCAAGTCATACAGGAACACACTGGAGATCATAGACCACGCAAGGGCAAGGGGGAAATGAGCAAAGCTGTTTAAATAGCCAAAAGGGGCTGGCTGTAGGCTGGACTAATCAGGCAGGTAATGGTAACCAGGTGAGTCACTGTGAAAACAACGATTGACTGGTAATTAACAGACAGCTGAGCAGCCTCTGCGCACTGAAAGAAAAGAGCTGCTCATATGTAGTAAGAGCCCAGCCCCAACAGAAATATGTAGCAAGGAGACGCCGCAAGCCCGAGTTCTAAATGAATGAGAAGCAGCCTTGGCCTGGCTCTTCCCAAATGAGTGACAAGCAAGAGCTTTGGGGTGGCAAGGTAACTCCAGCAGTAGACAAAGGCATGTTAGGGCTGGTTCACACCAGGCCCATTGGGTTGTATTGTGCAACATTGTCCAACGCAGTCCCAACACAAAGACAAGGCAAAAAGTTTTGCAATATATAGAGCATATTTACACAAATGTGCCGCATTGGTGTGCTTCTGGCATCATTTGGCAGCGCTACAAGATATAATACATCACAATGTGCTGCAACCCATATAATATATAAACCAGCTCCTAATGCTACTGATAGACTGCATCATGTATGTCATATTTTATTGTGTTCATAGTTACATTTTAAACAGGCTTAAAATGACAGACACGGACTGATAGACATCAAAGGACTTTGCCAGTACTGACAGAATTTGACGGACAAAGACTGATAGCTATTGATGGACTAAGGCTGTGATGGACACAAACTGATAGCACAGACTGATGGACATTCTTGGATTTGGTAGGCGACTACTTTGTGTATTCAAACCAAACACTCCACAGCTAAGATGTTCTGCAGATAAAACTGAAATGAAAAAGACATAATCACATTGAGTAGAAGGACAACAGATAACCACAATTCAGAGATATTCAGCAATACCTGATCTACTGAATATCCAGTGACAGCACTTAGCACAGAATAGCTGATTACGTCTTTGTTGCCTTTTGTATAAGAACTGTGCTTATGTGGTCGAAACAGAGAAGCTGTTCCTGAAAAGTGATATTTGCTGTAACTTCGATCCCAGCATCAGACACTGAGTACTACATACCCCAGGTGATCTTGTCTGAAGAATATCAAAGGTCATAGCAAGTATAGCTTAATGAACATCCCACAATCAACTACCTCCACCTTCTTGGCTAAGTCACGTTGACCCCTAAAGAAGACATGTTCTGTGGAGGCTGCATCCAAAAACTAGTTGCCTTCTGAATGCAGTGCTTACCCCCCCAGAGGGGCTGCTGGAAATAGGCAGGTTCCCCCAAATGGTACAGAGTTTGCGAGTCACACAACCACAGTCCCAAGTACACCAACAATTCAGGTTCAGTCTAGGGAATGTCTTTTTAGTATTTATTGCTGAAGAACTTTACCGGAGAAGGGATTTAGGGTCAGAGGCATGAGCATATCTATCACAAGCAAACAAGGTGTTTGACTTGGGCGAGCCCCAGGCAGAAGGGCAAAGGCTGCTCTTTAACCACTTCCTGTCCTTTCGGTGGTTGTATCGGGATGATGCCTGCAGCTGCACCCTAGTATAGTTTTTTAGAACTGGCAGTCGGCTCTCTTGTAATAGCAATTGGTGCGGCTTACTAGACGCTCAATTGCTATTACAAGCAGCGGGAGGGGACATCTTCCCCCCTCCCACTCAGGGGCGGATCCAGAGTCTAGTCTTGGGAGGGGCACTGCCAGAAAATACAAAAATTTGCAGGCAATTTATCAGGGAAATGGCTGGTGTTAGCACTTCAATGATCCTGGCACCATGGTTGGTATGGTGTCAGGATGATTGAAGCGCATTATTTATATTATTACATTGTAATATAAAATTAAATAGTTTAACTCACCATAATGCAGAATCAGTGGGAGCCCCGAGTGTGTCACTTGCCACATCACCTGCTACCAGATGCAGCTTGTCACTTGCCACATCACCTGCCACATGGTATGGATTGTCACTTGCCACAAGTTGCGGATTGTCACTTTCCACGGTCACCTGCCACCATATGCAGCTTGTCACTTGACACGTCACCTGCCACAAGTTGGGGATTGTCACTTGCCACGTCACCAGTCACACGTTGCGGGTTGTCACTTGCCACAAGTTTTGGATTGTCACTTGCCACGTCACCTGCCACACCTTGCAGATTGTCACTTGCCACGTCACCTGCCACACGTTGCAGGTTGTCACTTAACACATCACCTGCCACAAGTTGGGGATTGTCACTTGCCACGTCACCTGCCACACGTTGTGGATTGTCACATGCCACGTCGCCTGCCACAAGTTGCGGATTGTCACTTGCCACGTCACCTGCCACACCTTGTGGATTGTCACTTGCCAAGTCACCTGCCACAACTTGTGGATTGTCACTTGCTAAGGTGGTGTTTTGAGTCAGAGTCAGGCAGCAGAGAGATGATGTAATCTCTCTGCTGCCTGCACAGTGAGGGCGGAAGTTACTGCAGGGATGCAGGGCGGGCGCGGGGCGGTGAGAGATGATGTCATCTCTCTGATCCCACGCCCGTCGGCTTGTTGATTGGCCAGCCGCCCTCACCCACAGAGCCGCCCAGCTGACCGCCCACTCTCTCAGACTCTCACCCGCCGCCGAGGCCGAGCCATTCGCCCGCTCACGCTTTCACCGCCCGCTCACGCTGTGACCCGCCCGCTCTGACACCCGCCCGCAGAGCCTCTCGCTTACGCTGTCACCCGCCCGCAGAGCGGCCCTCTCAGCAACTAATTTCTTGGGGGTGGAAAATTGCCTCGTTGCCCCCCCCCCGGATCCGCCCCTGCTCCCACTGCCTTCCACAGCTCTTGTGCTCTCTCGTCCTATCAGTAGACCCAGCAACCAGTCGGTGAATGCTTTTGCCTTGGGCGGCATTTTTCAGGGGGGGGCGGCACCACCCTCTTTAACTACTTCCTGCACTTTCGGTGATTGTACCGGGATAATGCCTGCAGCTGCAGGCATCACCCCAGTGTCGTTTTTTAGAACTGGCAGTCGGCTCTCTTGTAATAGCAATTGGAGCGGCTTACTGGCCGGCTTACTCTGCCAGCTGGTTGGTCAGCCAAACAAAGCTGGGATTGGCTTTGATCGGCTGTTCATAACAGTAAACCAGAAGCGATGACATGACATTACTTCCGGTTTAGAAATCGAAAGCATTCAAAAACACTGATCTTGGTGTTTTTATGTTTTGAATGCTTTTAAGTGCAAAGGAAGATTTGGGATCTTACAAATGAAGGGTAAGACAAATTTAGATTTTAGTCTTGCCTCAATTCTCTCTAATCTTTCAATAGCTGCTGGCCCGTAGATTTAGGACCCTACAGCAACAGTTCATATAGCTAACTCTGGCAAATGATTCCCTTATGGCACTTTCAGAACTATCAGGAGCTGTCTGCCATCCAGCCATCACAGGTAGATCCTTAATGAAGGAGATAACAAAATCCTTAACCAGACCAGGAATCAAAGACAGTGCCCGTCAGCAAGGGCAAACCTTTAGCAATTCTCCTCAGGCCCTCAGCCCAACAGCTGCTGAGGCCCAGATGGCAGTCTCTTGTCACTCTGGGATCACAAAAAAGGTTTCAGTGCTAAACCTCCTTGGTGTAATTCTGATACCCATCCGCAGAACATAGTGGTATTCATACATTTGACAAGGGGTCCCCCAAGTGCTCCTTTTTGGATCTTTTTGGTGTATGTCTTGTCACTATGGCTATCTCCCAAGAACAATCTGCTCAGGTCTCCCGACAATTTATCACCTCCGCAGCCATCTTCTGGATGCCTCCTTCCAAGGATTAGTTAGGGCATGATAAATATTCAACTGATCATCTGAATCTTCCTCCTTATGCTCTGGAAGCTTCTTCTTCCAGAGGTAGGATGAAAGAAATCAAACTCTCAGCCCAGAAATCCTGATCAGACCAACACAATATACAACCACTTCACTCATTACAGTGGAGCCAAAAGACTAAATTTACCTAGCCACCTAACAAGCAGCCTAACTAGGATTGTGCTACATCTATAAAAATGTGCTTATGTGGTCAAAATTGAGAAGCTGCTGCAATTTTTTTTTAATTTGCTGTGACTTCAATCCCACCTTCAGATACTGATTACTGTGCACCGCAGGTGGTCTGGTCTGAAGTATATTAAAGGTCGTAGCTTACTGGACTTTCTACAGTCAGCTGCCTATACTGTACCTTCCTGGCTAAATCACACTGACTCATAAAGAAGACATGCATTGTGGAAGCTGTGCTCAAAAACTAGTTGGCTTTTGTATAAGAACTGTGCTTATGTGGTTTAAATTGAGAAGCTGATATCAGAAAGTGATTTGCTGTAACATGAAACCTAACATGAGATACTGATTATTGTACACCCCAGGTTGTCAAGCCTGAAGTATATTAAGGGTCATAGCAAGTATAGCTTAGTGGACTTTCCACAATCAGCTGTCTATACCTTCTAAGTCACACTACATGACCTTTTTAAGGGGTACTTGTCAAAATTGAGGTACCTGCTCCCCCCCCCAAAAAAAGTGCCAAATGTACATGAGGAGGAGGAAGAGTGGAACTCCCCCTTTTGGGTAAAGTTCAGCTTCAACTTAATAATTTGGAAAAAAATCTAGTGCTGGGAGACCACAGGCAACACCGGGGACTAGTTTTTGGGTACAGCTGCCTGTGGTCTCCCAGCACTAGATTTTTTTCCAAATTATTAAGTTGAAGCTGAACTTTACCCAAAAGGGGGAGTTCCACTCTTCCTCCTCCTCATGTACATTTGGCACTTTTTTTGGGGGGGGGAGCAGGTACCTCAATTTTGACAAGTACCCACTCCCCCACTTCCGGTCAGATCGCTGTGGCCCCCCTTTTTTCCTCTGCAGCCTTCTGGGACACATCATAGGGTCCCAGAAGGCCACGACCCCTCGCCCCTGCGCAAGAGACAGTCGGGAGGCCGCGATCAGAGGCCTTGCCATAAGGAGACAGACGGGATCCGAGCCCAGCTGGGAGCAGAGCCTAGATGAAGTGATGAGCTTGATGAGGGAAGAGCCGGGGCTTCTCCTCCCGGCCAAACAGGAAGTGGGTCCTGAGACTCCCTGGCCAGTTGGGTATCAGAACCAGCTTCCTGATTGGCGGGGAGGAGAATTAGGAAGACAATAGCGAATATTAATTTGCTATTGTCACACAAGTGACTCACGTGCTTCAAAAAACAAACAAAAAAAACATTGGAATCAATGCGTCCGGCGCCCTGCATGTAGATTAGGGGCCAAGCGCATGGATTGGGGGGCGGTGCCCCTGCGCCCCTAATGGAGGGGCCGTCACTGGTTTTTGGATCTTCTTTATTTCTGGATCTACCCCAAAATACATATCTGATTCATACCACTAAATGTGGGTGTCAAGGGTCAGGATCGAACACCAGAAGCTAAAGTAGTAAAGAGATTCCCACTGACCAGCATGATAGGTATACAAGCAGATGACCCTGGTGGATGACGTGGGCTCACCCAAGGTGCAGGAACCTAGTACTAACAGGTGTTCCCCAGAGCTCCTGATGGTGGATTTTTTTTTTCTGTGGGTTAGTACCAGGTTGCAGTCCTCCAGGTCACCCCACCTGGAGGTGAGCAAGTAGGGGTCCACTAGCAGATATAGCAGGTTGGGATCAAACAGAAGTTTATTCACTAAGCAAGCCAAAGATCGGTAAAAACAGGTTGGGATCAAACAGAGGTATAGTCGAGGAACAAGTCAAAGTTTGGTAATGAGTGGTAGCGAAGATATGGACAGCAGCAGAAGTGACAAGAGCAATATATTGGCTGGAGAGAGAGCAAAATAATCTGCCAAAAAGGAAGTGCAAAGGCATGGCTTAAATGAGAAGGTCAAGGGAGAAGCAAATGGTTTAAGGTTCAAGAAAAACAAGACAGAAGGCAAGGTTGTCTTGAGAGATCAGACAGGGAGGGAGCTGTTTTGCATCTCAGGTGGCTTAGGAAGAAGAGATGTTGCCAGACACAGAAGAGGTCCAGAGTTCAGATCCAGGTCCTGACAGTGGTGTTGTCAATACCCAACAGGGTCTGACCACTATTTGTATCATGACAACTTATGAATACTATTATTCCTAATCAGGATTAGTCTTTTGACTGTTTAACCACCTTCTTACCCTCATCACACCCTTATCTTTTTACAGCCATCCTGCCCTGGCTCCATAATCCACCATCTACGTTCAGGAAACACAGAGTACTGGGCAATATATATATACAATGTTCAAGAAAGGGGTTTACCATAAGTGAAGGTGTCAGGGCTGGACTCAGCCCTTTCTTCTCTGAGCTGGCCGCTCAGCTGTCGGCTAATTGCTTGCTCCTATCTCTCCACAGTGACTCACCTGTTGATGATCCTGCTTGTCAGTCCTGCCTACTTAAGCCGTCCAGCTCAGATGATCTCTGCCTTCACCTTGGTCAACATCACAGAGACTTTCTCCTGCGTTCCTGTTGAAGACTTGCTTGGCTGATGTTCCTTCTGGCTCCAGATCCTGCTTGCAGTTCTACTACGTTTATCTCTGGCTCTCTGACATTTGGCTTGGCTGACTATCCGATCCGGTTCCTGAACTCTGGCTATGTTTTGACCACGCTTACTCTGTTGATCTTTTTATTATTATTAAACAAGTGTGATTTAACTGTACTTCTGTCTTGGTCTGATTCATGGTTTCTGACAGAAGGTCAATGTATCTATAGTAGGGATGAGCCGAACACCCCCGGGTTCGGTTCGCACCAGAACCTTCGAACGGACCGAAAGTTCGCGCGAATTTTCGAACCCTATTCGTTATAATGGACGCGAACGTTCGAAATCAAAATTGCTAATTACAACGGCCAATATGCATGTTAATGTCATAAAACAGGTTTGGGGACCCGGGTCCTGCCCCAGGGGACATATATCAATGCAAAAATAAATTTTAAAAACTAAAGTTTTTTCGGGAGCAGTCATTTTAATGATGCATAAAGTGAAAAAAAAAAAAGTGAAATTTTCCTTTAAATATGGTACCTGGGGGGTGTCTAAAGTATGCCTGTGAAGTGGCATGTGTTTCCCGTGTTTAGAACTGTCCTTGCACAAAATGACATTTGTAAAGGAAAAAAAGAAGCCATTTAAAACCACTTGCGGCTTTAATGTCATGTCTTGTCCTGGCCGCCATATGGCTGAAAATCCTTGAGAAAAATGGCATGGCTACCCCATCACCCCCCCCCCCCCACCCCAGCCCCTTTGGGTCTTGTATGGATACTAAGGGGGACCCCGCACCCAAAATAAAACCCTATACCTACAACCCTATATACTCTGAACAGCAGTATATAGGTGGTGCAAACAAGACATGGACTGTAGGTTTGTTCTTAAGTAGAATCTGAACAGGTACATTATGAAGTGTAGCTACATCCCAAAAAAATCAATTTTTAAGCTTTTTGGAGAACATAGGGAGGGGTTATCACCCCTGTAACATTTGCTGTCTTTGCACATCTGTTCAGAACATGTCACCTCACTTTCCGTCCCAATGACAAATGTTTTTGGAAAAGTGGGGTTTTAATTGAAACAAGGATTGGTGATAAAGCATCAGTAGAGAGGAGATACCTTTTTCCCAAATTAAATCTAACAGGATAGAATTTTCCTTCCTAGGGGTAGATTTCCTCTCACTTCCTGTTTTCTCTTGCCGTTTGCAAGTAGGAGTCGTTTGTAAGTTGGATGTTTGAAAGTAGGGGCCTGCCGTATATACTCTGCAGAAATTTGCCCTATTAGATGTTGGTGTAGCCACAAGACTGGTGGGCACAGGAATGGGCCCTGCTGTGAGTTAATAGATCAAGATTTGTACTTGCATGCACCTGTTGAACCGGGCAGAAAAATTGGGCCTTTGGTGGTGGTGGTGGTGGTGGTGGACGGTGTTGCCACAAGACTGTAAGCCCTCACAGTTACTCTTGGTGGGTGCAGGAATGGGCCCTGCTGTGAGTTATTAGATCAAGATTTGTAATTGCATGCACCTGTTGAACAGGGCAGAAAAATTGGGCCTTTGGTGGTGGTGGTGGTGGTGGACGGTGTTGCCACAAGACTGTAGGCCCTCATAGTTACTCTTGGTGGGCGCAGGAATGGGCCCTGCTGTGAACTATTAGATCAAGATTTGTAATTACACGCCCCTGTTAAACAGGGGCTGAAAAATTGTGCCTTAGGCATTGGTGCTGGTGCCACAACACTGCAACCCCTCACAGATACTGTACTTGGAGCACAGCAGTCACACCTGTTGCGAAGCATCTTTTTAAAAAATTGTAATTACACGCCCCTGTTATACAGGGGCTGAAAAATTGTGCCTTAGGCACTGGTGCTGGTGCCACAACACTGCAACCCCTCACAGATACTGTACTCTGAGCACAGCAATGAGACCTGTTGCAAAGCATTGCCTAAAAATTGTAATTACACGCCCCAACAGGGGCTGAAAAATTGTGCCTTAGGCACTGGTGCTGGTGCCACAACACTGCAACCCCTCACAGATACTGTACTCTGAGCACAGCAGTCACACCTGTTGCGAAGCATCTTTTTAAAAAATTGTAATTACACGCCCCTGTTATACAGGGGCTGAAAAATTGTGCCTTAGGCACTGGTGTGGTGGCATGGATCATTGAGGAGGAGGAAGAGGATAGACAGTGAACATAACAGGACAGTCACTCAGCATCAGCATAGGCAGTCTTGAAGGGATGTGACATTATAAATTATTCCGTTATATCCGCTTCAGGTGTCTGGTAGCTGGTGGTGATCCAAGACTGATTCATTTTTATGAAGGTCAGTCGATCAACCGAGTCGGTGGACAGGCGCACCCTATGATCGGTGACAAATCCTCCAGCAGCACTGAATGTGCGTTCGGAAAGAACGCTGGATGCAGGACAGGCCAGTAGCTCAATTGCATACTGTGCAAGCTCTGGCCAGTGATCCATCCTCAGGACCCAGTAAGCCAGAGGATTTTCGGTGGGAAAGGTGTCCAAGTCTGACCTTGCCCCTAGGTATTCCTGCACCATGTATATCAGACGCTGGCGATGGTTGCTGGAACCGATCATACCTTGGGGCTGCGGACTAAAAAATTGTCTGAACGCATCGGTCAGACGTCCACCTTCCCCACCGCTCCTTCTGCTACTGACCGAAGCCTCAGCAACTCGTCGTCCAGGACCAGGAGTTTGTAACCTCCCAGTTTCTGGGAACGCATTGCACAGACCTTTCTGCAAGGCCTCCCTGAGATGTCTCATCCTCTGCTCCCTCTGCGACGGCAAGATAAGGTCCGCAACCTTACCCTTGTACCGTGGATCAAGGAGAGTGGCCAGCCAGTAATGGTCACTCTCCTTGATCCGAAGAACACGAGGATCCTTCCGCAGGCTTTGCAGGATCAGGGAGGCCATGCAGCGTAGGTTAGCTGAGGCATTCGGTCCGGAGTCTTCTGGGTCACTGAGGATGACATGATCGCCAGCCACCTCCTCCCAGCCACGTACAAGTCCACTGGTTTGTTGGGACTGTACATCATCCCTAAAAGACTGCTGCTGCTGATGCTGAGTGCCAGGCTCCACCTCCATGCTCACACAATCCTCCTCCTCCTCCTCCTCCTCCTCCTCTTCCTGTGTGATGGGTGGGACAGAAGGAACATTGTCTGGATAAAGGGGGCCTTGAGAGACAAGGAAGTCCTCCTCTTCCTGCCTCTGTTCTGCCTCAAGTGCCCTGTCCATTATCCCACGCAGCGTATGCTCCAACAGGTGGACAAGAGGTACAGTGTCACTGATGCATGCACTGTCACTGCTCACCATCCTCGTGGCCTCCTCAAATGGTGAGAGGACAGTGCATGCATCCCTGATCATGCTCCACTGGCGTGGGGAAAAAAAGCCAAGCTCCCCTGACCCTGTCCTGGTGCTGTAGTCGCAAAGGTACTCATTGATGGCCCTCTGCTGCGTGTGCAGTCGCTGCAGCATGGCCAACGTTGAGTTCCACCTGGTGGGCATGTCACATATTAGGCGGTTCTTGGGCAGGTTCAGCTCCTTTTGCAGCTCAGTCAGCCGAGCACTGGCATTATAAGATCGGCGGAAATGCACACAGACTTTCCTGGCCTGCCTCAGGACATCCTGTAAGCCTGGGAACCTGCCCAAGAACCGCTGCACCACCAGGTTGAGGACGTGAGCCATACAGGGCACATGGGTGAGCTGCCCCTGTCGCAGGGCGGAGAGGAGGTTGGTGCCATTATCAGAAACGACCATTCCTGGCTTAAGCTGGCGTGGCGTCAACCACCTCTCGGCCTGCCCCTGCAGAGCTGCCAGAACCTCTGGCCCAGTGTGGCTCCTGTCCCCCAAACACACCAGCGCAAGCACGGCATGGCATCTTTTTGCCTGCGTACTCGCGTAGCCCCTTGTACGCCTACGGAGCACCGCTGGTTCCGAGGACAGAGCACTCGAAGAGGACATGGAGGAAGAAGAAGAGGAGGGGGTGGAGGAGAGAGGTGTGTCACAACCAGTAGTAGCATTTTGGAGGCGTGGTGGCGGAACAACCTCCAACACTACTGCACCTTGTCCTGCATCCCTCCCAGCTGCCAATAGAGTGACCCAATGGGCCGTGAAAGAAAGATAACGTCCCTGTCCATGCCTGCTGGACCATGAGTCAGCGGTAATATGCACCTTACCGCTGACCGCCCTGTCCAGCGAGGCATGGACATTGCCTTCCACATGCCAGTAGAGAGACGGAATCGCCTTCCGTGAGAAAAAGTGGCGTTTGGGAACCTGCCACTGAGGAACCACACATTGAACAAACTCACGGAAGGGGGCCGAGTCTATCAACTGAAAAGGCAGCAGTTGAAGTGCTAGCAATTTAGCCAAGCTAGCATTCAACCGCTGGGCATGTGGATGGCTGGGAGTATACTTCTTTCGACGGTCCAGCAGCTGGGGCAGGGAAATTTGCCTGCTACAATCGGACGTCGGTGTACTGCAAGTACTTGGTTGTGACACACCTAATTCTACACCTTCAGTCCTCTCAGAGCAGCTTTCAGAGAGGACTGAAGATATAGTGGGGATGGAGATCCCAGCTGATGAGGAGCAAGGAGAGGTCCGCTTTGTTCTTTGGTGTGGGTCTTTTATGTGTGCTTGCCAACGAGCTGCATGGCAGGTCGACATATGTCTGCTCATGCTTGTGGTGCCCAAGCGGCTGATGTTTTGGCCACGCGAGATACGCTTGAGACAAATATTGCAAATAGCAGTGGTGCGATCTGATGCACTCGTCTCAAAAAAGGCCCACACCAAAAAACTTTTGTGATAACGTGCAGAGGCAGCGCCCTGCACAGGCGGAGCTCTGCGGTGTGGTACAGTTGCTGTGCTGGCCTCTAGCTGGCCTCCAGGGGGCATCCTGCCTCGTTGGACATGTGACGCTGCATCCTCCTCCTCCTCCTCCTCTCTCCCTTCAGGCACCCACGTGGAGTCAGTGACCTCATCATCCCCTCCCTCTTCACCACTAGAGCAAACCTGGCAGTAAGCTGCAGCTGGTGGAACACTACTGCCAGATTGCTGTCCTTCAGCATCCCCTCTCTCTGCGCGCACACTACTGACTTCCTCAAGCTTGGTATCATCATCCGAGCCTTCGAATCGTTGGGCATCCTCCTGGAGCATGTACCCAACACTGTGCTCAAACAGTTCGGGGGACTCCTCAGGAGGACATGGTGGGTCTAGGGAAGGGGTGGCTGATGATGCCATTGAGTACGCGTTGGCAGCTGCTCTGCCAGTACCCTGAGCCTGGGTGAGAGAGGATGAGGAGGATGAGGAGGGCTTGGTCATCCATTCTACCAAGCCTTCGGCATGATGCGGCTCCACATGTCCAGCTGCCGAAAACAAAGACAAGCGTGTCCCATGGCCACGTACTGATGACGATGCACGACCACGTCCACGGCCAGCACTGTTGTCTCTAGAAACAGAGCCTGCCTGCCCTGTGTTCTTGCCTCGGCACGCTCTGCCTCTCCTTGGCGGTCTTCCAGCCATTGTAGTCGGTAGTGTATATAGTATAAAAAATAGAACTCCTATGTGTGCTCACAACACACTGTAGGTCCTATGGGTGCTGACACTAACACACTATAGGTACTATGTGTGCTGCTGACAAGAAAATATAGGAGCTCTGTTTGCTGCCACTAACACACTAGAAGTCCTATTGGTGCTTCTGAGATGAAAATATAGGAGCTCTGTGTGATGCCACTAACACACTAGAAGTCCTATGGGTGCTGCTGAGAAGAAAATATAGGAGCTCTGTGTGATGCCACTAACACACTAGAAGTCCTATGGGTGCTGCTGAGAAGAAAATATAGGAGCTCTGTGTGATGCCACTAACACACTAGAAGTCCTATGGGTGCTTCTGAGATGAAAATATAGGAACTCTGTGTGATGCCACTAACACACTAGAAGTCCTATGGGTGCTGCTGAGAAGAAAATATAGGAGCTCTGTTTGCTGCCACTAACACACTAGAAGTCCTATGGGTGCTGCTGAGAAGAAAATATAGGAGCTCTGTGTGATGCCACTAACACACTAGAAGTCCTATGGGTGCTGCTGAGAAGAAAATATAGGAGCTCTGTTTGCTGCCACTAACACACTAGAAGTCCTATGGGTGCTTCTGAGATGAAAATATAGGAGCTCTGTGTGATGCCACTAACACACTAGAAGTCCTATGGGTGCTGCTGAGAAGAAAATATAGGAGCTCTGTTTGCTGCCACTAACACACTAGAAGTCCTATGGGTGCTTCTGAGAAGGAAATATAGGAGCTCTGTTTGCTGCCACTAACACACTAGAAGTCCTATGGGTGCTTCTGAGATGAAAATATAGGAGCTCTGCGTGATGCCACTAACACACTAGAAGTCCTATGGGTGCTGCTGAGAAGAAAATATAGGAGCTCTGTGTGATGCCACTAACACACTAGAAGTCCTATGGGTGCTTCTGAGATGAAAATATAGGAACTCTGTGTGATGCCACTAACACACTAGAAGTCCTATGGGTGCTTCTGAGATGAAAATATAGGAGCTCTGTGTGATGCCACTAACACACTAGAAGTCCTATGGGTGCTGCTGAGAAGAAAATATAGGAGCTCTGTTTGCTGCCACTAACACACTAGAAGTCCTATGGGTGCTTCTGAGATGAAAATATAGGAGCTCTGTGTGATGCCACTAACACATTAGAAGTCCTATGGGTGCTGCTAAGAAGAAAATATAGGAGCTCTGTTTGCTGCCACTAACACACTAGAAGTCCTATGGGTGCTTCTGAGAAGAAAATATAGGAGCTCTGTTTGCTGCCACTAACACACTAGAAGTCCTATGGGTGCTTCTGAGATGAAAATATAGGAGCTCTGTGTGATGCCACTAACACACTAGAAGTCCTATGGGTGCTTCTGAGATGAAAATATAGGAACTCTGTGTGATGCCACTAACACACTAGAAGTCCTATGGGTGCTGCTGAGAAGAAAATATAGGAGCTCTGTGTGATGCCACTAACACACTAGAAGTCCTATGGGTGCTGCTGAGAAGAAAATATAGGAGCTCTGTTTGCTGCCACTAACACACTAGAAGTCCTATGGGTGCTGCTGAGAAGAAAATATAGGAGCTCTGTTTGCTGCCACTAACACACTAGAAGTCCTATGGGTGCTGCTGAGAAGAAAATATAGGAGCTCTGTGTGATGCCACTAACACACTAGAAGTCCTATGGGTGCTGCTGAGAAGAAAATATAGGAGCTCTGTTTGCTGCCACTAACACACTAGAAGTCCTATGGGTGCTGCTGAGAAGAAAATATAGGAGCTCTGTTTGCTGCCACTAACACACTAGAAGTCCTATGGGTGCTGTTGGGGTGCAATGCTGTGCTAACAGCACTGCGGTTGGTACTACTGCAATACTATACTAACAGTAAGCACGCACCAGACTAATCCCCAGCAGCAGCTAATAACACGCTAACTGTGCAATCAGCAGCAATGAACGATCAATGACTTAGGTAGCAATGGTTTAGCAAAGAAATAGCCAATGGTTTAGCAAAGAAGAGCAAATCTTTCAGTATCAAGCAAAGACAGAATCAGCAGACTGATCTCTCCTAAAGCCGGAACTCATGTGACCGGGGCCGATGGCGTGGCGGCCTTTTAAATGGTGGGGCGTGTACTAAAGCCCCTGAGCTGTAATTGGCTACAGGCGTCCTGCCTGTAGCCAATTATTGCTCTCCGAGTTTCGGGCGCTGTGATTGGCCAAGCATGCGGGGTCACAGTGCATGCTTGGCCAATCATCAGCCAGCAATGCACTGCGCCGGCCGCGCCGGCCGCAATGCATTGCGGGGCCGCTCGCATCACACGAATGTGATGCGAACGGCCCAAATAGTTCTGGGCTCGACGAGCGAGCGAACGCCCGGTGCTCGATTCGAACATGGGTTCGAATCGAGCACCGGGCCCATCCCTAATCTATAGTAATGGAAGCAAAGCTGGTGTCCATACCTTAGAAAACTGTACTGACCCAATAAGCCTACCCTTGTATCCAGGGTCCACCCTCTTGCGTAAGACATAAAAATTGTCTCACAAAAGACTGCCAAGCAGTTAAAAAACACAACCCACGTTGCCACACACACAATGCAAAGCACTGAATAAAACTAGTACAGTCTTTTGGTGCATTTATGCTGTAAAAATTAACTCAGTAGGAATGCTTGTATCTAGGCCTACAGTGATTATTAGATAGAACAGGAAAATGGAATAAGCAACTGAAAATGCTAAAAGCATGGATTTATACACAACATTTTTCTTTGTATAAATTATGAAAGCAGTGGGAGAGATACCATTTTTATAAACTGTTTAGAAAATAAAGTTTTGCACCATTTTTTTTTTTTTTTTTACTTTCCTTATAATACATAAACATATTAATCAATCAGTTTGTTTTGTTGGTAGTTGCTTGATACATGACAGCTGGTACAGGTTACAGAGCTCACAATGCTGTGACATCACACTTACAAAATCTGTTGCTAATGATTCCAGAGGGATTAATTGTCAGTCATTCTGTCTGTTGTGTTTGTGCTCCTAACACATCATCCTGCTGGAGTGACAAAGGACATAGTGTAGATATGTGCATCATTTTACCTTTTTATTTCTAAAAAAATGTCCCCCCAGCCTGTGTTAAAAAAAAAGAAGAAAAGAAATGCAACCCAAGTCTATATGTTGCATATACAGTACTCCTAGAGGCAGACGTTCCGAGGACGCCAGACGTGGCGTTGCTCAATATAAAACCAAACAAACTCTCCAATCACCAGTTTAGACTTCTAACCCATATACTCACACCCACCAAACAAATTATAGCCAGAGCATGGCTAACGAACAACCTATTTCTGAAAGCTGTCAAACCAAAGATACACTGGATGCCTAGTCCGTAGGGTTCAAGACACGGATGAGCGAGTTTGGGGTTGAGGAACATGATTAGTCCTGACCTTAACCCGATAGAACACCTTTGGGATGAATTAGAGCGGAGACTGCGAGCCAGGCCTTCTCGTCCAATATCAGTGCCTGACCTCACAAATGCGCTTCTGGAAGAATGGTCATACATTCCAATAGACACACATTTCAGAAGAGTTGAAGTTGTTATAGCTGCAAAGGGGGGGCCAACTCAATATTGAACCCTACGGACTAAGACGGGGATGCTACTAAAGTTCATGTGTGTGTAAAGGCAGGTGTCCCAATACTTTTGGTAATATAGTGTACATGGTGTCCATATAAAAAACCCAAATGATGGTGCTGAGGTCTTTATAAATGACTTGGCTGTGAGTGCCAGTTATGGACTAATTCTAATGCCACACAGAATGCTCAAATACATGCCCAAGCAATAAACACTCTTGCGGTGGTGTTGAGTTTATGCACCAATATCATATAAAATGCAGTGGACACTTAATTGAGTCAATAAGGGTATATAAAAAAAAAAATATTACAGAGTCCATAGTACCAGCAAGCATGCAGGGTCTCCAAGATGACATGTTTCAAGGTTGCCAAGCCAGTGGGGACGCTAGAGTTGCTCTGTTGGACTAAAAGCACATCACTGCTAATAGGAAGTCCTCAAGTGGCCATATTACTGGAGTCCATAGTGCCAGTAGGCACTCCAAGATGACATGTTTCGAGATCTTGCTTTTTTGTCAATTCTTCTAACCTCCCTGTAGCAGACTGGTCACCATCTACTCTTCCACGATGTTCCTCCCCTACCATCTGACCCACTCCTACTCTCTTCTTCTCTTTTTCCCTTTCTCCTTTCACCCACTCCCCCTTCTCTTCCATTTTTTTCACACTTGTTAGCTGGACACCAACCATCGCTGGCCAGGGACGTGAAGCCAAGCATTGGTTAGACTGACTGTCTTATTTTACGTACACTTGCAACATTTTGTCCTGTAAATTGTCTCTGGCCTGCAAGCCTGGATAACCCGCTATATTATATATATTGTGTGCAATGTTATGAAAACATTTAAAAAAAAACATTGAACAGAAAAAAAAGAGAAAAGCTCAGGCTGCAATACTCACATTTAATATGGAGCTGCACCCCCTCGCCAGCACACTTTTGTCATCACAAGATATCCTCAATCTTTTTGGTTGAGCAACGCCAACTGGCTGCATTTGATGGGGCAAACTGTCATCATTTGATGGGGCAAACTGGCTGCATTTGATGGGGCAAACTGGCATCATTTGATAGGTCAAACTGGCTGCATTTGATGGGGCAAACTGGAATCATTTGATGGGTTAAACTGGTGGCATTGGATGGGGCAAACTGGCATCATTTGATGGGGCAAACTGGCGGTATTTTAAGGGGCAAACTGGCAGCATTTGATGGGGCAAACTGGCATCATTTGATGGGGCAAACTGGCTGCATTTGATGGGGCAAACTGGAATCATTTGATGGGTTAAACTGGCGGCATTGGATGGGGAAAACTGGCATCATTTGATGGGGCAAACTGGCGGTATTTTAAGGGGCAAACTGGCAGCATTTGATGGGGCAAACTGGCTGCATTTGATGGGGCAAACTGGCATCATTTGATGGGGCAAACTGGCGGCAATTGATGGGCACAGTGGCTGTGTTTGATGGGCACAGTGGCGGCAATTGATGGGCACAGTAGCTGCGTTTGATGGGCACAGTGGCTGCGATTGATGGGTTTCTTTTTTCAATTTGTTTGCGCCCCCCCAAAAAATTTTGAGCACCAGCCACCACTGTGTATGCTTCTAAATAGGAATGAGCCGAACACCGCTCGGTTCGGTTCGCACCAGAACATGCGAACAGGCCAAAAAATTTGTTCGAACACGCGAACACCGTTAAAGTCTATGGGACACGAACATGAAAAATCAAAAGTGCTAATTTTAAGGGCTAATATGCAAGTTATTGTGCGAGTATGCGAGTGGTTTTAAATGACTTTTTTTCCTTCAGAAATGTCATCTTGTGCAGGGACAGTTCTAAACACGGGAAACAAGCGCTACTTTACAGGCATACTATAGACACCCCCAGGTACGAAATTTAAAGGAATATTTCACTTTTATTGTTTCACTTTAAGCATTATTAAAATCACTGCTCCCGAAAAAAACGGCCGTTTTTTAAAACTTTTTTTTGCATTGATACATGTCCCCTGGGGCAGGTCCCGGGTCCCCGAACACTTTTTAGGACAAAAACTTGAATATTAATCTTTAAAATGAGCACTTTAGATATCTCCCATAGACTTTTAACGGTGTTCCGTGGCTTTTCGAATTTGCCGTGAACACCCCAAATTGTTCGCTGTTCGCCGAACGGGCGAACAGCCAATGTTCGAGTTGAACTCACGGTCGACTCGAACATAAAGCTCATCCCTACTTCTAAACTGTTAACATGGAGGCTTTTAACCACTTGTCCCCCGCCCACTGTCAATTGACGGCGGGCGGAGGATACTCTCGTTCTGGGAGGACGTCATATGACGTCCTCCCTTTAAAATGAGCTAGGAGGCGCGCGCTTGCCGCCAGCGGCGCGCGCGCCGCGCTCACAAGGCCCCGGTGCGCGTGCCCGGCGGCCGCAATTGCCGCCGGGCACCCGCGATTGCCCGGGAAACGAGCAGGAAAGTGGGTCTCTGTGTGTAAACACAGAGATCCACGTCCTGTGAGGGAGAGGGGACCGATGGTGTGTCCCTTGTACATAGGGACAACCATCGGTCACCTCCCCCAGTCAGTCCCCTCCCCCCACAGTAAGAACACATTGAGGGAACATATTTAACCCCTTCCCGCCCCCTAGTGGTTAACCCCTTCCCTGCCAATCACATTTATACAGTAATCAATGCATTTTTATAGCAGGGATCGCTGTATAAACGTGAATGGTCCCAAAAATGTGTCAAAAGTGTCCGATGTGTCCGCCGCAATATCGCAGTCACAATAAAAAAATCGCAGATCGCCGCCATTACTAATAAAAAAATAAAAATGCTATAAATCTATCCCCTATTTTGTAGACGCTATAACTTTTGCGCAAACCAATCAATACGCGCTTATTGCGATTTTTTTTTTACCAAAAATATGTAGAAGAATACGTATCGGCCTAAACTGAGGAAAATTTTATAAAAAAAAAAAAAATGGGTATTTATTATAGCAAAAAGTAAAAAATAGTGTTTTTTTTCCAATTTGGACGCCCTTCTTTTGTTTATAGCGCAAAAAATAAAAACCGCAGAGGTGATCAAATACCACCAAAAGAAAGCTCTATTTGTGGGAAAAAAAGGACGCAAATTTCGTTTGGGAGCCACGTCGCACGACCGTGCAATTGTCATTCAAAGTGTGACAGCGCTGAAAGCTGAAAAATGGCTTGGGCAGGAAGGGGGTTTTCGTGCACAGTAGAGAAGTGGTTAAAAAATATTAAAAAGTGGGTTAGAATTCAAAAGGAGACACAACAGTAATAGAAAAAACTGGTTGTACTTTTAGTGGGAAGGTGTAAGATACAGTAAGTCCTGCTAGCCAAGTAAAGCCATTGTTTGCATGTGCATTAGGCATTTAGAATCAAGCACAGGCAAGCGCAGAAGTGTGCATAGGAACTGCCTGAGCAAGGTTCTTTATGACAGAGTCACTCAATTTATAATTTAAGCTGCAGATTTAAAAAATATTGAAAACAACTTTTGGATATAACATTGAAATGTTAAAGCGTAAGGTTTAATTTAGTGATATTAAAATTATTGGGTTTACATCTACTTCCAAAGCTTTAAGAGGCAAATAAATCCAGAACATCATTCAACTCAACCAGTACTTCTGGGTAAAGTATCTCCTAAAAGAAAAAAAAATCTACAAATTTGAAGTTGCCCAAGAAGAACCAAATTATTAATTAGGGGCCCGAGAAGATGAAATGTTAAAGTGTATCTAATATTAAAATGATTTGGTTTACATCTGTTTCCAAAACTCTAAAGCCGCGTACACACGATCGGAATTTTCTACAACGAATGTTCGATGGGAACTTTTAGTCGGATATTCCGACCGTGTGTAGGCTCCATCGGAACATTTGCTGTCAGAATTTCCGACAACAAATGTTTGAGAGCCGGTTCTCGAATTTTCCGACAACAAAATCCTTTCTAGTAAATTCCGATCGTGTGTGGACAATTCCGACGCACAAAATTCCACGCATGCTCTGAATTAAGTACGAGACGGGAGCGCTCGATCTGGTAAAACTAGCGTTCGTAATGGAGATAGCGCATTCGTCACGCTGTAACGGACTGAAAAGCACAAGGCTGAAAAGCGCGAATCGTCTCTCACCAAACTTCTACTAACACGACTGGTATTGAACTTCCCTTTAATAGTGCCGCCGTACGTCTTGTACGTCACCGCGTTCTTGGCGATCGGAATTCCCGACAACATTTGTGTGACCGTGTGTATGCAAGACAAGTTTGAGCCAACATCCGTCGGATAAAAATCCACGGTTTTGTTGTCGGAATTTCCGATCGTCTGTACGCGGCATTAGAATGTATAAAAATCCAGAACACCATTCAACCCAACCTCTGCTTTTGGGTAAAGTAGCTCTTAGCCCAGGTTCACACTGGGGCTGCGGGAGTGAAGCCGTGCGAGTTCAGCTGAACTCGCACGATTTCACTCTCGCTGGCAGTCCCGATTTCAGCCGCGATTACAAAGACATCTGACACAGATGTCAATGTAAATCGCGGCCGAAATCGCAAAAAGTAGTACAGAAACTACTTTTTGAAATCGGTGCAGCGCCGCAGATGCGGCGTCGCACCGATAAGGACGGTGCCATTGCCGGCAATTTGCGGCAAATATCGCCGTTTTGACATGCGATTTGACATGCCAAATCGCATGTCAAAACGCACCAGTGTGAACCAGGGCTTAAAACAATAAATCAACAGATTTTAAGCAGCCCAAGAGGAGCCAAACCATTAATTAGAGGCACAAAAAAAGCCAAATCATTAAAAGTGGCCCAAAGAGAACCAAATTATTAATTAGAGGCCTCATGCCGCGTACACACGGTTGGATTTTCCGACAAGAAAAGTCCGATGTGAGCTTTTGGTCAGAAATTCCGACCGTGTGTAGGCTCCATCGGACTTTTCCTGTCGGAATTTCCGCCAACAAAAATTTGAGAGCTGGTTCTCAGATTTTCCGGGCAGAAAAAATTCTAATCGGAAATTCCGATCGTCTGTAGCAATTCCAAAATTATGACGCATGCTCGGAAACAATTTGACACATGCTCGGAAGCATTGAACTTCGGCTCGTCGTAGTGTTGTACGTCACCGCGTTCTTGACGGTCGAAGGTTCAGAGAACTTTTGTGTGACCGTGTGTATGCAAGCCAAACTTGAGTGGAATTCCGTCGGAAAAACCATCCAAGGTTTTTCCGACAGAAAATCCGATCGTGTGTACAGGGCATAAAGAGAACCAAATCATTAGTTAGAGGCCCAAGAGGTTTTAAATCATTAATTGGAGGCCCAAAAAGAACCAAGTTATTACCGTATTTATCGGCGTTTAACACGCGCCGGCGTATAACACGCACCCCAATTTAGGAGGGAATTTTAAGGAAAAAAACTTTTAGGAGGGAAGTTTAAGGATAAAAACTTACATTTAAATGCCCATCAATGCAGCATTATCAGTGTCCATCTGCAGCCTTGTCCATCATTGCAGAATGATCACTGTCCATCTGCAGCCTTGCCCAGTGTCCACCTGCAGCCTTGCCCAGTGTCCTTGCAGCCTTGCCCAGTGTCATTGCAGCCTTGCCCAGTGTCCTTGCAGCCTTGCCCAGTGTCCTTGCAGCCTTGCCCTGTGTCATTGCTGCCTTGCCCAGTGTCATTGCAGCCTTGCCCAGTGTCCTCGCAGCCTTGCTCAGTGTCATTGCAGCCTTGCTCAGTGTCATTGCAGCCTTGCCCAGTGTCCTTGCAGCCTTGCCCAGTATCATTGCAGCCTTGCCCAGTGTCCTTGCAGCCTTACCCAGTGTCCTTGCAGCCTTGCCCAGTGTCATTGCAGCCTTGCTCAGTGTCATTGCAGCCTTGCCCAGTGTCATTGCAGCCTTGCCCAGTGTCCTCGCAGCCTTGCTCAGTGTCATTGCAGCCTTGCTCAGTGTCATTGCAGCCTTGCCCAGTGTCCTTGCAGCCTTGCCCAGTATCATTGCTGCCTTGCCCAGTGTCATTGCAGCCTTACCCAGTGTCCTTGCAGCCTTGCCCAGTGTCATTGCAGCCTTGCCCAGTGTCCTTGCAGCCTTGCCCAGTGTCATTGCAGCCTTGCCCAGTGTCCTTGCAGCCTTGCCCAGTGTCATTGCAGCCTTGCTCTGTGTCATTGCAGCCTTGCCCAGTGTCATTGCAGCCTTGCCCAGTGTCCTTGCAGCCTTGCCCAGTGTCCTTGAAGCCTTGCCCTGTGTCATTGCAGCCTTGCCCAGTGTCCTTGCAGCCTTGCCCAGTGTCCTTGCAGCCTTGCCCTGTGTCCTTGCAGCATGATCGTTTTAAAATTACTGCTGCGGCGCAGAGATAGACAGAGCCGGATGTCCTGTGTACTCGGCTGTACTCGGCTCCTCTCGGCTCCTCTTGCAGTCGCGCCCCTTGGCCAGGCTCCTATGATGGACATAACACAGGTCCAATGGCGGGACTGGGCGTGACTGTGAGTGGAGCCGAGCGGAGCCAAGCCTAGCCGAGTACACAGTACACTCGGCTATGTCTATATCGGCGGCGCGCTCTCCTCTTCCCCTCACAGACAGCGGGGATCGGCGTATAACACGAACCCACGATTTTCCCCTGATTTTCAGAGGAAAAAAGTGCGTGTTATACGCTGATAAATACGGTAAATAGATTTATGTATTTTTATCCTGACTCCAAACGGGGTTAACAAATGTTAGTGTGTCTTGCGATAAACAAAGTTATATTAAAAAAGCCTCAAAAATCCATCAAGAGGGAGCAAAGGTCTCCTGATGTCACCTTAATGCATGGACTCAATACCATTCTCGAATCCCAATTACAAAAGTCAATTTATAATTATTGTGCCGAATGATAATGTGATTATAAGGGTGAGTGACTCTAAATATTGTGGCATCACCTTTGATCTTTAATTATACTGTGCCACAGTTTGGAGAGTATAATTTGCTGTAGATGCAACCAGTTGAAGGCTTCCAGCTTAAAAGCTCATCTTAAATTGATAAAAAATATATATCTTTTTTTTAATCGTACTTATTTATATCGCAATTCTGCTCGAGTGCTCTGGTTTACAGGTCCTAAAACATGGTTACTAACCAGTTTACAGGATTGAAACTCTTCTGGGATTTCAATATACCATTCTAGTTGAAAAAGGTCCAACCCCATACATGTGAGAACCTGGTGTACTAAATGAGAATTTTACTGTAGGTACCCAATATACACTATGTAACCAAAAGTATTGGGACACCTGCCTTTACACGCACATGAACTTTAATGGCATCCCAGTCTTCGTCCGTAGGGTTCAATATTGAGTTGGCCCACCTTTTGCAGATATAACAGCTTCAACTCTTCTGGGAAGGCTGTCCACAAGGTTTAGGAGTGTGTCTATGGGAATGTTTGACCATTCTTCCAGAAGCGCATTTGTGGGGTCAGGTACTGATGTTCGATGAGAAGGCCTGGCTCGCAGTCTCCGCTCTAATTCATCCCAAAGGTGTTCTATATGGTTGTGGATAGGACTCTCTGCAGGCCAGTCAAGTTCCTCCACCACAAACTTGTTCATTTGCGTCTTTATGGACCTTGCATTGTGCACTGGTGCGCAGTCATGTTGGAACAGGAAGAGGCCATCCCCAAACTGTTCTCACAAAGTTGGGAGCATGAAATTGTCCAAAATGTTTTTGTATGCTGATGCCCCAATGCCCTGTACACACGATCGGATTTCCGATGGAATAAAATCCGATGGAATTTTCCGTCGGAATTCCGATGAAGCTGACTTCCATCAGTCTTGCATACACACTGTCAGACTAAATTCCGACCGTCCAAAACGCGGTGACGTAAAACACTACGACAAGCCGAGAAAAATTAAGTTCAATGCTTCCGAGCATGCGTCGACTTGATTCTGAGCATGCGTGGATTTTTCTCCGATGGGGCCCACACACGATTGGAATTTCTGATGAAACAAGTCCATCGGATTTTATTCCATCGGAAATCTGATCGTGTGTACAAGGCATAAGAGTTCCCTTCACTGGAACTAAGGGGCCAAGCCCATACTCTGAAAAACAACCCCACACCATAATCCCCCCCTCCACCAAATGATTTGGACCAGAGCACAAAGCAAGGTCCATAAAGACATGGATGAGCCAGTTGTGGGTGGAGGAACTTGACTGGCCTGCACAGAGTCTTGACCTCAACCCGATAGAACACCCGACAGACTGTGAGCCAGGCCTTCTTGTCCAGCATCAGTGCCTGACCTTACAAATGCGCTTCTGGAAAAAATGGTTTAAACATTCCCATGGACACACTCCTAAACCTTGTGGACAGCCTTCCCAGAAGAGTTGAAGCTGTTATAGCTGCAAAGGGTGGGCCAACTCAATATTGAACCCTACAGACTAAGACTGGGGTGCCATTACAGTTCATGTGTGTGTAAAGGCAGGTGTCCCAATACTTTTGGTAATATGGTGTATTTAAAACTAAACTGTTTTCCATTTTGGGTAGCGTACAGAATAATTAAAATGCCTGACAATTTTTTTTTTTCTTTAATTTGTGTGACATTGTCCTGTACACTCAAAATCTTTGGAGGGAGCTGAAAGTCCGTATTGCTCAGCGACAGCCCCGAAACCTGAAGGATCTGAAGAAGCTCTGTATGGAGGAGTGGTGCCAAAATCCCTGCTGCTGTGTGTGCAAACCTGGTCAAGAACTACAGGAAACGTATGATCTCTGTAATTGCAAACAAAGGTTTCTGTACCAAATATTAAGTTCTGCTTTTCTGATGTATCAAATACTTATGTCATGCAATAAAATGCAAATTAATTACTTAAAAATCATACAATGTGATTTTCTGGATTTTTGTTTTAGATTCAGTCTCTCACAGTTGAAGAGTACCTATGATAAAAATTACAGACCTCTACATGCTTTGTAAGTAGGAAAACCTGCAAAATCGGGAAGTGAGAAGAAACTTCTCCAAATTGGACCCATTGGGAGATTTCCCATTTATTCCTGTTCTGAGGACAACTAATAATTGACCTAATATGGGCATTATGGCTATATGACCATATTAGGTCAACGATGTCACAGGCATTTCCACCCTTTGCATATAGGCAACTGTGGAGCAGGGAATTTCCTGCCCTCATTGGCCCAGCATTGACAGCCAGCTTCCGGGTATGGAGGCAACCCAAGCACTCAGTGACAACTCAAAATGTTGATGTATTACGGTAATTAATACCAAAACTGCATTGGAATGCGGAAATCTGTTTGCCTACGTAATCCCAAAACTGGCTGGACAGAAAAACAAATACTTTGGCAAATACAGTGGGGGGAACAAGTATTTGATACACTGCCGATTTTGCATTTTTTTCTACTTACAAAGCATGTAGAGCTCTGTAATTTTTATCATAGGTACTCTTCAACTGTGAGAGACGGAATCTAAAACAAAAATACAGGAAATCACATTGTATGATTTTTAAGTAATTAATTTGCATTTTATTGCATGACATAAGTATTTGATACATCAGAAAAGCAGAACTTAATATTTGGTACAGAAACCTTTGTTTGCAATTACAGAGATCATACGTTTCCTGTAGTTCTTGGCCAGGTTTGCACACACTGCAGCAGGGATTTTGGCACCACTCCTCCATACAGAGCTTCTCCAGATCATTCAGGTTTCAGGGCTGTCGCTGAGCAATACGGACTTTCAGCTCCCTCCAAAGATTTTCTATTGGGTTCAGGTCTGGAGACTGGCTAGGCCACTCCAGGACCCTGAGATGCTTCTTATGGAGCCACTCCTTCGTTGCCCTGGCTGTGTGTTTCCGGTCGTTGTCATACTGGAAGACCCAGCCACGACCCATCTTCAATGCTCTTACTGAGGGAAGATGGTTTTTGGCCAAGATCTCGCGATACATGGCCCCATCCATCCTCCCCTCAATACGGTGCAATCGTCCTGTCCCCTTTGCAGAAAAGCATCCCCAAAGAATGATGTTTCCACCTCCATGCTTCACGGTTGGGATGGTGTTTTTGGGGCTGTACTCATCCTTCTTCTTCCTCCAAACACAGCGAGTGGAGTTTAGACCAAAAAACTCTATTTTTGTCTCATCAGACCACATGACCTTCTCCCATTCCTCCTCTGGATCATCCAGATGGTCATTGGCAAACTTCAGACGGGCCTGGACATGCGCTGGCTTGAGGAGGGGGACCTTGTGTGCGCTGCAGGATTTTAATCCATGACGGCATAGTGTGTTACTAATGGTTTTCTTTGAGACTGTGGTCCCAGCTCTCTTCAGGTCATCGACCAGGTCCTGCCGTGTAGTTCTGGGCTGATCCCTCACCTTCCTCATGATCATTGATGCCCCATGAGGTGAGATCCTGCATGGAGCCCCAGACTGAGGGAGATTGACCGTCACCTTGAACTTCTTCCACTTTATAATAATTGCGCCAACAGTTGTAATTTCAGGTAGTAACGCATTACAGACTTAGAATGCATTACATATACATAAAACGCACATTCAATAGTGCCAATTTCTGAAACGGTAATTTCAGGTAGTAACGCATTACAGACATCAATCACATTGTAGGTTAAGAGGGTTCCACCACTATTCATAATAAGGTATGCATGATTAGCAATTGTGGTCTGCACGATCTAGTATACCCCCAAGTGCACTGTTTCAGGGATGGCTATATTGTCATTTATATTTTCTTGCAACAGGCTAGTTAGTCTACCAAGATTTTTTACCATTCATTATTTTTCTTATTGCAGATCCTTCATATACATGCTCCTGACGAGTGGCTTAAAGCCGCGAAACGCGTAGAGCTATTACCTGCCGTGTATACATTACACGCTTCCCTAGTTATGTGCCTATCACTTATCAATTTACAGGGACCACAAAGACCCCAGATCGTGCAGACCACAATTGCTAATCATGCATACCTTATTATGAATAGTGGTGGAACCCTCTTAACCTACAATGTGATTGATGTCTGTAATGCGGTACTCCCTGAAATTACCCTTTTTAGGAATTGGCACTATTGAATGTGCGTTTTATGTATATGTAATCAATGTATTCTAACATGCATCCTTGTACTAATAAATGCTTTACCACCCACCACTCTATCAATTTGTTACCAAGAGCCTCATTTAAAGTCCCAACTTTTCCCCCCCTTCGTTGCACTCTGACGCCTATATGGCTGCAATTTTGCTTCGTTTTTTTCTAATTAACAGGGATGGGGGCACTGCCTTAACCCTCTTGGGCACGGAGGTCACCAGAGCTTCACAGGTTGCCACTGGAGTCCTCTTCCACTCCTCCATGACGACATCACGGAGCTGGTAGATGTTAGAGACCTTGCGCTCCTCCACCTTCCGTTTGAGGATGCCTCACAGTTGCTCAATATGGTTTAGATCTGGAGACAAGCTTGGCCAGTCCATCACCTTTACCCTCAGCTTCTTTAGCAAGGCAGTGGTCGTCTTGGAGGTGTGTTTGGGGTCGTTATCATGTTGGAATACTGCCCTGCGGTCCAGTCTCTGAAGGGAGGGGATCATTGCGCTGCTTCAGTATGTCACAGTACATGTTGGCATTCATGGTTCCCTCAATGAACTGTAGCTCCCCAGTGCCGGCAGCACTCATGCAGCCCCAGACCATGACACTCCCACCACCATGCTTGACTGTAGGCAAGACACACTTGTCTTTGTTCTCCTCACCTTGTTGCCGTCACACACAATTGACACCATCTGACCCAAATAAGTTTATCTTGGTCTCATCAGACCACAGGACATGGTTCCAGTAATCCATGTCCTTAGCCTGCTTGTCTTCAGAAAACTGTTTGCGGGCTTTCTTGTGCATCATCTTTAGAAGATCCTTCCTCATGGGATGACAGCCATGTAGACCAATTTGATGCAGTGTGCGGCGTATGGTCTGAGCACTGACAGGCTGACCCCCCACCCCTTCAACCTCTGCAGCAATGCTGGCAGCACTCATATGTCTATTTCCCAAAGACATCCTCTGGATATGACGCTGAGCACGTGCACTCAACTTCTTTGATCGACCATGGCGAGGCCTGTTCTGAGTGGAACCTGTCCTGTTATACCGCTGTATGGTCTTGGCCACCATGCTGCAGCTCAGTTTCAGGGTCTTGGCAATCTTCTTATAGCCTAGGCCATCTTTATGTAGAGCAACAATTATTTTTTTCAGATCCTCAGAGAGTTCTTTGCCATGAGGTGCCATGTTGAATTTCCAGTGACCAGTAGGAGAGAGTGAGAGCGATAACACCAAATTTAACACACCTGCTTCCCATTCACACCTGAGACCTTGTAACACTAACGAGTCACATGACACCAGGGAGGGAAAATGGCTAATTGGGCCCAATTTTCACTCAGGACTGGATGGACAGAAACACAAATCTACTATCACGTAAAATGTGTTCCATATATTGCATCTTTAGCCATTTGCCTGGAGTACAGTTTTAAAGCAACTATTCTAGAACAATGGAAATCAGATGTTATTGGAAGCCATTGGCGCAGCGCCCATTGTCATCTGCCTTGGAGACTCGCAGGCTGGAACTGAAGGGCGCTTCAAGGGCTTTAAAAGAAAAAAAAAAAAAGCTCAAAGCTTGTAAAATGCATTGCAAATGCGCGCTGAAGCTGATGATGTTCAGACCCGTGATTACAATCCAAGTTTAAACAATGTCTTGCAACAGGTAAACGGATTATATGCAGCTTGCTCTTCTGCTTTAGCTATAAAAATGATGAGGTTTTTATGCGTCTCCGCGAAGAGAGATTTCTGCGTTCTGGTTGGTCAACAACCTGTGAAAAAAATAAAATAATTCCGACTGGTTACAGAAAAAAAGGAAATGACTTTTGGATATTTCGAGGATCTGATCGCCCCAACTCATTTCTGTATTGCTGATAGCAAGATTTCCGCAACGCTTCCCGAGCATAAAATATCATTCTACGCGCTCGGGAAACCCAGAACACTTTAACGATAATGCGAATGCCTCGTGCGCACCCTACTTTTGCCGGTAATGCGTTTTCACCCGCGTGACTCCCATAAAGAGACGGCTCTTTATCATTTGCATATTTTCTTATTTTTTTCCGAAAATGCCGGGATGATCCTTGCATGCAACAATTTCTCCAGATTCCCTCATTAGAGTTAATGTTTAATTAACTTTCATTAGCCCCTCGAACGCTCCAGGGCCACAGTGTGCTACGGAGCAATAAAAGAGATGGAGGCGTCATGATATATAACGTGGAGGGTCGTGTTTACTAAGCGGCGCTAAACCATTACGGAAGTGAGGCATGTAAGCGAGCTGTTTGCCCTGTTCTGTAATTATGTTACTAAGCCTTATTAAACATTTATAAAATTACATTATTACACTGCTTTAGTCCCAGAAAAATTCCCATCGGTATTATTAGGCAGGCTGTGGAAAGAACATGTTGAAAATGTACAAATTTTTCAGGGTATATTTTTTATGCTGGTTGTGGATATGTGAATGAAAATTTCAATCTAAAATAAATAGCCAGGAATCTGAAAACTCCACCCGGGGAGGACTCGTCAATATTGAATGGAGTGGGAGAAAAGTATGGAAGCCCTGTCTACGCCATGAGTCGCCATATATTCCTATAGAGCATCCACTAGAGGGCGCAGGGAAGAAAATTTCCATACCGTGCGCCCTCTGGTGGAAGACACCGTAGCCGATGATATAAGTCATTTTAGACATCTGTCTTGTCATCCTCTTACTGCATATTGTAATGGAGTGCAATAGACCCACTGGGCAGTGGCAGCCGCCCCATTAGGGGCGCCGCCCCCTAATCCATGCGCCCAGCCCCTAATCTACATGCAGGGCGCCGGACGCATGGATTTGAATGTTTTTTGTTTTTTTTCGAAGCACATGATTAGAGCCTGAGGCTCTAATTGGCTTAAAAAAAGGGGGGGCTCGGGGCATAGAGCACTCATGGAATGGCGCCAAACTTCGGTACTTAAAAATCTCCATAGGCGACGCTTTAAATTTTTTTACAGGTTACCAGGTTAGAGTTACAGAGGAGGTCTAGTGCTAGAATTGTTGCACGCGCTCTAACGCACGTGGCGATACCTCACATATGTGGTTTGAACGGCGTTTACATATGTGGGCGGGACAGGGGCGTTTTAATTTTTTTTTTATTATTTCTTTTTTAATTTTACTTATTTATTTATTTTTTAACACTTATTTTACTTTTTTTTTTTTTTTATCACTTTTATTGCTATTACAAGGAATGTAAACATCCCTTGTAATAGGAATGTGTGTGTGACGGGTCCTCTTTATGGAGAGATGTGGGGTCAATAAGACCCCACATCTCTCCTCCAGGCTGGAAAGTATGAGATCAGTGAAAATTTTTTCACCGATCTCATACTTACAAGCCGCAATGGCGGCTTTGTTTACATTTGAGGACCCGGGCGTGACGTCATCACATCGCGCCCGGGCCTCCGACGATCATAGAGATGACTGGTGACCATCTGGTCACCAATCATCTCTATGCTCGTCACGTGACCCACGAACGACGCCGGACGATTCTCTCCGGGTCCCCGATCGCACGGGAGAGCCCGGAGAAGCACCGGATGGCGGCGGGAGGGGGGGATGTCCCCTCCCGCCGCCTATAAGAACGATCAAGCGGCGGAACCGCCGCTATGATCATTCTTATGGTGCGCAGAATCGCCGGCACAAAAAATGGATATCTGAATGATGCCTCTAGCTGCACCCATCATTCAGATATCCCTCTCAAAGCAGAGGATGTCATATGACGTCCACCCAGGATGGGAGATCCCATCTGTGGACGTCATATGACTATGGGCGGTAAGGAAGTGGTTAAAGACGATTGTGTGTGGGCTCCAGAACATTTTTCACGACGTGAAAAATGGGCATTAAAAATTTGGAACATGCTCTAATTTTTCCCGTCGTTTTTCACGTTGTCGTTTTTCTCGTCATGAAAAACGGCCGTGTGCAGGCTTTAACGATGTGGAAAAAACACGCATGCTCAGAAGCAAGTGATGAGACGGGAGCACTCATCCTGGTAAAACTAGCGTTCGTAATGGAGATAGCACATTCGTCACGCTGTAACGGACTGAAAAGCACGAAGCTGAAAAGCGCAAATCGTCTCTCACTAAACTTTACTAACACGAGGATCAGCAAAAGCAGCCCAAAGGGTGGCGCCATCCGAATGGAACTTCCCCTTTATAGTGCCGTCGTACATTTCGCACGTCACCGCGCTTTGCTCAAGCATTTTTTTTCATGATAGTGTGTAGGCAAGGCAGGCTTTAGAAGAATCACGTTGAGAAAAACGTTGGTTTTTTCAATGACATTAAAAAAGGTCGCGTGAACGCGGCATTAGGACTCCCGGGCCAATCGGGTCTCAGGACCCACTTCCTGTTCAGCCGGGAGGAGAAGCAACAGCCCCAGCAAGCTGGAGCGAGGAGCAGCAGGTGGAGGGCGGAGGGGCAGCAACAGCCTCTTCCAGCTTCCAGGAGCCCAACCCCTGGACCCAGCACCACCTCATCATAGGCTTCTTAAGGTAAGGTCACTGATCGATGCCTTCCCGTCCGTCCCGCGGGGGGAGGGGGGGTGGTAGTGCGAGTGAGGGGGGGCCAGGTTTGTTTGCCGCCCCCTGAAAATATTGAGCACCAGCCGCCACTGCCACTGGGGCTGATTTACTAAAATCGAAGGGTGCTAAATCTGGTGCAGCTCTGTATAGGAACCAATCAGCTTCCAGGTTTGTGAGAGCAAATACCAGAATTAGACAGGTATCTGATCTTCCTGAAAGGTGCCAAATGTGACGCCGGAGAGGGGGAGAGGAACCGGATCAGCGGAAGTTCCATTTCTGGGTGGAACTCCACTTTAAGGGAAAATTCCCTTACAAAATGAACAGCTTTCAGTAAATCAACCCCTGTATCTCCATCACATTGTTTTGGGGAGAACTTTTTATTATTACACAAAAAGTTGAGAAAAGGAAAAAAAAAAGGATGAAACCCAAGGACAGACAGATATGGACTCCGTGCCGTTTCCACCACCTTAGCTGGTCAGTCAAACCACCGCCAGACGTTTTTTTTTTTTTTTTTGATCGTTCGCTCGTCTCCGCTCACTACCAGCTCAGAAAACAAGCAGAATTGGTCTCGGCACATTCCTGGGAGGCGGCCTTATCTCCGCTGTCTTCTGTTTGCAATTAAAGTGAATTCATTTTCTGCTTTGTATAGATTTCTGTTATCTCTAAGAGGTGATGTGAGTGTGCGGCGCTGATATTCCTTTCCAGTATTTTCTGCCTCTTGTAGACTCTTCCAGAATTTGAGTGTTAACAACAGTCAGGAGATCACAGGCGCCATTATCATTTTGGGCCATTTACATGTTTATTCACTAAGACGGCACGATAATCATGTGCAATCAAACCAAATTTTCGTCTGTCATCAGTTTGGAGTGGTTGGTCTTTTGTTAGTTTAGGCAAGAAAATTAATAAGGGGGGGGGGGGGGGTTTGTGAAAATTTTATTGGATGTTTAATGCTCTGCTCATTGTTCTTTATTTAAATATTGTCTTATCTGTACACCCTCCTTCTCTAAAGCCTCGTACACACGATCGGATTTCCTATGGATTCTAATCCGATGGATTTTTCCATGGGAAATCCGATGAAGCTGACTTCCATCAGTCTTGCCTACACACCATCAGTCAAAAATCCGACCGTCCCAAACGCCGTGACGTAAAACACTCCGACAAGCCGAGAAAAATTAAGTTCAATGCTTCTGAGCATGCGTCGACTTGATTCTGAGCATGCGTGGGTTTTTTTGTCCGATGGAGTTCCACACAAACGATCGGAATTTGCTATTGTTTTTTTTCCCATCGGATAAATTTAAAACATGTTCTAGTTTTTTCTCACCGATGGAAAAAAGACCGATCGGTTTGTCCAATGAGAAAAGTCCATCGGACTGTTTTCATCGGTAAAACCGATCGCGTGTACACGGCATAACACGGCATAACAGACTTCTTGTCCTAGGGTGACAACCAGTGGTGGCCCGTCTATACGGGGCGCAGGGGCGCCACCCCCCTAAACTATGAGCCCGGCCCCTAATCTATGTGCAGGGCGCCGGACGTATAGATTCCAATGTTTTTTTTTGTTTTTTTTTGGAAGCACATGATTAGAGCCTGAGGCTCTAATTGGCTTCAAAAATAGGTGGGCTCGGGGCGCAGAGCACTGCGCCCTGAGCCCACCCAGTTGTGTGACAAAAAGAGAATTAATATTCGCTATTGTCTTCCTGATTCTCCTCCCAGCCAATCAGGAAACAGGTCTTAAGACCCGATTGGCCGAGAGCAGAAGCGACCATATTGGCTGCCAAGGAGGAAGCCGCGGAGGAGGAGGAGACGCAGGGCAAGCCACCAAGGAGGAGGAGATGCCGGAAGGAGCCGAAGCTGCCCGTGACTTATATAGGGTAAGTGTGGGGCTGGTGGGTGGACGAGCCAGTGATGGGGTGGGGGAATCGACTGACGGGAGGGGGGGGAGGGGGGGAGATTAACCAACCTAATGGCGGGGGGAGGGGGTGGCTGTTGTTTTGTTTTCACCCCCCCAAAAAAAATGGAGCACTAGTCGCCACTGGTGACAACACTGCTCCTCTATACCTACAGTACAGCGAGTGAGTGTGGTCACCCTAGGATAAGAAGTGTGCTACTGGCAAGGAAAAAAGGAAAGCTAATGCAGCCACCACATCTAAGGATTGGTATGCTGCAATACATTCCATTGTATTCTTGAGTTTAGATATTCATTAAATATTGTCTTCCTTCGCAAGTCAGTGCAGCGTCCTTCCAAGCCATGATGACAGAGATAATGGATAGAAGAGCCAGTGACCTGTGTCCGCGCTGAACGCTGCCTGCTTCGTGTCATTGTGCGTCCTGTAATTGTAATGCTACTATATACAAACCTAGCAAAGTGGAATCAATACTAAACCTGTAATTGAATTACTGAGAAATTAATGAAACCAACTTGCCGTGGTTTTATTTGGTTTTATTTATCTAGATGGTCAATTAACTTTTTCCTTGCCAGTAAAACCAGCGCCAAATTACCTATGGCTTCCAGCAGCCCCTCTTTTAGAATACAGCACCTCTATCTTCATGTTATCTGCAACTGTCCCAGAAGAACGACACTGAGCATTATTGTGACCAAGGGGCTAAAAGATTATTTATTACACTAAAAGTAGCCTTTACACGCACATGAACTTTAATGACACCCCAGTCTTAGTCCGTAGGGTTCAATATTGAGTTGGCCCCGCCCTTTGCAGCTATAACAGCTTCAACTCTTCTGGGAAGGCCGTCCACAAGGTTTAGGAGTGTGTCTATGGGAATGTTTGACCATTCTTCCAGAAGAGCATTTGTGAGGTCAGGCACTGATGTGGACGAGAAGCCCTGGCTCGCAGTCTCCATTCAAATTCATCCCAAAGGTGTTCTCTCAGGTTGAGGTCAGGACTCTGTGCAGGCCAGTCAAGTTCCTTCACCCCAAACGCGCCCATCCATGGCTTTTTTGGGCCTTGCCTTGTGCACTGGTGCAAATAATTTGGTGGAGGGGGGATTATGGTGTGGGTTTTTTCCACTGTGCAGTTTGTTTTGCACAGTGGCCCCGATCCAGCTGTTCTGTGGTCCCACGGTGTCTCTCGCGGTTCCTCCCCACTTTAGATAACCCCCTCTGGGAAGCTCTCTCTCGAGGGGGTTACCTTGTGGGCGCGCTCTTGTGTCATACACTCTGCGTCCGTAGATGCCGAGTGTATGACTCGGCCCTACCCCCGGCACCCGCGTCATTGGATTTGATTGACAGCAGCGGGATCCAATGGCTGTGCTGCTATCAATCTATTCAATGAAGAGCCGAGAACCCATGGAGAGAGCGATGCGGGATCACGCCCATGGAAATTCGGGGCTCAGGTAAGTTAAACTGGGGGGGGGGGGCTGGGGGGAACCCACTGCAAGGTGTTTTTTCACCTTAATGCATAGGATGCATTAAGGTGTAAAAAACACAAAGTTTTACAAACCCTTTAAGACATATTACCACATACTTGCCAACTAACCCAGTTTAAATTCCCTTGTCCCTTGAAGATTTAGTCCTGTGCTGTGTCCTGATATCTCAGTGTGAAGTGCTGCTACTAATGCTGCCCAGCTCTGCCCTATTGTTGTGTACAGATGACTTACCTGCAGACCCTGTGTTTACATGTAAATAACTGCCATTTATATGTAAATAACTGGAGCATTCATATGTAAATAGTGGCAGGATTCATATGTAAATAGCTGAGGCCAGCGGCATTCATTTGAAAATAAAGGCGACATTCATATGTATATCATGCCCCTCTGCAGTGAAGAGATGATGTGCTGTAACCTCTAGCAACCAATCAGTGAGCAGTATTACTGTACAGTAATATCTAGCAACCAATCAAAAAGAAGAAATCATGTGCTGTAACCTCTAGCAACTAATCAGTGAGCCGTAATGTGTGCTGTAACCTCTAGGTACCAATCAGTAAGTGGTAATGATATGCTGTAACCTCTGGCACCCAATCGCAATCACTGCCTGATCTGATACAGTAAACTGATTTTAAGTCTAGCTGATATTTATTGTATGTCTCAGAGCAGGTGGAGAGCAAAATTGCATGGGGGGGATCCCCTAAGAAAATTTTTGCCCAGGGTCCAATCAACATTAAAGCGGAGGTCCACCCGATTTTTTTTTTTAAAAGCCAGCAGCTGCTGACTTTTAAAAAATTGACACTTACCTGTCCAGCGCGCCCGCGATGTCAGCAGACGAGGCTGAGCAATCGCTCGGTCCTCGGATGCCTCCGCCGCCATCCTCGGTGAGGGAATCAGGAAGTGAAGCCTTGCGGCTTCACTGCCCGATTCCCTACTGTGCATGTGTGAGCATCGCGGCGCGCCCATCACTGGTCCCCGCTCTCTCCTGGGAACAGTGTGTTTCCCAGAAGACAGCGGGGGGTGACGCGAAGGGGCGGGACTCCCGCGGGAGTCAGAACTCGGAAGTGGTGCAAATACCTGTTTTATACAGGTATCTGCACCCCCTCCCCCTGAAAGGTGCCAAATGGGACACCGGAGGGGGGGGAGGGGTTCTGAAAAGCGGATGTTCACTTTTTGTGTGAACCTCCGGTTTAAAGACGGCCCTGCATAGCCATAGATCTGACCTGGTGGGGATGTGTCAGACCTCTGCATAGAGTAGGGTGACCAGACATCCCCGGTTTCCAGGGACAGTCCCCGGATTGAGGACACTGTCCCCGGACCAAGTCTGTCCCCGGTTTTGTCCCCGGATTGGACTTGAACAGGGGCTGGGGCAATTTCAAAGACAGTCAGTGCAGAATTAAAAAAAAAAAATTCTGAATTACACCCCCCGCCGCTCCTACTAGCTTAGGGGGGTGTATTTTTTTCCATTATCTGTGCCCCTTTCTGATGATCATGTGCTGGTCGGAGCGGAGGGAATATTTCTTCAGTTTCGGGTGCATGCCCAATCCGCTCCACTCGCATGTTCTTCTGCCTTGGCTCAAGTCCCGGCCAGCCGCCTTCCTGCTTATCTCCTTGCCTTCCCTGGCGGGGGGGATCTTCCTCCGCTCCCCACCCAGTAGTAGACGGGGCCTGGAGAGTGAGACTTAACAGGCTGTGAGGCGGCGGCGGCGACAGGCAGAGAGTCGCTGATTGCCGCCATTACTAGTAAAAAAAAAAATATGTCCCCGGATTTTGTTTTAAAAATCTGGTCATCTTAGCATAGAGACCACTGGAGTGTATACATGATAGTCTAGGCACAGAGGAAGTGGGTTGAAATGAGTGACCACTAGGGATGAGCCGAACACCCCCGGGTTCGGTTCGCACCAGAACCTTCGAACGGACCGAAAGTTCGCGCGAATTTTCGAACCCTATTCGTTATAATGGACGCGAACGTTCGAAATCAAAATTGCTAATTACAACGGCCAATATGCATGTTAATGTTATAAAACAGGTTTGGGGACCCGGGTCCTGCCCCAGGGGACATGTATCAATGCAAAAAGAAATTTTAAAAACTAAAGTTTTTTCGGGAGCAGTCATTTTAATGATGCATAAAGTGAAAAAAAAAAAGTGACATTTTCCTTTAAATATGGTACCTGGGGGGTGTCTAAAGTATGCCTGTGAAGTGGCATGTGTTTCCCGTGTTTAGAACTGTCCTTGCACAAAATGACATTTGTAAAGGAAAAAAAGAAGCCATTTAAAACCACTTGCGGCTTTAATGTCATGTCTTGTCCTGGCCGCCATATGGCTGAAAATCCTTGAGAAAAATGGCATGGCTACCCCATCACCCCCCCCCCCCCACCCCAGCCCCTTTGGGTCTTGTATGGATACTAAGGGGGACCCCGCACCCAAAATAAAACCCTATACCTACAACCCTATATACTCTGAACAGCAGTATATAGGTGGTGCAAACAAGACATGGACTGTAGGTTTGTTCTTAAGTAGAATCTGAACAGGTACATTATGAAGTGTAGCTACATCCCAAAAAAATCAATTTTTAAGCTTTTTGGAGAACATAGGGAGGGGTTATCACCCCTGTAACATTTGCTGTCTTTGCACATCTGTTCAGAACATGTCACCTCACTTTCCGTCCCAATGACAAATGTTTTTGGAAAAGTGGGGTTTTAATTGAAACAAGGATTGGTGATAAAGCATCAGTAGAGAGGAGATACCTTTTTCCCAAATTAAATCTAACAGGATAGAATTTTCCTTCCTAGGGGTAGATTTCCTCTCACTTCCTGTTTTCTCTTGCCGTTTGCAAGTAGGAGTCGTTTGTAAGTTGGATGTTTGAAAGTAGGGGCCTGCCGTATATACTCTGCAGAAATTTGCCCTATTAGATGTTGGTGTAGCCACAAGACTGGTGGGCACAGGAATGGGCCCTGCTGTGAGTTAATAGATCAAGATTTGTACTTGCATGCACCTGTTGAACCGGGCAGAAAAATTGGGCCTTTGGTGGTGGTGGTGGTGGTGGTGGACGGTGTTGCCACAAGACTGTAAGCCCTCACAGTTACTCTTGGTGGGTGCAGGAATGGGCCCTGCTGTGAGTTATTAGATCAAGATTTGTAATTGCATGCACCTGTTGAACAGGGCAGAAAAATTGGGCCTTTGGTGGTGGTGGTGGTGGTGGACGGTGTTGCCACAAGACTGTAGGCCCTCATAGTTACTCTTGGTGGGCGCAGGAATGGGCCCTGCTGTGAACTATTAGATCAAGATTTGTAATTACACGCCCCTGTTAAACAGGGGCTGAAAAATTGTGCCTTAGGCATTGGTGCTGGTGCCACAACACTGCAACCCCTCACAGATACTGTACTTGGAGCACAGCAGTCACACCTGTTGCGAAGCATCTTTTTAAAAAATTGTAATTACACGCCCCTGTTATACAGGGGCTGAAAAATTGTGCCTTAGGCACTGGTGCTGGTGCCACAACACTGCAACCCCTCACAGATACTGTACTCTGAGCACAGCAATGAGACCTGTTGCAAAGCATTGCCTAAAAATTGTAATTACACGCCCCAACAGGGGCTGAAAAATTGTGCCTTAGGCACTGGTGCTGGTGTCACAACACTGCAACCCCTCACAGATACTGTACTCTGAGCACAGCAATGAGACCTGTTGCAAAGCATTGCCTAAAAATTGTAATTACACGCCCCAACAGGGGCTGAAAAATTGTGCCTTAGGCACTGGTGCTGGTGCCACAACACTGCAACCCCTCACAGATACTGTACTCTGAGCACAGCAGTCACACCTGTTGCGAAGCATCTTTTTAAAAAAATTTAATTACACGCCCCTGTTATACAGGGGCTGAAAAATTGTGCCTTAGGCACTGGTGCTGGTGCCACAACACTGCAACCCCTCACAGATACTGTACTCTGAGCACAGCAATGAGACCTGTTGCAAAGCATTGCCTAAAAATTGTAATTACACGCCCCAACAGGGGCTGAAAAATTGTGCCTTAGGCACTGGTGCTGGTGCCACAACACTGCAACCCCTCACAGATACTGTACTCTGAGCACAGCAGTCACACCTGTTGCGAAGCATCTTTTTAAAAAATTGTAATTACACGCCCCTGTTATACAGGGGCTGAAAAATTGTGCCTTAGGCACTGGTGTGGTGGCATGGATCATTGAGGAGGAGGAAGAGGATAGTCAGTGAACATAACAGGACAGTCACTCAGCATCAGCATAGGCAGTCTTGAAGGGATGTGACATTATAAATTATTCCGTTATATCCGCTTCAGGTGTCTGGTAGCTGGTGGTGATCCAAGACTGATTCATTTTTATGAAGGTCAGTCGATCAACCGAGTCGGTGGACAGGCGCACCCTATGATCGGTGACAAATCCTCCAGCAGCACTGAATGTGCGTTCGGAAAGAACGCTGGATGCAGGACAGGCCAGTAGCTCAATTGCATACTGTGCAAGCTCTGGCCAGTGATCCATCCTCAGGACCCAGTAAGCCAGAGGATTTTCGGTGGGAAAGGTGTCCAAGTCTGACCTTGCCCCTAGGTATTCCTGCACCATGTATATCAGACGCTGGCGATGGTTGCTGGAACCGATCATACCTTGGGGCTGCGGACTAAAAAATTGTCTGAACGCATCGGTCAGACGTCCACCTTCCCCACCGCTCCTTCTGCTACTGACCGAAGCCTCAGCAACTTGTCGTCCAGGACCAGGAGTTTGTAACCTCCCAGTTTCTGGGAACGCGTTGCACAGACCTTTCTGCAAGGCCTCCCTGAGATGTCTCATCCTCTGCTCCCTCTGCGACGGCAAGATAAGGTCCGCAACCTTACCCTTGTACCGTGGATCAAGGAGAGTGGCCAGCCAGTAATGGTCACTCTCCTTGATCCGAAGAACACGAGGATCCTTCCGCAGGCTTTGCAGGATCAGGGAGGCCATGCAGCGTAGGTTAGCTGAGGCAATCGGTCCGGAGTCTTCTGGGTCACTGAGGATGACATGATCGCCAGCCACCTCCTCCCAGCCACGTACAAGTCCACTGGTTTGTTGGGACTGTACATCATCCCTAAAAGACTGCTGCTGCTGATGCTGAGTGCCAGGCTCCACCTCCATGCTCACACAATCCTCCTCCTCCTCCTCCTCCTCTTCCTGTGTGATGGGTGGGACAGAAGGAACATTGTCTGGATAAAGGGGCCTTGAGAGACAAGGAAGTCCTCCTCTTCCTGCCTCTGTTCTGCCTCAAGTGCCCTGTCCATTATCCCACGCAGCGTATGCTCCAACAGGTGGACAAGAGGTACAGTGTCACTGATGCATGCACTGTCACTGCTCACCATCCTCGTGGCCTCCTCAAATGGTGAGAGGACAGTGCATGCATCCCTGATCATGCTCCACTGGCGTGGGGAAAAAAAGCCAAGCTCCCCTGACCCTGTCCTGGTGCCGTAGTCGCAAAGGTACTCATTGATGGCCCTCTGCTGCGTGTGCAGTCGCTGCAGCATGGCCAACGTTGAGTTCCACCTGGTGGGCATGTCACATATTAGGCGGTTCTTGGGCAGGTTCAGCTCCTTTTGCAGCTCAGTCAGCCGAGCACTGGCATTATAAGATCGGCGGAAATGCACACAGACTTTCCTGGCCTGCCTCAGGACATCCTGTAAGCCTGGGAACCTGCCCAAGAACCGCTGCACCACCAGGTTGAGGACGTGAGCCATACAGGGCACATGGGTGAGCTGCCCCTGTCGCAGGGCGGAGAGGAGGTTGGTGCCATTATCAGAAACGACCATTCCTGGCTTAAGCTGGCGTGGCGTCAACCACCTCTCGGCCTGCCCCTGCAGAGCTGCCAGAACCTCTGGCCCAGTGTGGCTCCTGTCCCCCAAACACACCAGCGCAAGCACGGCATGGCATCTTTTTGCCTGCGTACTCGCGTAGCCCCTTGTACGCCTACGGAGCACCGCTGGTTCCGAGGACAGAGCACTCGAAGAGGACATGGAGGAAGAAGAAGAGGAGGGGGTGGAGGAGAGAGGTGTGTCACAACCAGTAGTAGCATTTTGGAGGCGTGGTGGCGGAACAACCTCCAACACTACTGCACCTTGTCCTGCATCCCTCCCAGCTACCAATAGAGTGACCCAATGGGCCGTGAAAGAAAGATAACGTCCCTGTCCATGCCTGCTGGACCATGAGTCAGCGGTAATATGCACCTTACCGCTGACCGCCCTGTCCAGCGAGGCATGGACATTGCCTTCCACATGCCAGTAGAGAGACGGAATCGCCTTCCGTGAGAAAAAGTGGCGTTTGGGAACCTGCCACTGAGGAACCGCACATTGAACAAACTCACGGAAGGGGGCCGAGTCTATCAACTGAAAAGGCAGCAGTTGAAGTGCTAGCAATTTAGCCAAGCTAGCATTCAACCGCTGGGCATGTGGATGGCTGGGAGTATACTTCTTTCGACGGTCCAGCAGCTGGGGCAGGGAAATTTGCCTGCTACAATCGGACGTCGGTGTACTGCAAGTACTTGGTTGTGACACACCTAATTCTACACCTTCAGTCCTCTCAGAGCAGCTTTCAGAGAGGACTGAAGATATAGTGGGGATGGAGATCCCAGCTGATGAGGAGCAAGGAGAGGTCCGCTTTGTTCTTTGGTGTGGGTCTTTTATGTGTGCTTGCCAACGAGCTGCATGGCAGGTCGACATATGTCTGCTCATGCTTGTGGTGCCCAAGCGGCTGATGTTTTGGCCACGCGAGATACGCTTGAGACAAATATTGCAAATAGCAGTGGTGCGATCTGATGCACTCGTCTCAAAAAAGGCCCACACCAAAGAACTTTTGTGATAACGTGCAGAGGCAGCGCCCTGCACAGGCGGAGCTCTGCGGTGTGGTACAGTTGCTGTGCTGGCCTCTAGCTGGCCTCCAGGGGGCATCCTGCCTCGTTGGACATGTGACGCTGCATCCTCCTCCTCCTCCTCCTCTCTCCCTTCAGGCACCCACGTGGAGTCAGTGACCTCATCATCCCCTCCCTCTTCACCACTAGAGCAAACCTGGCAGTAAGCTGCAGCTGGTGGAACACTACTGCCAGATTGCTGTCCTTCAGCATCCCCTCTCTCTGCGCGCACACTACTGACTTCCTCAAGCTGGGTATCATCATCCGAGCCTTCGAATCGTTGGGCATCCTCCTGGAGCATGTACCCAACACTGTGCTCAAACAGTTCGGGGGACTCCTCAGGAGGACATGGTGGGTCTAGGGAAGGGGTGGCTGATGATGCCATTGAGTACGCGTTGGCAGCTGCTCTGCCAGTACCCTGAGCCTGGGTGAGAGAGGATGAGGAGGATGAGGAGGGCTTGGTCATCCATTCTACCAAGCCTTCGGCATGATGCGGCTCCACATGTCCAGCTGCCGAAAACAAAGACAAGCGTGTCCCATGGCCACGTGCTGATGACGATGCACGACCACGTCCACGGCCAGCACTGTTGTCTCTAGAAACAGAGCCTGCCTGCCCTGTGTTCTTGCCTCGGCACGCTCTGCCTCTCCTTGGCGGTCTTCCAGCCATTGTAGTCGGTAGTGTATATAGTATAAAAAATAGAACTCCTATGTGTGCTCACAACACACTGTAGGTCCTATGGGTGCTGACACTAACACACTATAGGTACTATGTGTGCTGCTGACAAGAAAATATAGGAGCTCTGTTTGCTGCCACTAACACACTAGAAGTCCTATGGGTGCTGCTGAGAAGAAAATATAGGAGCTCTGTTTGCTGCCACTAACACACTAGAAGTCCTATGGGTGCTGCTGAGAAGAAAATATAGGAGCTCTGTTTGCTGCCACTAACACACTAGAAGTCCTATGGGTGCTGCTGAGAAGAAAATATAGGAGCTCTGTTTGCTGCCACTAACACACTAGAAGTCCTATGGGTGCTGCTGAGAAGAAAATATAGGAGCTCTGTTTGCTGCCACTAACACACTAGAAGTCCTATGGGTGCTGCTGAGAAGAAAATATAGGAGCTCTGTGTGATGCCACTAACACACTAGAAGTCCTATGGGTGCTGCTGAGAAGAAAATATAGGAGCTCTGTTTGCTGCCACTAACACACTAGAAGTCCTATGGGTGCTGCTGAGAAGAAAATATAGGAGCTCTGTTTGCTGCCACTAACACACTAGAAGTCCTATGGGTGCTGCTGAGAAGAAAATATAGGAGCTCTGTTTGCTGCCACTAACACACTAGAAGTCCTATGGGTGCTGCTGAGAAGAAAATATAGGAGCTCTGTTTGCTGCCACTAACACACTAGAAGTCCTATGGGTGCTGCTGAGAAGAAAATATAGGAGCTCTGTGTGATGCCACTAACACACTAGAAGTCCTATGGGTGCTGCTGAGAAGAAAATATAGGAGCTCTGTTTGCTGCCACTAACACACTAGAAGTCCTATGGGTGCTGCTGAGAAGAAAATATAGGAGCTCTGTTTGCTGCCACTAACACACTAGAAGTCCTATGGGTGCTGCTGAGAAGAAAATATAGGAGCTCTGTTTGCTGCCACTAACACACTAGAAGTCCTATGGGTGCTGCTGAGAAGAAAATATAGGAGCTCTGTGTGATGCCACTAACACACTAGAAGTCCTATGGGTGCTGCTGAGAAGAAAATATAGGAGCTCTGTTTGCTGCCACTAACACACTAGAAGTCCTATGGGTGCTGCTGAGAAGAAAATATAGGAGCTCTGTGTGATGCCACTAACACACTAGAAGTCCTATGGGTGCTGCTGAGAAGAAAATATAGGAGCTCTGTTTGCTGCCACTAACACACTAGAAGTCCTATGGGTGCTGCTGAGAAGAAAATATAGGAGCTCTGTTTGCTGCCACTAACACACTAGAAGTCCTATGGGTGCTGCTGAGAAGAAAATATAGGAGCTCTGTGTGATGCCACTAACACACTAGAAGTCCTATGGGTGCTGCTGAGAAGAAAATATAGGAGCTCTGTTTGCTGCCACTAACACACTAGAAGTCCTATGGGTGCTGCTGAGAAGAAAATATAGGAGCTCTGTGTGATGCCACTAACACACTAGAAGTCCTATGGGTGCTGCTGAGAAGAAAATATAGGAGCTCTGTTTGCTGCCACTAACACACTAGAAGTCCTATGGGTGCTGCTGAGAAGAAAATATAGGAGCTCTGTTTGCTGCCACTAACACACTAGAAGTCCTATGGGTGCTGCTGAGAAGAAAATATAGGAGCTCTGTTTGCTGCCACTAACACACTAGAAGTCCTATGGGTGCTGCTGAGAAGAAAATATAGGAGCTCTGTGTGATGCCACTAACACACTAGAAGTCCTATGGGTGCTGCTGAGAAGAAAATATAGGAGCTCTGTTTGCTGCCACTAACACACTAGAAGTCCTATGGGTGCTGTTGGGGTGCAATGCTGTGCTAACAGCACTGCGGTTGGTACTACTGCAATACTGTACTAACAGTAAGCACGCACCAGACTAATCCCCAGCAGCAGCTAATAACACACTAACTGTGCAATCAGCAGCAATGAACGATCAATGACTTAGGTAGCAATGGTTTAGCAAAGAAATAGCCAATGGTTTAGCAAAGAAGAGCAAATCTTTCAGTATCAAGCAAAGACAGAATCAGCAGACTAATCTCTCCTAAAGCCGGAACTCATGTGACCGGGGCCGATGGCGTGGCGGCCTTTTAAATGGTGGGGCGTGTACTAAAGCCCCTGAGCTGTAATTGGCTACAGCCGTCCTGCCTGTAGCCAATTATTGCTCTCCGAGTTTCGGGCGCTGTGATTGGCCAAGCATGCGGGGTCACAGTGCATGCTTGGCCAATCATCAGCCAGCAATGCACTGCGCCGGCCGCGCCGGCCGCAATGCATTGCGGGGCCGCTCGCATCACACGAATGTGATGCGAACGGCCCAAATAGTTCTGGGCTCGACGAGCGAGCGAACGCCCGATGCTCGATTCGAACATGGGTTCGAATCGAGCACCGGGCCCATCCCTAGTGACCACCATTCAAACCAGAGGACTGTTGACATCTGGTGGTGGAGAGGACTTCCTGCAGGACATAGTACCAGATTGAAGGGTGAATATTACAGACAAATATGCTTTTTTTTATTAGGCTGTTAATTTTAACTATTTTTTTTTTTTTTTTTTTTTTTAGGAGTTCTGTTTCAAATGACCTTTTTCACTGCCTTTTTTTTTTCTAATAGGCCTTACCAATGACCCCAATTAGTCGTCATTTTTTACAGTCATTCCATAAATCTTTGGACCCTCCACAACCCTTGGTTGAACTTCTACCACTAGTTTGCACACAACAACAAAAAACTCTCCAGAAGCCTCTTTGGCAGATCGGAAAGGTGTGCGTAACCCAATTAAATCAGCTGTGATTCAGTCATCATCCTTGATCCGGCTCCTTGGCCTTTTCCTCTGCCATAATGAATTTTTGTAAAAGCCGTCAGAGAGCGCATTGTTTGCTTCGCAGCGGATAAAACATTATGATCGCTGGCCGCAATATACGGCGGCGTTAAACTCTTCTGTCAGATGTACAGATTCAGCACATTTTAATCATTTTTATTTGCAAAGATCAAGAGGAGCTCATCTATAATCATTAAGGGCCGACTCACCGACGCGCCAACGACGGGAGCATTAAAGACATTGCTTCTCATCGCCGGTGACTAGACCATAGGCAAAATGTCAAGGCACAAAAACAAGATCGTTCCTTACAATGGACACCAATCAACCTATGTAAGCTAATAGCCTTGTCAATAAAAACTTAACCCAGGGATGGAAATCCTCAGGGAGCTCGTCCTGGGATTAAGGTTCTCAACAAAGACTATATTGATAGGACCATGTTTGGTGTATCGGGACTCAATACAAATCGATCGATAGCTTTGGCTAATACTTCAAGATTCATTTAATTTAGTTTGATTTTTTTATTTATTTTTTGGCATTAGCAGTTCAATTCCTATCATCGGAGCAACGCGGGCTGATAAATCACTTAATCTTAATGGAAGCTGGGACGCTGATGGCAAAATATATGTATTCTATTTGTCGGAGAGTCAAGTTAGTAAATAAGAAGGGATTTGTTTTCATCTTGGCAGTCTTCTGGCGTGCGGCGTGATGGAATTTCAGCCTTCTGCCTCTCGGTCTTTTAAGATAATGTTTAATATCTTAAAATACATATTTGCACAGTGATGCTAATGGCATGCATTTATCACCGGAGCTGACGTCTTCTTTTACCTTTGGGAACTTCGTCTTAGAAGTCCTTCTATTTGTTCGAGTGGTGATTTCGGAGCAGACCAAAATGCTAAAGGGCATTTCTAAAAATCTTCACCCTCCATAAATTAATTAGGTGATAACAGCAGATTAAAGAAGTTTACTTTTGACTGTATTTAAGAAAATTTAACAAGCCTCTGGTGGCCGGTCACGTGACCAGCGCAGAGGAATCGGCTTTGCGGGCTCTGCCGGAGAATTTTAAGGGATCTTGAATTCCATAAGTAGCTTTGTATGAGAAAAGTATCCTAAAATCCTTTGCATTGGCAAACAGGAAGTGATAAATGCCCTGGCATCAGTCACGTGACCAGGCACCAGAGTGATGTAAAATGTACAATATTACAAAAAAAGTTAACTTTTCTATTTAAAGTGAGCTTCAGAAAAAGAGATGTTTTGTAATTAAAATACATTTATGGTAACTGCTATATGCATCAAAAGATTTATCATTCTGTTTCAGCCAGGCTTGCTTTCAGGCACAGGAGAGGTTCCATCCAGGGTTACCATTACATTTTCTGCCTGAAGTGCTAAGCCGGGCCATTTTTCCCTATGGGATTACCTTTGACCAGAGGCGGCTCTCTAATTAGGCAAATTAGGCGGTCGCCTAAGGCCTCGCACTCACAGGGGCCTTGCGGCCGCCTAATTTGCCTGTGATCAATACTAATGTCGGCGTCATCGGATCTCTCTATTACCCCTCTCTCTTTCTCATCTCCCCCTCTCTCCCCCCTCTTGCATTGGCTGAATATGTCTGATGGGTGAGGAGGGTGCCCTGGAAGTGGTGCTGATCACCTGTGTGCTAGATCCGTGCATTTTCTGCAGCCATTTTTCTTGTTTGAATTATCTTTCCCATTATGGACGTCAGTGGGGCCTCATGTCTAATTTTTGCCTAAGGCCTCACAAAGCCTAGAGCCGCCTCTGCCTTTGACAGATTACCGCTGTTTGACCCTAGCTACAGGCTTTTACTGATACATACTGCTTGGCGTTTTTGGCCAAACATACCCGGAGGGACGCTCTTGTTCTGCTTACCAGCAGACTGTGCTTGTTACCTACCTATTTGCTATTTTGCTGTGGTCTATCACGACCGTGTCTACACATCACTGGCTCTCTGTTACACACGGACTGCCAGTTCAAAAATACCTAGGTTCGTGCTATTATTCAACACGGCCTCTTTACTATTGTGCTCCTGATGAAGCGTCTCCAAACGCGAAACTTGTAGAGCAAAGCAAGATTTACATTTCTAAATTTACTGGATCTATGAATAAGGCCATCCACTCCTTGTGTACATTGTTCAACCCGGTTTTTGTGTGTTGGATATGCATTGTTTTATCTGAGTCTTACATGGGTATTGTAACTCCTGGGAAGTGTGATTAGAACTTTATTCTGGATCCTATACTAAGGTTTACTATAAGTGTCATTTTTTTTCTTAAAATGTATTAATGTACTTTTATTAAGATATATTTTTCTATGAATAAAAAACCTCTAGATTTTTTACAATATCTACCTATGTGCCGTCTAATGTCCATTTCCTAGTTCCATTAGTGTTTCTCCTTGCTTTCAGGCACGCCTGCCATGTAGCTCAGCCAGGTTACCAACTGCACATTTCTGTGTTTTTATTAAAAGCCAAGTGAACTTCCAGTTTAAAAAGTGTGGGTTTAGAAAAAAACAAACAATCATATTCACCTAGATGTATGTAGCAATGGTCCGATGCGGCATCTTACCGCCTTTATGCCCCATACACACGATCGGAAATTCCGACAAGAAAACCGTGGATTTTTTTCTGACGGAATGTTGGCTCAAACTTGTGTTGCATACACACGGTCACACAAATCTTGTCTGAAATTCCGACCGTCAAGAACGCGGTGACGTACAAGACGTACGACGAGCCGAGATCAATGAAGTTCAATAGGCAGTTCATCTCTTCTGCTTGATTCTGAGCATGCGTGTTTTTTTTGCACGTCGGAATTGAATACAGACAATCGGAATTTCCGACAAGAACTTTTTCCGTCGGAAAAATAGAGAACCTGCTCTCAATCTTTTGCTGGCGGAAATTCTGACAGAAAATGTCGGATAGAGCATACACACGGTCGGATTATCCGACCAAAAGCTCACATCTGACTTTTTTTTTACGGAAAATCCTATCGTGAGTACAGGGCATTAGACCGAGAACTGAGCGAGCAAAGACAAGTGAGGACTGGACTATAGAAGTAGTGGGGTGGGGGGGGAGCAGGTGGTCCAGTCTCCCAGTGGTGCACTGAGAGGCTGTGCCAGCTGCTGGTCCAGGTATCCAAGAATCCAAGGTGTGCAGAAATATCCAAAAATAGTTGGAAGGAATACTGATGGCTACAAGAAGGGCAAAGGTGATGAGCACCTGAGACCAAGGTGGGAAGGGAAACCTAACAGAGAGTACATAAGACTCCAAGATGGTAGCAAAACCCAGAGACTCCAAGGTGGGAGGGAACACGCATGGGTCCACATTGGTAGGGAATACCCAAGACCCCAAGTTGAATAAAAAAAAAAAATCCAAGGTGGCCAGAAATATCCAAGAATAAAATAGAAAAGTATATCCAAGATTTTAAGGAGGGCTGAGTAGAGAAGCAGCTGAGACTCAAAAGTGGACTCTAAAGTTGGATGAAGCACTTGCGTCTCTAATAGGTGGTAACAAACCCCTGAGACACTAGGGTGGGAGGAAAAAAGGAAGACCCCAGGATGGGTGGGAACGTTTGCAACTCCAAGGTGTTAGGAAACTCCCAAGACTACAAGGGGAACAGTAACATGCAAGTTTCCAAAGTGGGAGGGAACATCCAAGACTCCAAATTGCAAAGGAATACCCAAGAATACTCCAAGTTGAGCAGAAAAACCCAAGAATACAGGGCCAAAAATATCCAATAATACAAAATAGCAAGAACGTCCCAGTACTTTAGGAGGGCACAGAAGAGAAGCACCTGAGGCCTCGTACACACGACCGAGTTTCTCGGCAAGAACCAGCAAGAAACTTGCTGGCAGAGATGTCTTGCCGAGAAATTCGTTCGTGTGTATGGTTTCTCGTAGAGAAAACCGACAAGTAACCTCGACGAGAAAATAGAGAACCTGCTCTCTATTTTCTCGTCGAGATTCTCGTCAGCCTGTTTCTCGACGAGAAAAGTGAGTGTGTGTACACTTACCTGTCCGCCGGGAAGCCCGCGCATGTTCGAAATGAATTTGACGCATGTGCGGTAGCTTCCTAGGCATAGATAGGGTATACCAAGATGGCGGCGACGGCATCGAATGTGACGAGCGCATGCTCGTCGTATTCGATGACGTCACCGCGTTCGCTCCATTCAAAGAACCGCGGGTTCTTTGAATCGAGCGTGTGTACACTCGGCCGGGACAATTTTCTTGTCCAAGAATCTCGTCGAAAAAAAGACATGTTTTTTTCGACGAGAATCTCGGCCGTGTGTACGAGGCCTGAGACTCAAAGATGGGAAGGAATGCTCAAGAACCTGAATGTGTATAGAGCACTTAAGACTCCAAGAGGTGGTAGGAGACTCCATGGTGGGGTGGAACATTTGAGTCTCCAAGGTGATAGAAAACCCCAAGGTGAGCAGTAACATCCAAGATTCAAAAGTGGATGGGAACACCCAAGGTTCCAAAGTGGGCTGAATCTGAACCAGGTACTATGCCAGGGAGACCTCTCCACTGGGATTTCTTAGTAACAAAAAACAATTGGTGAACCAGCTATAACAGAGGTACCAATTCCAGATGAACAGACCATTCAAAAAGTCTTCTGCCGCATACACACCATTGGAAAATCCGACAAGAAAAACGTGTATTTTTTTCCGACGGAATCTTGGCTCAAACTTGTCTTGCATACACACGGTCACACCAAATTCCGACCGTCAAGAACGCGGTGACGTACAACACTACAACGAGCCGAGAAAAATGAAGTTCAATGCTTCCGAGCATGCCTTGACTTGATTCCGAGTATGCATGGTTTTTGGTGCATCGGAATTGCATACAGACGATCAGAATTCTCTCCAAGAACTTTTCTTGTCGGAAAATTTGAGCACCAGCTCTCAAATTTTTCTTGGCAAAAATTCCGATGGAGCCTACACACGGTCGGAATTTCCGACCAAAAGCTCACATCGGACTTTTCTTGGCGGAATTTTCCGATCGTGTGTACACGGCATTAGGGTTATGTTTTTAACCCAAGTCTTTTGGGTTACAAAACCCAGAGACTCCAAAGTGGGAAGGAACACTTGAGATTCCAAATTTGGAGAGAACACCTAAGACCCTTAATTTATCAGGCGACCAAGTTGAGGCCTTAGTAATAATAACCAGCCTATTCAAAAGGGAACAAGGTTCCAATAGCACAAAGCAACCAATAGGAATTCAGCTTTGGCTCACTTGAATACACATTGTACATCAACTTTGTTCTTTGAATACTTCATTGAATAAGTCCATAAGTGTCCTAGTGAGACCTCTATCACCTTAATAATAATAAAAAAATAACCCTTTGTCTTTTTCTCTCTTTCAAATAGATTCTAATTATGTTTGAATGGAAACAGTGAAATGAATAACACAGCGTGTCTTCCGTGTAATCATCAGTAAGCCTTAACAGTGTTTTATGGAAAAGGGAAAAGCTGTGATGTGATTGAAGTGTGGGCCTGATGGAACTTGTGTGCAGTCTACGTAGGCGTCTCACAGTGTGTTCTGCATTATCGGCCTGGGAACACTTTCCCTTGTCTATTGGTAGAGTTTTATTTATTACATAATATTATCTGCATAATTAATCAGAGTGTTGGGGCCCTTAAAGGAAAATGCAACTTTTCTTAAAAGGCTAAATAACATGTTAACTTCTCTCCCAATTCATTATGTAATTCAATGTAATTAAAAATTATTAATCAATTTCAATCTACAGCTAGCTAATGATTTTTTAAGTTGACTAAACAATAACATTTTGGAGTCTTTTTTTCTCTACAATCAGGGCCGCCATCATTGGGGTACAAGCAGTACACCTGTAAGGGGCCTGGGTGGCCCCCTTTTTTTGTAAGGGGCCCAGTGGTCCCCAGGGGCCCGGAGTTCCCCAGGGCCCTCAATGTCAACCCCCCCCCTTTTTTTTAATTTTTTTATAATTTTTTTATTTATTTATTTTTATAATTTTTTTTTATTAATTTTTTTTTATTATTTATTTTTTATTTATTTATTATATTTATTTATTATTATTTTTTTTTTTTAAGGGGCCCAGAGGTCCCCAGAGGCCCACAGGTCCCCAGGGCCCTGGATGGAAACCTCCCTTTTTTTTAATAAAAATTATTATTATTATTATTATTTTTTTGTAAGGCCCGAAGGTCCCCAGGGCCCCGGATGGCACTCCCCCCCCCCCCCCCGGTTCTCCTCTGCTCCAGGGGGCCCATGCCTGAAGCTGTGTAAGGGGCCCCAAAATTCCTGATGGCGGCCCTGTCTACAATAGTAGGGCTCATCGTGTGATTATAGCAAGCAGATACCCCCCACTTAGTACTCAGGATGTAGGGAAAGGACTGTACATACATAGCAGGAACAGGTAAGAGCCCCTGATTGGCTATAGGAATAGGCCGAACAGACCCCTGTTCGGTTTGCAGCAAAACTCCCGAACCAGGGAGAAGTTTGGCCTCAAACTGCAAACTCCATTGAAGTCTATGGGAGCCGAACATGAGAAATCAAAAGTCCCCATTGTGAAGGCTTATATGCGAGTAATTGGCCATAAAAATGGCATGGGGGGTCCAGGTACTGCCCTGGGGGACATGTAGCAATGCAAATATAAAAGAAAAAGAAAAAGGATGGTTTTTAAAGTGGTTGTAAACCCACTTATGTAACTTGCACCTAAAGGTAAGCCTAGATTAAGGCTTACCTGTAGGTGCAAGAAATATCTCCCTAACCTACACGGTTTAGGAGATATTTGCAAATAAAGACAGCACCAATGTCTATGGCGCATGCGCGCCGTAGACAACGGTGCGTTCACAGGGTTAAACCCCATTCACAAATCCGGCCTTGCCGGATTTGAAGTCTTCCGTGCGCAGCACGGAGTGACGTCTTCTCCGCTCCGGCCAATCACAGCACCGGAGCGGCGCTGTGATTGGCTGGAGTGGCGATACCCAGAAGTAACCTTCCGGGTATCTGTGGAGAGATGGCTGCGACTGGAGGGGGAGACGAGGATGGCTTCAGGGGCCCAAATCTAAGGTAAGTGATGCATAATGAGCTAGTATGCTAGTCATACTAGCTCATTATGGCTTTGTCTTGCAGGTGGTTTCAAAAAAAAAAAAATATCCGGGTTTACAACCGCTTTAAAGGAGAGGTGATTTGAATGATGCATAAAGCGAAACAATAAAAATGAAAAATTCCTTTAAATATAGTGCCTGGGGGGGTCCCCTTAGTCTGCCTGTAAAGTGGCGCATCTGTAGCATATATAGAACATGCTGCACCAAAAATGAAATTTCTAAAGAAAAAAAAACAAGTCAAATCACATTTAAATTGACTCACGGTTGCAATTGTCGGCACCCGGCTATTTAAAAAAATAAATAAAGACAAAACCGGCATGGGTCCCCCCCAGTCCATACCAGGCCCAACATGGGGAAGTGGGTGCTTTGGGGCGGAGGGCTCTGCCCCCCCCACCCCAAAGCACCTTGTCCCCATGTTGATGGGGACAATGGCCTCTTCCCCACAACCCTGGGCTGTGGCGATAGTGGGACTGGGGGTGTTGGGCTTATCAAAATCTGGAAGCCCCCAGATTCAGACCCCCCCCCCCCAGTGAATGAGTAAGAGTTACATTGTACCCCTACCCATTCACCAAGAAAAGTGTCAAAAATAAATAAAAACAGTAGACAGGTTTTTAACAATTTTGTTATTAAAAAAAAAGGCCCGCCGCATCCGAAAAAAGTAAAAAAAATTCTCTTTGCCGTTAATGAAGGCTGACCACCTACTGCAGGCTCCACCGTTTGACAGTTCTTATATAGGTAAGGGGCGGAGCCGCCGGGCGATGTCATCTGGTAACCCCGCCTCCATGTGATGCCACCGACCGGTGCATGTTTTTTTTTTTCTTTAAATTTTTTTTACAGCCTTTTTTTTTTTCTTTCAGCTGACAGCTGATGACTCATCTGTTGTTAAGAATGCAGTGGCTGACTTCCCGACCCCCGCTTCTTAACGACATATTGACTGTGCACAGAAAATTCGGGTGCTTGGAGAACACCTGAACGGGCGAAGTTCGGGCCGTGCAAAATCATTCACCCAACACTAATTGGCTACATAGGCAGAGGTAGCCAATCAATAGGTTTAGGAGTGTGTCTATGGAAATACTTGAGCATTCTTCCAGAAGCACATTTGTGAGGTCAGGCACTGATGTTGGAGGAGAAGGCCTGGCTTGCAGTCTCCAGTCTAATTCATCCCAAAAGTGTTCTATTGGGTTGAGGTCAGGACTCTGTGCAGGCCAGTCAAGTTCTTCCACCCCAAACTCACTCATCCATGCCTTTATGGACCTTGCTTGTGCAATTGTCCAAATCTTTTGGTGGAGGGGGGATTATGGTGTGGGGTTGTTCTTCAGGGGTTGGGCTTGGCCCCTTAGTTCCAGTGAAGGAAACACTGCCAGCATACCAAGACATTTTGGACAATTTCATGCTCACAACTTTGTGGGAACAGTTTGGGGATGGCCTCTTCCTGGTTCAACATGGATGGCTGCCTCAAAGACCCCTTTTCATTTTGACCATCCATGTCTTTATGGACCTTGCTTTGTGCACTGGTTCAGTCATGTTGGAACAGGAAGGGGCCGTCCCCAAACTGTTCCCACAAAGTTGGGAGCATGAAATTGTCCAAAATGTCTTGGTATGCTGATGTCTTAAGAGTTCCCTTCACTGGAATTAAGGGGCAAAGCCCAACCCCTGAAAAACAACCCCACATCATAATCCCCCCTCAACCAAATTATTTGGACCAGTGCACAAAGCAAGGTCCATAAAGACATGGATGAGCGAGTTTGTGGTGGAGGACCTTGTCTGGCCTGCACAGAGTCCTGACCTCAACCCAATAGAACAACTTTGGGATGAATTAGAGCGGAGACTGTGAGCCAGGCCTTCTCATGCCTGACCTCACAAATGCGCTTCTGGAAGAATGGTCAAACATTCCCATAGACACCCTCCTAAACCTTGTGGACAGCCTTCCCAGAAGAGTTGAAGCTGTTATAGCTGCAAAGGGTGGGCCAACTCAATATCTGATAAAACCTAGAACTGATGATACAGAATTAATCAATCAATGCTGAACCCTACGGACTAAGACTGGGATGCCATTAAAGGGGTTGTAAAGGTTCCTTTTTTTTTTTTTAAATAACAAACATGTTATACTTACCTCCACTGTGCAGCTCGTTTTGCACAGAGTGGCCCCTATCCATGTCTTCTGGGGTCCCTCTGCGGCTGTCTCGGCTTCTACCCGCATCAGCTAACCCACGTTCTGGGAAGCACTCTCCCAAGGGGGTTAGCTTGCAGGCGAGCTCCCGTGATACAGTCAGCGCCCATAGCTGTCGACTGTATCACTCGGCCCCGCCCCCCGTCGCGCCGAATCATTGATTTGATTGACAGCAGCGGGAGCCAATGGCTGTGCTGCTATCAATTATCCAATGAATGAGCCAAGAAGAGCCGAGAAGCCCGGGCGAGAAGCCAGCGCGTTCACGACGCAGGACTTTCGAGGGCTCAGGTAAGTAAACAGGGGGGGGGGGGCTGGAGGGCCGCTAATCATCGGATGTTTTTTCACCTTAATGCATAGAATGTACCTTTACAACCCCTTTAAAGTTCATGTGTGTGTACGATAGGGTGACCACATTTTTAAACTACCATTCAGGGACACCCCCCTAACCCAAAAATCAGCTTGTGCTGTAACAAATCACAGCACAGTGATTGGACACAATAGTCAGAATTTATGATTTCTCCAATCACAAGCAGGGGGCGAGGATTGTGCTCCTCCAGCCATTCCCGGCCAGGACAAGTACTGTCAGTGAGTAAAGCGGTGATGTGGCGGCCTTTTTTGGGGGCATCAGATTGTCCTGGGGGGGTGGCTGTGTCAGTTTCATTCCGGGACACTGTATTGTCCTGGAATGAAGGTGCCCGGGACAGATCTGCAAAATGCGGGACTGTCCCGGGCAATCCGGGACACGTGGTCACCCTAGTGTGGAAAAGGCAGGCGTCCCAATACTTTTGATAATATAGTGTATTAAAGGTTTCAGTTATGACCCCCTTTCCCTTCTATCATGCACTGTCCACTGAAATATCAGTTTTGGGTAAACTATTTCAGTAAACAAAAAAGTAATGTGCTCTACACGGCCTGGCTTCCCCTCTAGGTGATACATAAAAACGATCGTGTGACGTTCTCTACTCCTTGCTTTACTACCTCCTCCACCTTCTGTGGAATGGGAATTGATAACTAGGGAGCGAAAATGGGCATCGAGTCCTGCAGTTTAATAATAACAGCCCTGCATCTCGTGACACTCTCCTGTTGCAAATCTATTAAACGTTGAAGGAAACCAAACACAAGCACATGCTGTACATATCCAAACCTGAGATTTCGTAAAAGTCGATCTTTCTACAAAGTGTAAAAGTAGCAATCACTCCCTGTGAAGCACTGTGGTTTTTTTTTTGTAAAGAGGTGAAGAATGTTATAATATTGGACCATGATATCGTCTAAACAGCACTCAAAACCGATTCAATTCAGGTAATGTTTTTTATGTCCTCTATTGAATTTCATTTGAATGAAATTCAGCCATTTCTTTTAACCGGTGGAAAGTAGACATTTCCTCTGAATATCAGATGTGCTCAGATCTTTGAATGACAAAATAAAAATTGATATTTTCTTGACATTGTACAGCGTGCGTTTCTTGTAATAAATGTTCCGTTAGCAAGACTTATATACGGAAAAAAAAAAAAAAGATTTTCGTTCTATGCTTGGAAAAATAGGAATGATCCTTTAAAGAAAACCTGTATTCAGGAAATGATATTTGGGTTGATTTACTAAAAGTACAGATACCGTATATACCCGAGTATAAGCCGAGGACCTCATTTTACCCCCAAAAAACTGGGAATACTTATTGACTCGAGTATAAGCCGAGGGTGAGAATGCAGAGGGTCAACAATGCCCATTGGCAACCTCACTGTGCCCGTCGTCACTGTGCCCGTCGTCACTGTGCCCTTCGTCACTGTGCCCGTCGTCACTGTGCCCATACTCACTGTGCCCGTCGTCACTGTGCCCATACTCACTGTGCCCGTCGTCACTGTGCCCATACTCATTGTGCCCGTCGTCACTGTGCCCATACTCACTGTGCCCATACTCACTGTGCCCATACTCACTGTACCTTGAAATTGAGAGGCTGCGGGTGTCCATTCATTGTTTAAAACTCGCGGTCTCCTCCTGGTCCTTTCCGTGATAGCCGTTTCTCAGCTGACACAGTTCAGCCTATCACGGACGTTCTCATAACCTCGGACTCATTTTCCCAGCAGACAGTGTGATCAGTGTTCTGCCAATCACGGACGTCCTCTTGTCTGAGGATGAAAAGGCATCCGTGATTGGCGGAACACTGAACACAGTGTCTGCTGGGATGGGTGAGGATGAGAGAACGTTCGTGATAGGCGTTGCTCAGCAGACAGAGTTCCGCCTATCACGGAAGAGACAGGAGGAGACCGCAAGTTTTAAATGATGGACGCCCGCAGCCTCTCAATATTTCCAGTTACACTGACTCGAGTATAAGCCGAGGGGGGCACTTTCAGCCTTATACTCGAGTATATATGGTAATTGAATTCGATAAAGAAAATTGACCAAAGTGGCTCAAAATGCAAGTTAGACTTACCGGTAACTTGTTTTCCAATAAGCTTTAAGGACAGCACCCGAGAGATCATGGCTCCTCCTCCTACAGGAAACGCCTTATCAATTAACCACTTCAACACCGGGCTTTTTATACCACCTCCATACCGGGCCTATTCTAGCACTTCTCTCCTACATGTACAAATCATCATTCTTTTGCTAGATAATTACTCAGAACCCGAAAACATTATATATGTTTTTTTTAGCAGACACCCTAGGGAATAAAATGACGGTCATTGCAACTTTTTATCTTGCACAGTATTTGCGCAATAATTTTTCAATTGCCTTTTTTGGGGAAAAAAAATGGTTTCATGAATTAAAAAATAACAAAACAGTGAAGTTAGCCCAATTTTTTTGTAAAATATGAAAGATTATGTTACGCCGAGTAAATAGATACCTAACATGTCACGCTTTAAAATTGCGCACACTCATGGAATGGCGCCAAACTTTGGTTCCTAAAAATCTCCATAGGCAACGCTTTGAAAATTTTTACAGGTTACCAGGTTAGAGTTACAGAGGAGGTCTAGTGCTAGAATTCTTGCACGTGCTCCAACGCACACGGCGGTACATCACATGTGTGGTTTGAACGGTGTTTACATATGTGGGCGGGACTTACGTGTGCGTTCGCTTCTGAGCGCGAGCTATCGGGGACAGGGGCGTTTTAATTATTTTTTTATTATTATTATTATTTTATTTTTTTTTACTTAATTTTTTTTTTATGTAGCGATACCCTCAGTTAAGAGGGCCACAGATTAGTTTGGGCCCTGAAAACAGCTCCGCCAACCCCCGGCAATTTACTCGATCCCCATTTGGCACAGTTAGTCTAGGGTAACAATATATTTCTTATGCTCTATGGTCAAACCCAGACACCAAGGCAATAATAAAGGGATATCTACTTTACTTTAGATAGTGGTAAAAGGATCAACAGTGGTAACAGTTTACATGAAATTGGTTGCAGAGCCCAACAGCAATAAACACACTATGTATTAATGGAACAGTAAAGGCGCGCCGTTAACTAGGCGCCCTGTGGCGCAGCAACTAAATGAACTATCTAGCTGACCAGGCCTGGCTCAGATACTAAGACTCAGTCTCTAGGGGATGATGTTTTCTTCACCGGCAAGTCTTTAAAGGTGGTGCACATAACAGAACAACATTTGTAATCCAATTGGGAAGTTGTAATAGAAACAAACACTTTACTGAAGATCCTCTGACTCAGTTCTGCTCTGAATCTCCAGTGAGAGTATCAGATATAAACTGGTGGGCCACGGCAGTCTATAGGCACATCAGCAATAAACAGTATATGGTCTGAGCATACGCTCGCTCACCCCTCTGGACGCAATCCCAGTCCGGGAACTTCCACCTGCTGTGTCTCCACACACAGCCTCTGCAGCGGTTGAAGAAAACCGAGTCAGATGCCACCCAGGCTCGAGATGGGGTGGAAGGCTCTTTGGTAACTGCGCAAGGGCCCCAGGCTTCAGGCCTTGCACAGCAGCAGGTCCGCACAGGAAGATCTCTCCACTGAAGTCTCGTGTCCCAAAGAGGCCAAGCCTAGCCTTGCCTTCTCCTTATATAACCCCTCCCATGAGTCTCTGGGGTGGAAACATTGCTGAATACAGTTCTGGGTAATGTAGTCTCTCTCCTCTGCTTTCACTTCCAGTAAAGTCTCTTCTCTACTTCCTCCCGACTCACCTCTCACCCGGAAAGTCCTGTCTCTCTGTATTAAAGGGGAAGACCCCACTACACACTCCCCCCACTTTGAATCTTTGGTCCCCAAAGACATCTAACATTTTTAGATCTGCAAAACATTTTAGCTTCAATGCGGTTGCATAGGATTGACAGAGGAGCCTCCCACCAATCATCATATGATGGGGAGCTGTCCTGTCCACAGGTCGCTTCAGTGGGGGCGACCTGTCTAACTGTGCCAGGAAGTGAGCTGGGGTTACCCTCCACCAAATGTACAGTGGAGGGACCAGATGTGGGCATGGTCCTTCTTGAGGTTAGGACCGTGTCTTCTGAACTTTCTCTCATCTGATCATGAGTTAGTTTCTGGGGAGGATGAATGACTCTCTTCCTTCTCTTCTCCCTGGGAGTCACAGTCTCAGCTACTTTTGGTTCTTCCTCTGGTACTAAAGCAGGAACCTCTTCCGGTAGTGAGGGTATGGGATCACATCTGGGGACAGCAGGGGCTAAAAGCCGTTTCACCAGATCGGTATTGGTCCCAACGATGAGAGAGCTTCTTGAGGGCCCTGGCAGCCAGGGACAGACAATGGCCAGTGTCTCAAAGTCCTGGGGCTCCCCAGCCCTCAATGGATCACACGACAACTTGATCCACACACATCCATCACAAGAGTACTCTTCTGCTTGGATACCCTGAATCTTGGTGTCTCCCATCTCTTCCAGGGGCAGGTATGATAGGTACTTCTTGTAAAAGTCTCTGGTCATTAGGGTAACCTGAGCACCTGTATCAAGGATGGCTCTGGTGTAGATCCCTTCGATCAGAACAGGCACGACAGGCAGAGGACCTACCAATTGGGTAGCAGTCCTTTTGGAAACACCTGCAACAGCAGGCTGGCATACTTGAACTTGTGCTCTCTTCAGCTTCCGGCGCTGGGAATGCCGTTTCTGGCGTTGTTTGGAAGGCGTTGTTCACTGAGACAGCATAAACTGCAGGTGTCCTCCACCGTTCCCTCGCAGGTTCAGGGAAAGTTATTTTTGAAGGCCCGGATCTTCTCTCCATTCTTGGGTCACTTCTCTGAGGCCTCCGCCAGCCTTCTGTCTCCATTCGTGAACTTGGACATTCTCGCTGGTAGTGGCCTACACCTCCACAGTTTTGACAGATGTCTTGCTTCGTGGGCTTTTGGGCGGACAATCCAGTACTTTCCGCCATCAATTTGTTCATCATCTCCACCAGCTGGGACACTTGCACCTTCAGTGTGTCTATCTCAGACTTGACATCCAGTGACTCGGTCACCATCTCCATTATTTTGGATATCTGAGTCTTCAGGACCCCAAACTGTGGATCTCTGTCGGTTGTGCTTTCCACCAGTACACTGAGTTCCCGAGTGTCTGAAGGGACATCTATCTGCTGTACTTTGGCACTTGTGGTGCTAGGAGGTTGAAGTTTCCTCTGCTTTTGGTCCCTCTCAATCTCCATCTTATCTGCTTCAATCACTTTCTCAATGAGGACCCCATCCGGAGTTGAGGGGTCTTCCAAATGCTGCTTCAGTTGTAGCTTGATATAGTCACTCCTCAATCCCGTAGTCACAGATCTCCGGAATTTCTTTTGGACTAGCTCGGCTCCAAAATGCTCCCCAGTTCCTTCTTCCTTGGATGTGGACAACAGGCGGTCCTTGAGCTCAATGGCCCGGAATAGGAAGTTCTGAGGATTCTCTCTACTATCCTGGGTTATATTTATCAGTCGATGAAATAATTCAGCGGCATCTTCCTCCTCATAGTAGCTTTTCAGTATCCTCTTTAGCTGGTTCAGGGTCAATCCACTCTTCCTCTCCAACATGCCCCTAATACTTGAACCTGGGCTGATGGCATGGATTACAGCTTCTCTAATGTCAGAGTCCTGATACCCTTTCTGTAGCCCCTACTCTATTTGGTGTAGGAGGCTGGTGTAAGACAGTTTGTCCTTCTGCCCTCTTTCTCCTATCTGGCCGTCAATGCGGAAATCCTTCCGAATGGTTACTTCCTGCAGGCGGCCCTGAGCTCGTTTCTTCAGTACCTTCCCAGGTTTGGGCGTTATCTGACCACCTTTCTGATCCTCAGAAGCGACACGTAACTCATTAATGCATTCAGCTATCATACTGGAAGTCTCCCGAAACCTCTCATGTATGTCACGGTACTGTCGTTTCAGATCAACCAGCTGTTCTGCCTGCGATTTAACAGCAGCCCCTGCTTTCCTGTCCAAGGGTTCTAACTGCTTCTGACTGGGATGTGTCAAGTGGAACTCAGTCTTTTCAGACAATTTTATACTGGCACAGTGGAAGTTTTCAGGGACATCCCGTCCCCACTCTATCAGTGCATAGGTGCAGTTGGTCCTTGGGTCTGGTCTCACTAAGACCACGTAAGCCTTTCTATCCGGGGACAATGTTTGTACACCTCTTTAATTCGTTTCTCTCCCCAGTCACTCCCTGGAAGTTCAATGGCCACGCTCGCTTCTGAGCGTGTCCCTTCTGCTTCGCACCATTGGACTACTTTGATGGGGTCCATGCCGGCACTTCTGGCGTTCACCTGCTGTATCAGGATCCCGGACGAGAACCCCCACGTGTAGCGATACCCTCTGTTAAGAGGGCCGCAGATTAGTTTGGGCCCTGAAAACAGCTCCGCCAACCCCCGGCAATTTACTCGATCCCCTTCTGGCACAGTTAGTCTAGGGTAACAATATATTTCTTATGCTCTATGATCAAACTCAGACACCAACGCAATAATAAAGGGATATCTACTTTACTTTAGATAGTGGTAAAAGGATCAACAGTGGTAACAGTTTACATGAAATTGGTTGCAGAGCCCAACAGCAATAAACACACTATGTATTAATGGAACAGTAAAGGCGCGCCGTTAACTAGGCGCCCTGTGGTGCAGCAACTAAATGAACTATCTAGCTGACCAGGCCTGGCTCAGATACTAAGACTCAGTCTCTAGGGGATGATGTTTTCTTCACCGGCAAGTCTTTAAAGGTGGTGCACATAACAGAACAACATTTGTAATCCAATTGGGAAGTTGTAAAGGAAACAAACACTTTACTGAAGATCCTCTGACTCAGTTCTGCTCTGAATCTCCAGTGAGAGTATCAGATAAAAACTGGTGGGCCACGGCAGTCTATAGGCACATCAGCAATAAACAGTATATGGTCTGAGCATACGCTCGCTCACCCCTCCGGACACGATCCCAGTCCGGGAACTTCCACCTGCTGTGTCTCCACACACAGCCTCTGCAGCGGTTGAAGAAAACCGAGTCAGATGCCACCCAGGCTCGAGATGGGGTGGAAGGCTCTTTGGTAACTGCGCAAGGGCCCCAGGCTTCAGGAATGGCACAGCAGCAGGTCCGCACAGGAGGATCTCTCCACTGAAGTCTCGTGTCCCAAAGAGGCCGAACCTAGCCTCACCTCCTCCTCATATAACCCCTCCCATGAGTCTCTGGGGTGGAAACATTGCTGAATAGGGTTCTGGGTAATGTAGTCTCTCTTCTCTGCTTTCACTTCCAGTAAAGTCTCTTCTCTACTTCCTCCCGACTCACCTCTCACCTGGAAAGTCCTGTCTCTCTGTATTAAAGGGGAAGACCCCGCTACATTTATTTTTACACTTTAAAAAAAAAAAATTTTTGATCACTTTTATTCCTATTGTAATAGGAATGGTGTGTGACAGGTCCTCTTTATGGAGAGATGCGGGGTCAATAAGATGGGGATACATGTGTGCCAAGTTCCGGGTCCAGGGGACCCACGACCGGCCGGTACCGGGTCCCCAAATTCACCGGAGAAATTACCGTTTAACATGGGAGTCTATGGAAGGGGTGCCCGGGTTTAAAAAAATCGGTGCTCCCCGGCCGTAGGTCCCCAGGACAACAAACTTTGCGCACTTGTAGAGGAAGAGTGGGGCTCAGGGGGCCTACGGCCGGCCGATACTGCGTCCCCAAAGTCTGGGGGATCAGGTGCAAAAAGATGACTCGAGTATAAGCCGAGGGGGGCATTTTCAGCACCAAAAAATGTGCTGAAAAACTCGGCTTATACTCGAGTATATACAGTATATAAGCCTCAATGAAGGGTTTGTTTTCTGAAAATATTGAAGTATATAATGTAAATTTTCCCACTTGACTGGAGTTTCCCTTTACACTCCATGTAGTCTCTCGCATACCCATCCTAGTGGATTATTAAATGCAAAGTTCTAAGCCCTCTTATCTACATGCACTAATGCCTGTTTGTGTATGTCTCAGATACCATCAAACACGTGTAAATTAGAACTGACTTATCTCCATCCTACAATTTTTTTTTTACAAGACAAAGATCAGAGCATCTACTATGAACATTTCAAACGTTCCTCTGGTTTGCGAACTTGCTTACAGGTAGATTCCTTTGGAGATTAAAAAGGATTAATTTCCTAGTATTTTCCAAGATTTGTATTAATTGTCTTCAAGGTGCGTATTCATCTGCGTTATTTTTAAACATGAAAGCGCAAAAAGACACAGTCTAAATAACAATGAAATCATCAATTAGGTTCTCTGAACTCCATACAGAGCATTTTTAATCTGGTCCCTCCAGGTATCTCACAGATATTTAGCAGCTGTGTTTTGTAAATGTACAATTTTTTATTACAACTTCTAGAGAAATCTGTAGTAGTTTTGCCATGTTGTCTGATCAGCTATTGAACAACCCCAAAAATAATTGGAATTTAATTTGACTGCTTATACTTCTGTAGCGCCCCTCCCAAATATTTGGGACGCTATGCATACATTTAAGGGTTGTCTGAGCTAGTAGTTGGGCTCAGACCAATTGATTGTTCTAAATTCGCTTCTGCTCTGGGTGTGATACTGCCTGGCAGTAGTGTTCCCTGTTCGCCTGTAGGTGGCACTGCCACCACCGGCCCAGGTTGAATTACAGGGGGTATCACAACACTTTGGGTGTCCTTTCTCGGCAGCCGTGCAATGGGCGTGGTTAACCCCCTGTGCATGCCTCCTGGCCTGCATGTAGGGTGACTACGTGTCCCGGATTGCCCGGGACAGTCCCGCATTTTGCAGGTCCGTCCCGGGCACATTAATTCCAGGACAATACAGTGTCCCGGAATAAAACTGACACAGCCACCCCCTGGGCCAATCTGATGCCCCCAAAAAAGGCTGCCACATCACCGCTTTACTCACTTACAGTACTTGTCCTGGCCGGGAATGCCTGGAGGAGCACAATCCCGCCCCCTGCTTGTGATTGGAGAAATCATAAATCCCGCCTCTTGTGTCCAATCACTGTGCTGTGATTCGTTACAGTACAAGCTGATTTTTGGGAAGGGAGGGTGTCCCTGAATGGTGGTTTGGAAATGTGGTCACCCTACCTGCATGGCACGGGGTGTGTGTGTGTTTTAGCCCCGGGCACCTTCAGCCCGAGGTTACATCTCTACCTGGTAGGCCCAGCTCTGCTGCCTGGGGCCTACGCGTTTGAAAAGGATCCCAGGCTACCCACCTGCGGGAAGCCCACTCTTAGGAAAGGAGACCAGGGGAGGATCTGCCCCAGAGGAGACTGGCGACGGTACTGCTGTCTCGGGAGGAGGCCTGGAGACTTACCTAAGGAGGGATCCTTTACTACAAGCCCTGCAATATGCCGATCTGGCCTAAAGGTTCTCTATTATTGCTTGGCTTGGTGATAGGTTTGGGACTTTGATAATCCTGTGGCAGAGGATTCCTGATCGCATTCATAAGTTTATCAGATAAAGTTGATCAGTGCTTCATCCCGGCTGCTAGGACCAGTGAGAGGGACTATCAGGGTGACCAATACCCACTCAGGCTTGAGTGGCGACGTTGTGCCTTTAGTGCTACGTACCTGAACCGTCCCCTGTTTTTCTCTCGTTTCCTACTTTCCTCTCAAGTTCCCTCAGCAAAGTAAATAAAGCCTTATTGTTTGGGTTTTACATCTGTGTGGACATTGGCCTTTCTGAAGACTTTTCTATACCCTGACAACGGAAGCCTTGGAGGTAGTTTGCAAGACCCAACAAAACCAGCAGCCCGATCTCAGAGAGGGGGGTAAGTGCTACACTCCTGACAGTTTAATCAATTTAATTTGTTTGAATATGTAAAAAAAAAAAATACAGCCAACATGGTTCAGGGTTTGATGCCTTCTTCAGTGCTAAGGGCTTGGAAATGTAGGTCTGACCATTGCTGGATATGGAGCCCAGATGCAGCTTTAACCACTTCAGCCCCGGACCATTTGGCTGCCAAATGACCGGGCCACTTTTTGCGATTCGGCACTGTGTCGCTTTAACTGACAATTGCGCGGTCGTGCGACGTGGCTCCCAAACAAAACTGACGTCCTTTTTTTCCCACAAATGAGCTTTCTTTTGATGGTATTTGATCACCTCTATATTGATTGGTTTGTGCAAAAGATATAGCGTCTATAACGGACAGCGGCGATCAGTGGCCTTACCTTAGGAGACCGATGCTGCTCCTCGCTCCAGCTTGCTGAGGAAAGAGCCGGGGCCATTGCTTCTCCTCCTGGCCGAACAGGTCTTGTTTCTCCTCCCGGCCGAGCAGAAAGTGAGACCTGAGAACCAAATGGCCGAGAGTCCTAAGACTCCCTGACCAATCAGGTCTCAGGACCCGTTTCCTGATTGGCCAGGAGGAGAAGCAGGAAGACAATAGCGAATATTAAATTGCTATTGTCACCCAACTGGGTGGGCGCAGTGCTCTGCGCCCCAAGCCCACCCAGTTTTGAAGCCAATTAGATCCTTAGGCCTCAGGAACAATGACAGGGAAAAAAATAACCTGATAGAGGTTTTACACCTCCCCTACTTCCTGAAAAAAATAAATAAAAAATGTTTAGTTATAATTAAGTACAGATCCCTTTAAAGGGATTGTAAATGTTCATGTTTTTTCACCTTAATGCATCCTACAATTACCGGCCCCCCAGTCCCCCCATTTACTTACCTGAGCCCTCGAAAGTCCTGCGTCGAGAACGCGCTTGATCTCAGCCCGGTCTTCTCGGCTCTTCATTGGATAGATTGATTAGCAGCGCAGCCATTGGCTCGTGCTGCTGTCAATCCACTCCAATGACCCGAGGGCTGGGGGGTGGGGCCGAGTCCTGTAGTCGGCAGCTTTGGACGCCGAATACAGGACTCAGGAGCACGCCCGCAAGGTAACTCCCTTAGGAGAGCACTTCCCAGGGGGGTTACCAGATGCAGGGAGGAGCCGAAACAGCCACCAAAGGGACCCCAGAAGACAAGGATCGGGGCCACTCTGTGCAAAATGAGCTGCACAGTGGAGGTAAGTATGACATGTTTGTTTTTTGTTTTTTAAATTGAAGCTTTACAACCACTTTAACCACTTAAGCCCCGGACCATTTGGTAGCTAGAGGACCAGAGGTGAATTCAGAATTTTGCACTGCACTGCTTTAACTGTAAATTGTGCGGACATGCAATGTTGTACCCAAACAAAATTTGCGTCCTTTTCTTCCCACAAATAGAGCTTTCTTTTAATGGTATTTGATTGCCTCTGCGATTTTTATTTTTTGCGATATAAACGGAAAAAGACCGAAAATTTTGAAAAAAAAATGATATTTTCTACTTTTTGTTATAAGAAAAATCGAATAAACTCAATTTTAGTCATACATTTAGGCCAAAATGTATTCAGCCACATGTCTTTAGTAAAAAAAACGTCAATAAGTGTATATTTATCGGTTTGCGCAAAAGTTATAGCGTTTACAAACTAGGGTACATTTTCTGGAATTTACACAGCTTTAAATTTATGACTGCCTATCTCATTTCTTGAGGTGCTAAAATGGCAGGGCAGTACAAAACCCCCCCAAATGACCCCATTTTGGAAAGTAGACACCCCAAGGAAATTGCTGAGAGGCATGTTGAGCCCATTGAATATTTTTTTTTTTTGTCCCAAGTGATTGAATAATGACAAAAAAAAAAAAAAAAATTACAAAAAGTTGTCACTAAATGATATATTGCTCACACATGCCATGGTTATATGTGGAATTGCACCCCAAAATACATTCTGCTGCTTCTCCTGAGTACGGGGATACCACATGTGTGGGACTTTTTAGGAGCCTAGCCGCGTACGGGACCCCGGAAACCAAGCACCGCCTTCAGGATTTCTAAGGGCGCAAATTTTTGATTTCACTCCTCACTACCTATCACAGTTTCGAAGGCCATAAAATGCCAAAATAGCACAAAACCCCCCCAAATGACCCCATTTTGGAAAGTAGACACCCCAAGCTGTTTGCTGAGAGGCATGGTGAGTATTTTACAGCTCTCATTTGTTTTTGAAAATTAAGAAAGAATTTTTTTTTTTCTTTTTTTTTTTTTTCAATTTTCAAAACTTTGTGACAAAAAGCGAGATCTGCAAAATACTCACAATACCTCTCAGCAAATAGCTTGGGGTGTCTACTTTCCAAAATGGGTCATTTGGGGGGGGTTTGTGCTATTTTGGCATTTTATGGCCTTCGAAACTGTGATAGGTAGTGAGGAGTGAAATCAAAAATTTACACCCTTAGAAAGCCTGAAGGCGGTGATTGGATTTTGGGGTCCCGTACGCGGCTAGGCTCCCAAAAAGTCTCACACATGTGGTATCCCCGTACTCAGGAGAAGCAACAGAATGTATTTTGGGGTGCAATTCCACATATAACCATGGCATGTTTGAGCAATATATCATTTAGTGACAACTTTGTGCAAAAAAAAAAAAAATTGTCCCGCAACTTGTGTCAACATATAAAATATTCCATGGACTCGACATGCCTCTCAGTATATAGCTTGGGGTGTCTACTTTCCAAAATGGGGTCATTTGGGGGGGTTTTGAACTGTTCTGGCATTTTATACACAACATTAGGAAGCTTACATCCACTCTTCTAACCACTTGAAGACAAAGCCCTTTCTGACACTTTTTGTTTACATGAAAACATTTTTTTTTTTGCAGGAAAATTATGTTGAACCCCCAAACATTATATATATTTTTAAAGCAAAGGCCCTACAGAATAAAATGGTGGGTGTTGCATTTTTTTTCTACACAGTATTTGCGCAGCGATTTTTCAAACGCATTTTTTGGGGAAAAAATACACTTTTTTTTATTTTAATGCACTAAAACACACTATATTGCCCAAATGTTTGATGAAATAAAAAAGATGATCTTAGGCCGAGTACATAGATACCAAACACAACATGCTTTAAAATTTCGCACAAACGCGCATTGGCGACAAACTACATACATTTTTAAAAGCCTTTAAAAGCCTTTACAGGTTACCCCGTTAGATTTACAGAGGAGGTCTACTGCTAAAATTACTGCACTCGATCTGACCTTCGCGGTGATACCTCACATGCATGGTGCAATTGCTGTTTACATATGACGCCAGACCGACGCTTGCGTTCGCCATTGGGCAAGAGCAGGGCAGGACAGGGGTGCTTTTTTTTTTTTTTTTTTTTTTTTTTATTATTAATTTTGCTTTTTTATTTTATTTTTAAATTGTTCCTTCCATGTTTTTTTTTTTTATCATTTTTATTGTTATCTCAGGGAATGTAAATATCCCCTATGATAGTAATAGGTAGTGACAGGCACTCTTTTTTTGAAAAAACTGGGGTCTAGACCCTAGATCTTTCCTCTGCCCTCAAAGCATCTGACCACACCAAGATCGGTGTGATAAAATGCTTTCCCAATTTCCCAATGGCGCTTTTTACATCCGGGGGGGGACATTCCCTCCCACTGCTTGTAAAAGCAGTCCAGAGGCTAATTAGCCACTAGGGTTGCTTTTACATTAAAGCCGGCCGCTGGCTGAAAAGAATGATACCAAGATGATACCTAAACCCGCAGGCATCAATCTGGTATAACCATTCAAAGTCCAGCAACATACCAGTACGTTGCTGGTCCTTGTTGGACATGTATTGTAATCTTTTTTTTCATGCAGCCAGGTGGCTGAACGAAAAAAGAGATTGATCGGTGGGTATGCCCACCATTAGAATACCGCCCTTCATCCACCCACTTCTAATGATGGGAATACACGCACCATTTATATATGCCGAAGCATGGGGGCATCCTCCCGCAAAAAAGTTATGCCGCACACACATGGTCGGACTTTTCCACGGGCAAGCCTCCGTCGGAATTTCGACCGTATGTACGCGGCATTAGGAGCAAAATCGCTCCTCCGCCCCTGCTGCCCCAATGCTTCGGCATATATGCTCTTTTTTTAACTATGGTGGTGAAATCACCTCCTACAGCACTGGAGTCGCAGGGATCAGGTCTGTCTCTGCGAACGCTGCAGTTATGTGTGTTGTGTTTTGTAAGTGACAGTGATCGATCGATACTGCACTTCGGTGGCCTGGGCTGGACGGAGGGGCAAAACGCAGGTGCCAGCAGGTATCTGGGCTGATCCCGCTAACACTGCGCTTTTGGGAACCCTAAACTGCTGGGGACGCTAGTATAGATCTGATCAGATCAGATATTGATCTGTTCAGATACTATACCACTAAGGGAGGTGTATGCTTCACGCGTGGGTGTTAGCGTTACTGGCATTAACCTGACGCTGCCTGGGGTGTGACGCAGACCCTCTCTGACGCTAAAACCTAATTGATATCACCCGCCGGGCGATCAGGGGGTTAAACCTTTATTGGGTTATATACGGCGGGTGCCCTGACACTATAAAAAGCAAACTAACTAACCAGCGTCACCCGTAACACTTATATGATGATTACTGGTGAAAGGGTTAACTAGGGGCAATTAGGGGGTTAAAACCTTTATTAGATAATATATGGGGGTACCTGACGCTATAAAAACCTGCGGCGAACCTAAAAAAAATTACTGGCTACCGATCTGCATCACCGACGCTAAGACATCGATCAGAAAAATGATCGCTTAGCGACAGTGGTGATAGGGGGTGAAAGGGTTACCTGGGGGGCGATCAAGGGGGTTAAACCTTTATTAGATAATTTATGGGGGGTACCCGACGCTATAAAAACCTGCGGCGAACCTAAAAAAATTACTGGGTACCGATCTGCATCACCGACGCCAAGACAGCGATCAGAAAAACAATTGCTTAGTGACAGTGGTGATAGGGGGTGAAAGGGTTACCTGGGGGGCGATCAAGGGGGTTAAACCTTTATTAGGTAATATATGGGGGTACCCGACGCTATAAAAAACCTGCGGCGAACCTAAAAAAAAAATACTGGCTACCGATCAGCATCACCGACGCTAAGACATCGATCAGAAAAACGATCGCTTAGTGACAGTGGTGATAGGGGGTGAAAGGGTTACCTGGGGGGCGATCAAGGGGGTTAAACCTTTATTAGATAATTTATGGGGGTACCCGACGCTATAAAAACCTGCAGCGAACCTAAAAAATTTTACTGGGTACCGATCTGCATCACCGACGCCAAGACAGCGATCAGAAAAATGATCGCCAAGCGACGGCGGTGCTAGGGGGTGAAAGGGTTATCTGGGGGGTGATCAAGGGGTTAAACCTTTATTAGGGGGGTTAGGGGGCTACACTGGACCTAAAACTAAATGTAGTGACACTTTTACAGTCACAAATGTCACTGATTGCAGTGATCAGTAAATAAATGGTCACTGCAATCAGTGACACTGTGACTGGGGGCTGGGGGGTGATCTGGGGGGGCCTGGGGGGGGGCGATTTATGTGCCTATGTGTGCTGGTGTTAGTGTAGTGTTAGTGCACTGACCTGTGTGTCTTCTCTTGTACGACGCTCGGTATATGTGAGCGCCGCACAGGAGATGACATCACTTCCTCCTGCTTTCTCTATCTGTGTAAACAGTACACAGACAGAGGGGGCATTTCTATTCGCCGGGAGCGATCGCGGGGGGGTGGTCGGAATCGAACGGCCGCCCCCCCATCTCGGAACGCTCCCAGACGAATTCCGACCGCTCACTGTACAGAAGAGGGGTCCGATCGGACCCCCCAACTGTACAAAGGCAATCACGTATGCTCTACGTGATTGTGCCTGTCGGTGCCATTGTGCCGACGTATATATACAGTGAGCGGTCATTAAGTGGTTAAAGGCACATAATCTACCTTTACTCTGTGCCTTGTATAACCCACTGCAGCCAAATTCAGCGAGCCTTGTCTCTAGGTGAGGCTACATCCTGTGGGTGGGGTCACTCGCCCCCGAATGTGGAAGTAACTTTTACGCAGAGCGCGCAAATTAATGTCTGGGACCAGGCAGGGACCGCGTTCATGTGAAAATCAAACAATATGGCAGTTTGAGATGGGACGAAAGAGACAGACTTCCTAACTAACATACTGTAGGCAACCTGCCTACATTCCCTTGTCCATGTGCTAGGCCTCTGTCCTATGGAATGTACAGACAGCCGTGATGAAATCCAGCAACACTCATTCTGCCTTTTCACAGGCTCTGGTCAAGTGCCATTCAGAAAATGAGCATACCGGTAGCTAGAGAAATATAATAAGCTAGGCAGACGGTTGTATGGAGTGAATGCCAGAAGAGAAATCAGAGCCACTTATCGAGTAGGCTGTGTCCCCCGCGTCCGTTTAAATGCAAAATGCTCGACAGGAGGGTTTCTTTAAGTAGTTCTATACTCCAGCACAGACATGGACGTTTTGCTCTGGGTAGACGCAATTTGGCATGAGGTCTTCTGCCGGAGAATGATAGAAATTAATCGCTAATGAGCAGCGGGCCTGTTTGACTTGTCATCCATCCAGCTTCTTCTGAAATGACAAGCTTCACATGCTTTGTGACAGACGGGCCTTCTTTTGTGTCAGCACAATGCTATCTGGTGTAGACATACGTTCATTTCAAAAGGTGCTCCGAAAAAAAAAACGGGCGGCCTATTTTCCAAAGGGTGTGAAATGAGCAGCAAATAACACATATCGGGGCACTTTGTATTTCTGTATGACTTAAATTGGCCTTGGGTTTCATTCTGTTCTTGCCAAAATAAGACGCGCGTTTATAGTCTCCATCGTTACGGCGAGAGCTTTGGGTCCGATGCTGGCTTTGAACGAAGCTCTGGGACTTAGAGATATCACTGCTCCAAAGATTTTTAGGACTCAATAAAGACCATTTGGCCTTGATATGTAGCGACGATGGCGTTAACCCATAGCTGCCGGCCTGATGTAGAAAGGCAGAATGTCAAGGATTGGTCCAACCAAAGCTGACGCTTCAGTTTTTGGTAGCTGCTGGAGAGCTAAAGTGTATGTAAACCCAAGAACAAAAAAAATATATATTGTATCTTACCCATCCTCAGATGTTGTTGTTGCGTTTTTTTTTTTTCAGGTTTTTTTGTTTCCTTTATTCCCACCTAACAATCCTGCCAGTAACACATTTCTTGTCCTAGGGTGCCAATGCTCACTAATGCCCCGTACACACAACCGGTTTTCCCGTCGGATAAAAAACCGATGGTTTTCCCAACAGAATTCCTATCAAGCTTGCCTTGCATACACACGGTCACACAAAAGTCCAGTGAACTTTTGACTGCCAAGAACGCGGTGACGTAAAAGACTACGACGAGCCGACAAAATTAAGTTCTATGATTCCGAGCATGCGTCGAATTGTTTCCGAGTGTAGGGCCCCCCCAATATTTGGGGGCGCTATGTGTAAATTTAGGGGTGGTCTGAGCCAGTAGTTGGGCTCAGACCAATCGATTGTTCTAAATTGCTTCTGCTCTGGGTGTGATACTGTCTGGTAGTACTGTTCCCTGGTGCCTGTAGGTGGCACTGTCACTACCGGCTCAGGTTGAACCACAGGGGGGGGGGGTATCACAACACCCCAGTCTTAGTCCGTAGGGTTCAATATTGAGTTGGCCCACCCTTTGCAGCTATAACAGCTTCAACTCTTCTGGGAAGGCTGTCCACAAGGTTTAGGAGAGTGTCTATGGGAATGTTTGACCATTCTTCCAGAAGCGCATTTGTGAGGTCAGGCACTGATGTTGGACAGGAAGGCCTGGCTCACAGTCTCCACTCTTATTCATCCCAATGGTGTTCTATCGGGTTGAGGTCAGGACTCGGTGCGGGCCAGTCAAGTTCCTCCACCCCAAACTCGCTCATCAATGTCTTTATGGACCTTGCCTTGTGCACTGGTCCAAATCATTTGGTGGAGGGGGGATTATGGTGTGGGGTTGTTCTTCAGGGGTTGGGCTTGGCCCCTTAGTTCCAGTGAAGGAAACACTTAAGGTGCCAGCATACCAAGACATTTTGGACAATTTAATGCTTGCAACTTTGTGGGAACAGTTTGGGGATGGCCCCTTCCTGTTCCAACATGGATGGCTGCCTCAAAGAGCCCTTTTTCATTTTGACCATTAAGAACATTCACCTTCTGTATTTCTCCAGGTGACCAGAAAGTAATGGAAATGCAAACTGTTAGCATTGTATCAGGGGCGCTCCTGTTCCATCATTATACAAGTAAATATGCGCATGAGTCCAAATCGCTGTTATCCTTAGAGTATGGGGTTTAGGATAGTGTATGTACAATGCATGTACAATCGGTAAACATAGAGACCAGGCTCTCGGGGCATGTGGAGGGGAGAGAGAAAAAATGAATAAATGAATGAAGGGGAGGGAGCCGGGCGGGGAGTAGTAAAAACAGTCACATATACAGTCTCAGGGCTGCCATCAAGGAGAAACAGAAACCGTGTTCCAAAAGTACTGAAAAGAAAAGCAAGGGGAGAGGCGCCTCTGAGTGCAGATGTTTAAAACAAGATTGCAGTACAAGCAACTCACATTTTACTGGATAAAAACAGGCATTGTACGATTGCTTGACAAAGGAGCGCGACTTCCACGTCACACGCAGCACGCCGGCTCAGGAAACGCGTCGCATGCCAGTGACGTCATCGGCCCTCGCCTGCCGGAAAAACCATCACCCAGGCCGTGCTCTGCAGTATCTCCACCGCCGCCGGCTATTCCATCCATCTAAAGCGGTGCAGATAGGAAGAACCAGCAACACAGTGCCCCAGCAGGAGAAGGAGGCTGATGACTGACCTGATGATACCCACTTCTACATATGGAAATCGTACAATGCCTGTTTTTATCCAGTAAAATGTGAGTTGCTTGTACTGCAATCTCTTATTAAATTGTTTTAAACATCTGCACTCAGAGGCGCCTCTCCCCTTGCGTTTCCTGTTCCATCATAGCTGCTTGTTCCAGCATCCTGGTTTTGGTTGTGGCATTTACCTTGTCTGTCTGTCCACCTGTAAGGTGATTTATGTGGTCAGTCTCTGCATGGAGACCAAATTGAAGCCAGCCAAGCCTGCAGTCTCACGCTTGTGATAGCTTGTGTAATATGTGTTTTAGGCTCCCTGTTTGTCTGCCCTGCTCTACTAGATTGGATTCCTTCATTGACAACCTTTGTTGTCTCTGGACTATGCCTGCCTATTGACTTTTTTTATAGTGACAACGGACAAATAGAAAAATTCCCCTTATTTGTAGAGATTTTCTCTTACTTCCCATTGTCTTTAGAACAAGAGTGAATAAATTCAGTTCCTCTAATCTTTCCTCATAGCTGAGTTCCTCCATGCATCTTAGCAGTTTGGTTGCCCTTCTCTGCACTTTCTCCAGTTCCCCGATCTCCTTTTAGTGAGCTGGTGCCCAAAACTGAACTGCATATTCAAGATAAGGTCTTACTAATGCTTTGTAGAAGAGGCAGATTATGTCTCTCTTTCTATAACTCTTTTAAAACAAGAAAGTAATTTCTAGCTTTAGAAACTGCAGCTTGGCATCGCATACTATTATTAAGTCTATAATCTACCGGAACACCCAGATCCTTCTTGACCATTCACTCCCCCAGCTCTACTTCTCCAAGAGTGTATGATTCATGGTTCTCGATGCCTAGTAACAGCTACTTGATGGTTATTATTACTTTTTTTAACATGTATAAGACATTTGACGGTGGTGGGACTACAATTCCATTTTAGTAATGTAGTTACACATTTGGATATTTTTTTCTGAAGATTCAAAGAAGACTTGACAACAAATATTCTGCAAAAAGATTGCAAGCAAGCAAATGATAATATCGCAAATAATGCAATAATTGTATGCAACATTGCAACTTTTTTTTTTTTCTGAAAAAACTTCCTACAATAGCAAATAACCTTTACATTACTATAGCCTTGTCCTCCAAACAATCATTACCCTTTATTGAATGCATTTGCCAAAGAAAGCTTTCCCAACTGTTTTTCCCCTCATTAACCACTTCAGCTCTGGAAGGTTTTACCCCCTTAATGACCAGGCCATTTTTTTGCGATTCGGCACTGCGTTATTTTAATTGACAATTGCGCGGTCGTGCGGCGCTGTACCCCCAAAAAAATAACATCCTTTTTTTACCACAAATAGAGCTTTTTTTTGGTGGTATTTGATCATCTCTGCGGTTTTCATTTTTGTGCACTATAAACAAAAAAAAGACCAACAATTTTGTAAAACATAAAAAAAATAAAAAAAAAGGAAAAAATCGAATTTCTTCATCAATTTAGGCCAATTATGTTATAGCTACATATTTTTAGTAAAAAAAAACAAAAAAAAACCAATAAGCTTATATTAATTGTTTTGCGCAAACTTTATCACGTCTACAAACTATGTGATTATTTTTATGGCATTTTTATTTTTTTTTATTTTTTTTACTAGTAATGGCGGCAATCAGCAATTATTAACAGGACTGCGCCATTGCGGCGGACAAATTGGACACCTAACTGACACAGTGATCAGTGCTAAAAATATGCACTGTCACTGTACTAATGACACTGGCAGGGAAGGGGTTAACACCAGGGGCAATCAAAGGATTAATGCCCTGTACACACAATCCGAATATCGTACGACGGATCGTACGACTTTTTTCGCTTAATAGTCGCAAGTAAAATGAAATAGGTTATTAAAGTCACGAAAATTCTCGTACGACAGAAAAAAAAAAAATCGGAAGTGATGTCATGTGTTGTAATGTATTTGTATTGTATTTTCGGACGACAACTGTACTGACTAAACGAAAATCGTACGATTTGTTATCGTACGAGGAAAATTTTCATGCGCATCCGATTAAATAATATCGGATGAACTGTCATGATCGGCTCTCGAAGCTCTGTACTAACGATCCGATTATCGTACGATTCTTCCTCGGACGACATTTTTCGTACGATATTCGGATCGTGTGTACGGGGCTTAAGTGTGACCCTAGGGCAGTGATGGCGAATCTTGGCACCCCAGATGTTTCGGAACTTAATTTCCCATGATGCTCAACTACACTGCACAGTGCATGAGCATCATGGGAAATGTAGTTCCAAAACATCTGGGGGTGCCAAGGTTTGCCATCACTGCCCTAGGGGATGCTTTTTTTTTCATTTTGGATAGAGTAAAGCCGTGTACACACGATCGGTTTTACCGATGAAAACAATCCGATGGACTTTTGTCATCGGACAAACCGATCGTGTATGGGCCCCATCGGTCTTTTTTCCATCTGTGTTAATAAATAGAACATGTTTTAAATTTATCCGATGAAAAAAAAAACGATAGCAAATTACTATCGTCTGTGGGGAACTCCATCGGAAAAAAAAACCCACGCATGCTCAGAATCAATTCGACGCATGCTCAGAAGCATAGAACTTCAATTTTCTTGGCTCGTCGGAGTGTTTTACGTCACCGCGTTTGGGACGATCGTTTTTTTGACTGATGGTGTGTAGGCAAGACTGACGGAAGTCATCTTAATCGGATTTCCGGTGGAAAAAATCCATAGGAAATCCGATCGTGTGTACAGGGCTTGAGGGGAGGGTTATAGCCCCTGTCAGTTTATTTTTTATTATCCCTGGCTTGGTTAGACACATATGGAATATGTGAGAGGGCTGCGCATCCCGATTTGAATGCTGGACATGGAGAGAAAAAGTTCCCGTGGGACTTTTTAGCAGCAAGAAATAATTGAAATCATTATTTGGTAAAAAAGTTTTATTTGATGAAAAGGCACTTGGCCCTCGTAGATTAAAAATTAGTACATAAATTTATGAGCTCCGGTATTTACAAAGCCAGACATAGTGTATACAAAGATGGTTCAAGTCATGTACAAAGGTGGACAAGATGAATAATAAGATCATACGTCTTGAATGCATATGGTGAACAGAAGAGAGCCCCGATGCATTTCGACCCATTAAGGTCTTCCTCAAGGGGGTCTAATATTCTATGGAATGTCAAAAAACAATATATTAGGATTAAAGCATACTTTAAGCTTCTCCCATTGGTTACAGCAAGTCATAAGGTTAATACAGAATATCTTTCATAGTAGTCAATATCAGTTAATGGAGAGACGGCCGAAAAAAAGGACTGCTATACATATATCTATTTCTAGAGAAATTTGCCTGTTTACCTTCCTTGCCACTAGGGATGAGCTTCGTGTTCGAGTCGAACATACGTTCGACTCGAACATTGGCTGTTCGATCGTTCGACGAAGATCGAACGATTTGGGCCGTTCGCGCCAAATTCGAGTGACGCGAACGGCCCACAATGCACTACGCCATCGCAGTGTCATCCAGGCGCTGTGATTGGCCAAGCATGCACTGTGACCCCGCATGCTTGGCCAATCACAGCGCCGGCAGCGAGGAGAGCAATGATTGGCCACAGGCAGGATGCCTGTGGCCAATTATTGCTGAGGGTGTTTAGTACACGCCCCACACTATAAAAGGCCGCCAGCACGGCGGCCTAGTGTAGTGTGTTCCGGAGCAGGGATAGAGCAGCATAGGCAGGGACAGTGACTGTTATTTCTTTCTTGCTTAACCTGGATTCCTTTAGTTTAGGGAAAGAGAAGGATAGGTAGGGAGAGTGTCAGTGTGTTTTGTGCTTCTGCTATAGTGTGCTTAAAAAAAAACATTTATTCTAGGGACAGAAAACTCTAGGTAGGGACAGTGTCAGTTTCTTTCACTCTGCAAGTCCTTGTTTCCAGGGACCTGGAAGGACAGTGAGTGAATTGTCCTTTTGCTATATTGTGATTAAAAAAAACATTTATTCTAGGGACAGAAAACTCTAGGTAGGGACAGTGTCAGTTTCTTTCACTCTGCAAGTCCTTGTTTCCAGGGACCTGGAAGGACAGTGAGTGAATTGTCCTTTTGCTATATTGTGATTAAAAAAAACATTTATTCTAGGGACAGAAAACTCTAGGTAGGGACAGTGTCAGTTTCTTTCACTCTGCAAGTCCTTGTTTCCAGGGACCTGGAAGGACAGTGAGTGAATTGTCCTTTTGCTATATTGTGATTAAAAAAAACATTTTTTCTAGGGACAGAAAACTCTAGGTAGGGACAGTGTCAGTTTCTTTCACTCTGCAAGTCCTTGTTTCCAGGGACCTGGAAGGACAGTGAGTGAATTGTCCTTTTGCTATATTGTGATTAAAAAAAACATTTATTCTAGGGACAGAAAACTCTAGGTAGGGACAGTGTCAGTTTCTTTCACTCTGCAAGTCCTTGTTTCCAGGGACCTGGAAGGACAGTGAGTGAATTGTCCTTTTGCTATATTGTGATTAAAAAAAACATTTTTTTCTAGGGACAGAAAACTGTAGGTAGGGAGAGTGTTTTTTTTCTTTCACTCTGCAAGTCCTTGTTTCCAGGGACCTGTAAGGACAGTGAGTTAATTTTCCTTGTGCTATATTGTGATTAAAAAAAACATTTATTCTAGGGACAGAAAACTCTAGGTAGGGACAGTGTCAGTTTCTTTCACTCTGCAAGTCCTTGTTTCCAGGGACCTGGAAGGACAGTGAGTGAATTGTCCTTTTGCTATATTGTGATTAAAAAAAACATTTATTCTAGGGACAGAAAACTCTAGGTAGGGACAGTGTCAGTTTCTTTCACTCTGCAAGTCCTTGTTTCCAGGGACCTGGAAGGACAGTGAGTGAATTGTCCTTTTGCTATATTGTGATTAAAAAAAACATTTTTTTCTAGGGACAGAAAACTGTAGGTAGGGAGAGTATTTTTTTTCTTTCACTCTGCAAGTCCTTGTTTCCAGGGACCTGTAAGGACAGTGAGTTAATTGTCCTTGTGCTATATTGTGCTGAAAAAAACATTTATTCCAGGGACAGAAAACTCTAGGTAGGGACAGTGTCAGTTTCTTTCACTCTGCAAGTCCTTGTTTCCAGGGACCTGGAAGGACAGTGAGTGAATTGTCCTTTTGCTATATTGTGATTAAAAAAAACATTTTTTTCTAGGGACAGAAAACTGTAGGTAGGGAGAGTATTTTTTTTCTTTCACTCTGCAAGTCCTTGTTTCCAGGGACCTGTAAGGACAGTGAGTTAATTGTCCTTGTGCTATATTGTGCTGAAAAAAACATTTATTCCAGGGACAGAAAACTCTAGGTAGGGACAGTGTCAGTTTCTTTCACTCTGCAAGTCCTTGTTTCCAGGGACCTGGAAGGACAGTGAGTGAATTGTCCTTTTGCTATATTGTGATTAAAAAAAACATTTTTTTCTAGGGACAGAAAACTGTAGGTAGGGAGAGTGTTTTTTTTCTTTCACTCTGCAAGTCCTTGTTTCCAGGGACCTGTAAGGACAGTGAGTTAATTTTCCTTGTGCTATATTGTGATTAAAAAAAACATTTATTCTAGGGACAGAAAACTCTAGGTAGGGACAGTGTCAGTTTCTTTCACTCTGCAAGTCCTTGTTTCCAGGGACCTGGAAGGACAGTGAGTGAATTGTCCTTTTGCTATATTGTGATTAAAAAAAACATTTTTTTCTAGGGACAGAAAACTGTAGGTAGGGAGAGTATTTTTTTTCTTTCACTCTGCAAGTCCTTGTTTCCAGGGACCTGTAAGGACAGTGAGTTAATTGTCCTTGTGCTATATTGTGCTGAAAAAAACATTTATTCCAGGGACAGAAAACTCTAGGTAGGGACAGTGTCAGTTTCTTTCACTCTGCAAGTCCTTGTTTCCAGGGACCTGGAAGGACAGTGAGTGAATTGTCCTTTTGCTATATTGTGATAAAAAAAAACATTTTTTTCTAGGGACAGAAAACTGTAGGTAGGGAGAGTGTTTTTTTTCTTTCACTCTGCAAGTCCTTGTTTCCAGGGACCTGTAAGGACAGTGAGTTAATTTTCCTTGTGCTATATTGTGATTAAAAAAAACATTTATTCTAGGGACAGAAAACTCTAGGTAGGGACAGTGTCAGTTTCTTTCACTCTGCAAGTCCTTGTTTCCAGGGACCTGGAAGGACAGTGAGTGAATTGTCCTTTTGCTATATTGTGATTAAAAAAAACATTTTTTTCTAGGGACAGAAAACTGTAGGTAGGGAGAGTATTTTTTTTCTTTCACTCTGCAAGTCCTTGTTTCCAGGGACCTGTAAGGACAGTGAGTTAATTGTCCTTGTGCTATATTGTGCTGAAAAAAACATTTATTCCAGGGACAGAAAACTCTAGGTAGGGACAGTGTCAGTTTCTTTCACTCTGCAAGTCCTTGTTTCCAGGGACCTGGAAGGACAGTGAGTGAATTGTCCTTTTGCTATATTGTGATTAAAAAAAACATTTTTTTCTAGGGACAGAAAACTGTAGGTAGGGAGAGTGTTTTTTTTCTTTCACTCTGCAAGTCCTTGTTTCCAGGGACCTGTAAGGACAGTGAGTTAATTTTCCTTGTGCTATATTGTGATTAAAAAAAACATTTATTCTAGGGACAGAAAACTCTAGGTAGGGACAGTGTCAGTTTCTTTCACTCTGCAAGTCCTTGTTTCCAGGGACCTGGAAGGACAGTGAGTGAATTGTCCTTTTGCTATATTGTGATTAAAAAAAACATTTTTTTCTAGGGACAGAAAACTGTAGGTAGGGAGAGTATTTTTTTTCTTTCACTCTGCAAGTCCTTGTTTCCAGGGACCTGTAAGGACAGTGAGTTAATTGTCCTTGTGCTATATTGTGCTGAAAAAAACATTTATTCCAGGGACAGAAAACTCTAGGTAGGGACAGTGTCAGTTTCTTTCACTCTGCAAGTCCTTGTTTCCAGGGACCTGGAAGGACAGTGAGTGAATTGTCCTTTTGCTATATTGTGATTAAAAAAAACATTTTTTTCTAGGGACAGAAAACTGTAGGTAGGGAGAGTGTTTTTTTTCTTTCACTCTGCAAGTCCTTGTTTCCAGGGACCTGTAAGGACAGTGAGTTAATTTTCCTTGTGCTATATTGTGATTAAAAAAAACATTTATTCTAGGGACAGAAAACTCTAGGTAGGGACAGTGTCAGTTTCTTTCACTCTGCAAGTCCTTGTTTCCAGGGACCTGGAAGGACAGTGAGTGAATTGTCCTTTTGCTATATTGTGATTAAAAAAAACATTTATTCTAGGGACAGAAAACTCTAGGTAGGGACAGTGTCAGTTTCTTTCACTCTGCAAGTCCTTGTTTCCAGGGACCTGGAAGGACAGTGAGTGAATTGTCCTTTTGCTATATTGTGATTAAAAAAAACATTTATTCTAGGGACAGAAAACTCTAGGTAGGGACAGTGTCAGTTTCTTTCACTCTGCAAGTCCTTGTTTCCAGGGACCTGGAAGGACAGTGAGTGAATTGTCCTTTTGCTATATTGTGATTAAAAAAAACATTTATTCTAGGGACAGAAAACTCTAGGTAGGGACAGTGTCAGTTTCTTTCACTCTGCAAGTCCTTGTTTCCAGGGACCTGGAAGGACAGTGAGTGAATTGTCCTTTTGCTATATTGTGATTAAAAAAAACATTTATTCTAGGGACAGAAAACTCTAGGTAGGGACAGTGTCAGTTTCTTTCACTCTGCAAGTCCTTGTTTCCAGGGACCTGGAAGGACAGTGAGTGAATTGTCCTTTTGCTATATTGTGATTAAAAAAAACATTTTTTTCTAGGGACAGAAAACTGTAGGTAGGGAGAGTGTTTTTTTTCTTTCACTCTGCAAGTCCTTGTTTCCAGGGACCTGTAAGGACAGTGAGTTAATTTTCCTTGTGCTATATTGTGATTAAAAAAAACATTTTTTCTAGGGACAGAAAACTGTAGGTAGGGAGAGTATTTTTTTTCTTTCACTCTGCAAGTCCTTGTTTCCAGGGACCTGTAAGGACAGTGAGTTAATTGTCCTTGTGCTATATTGTGCTGAAAAAAACATTTATTCCAGGGACAGAAAACTCTAGGTAGGGACAGTGTCAGTTTCTTTCACTCTGCAAGTCCTTGTTTCCAGGGACCTGGAAGGACAGTGAGTGAATTGTCCTTTTGCTATATTGTGATTAAAAAAAACATTTTTTTCTAGGGACAGAAAACTGTAGGTAGGGAGAGTGTTTTTTTTCTTTCACTCTGCAAGTCCTTGTTTCCAGGGACCTGTAAGGACAGTGAGTTAATTTTCCTTGTGCTATATTGTGATTAAAAAAAACATTTATTCTAGGGACAGAAAACTCTAGGTAGGGACAGTGTCAGTTTCTTTCACTCTGCAAGTCCTTGTTTCCAGGGACCTGGAAGGACAGTGAGTGAATTGTCCTTTTGCTATATTGTGATTAAAAAAAACATTTTTTTCTAGGGACAGAAAACTGTAGGTAGGGAGAGTATTTTTTTTCTTTCACTCTGCAAGTCCTTGTTTCCAGGGACCTGTAAGGACAGTGAGTTAATTGTCCTTGTGCTATATTGTGCTGAAAAAAACATTTATTCCAGGGACAGAAAACTCTAGGTAGGGACAGTGTCAGTTTCTTTCACTCTGCAAGTCCTTGTTTCCAGGGACCTGGAAGGACAGTGAGTGAATTGTCCTTTTGCTATATTGTGATTAAAAAAAACATTTTTTTCTAGGGACAGAAAACTGTAGGTAGGGAGAGTGTTTTTTTTCTTTCACTCTGCAAGTCCTTGTTTCCAGGGACCTGTAAGGACAGTGAGTTAATTTTCCTTGTGCTATATTGTGATTAAAAAAAACATTTTTTCTAGGGACAGAAAACTGTAGGTAGGGAGAGTGTTTTTTTTCTTTCACTCTGCAAGTCCTTGTTTCCAGGGACAGAGAAGGACACCTGAAGGTAGCCCTTATTGCTTTTTTCCCATCTCCCTGCAGGCCATCTATTAGAATGTCTGGAAGGCAAACAAGGAGAGGCAGACAGTCAGGAGGCAATAAAAGAGGGCAAGCAGGCTCTGTGTCTGGGGGCAACAGTGCTGGTCGTGGACGCGGTGCATTGTCATCAGCACATGGCCATGGGACACGCTTGTCCTTCTTTTCGGCAGCTGGACATGTTGAGCCACATCATGCCGAAGACTTGGTAGAGTGGATGACCAAGCCCTCCTCCTCCTCCTCATCCTCTCTCACCCAGGCTCAGGGTACTGGAAAAGCAGCTGCCAAAGCGTCGTCTTCCCTGGTATCAATGTCAGACAAATCATCAGTCACTCCTTCCCTAGACCCACCATGTCCTCCTCCTGAGGAGTCCCCCGAACTGTTTCAGCACAGTGTTGGGTACATGCTCCAGGAGGATGCCCAGCGTTTCGAAGGGTCTGATGATGAAACCCAGCTAGAGGAAGGCAGTAGCGTGAGAGCAGACAGAGGGGATGCTCAAGAAGGACACCAATCTGGCAGTCATGTTCCAGCAGCTGCAGCATACTGCCAGATTGGCTCCAGTGATGAGGAGGGAGGGGATGATGAGGTCAATGACTCCACGTGGGTGCCTAATAGGAGAGAGGAGGAGGAGGAGGATGAGGAGGAGGCACATCTCCAACGAGGCAGGATGCCCTTTGGTGGCCAGCGTAAGGGCAGTACACCGACGGAATCACACCGCAGAGCTCCGCCTGTGCAGGGCGCTGCCTCTGCCCGTCATTCAAAAAGTTCTTTGGTGTGGGCCTTTTTTGAGGCTAGTGCATCAGATCGCACAGCTGCTGTTTGCAACATATGTCTCAAGCGTATATCGCGTGGCCAAAACATCAGCCGCTTGGGTACCACATGCCTGACCAGACATATGTTGACCTGCCATGCAGCTCGTTGGCAAGCCTACCTCAAAGACCCACACCAAAGAACAAAGCGGACCTCTCCTTGCACCGCATCAGCTGGGATCTCCAACCCCACTATAACTTCAGTCCTCTCTGAAACATGCACTGAGAGGAATGAAGGTGTAGAATTAGGTGTGTCACAGCCAAGTACTTGCGCCCACTCTGCTAGCAGTACACCGACGTCCGATTCTAGCAGGCAAATTTCCCTGCCCCAGCTGCTGGACCGTCGAAAGAAGTTCACTCCCAGCCATCCACATGCCCAGCGGTTGAATGCTAGCTTGGCTAAATTGCTAGCGCTTCAACTGCTGCCTTTTCAGTTGGTAGACTCGGCCCCCTTCCGTGAGTTTGTGCAATGTGCGGTTCCTCAGTGGCAGGTTCCCAAACGCCACTTTTTCTCACGGAAGGCTATTCCGGCTCTCTACCGGCATGTGGAAGGCAATGTCTTGGCCTCGCTGGACAGGGCGGTCAGCGGTAAGGTGCATATTACCGCTGACTCATGGTCCAGCAGGCATGGACAGGGACGTTACCTTTCTTTCACGGCCCATTGGGTCACTCTTTTGGCAGCTGGGAAGGATTCAGGACAAGGTGCAGTAGTGTTGGAGGTTGTCCCACCGCCACGCCTCCAAAATGCTACTACTGGTTGTGACACACCTCTCTCCTCCACCCCCTCCTCTTCTTCTTCCTCCATGGCCTCTTCCTGTGGTTTGTCCTATGAACCAGCGGTGCTCCGTAGCCGTTCACGGGGCTACGCAAGTACGCAGGCAAAAAGATGCCATGCCGTGCTTGCGCTGGTGTGTTTGGGGGACAGAAGCCACACTGGGGCAGAGGTCCTGTCTGCTCTGCAGGGCCAGGCCGAGAGGTGGTTGACGCCACGCCAGCTTAAGCCAGGAATGGTGGTTTGCGACAATGGCACCAACCTCCTCTCCGCCCTCCGACAGGGACAACTGACCCATGTGCCCTGTGTGGCTCACGTCCTTAACCTGGTGGTGCAGCGGTTCTTGGGCAGGTACCCGGGCTTACAGGATGTCCTGAGGCAGGCCAGGAAAGTCTGTGTGCATTTCCGCAGATCTTATAATGCCAGTGCTCGCCTGGCTGAGCTGCAAAAGGAGTTGAACCTGCCCAAGAACCGCCTTATATGTGACATGCCCACCAGGTGGAACTCAACGTTGGCCATGCTGCAGCGGCTGCACACGCAGCAGAGGGCCATCAATGAGTACCTGTGCGACTACGGCACCAGGACAGGGTCAGGGGAGCTTGGTTTTTTTTCTCCACGCCAGTGGGGCATGATCAGGGATGCATGCACTGTCCTGGCACCATTTGAGGAGGCCACGAGGATGGTGAGCAGTGACAGTGCATGCATCAGTGACACTGTACCTCTTGTCCACCTGTTGGAGCACACGCTGCGTGGAATAATGGACAGGGCACTTGAGGCAGAACAGAGGCAGGAAGAGGAGGACTTCCTTGCCTCTCAAGGCCCCCTTTACCCAGACAGTGTTCCTTCTGTCCCACCCATCGCACAGGAAGAGGAGGAGGAGGAGGAGGAGGAGGAGGATTGTGTCAGCATGGAGGTGGAGGCTGGCACTCAGCATCATCAGCAGCAGTCTTTTAGGGATGATTTACAGTCCCAAGAAACCAGTGGACTTGTACGTGGCTGGGAGGAGGTGGCTGCGGATCATGTCGTCCTTAGTGACCCAGAGGACTCCGGAGTGAATGCCTCAGCAAACCTACGCTGCATGGCCTCCCTGATCCTGCAAAGTCTGCGGAAGGATCCTCGTATTCTTCGGATCAAGGAGAGGGACCATTACTGGCTGGCCACTCTCCTTGATCCACGGTACAAGGGTAAGGTTGCGGACCTTATGTTACCGTCGCAGAGGGAGCAGAGGATGAGACAACTCCGGGAGGCCTTGCAGAAAGGTCTGTGCAACGCGTTCCCAGAGACTGGGAGGTTGCAAACTCCTGGTCCTGGACAACGAGTTGCTGAGGCTTCGGCCAGTCAAAGAAGGAGCGGTGGGGAAGGTGGCCGTCTGACCGATGCGTTCAGACAATTCTTTAGTCCGCAGCCCCAAAGTATGATTGGTTCCAGCAACCATCGCCAGCGTCTGATAAACATGGTGCAGGAATATCTAGGGGCAAGGTCAGACTTGGACACCTTCCCCACCGAAAATCCTCTGGCTTACTGGGTCTTGAGGATGGATCACTGGCCAGAGCTTGCACAGTATGCAATTGAGCTACTGGCCTGTCCTGCATCCAGCGTTCTTTCGGAACGCACATTCAGTGCTGCTGGAGGATTTGTCACGGATCACAGGGTGCGCCTGTCCACCGACTCGGTTGATCGACTGACTTTCATCAAGATGAACCAGTCTTGGATCACCACCAGCTACCACACACCTGATGCTGATATAACAGACTAATTGATTTTAAAATGTCACATCCCTTCAAGACTGATGCTGATGCTGAGTGCCTGTGCTGTTATGTTGACTGGCTATCCTCCTCCTCCGAGTCCTCAATGATACGATTGATGATGATAGCTTGGAAGATCATTTTTGTTTATGGGTGCCGCCACCAGTGCCTAACGCCCAATTTTTCAGCCCCTGTTTAACAGGGGCGTGTAATTACAATTTTTGAAGCAATACTTTGCAACAGGGCTCATTGCTGTGCTCCAAGTACAGTATCTGTGAGGAGTTGCAGTGTTGTGCCACCAGTGCCTAAGGCCCAATTTTTCAGCCCCTGTTTAACAGGGGCGTGTCATTACAATTTTTGAAGCAATACTTTGCAACAGGGCTCATTGCTGTGCTCCAAGTACAGTATCTGTGAGGGGTTGCAGTGTTGTGCCACCAGTGCCTAAGGCCCAATTTTTCAGCCCCTGTTCAACAGGGGCATGTAATTACAATTCTTGATCTAATAATTCACAGCAGGGCCCATTGCTGCACCCACCAAGAGTAACTGTCAGGGCTTACAGTGTTGTGGCACCAGCACCACCATCAAAGGCCCAATTTTTACTACCACTGTTCAACAATTATATGTAATTAAAATTCCTGATATAATAGTTGACAGCAGGGCGTTCCAGCACCAACCAAGAGTAACTGTGAGTGCTTACAGTGTTGTGCCAACACCAACAACTAAGGGGCCTATTTCTGCAGAGTATATACGGCAGGTCCCTACTTTCAAACATCCAACTTACAAACGACTCCTACTTGCAAACGCAAGAAGACAACAGGAAGTGAGAGGAAATCTACCACTAGGAAGGAAAATTCTCTCCTGTAAGAATAAATATGGGAGAAAGGTGTCTCCTCTGTACTGATGCTTTATCAGCAATCCTTGTTTCAAGAAAAACACCACATTTCAAAAACAGTTGTCATTGGGACGGAAAGTGAGGTGAAATGTTCTGAACAGGGGCACAGACAGCAAAACAAATGTTACAGGGGTGATAACCCTTACCTATGTTTTCCAAAAAGTTTAAAAATAGATTTTTGGGCTGGAGCTACACTTCAACAATGTACCTGTTCAAAATTACAAACAGATTCTACATAAGAACAAACCTACAGTCCCTGTCTTGTATGCACCGCCTGTATACGGCTGTTCAGAGTATATAGGGCCTTTTTTATTTTATGTGCGGGGTTCCCCTTAATATCCATACAAGACCCAAAGGGGCTGGTAATGGGCTGGGGTAGGGGGGGGGGGGGTCATGGGGTAGCTATGCCATTTTTCTTAAAGAATTTCATCCATATTACCGGGACCAGACATTACATTAAAGCCGCAAGCAGTTTTAAATGGCTTTTTTTTCCTTTAGAAGTGTCATTTTGTGCAGGGACAGTTCTAAACACGGGAAACACGTGGCACTTCACAGGCATACTTTAGACACCCCCCAGGTACGATATTTAAAGGAATATTTGACTTTTTTTTTTTCACTTTATGCATCATTAAAATGACTGCTCCCGAAAAACGACCGTTTTTAAAACTTCTTTTTGCATTGATACATGTCCCCTGGTGCAGAACCCGGGTTCCCAAACCCTTTTTAGGACAATAACATGCATAATAGTTGTTATAATTAGCACTTTAGAATTCGAACGTTCGCATCCATTGTATTTAATAGGGTTCTAATGTTCGTTCGAACTTCCGGTCCGTTCGCGGGTTCTGGTGCGAACCGAACCCGGGGGTGTTCGGCTCATCACTACTTGCCACATAGTATGGCTGAACCGGAGATTTAAAAAGCTAGATTCCGTATGGTCTCCCCAAGTCTCCCAGGAGAGGTCCATACCGCCAAAGCGTCCGCCTCCCGCTCCAAAGTGGGTCCGCCCCACAGGCAACTCTGCTCACAGGGGGTCACGCACTTAGGATGGGAGCCCTAATTGCGGGCAAGAAAGCAGGTTGGGTGAGTGGGTAGCTGTGTACCCTGTGCCGAGCACCTAGAATTTGTAATAATAATATTAATAATCAATTTCAATGTTGCATATATGTTGCAATTTTTATTAGTATATATTAGCTTCAAACAGGTGAGGCTAGAGCTCTTAACTGATTCACTTGAGAGGTGTATATGATCCTTGCATGCGTTGCTGGGGCTGTCCTATTATTATTTACTATTATGTCAAAGGTATGCCCCAAGACACCAGTATCGATAAAATAACAGATGCTGGCAAATGTTTGTCATTGTATTTATGTTAAAGTAATGTTTTATTTAAGAAATTTAAATAAATGATTATTATATAAAGAATTAATTAAAGAGTAATATACAGTATGTGTGAGTGAAGTGATGGGAAATAAAATAAGAGTGCAAAGTGGGGCATTAGTGACCTATAGGTGACAATTCATGAGAAAGTTTATATTACTAAAAAATAGTGTAGCGGGGTCCTCAAATTGATGGGATACACCTGGGGAATAGTGTGACCCAGGTGTATAATTGTGTTAGGGTTCAGACCCCTTTTTGTTTCGTGGAGGATTGGAGGATGTAGTATTCTCCTTTGCCTGTGGGTGGCGGGGTACCCACAGGCTTCAGGTAGAATCATCTCCTGCAGTGCTCCCTGTTTTGTCCCTTCCCGGAGATGGTATGGCTGGGGCGGGGAACCCGCCGGGCCGCTGATGGGAGGAGATAAAAGGGGGAGACACCCTGACCACGAGGTCTTGCGGAGAAGGAGGTCCTCGGAGGAGGAGGGTTGCGGTCCGCACCCAGGCCCCTTAGGCCTGGGTGCTGGAGATCCAGGAGTCTGCTCCAGGTGCCCATGGCCTGGTCCGGAGTCATGTTGGCATCCATCCCAGGCACCTTTAGCCTGGGGTGAGGTACTATCGAGGAGGCCTGGGGCCCAGTACCTTCGACTGGGTCCCGCTAGGGTGGACTGTCCGAGGGTCCCTGAGCGGAGGGACTCGTATCTGAGGTGAGGAGGCCAGAGAGGTTACCCACTGGAGACCCGGAGCAGCACCAACCCGGTGACAGTGGGCCTCTGGGAACTCTCTTGGGAGGACACATCCCCCTGATAGGGGCCACAGCGTATTGAAGAGGGCTCCATTGCTGTTCATAGGGGTTGCTGGAAGAGACCCCATCTTTCCTGTTCTGTAACAGCCGGATTGGCTTAGGCGCCGCTGGTCATAGTACAGTGGCATAGAACTTAAACTTTAGGAAGTGCCTCGATCTGCTCGCCCCACCGTTGGCAAGGTTATAGGTCCCAACCAGTTTGCTGCAAAAGAACTGTTTATTGTGCTTTGCTTATTGGAGTGTCAAATAAACAAGTGTTGGACCTTTCTCCGGTGTGTGAACTCCAGTTACTGGAAGCAAAGGGGAGGCTGGTGAGCTTGCAATTACAGACTCAGTGCATTCACAGAACACACCGGCCCGAGGAAACATCAGTAAGTGGCCTTCACCTCCCTACTACAATGGGGAGGACATGGGCTGTGGCGCATCTCACTCTCACAACCCAGGAACCCCTAGACATGAGTTGGTGTGTAACCGATAAAGATGGAGAGAGAGTGAGGCCGCTACACGTGGGGGCTCGTGAGTCCGGGATAGAGTGTGTTCTAAAGATGGACTTGAGAATGTCTACATTTGAACTTTGCTGCCCAGAGGAGTTCCGAGCAGATCGGCCATATTACTGGCCAAAGTGCGTCCCTGCTCGGAGTTGTGGAAATGACCCTAACACGGGAAAGGCCCATGCGGAGGAGCGGAAAAAGGGAGAGGTCCAGCCGTGTGACGTACTGCACGTGGGGACTGTTAACGCACTGCGCCACGAGGCACCCCATGGCGACATCGTTCGTGGGCGGAGTCAAGAGGAAGCCCGCGAAAATGTACAGTTCATGGGAGGAGTCTGGCCAAGTGTGGGGATACACGTGGAGACTCCGGCGCGGGGTCAGTGCATGATGGAGCAGCAGATAGTCGGGATGACCTCAAGTGCCCCGTGGATTATGGTTCCTCACCCCACGAGAATGACTTCCTTTGCTGCCCCCATCACAGACACGGGGATAAGACTTAGGCCCCGAGGGCGGTTGGCTCTGTACACTTGCAGAGACACGGAGGCCCTCGGTGTGATCTGTCCCGGCTGCTCGGGACTGGTGGTCACCCTGAAGCCATTCGGGCGATGTGAGGAGTGCAGAGAATTCCTTTTTGAGGTCGAGTCGTCCACAGCAAGGCCCCGGGCCCTTCGCCTCAACCACCTCACGGGTACCGCTACTCCGGAAGGGGAGATCAAGGCCTTTGTCGAGGTTCCCGTGCGCGCTGACCAGGGCGATGGACTGCCCAACAGAGAAAAATCCGAGGATGCTGCCTCGGTCGCCACAAGTTCTCTGCTCCCACCCCCGAAGAGGAAAGTTGGCCTAGTACAGGCATCCTATGGACGTGGTCGAGCTTCACCCCGCTGCTTGCCTGGCCTGGATGGCGCCGGTCGAGAAGGAAGTCCCGGACATCCCAGTCCTCTACAAGGGTCAGGTGAGCCAGGGGCTGGGACTGTGCTGGTGGTTGGAGGTGTCGGGGGCCCATTGGAGGTGGAGCCCCCCAGGGAGGATGATTCTGTGTCCACCGGAAGATATCTGCCTGCGGAGATGTATGACACCTCCGACCTAGAGTCGCTGTCTGACTGCGGAGAAGATGGCGAGATAGACGAACTGTTCAGCCGCAAGGGCTGGGAGAGAAAGCCACTATGCCACCTTTGGCCCGCTTGCAGAGACTGTTTTGCCACAAAGTAGCTCGGGAATATGGGTGGGAGTACCCGTATCTGCCCCGGGACTTGCTGTTTGAGGTGGAAGTCTGGAGAGCAAGATGGTATGACGAGTTTGTGTGGGACAAGTTGAAGGTGCCTCATGCTCGCAGGTACCTGGAATGTGTGCCGGCAGTGTCTAAGAGGTTTGAGGACTGCAGAGCTGAATGGAAATTGGGGCGCCATATCCATGCTGACAAGATAGTCATTTGCAGAAGAGAAGGAGAAGATGTCGAGTATTCGATAGAGGCATTTGACAAACACCTGAAACCCCTGTATCTGCCGGATCCAAAGTTTTATTTATAGGAGAAAAGAACTCCTGTTTATTTCCTTTGTGCACTTGAACTTTCTGGAAGAGCCATTCCCAGACACCCAGGACTGTGCCCTGCTTTTGTTTTTATTTGGGCTTTTCTTTTTCTCATTGGAGACTTGGGGCTGTTGTGTTTTTGTGTTTCCCCTTTTCTTCATGTGCCAAAGGCAAGGACATTTGGGAATAGTGGCAGAGTAGGGAAAAGCTGGAAGAACGAAGATTCGTTGAGTGTCATGACCGCGGCGCTGTCACCAGGTGGCAGTGTTGCGCAACAAATGTTTGAAAATGTTTCACACACACATCACCTTGCTTGTTGGAGTGAGTGGGTCTCTCGGCTGACGGGCCCACTCATGCCAAATGACACGAAATTATGTTAGGATGTTGTTTTTTTCTTTCCCCTGCAGGAGAATCGTCAATCAAGATCGTTGAGAGTGGGTGGCTCTTAGACAGTGTGGGAGAGGGGTTGTGATTATGCAGATGTTTAAAGTGTTTTATGACATAAGTTGTTTTATATGTTCCCCATTCCCTGAGCAGGTCTTGGCACTTGGGAAAAATTTAGAGGAACTGCCTCAGGGGTTTCACTCCATGTCACCACTTTATGGGAGGCATGGGTGTGCACCTGACGCTGGGGACCAGCGTCCAATCACAGGGGGGAATGTGTAGCGGGGTCCTCAAATTGATGGGATACACCTGGGGAATAGTGTGACCCAGGTGTATAATTGTGTTAGGGTTCAGACCCCTTTTTGTTTCGTGGAGGATTGGAGGATGTAGTATTCTCCTTTGCCTGTGGGTGGCGGGGTACCCACAGGCTTCAGGTAGAATCATCTCCTGCAGTGCTCCCTGTTTTGTCCCTTCCCGGAGATGGTATGGCTGGGGCGGGGAACCCGCCGGGCCGTTGATGGGAGGAGATAAAAGGGGGAGACACCCTGACCACGAGGTCTTGCGGAGAAGGAGGTCCTCGGAGGAGGAGGGTTGCGGTCCGCACCCAGGCCCCTTAGGCCTGGGTGCTGGAGATCCAGGAGTCTGGTCCAGGTGCCCATGGCCTGGTCCGGAGTCATGTTGGCGTCCATCCCAGGCACCTTTAGCCTGGGGTGAAGTACTATCGAGGAGGCCTGGGGCCCAGTACCTTCGACTGGGTCCCGCTAGGGTGGACTGTCCGAGGGTCCCTGAGCGGAGGGACTCGTATCTGAGGTGAGGAGGCCAGAGAGGTTACCCACTGGAGACCCGGAGCAGCACCAACCCGGTGACAGTGGGCCTCTGGGAACTCTCTTGGGAGGACACATCCCCCTGATAGGGGCCACAGCGTATCGAAGAGGGCTCCATTGCTGTTCATAGGGGTTGCTGGAAGAGACCCCATCTTTCCTGTTCTGTAACAGCCGGATTGGCTTAGGCGCCGCTGGTCATAGTACAGTGGCATAGAACTTAAACTTTAGGAAGTGCCTCGATCTGCTCGCCCCACCGTTGGCAAGGTTATAGGTCCCAACCAGTTTGCTGCAAAAGAACTGTTTATTGTGCTTTGCTTATTGGAGTGTCAAATAAACAAGTGTTGGACCTTTCTCCGGTGTGTGAACTCCAGTTACTGGAAGCAAAGGGGAGGCTGGTGAGCTTGCAATTACAGACTCAGTGCATTCACAGAACACACCGGCCCGAGGAAACATCAGTAAGTGGCCTTCACCTCCCTACTACAATGGGGAGGACATGGGCCGTGGCGCATCTCACTCTCACAACCCAGGAACCCCTAGACATGAGTTGGTGTGTAATCGATAAAGATGGAGAGAGAGTGAGGCCGCTACAATAGTGATTGCGAAGGATGAAAAAGCTGGTGGCTTATTCAAGTAATGTGATGAGAGAGTGTAAATTGTAGAGTGGGTCTAAATTACTTACAGTAGGTGCCGCCGATATTGTGTCAATCTCGCCGCTTCTAGCGGCGAGATTGACACCCTATGAGCTCCGTTGCGAGAGCCAGCGCCGAGCTGTCTCGTCATCGGGAAAGGAAAAAAATGTTCCTTTCACGATGAGCGACACGCATTGCCGATAGGCGGGGATCCGACGTGGATTCCCGCCAATACCAGGCACTGCGTTTGGTATGAATCCTGAGCGGGAACTCCACGCCAATTTTTAAAGAAAAAAACGGCGTGGGTTCCCCTCCAGGAGCATACCAGGCCCTTGGGTCTGGTCTGGATGTGAAGGGGAACCCTACGCCGAAAAAACGGCGTGGGGGTCCCCCTCAAAATCCAAACCAGACCCTTATCCGAGCACGCAACCTGGCAGGCCGCAGGGGAAGAGGGGGGGGGACGAGAGAGCGAACCGTACCAGGCCACATGCCCTCAACATGGGGGGTTTGGTGCTCTGGGGCAGGGGGGCGACCTGCGGCACCCCCACCCCAGAGCACCCTGCCCCCATGTTGATGAGGACAGGGCCTCTTCCCGACAACCCTGGCCGTTGGTTGTGGGGGTCTGCGGGCGAGGGGCTTATCGGAATCCGGGAGCCCCCTTTAATAAGGGGGCCCCCAGATCCCGGCCCCCCACCCTATGTGAATGAGTATGGGGTACATCGTACCCCTACCCATTCACCTGGTGGAAAAAAATGGCAATAAAAACACAACACAGTTTTTAAAAGTATTTTATTGCACAGCTCCGGGGGTCTTCTTCCGACTTCGGGGGTCTCCGGTGTCGTCGCCGCGCTCTCCGGTTCTTTCTTCTGCCGGGCCACCGCTATCTTCTTCCAACTCTTTTGCTAGCGGGGCCCGGTCTTCTTCGTCGCCTTCTCCCCTCTTCTTCTCTCCGGTTCTTTCTTTCTTCCGCCAGGCCTCCGCTAACTTCTTTTAGCTCTTTTGCTAGCGGAGGCCCGGTCTTCTCCGTCGCCTTCTTCTTCTCCCGCTCTCCGGTTCTTCTCCCGCTCTCCGGTTCTTTCTTCCACCGGGCCTCCGCTAACTTCTTTTAGCTCTTTTGCTAACGGAGGCCCGGTCTTCCCCGTCGTCTCGTCCGGCTCTCCGTTGTCCTTCTGCCGGCCCCTCCACTAACTTCTTGTAGCTCTTTTGCTAGTGGAGGGGCCGGTCTTCCCGTCGTCGCCGTCTGCGTCTTCTTCCCTCTTCTCCTCCTCGATGTTGACTCGTCGCTTCCTCTCGCAGTAATGCTAAATCTTCGGTCCGCAGAGATTATTATAGGCTTCTCATGATGTCACAGTCACATGCTCCGGGTGGCCCCGGAGCATGTGACTGTGACGTCATGGGAACATGTGACTGTGACGTCATGAGAAGCCTATAATAATCTCTGCGGACCGAAGATTTAGCATTACTACGAGAGGAAGCGACGAGTCAACATCGAGGAGGAGAAGAGGGAAGAAGACGCAGACGGCGATGACGGGAAGACCGGCCCCTCCACTAGCAAAAGAGCTTCAAGAAGTTAGTGGAGGGGCCGACAGAAGGACAACGGAGAGCCGGACGAGACGACGGGGAAGACCGGGCCTCTGCTAGCAAAAGAGCTAAAAGAAGTTAGCAGAGGCCCGGGGGAAGAAAGAAAGAACCGGAGAGAAGAAGAGGGGAGAAGGCAACGGAGAAGACCGGGCCCCGCTAGCAAAAGAGTTGGAAGAAGATAGCGGTGGCCCGGCAGAAGAAAGAACCGGAGAGCGCGGCGACGACACGGGAGACCCCCGAAGTTGGAAGAAGACCCCCGGAGCTGTGCAATAAAATACTTTTAAAAACTGTGTTGTGTTTTTATTGCCATTTTTTTCCACCAGGTGAATGGGTAGGGGTACGATGTACCCCCATACTCATTCACATAGGGTGGGGGGGCCGGGATCTGGGGGCCCCCTTATTAAAGGGGGCTCCCGGATTCCGATAAGCCCACAGACCCCGACAACCAACGGCCAGGGTTGACGGGAAGAGGCCCTGTCCTCATCAACATGGGGGCAGGGTGCTCTGGGGTGGGGGGGCCGCAGGTCGCCCCCCTGCCCCAGAGCACCAAACCTCCCATGTTGAGGGCATGTGGCCTGGTACGGTTCAGGAGGGAGGGGGGGCTGCTCTCTCATCCCCCCTCTTCCCCTGCGGCCTTCCAGGTTGCATGCTCGGATAAGGGTCTGGTTTGGATTTTGAGGGGGACCCTCACGCCGTTTTTTCGGCGTAGGGTTCCCCTTCAAATCCAGACCAGACCCAAGGGCCTGGTATTCTCCTGGAGGGGGAACCCACGCCGTTTTTTTCTTTAAAAATTGGCGTGGAGTTCCCGCTCAGGATTCATACCAAACGCAGTGCCTGGTATTGGCGGGAATCCACGTCGGATCCCCGTTCAATACAGTGTCGCGTCTCCCTCTCGCTATTGCAGCGAGCGCGACACGTGTCGCCACCCTGTTGCCGAGATCTCAGCACTCCTGTCACCGAGAATCTTGGCGATGGGAGCGCGATAGATATACAATATCGGCGGCACCTACTGTATATTTGTTTATTAAAATAATAAGTATAATAAGTATAAAAAACCTATACTCACGTCACAGAACCTGTGAGTCTATAAGTTTTGATAGAAACATTAAGGTTGGGGACCCTTTAAAAGAAATGGTATATTATAACAGTTAAAAAATCAAGTAAATGTATTGGGTTTTTTGGGGTATTAGAAATTATACAATAGCCTGCCGGCTGCATGCTTACCTCTCTGGAAATCAGAAGTCGGGTGTGGTGTGCTTCACAGGAGGTCATCAGACACTTCCCATTGTGGTGTGTGATTTAAATACCCATCCTACCTGTCTGCTGATTTGCAGATCCTCCCTGATAGTAAGCAGGTGCTATGCTTCTCCCCCCTGCCGTCCGCTTGGGGTTCCCTGTGAGTGGCCCCCTCGTCATTCCAGTGGACAAAGTCCCGGCGCAGCCGTCACCGCCGAATGAAACCCATGGCATCCCTAAAGGCCAGGCGCGCATGCGCGGGACCGCGACAGCACCTGGATGGCGCCATCCGTCCTTGCGCATGCGCGACGCACCTCCCGCGGGTGCCAGGTGGTGAACATGGGATGGCACGGCACTGGAAAAGCGCCATCTAGTGGTGCAAGCATCCACCGTTAGCGCTATTTGGAAGGGATGCAGATCGCATCCCTCCCCCAGTGCCGGAGAGCAGATCGCGTGCATGACAGGATACCCACAGAGAGCAGGGGGACGGAGGCCCTGCGGATCGGATGGACCCATGGTCATGGGAAAGAAATGAGGAGAAGAAGGGAATCAGAGCATATAATTCAATATAGAAGTGCAGGTTGTCATGCGTTATTTTTTATTATCCCTGTCCCATTGCAGAGATTTCCCTTCACTTCCTGCCCCATAGCCAAACAGGAAGTGAGAGGAAATCTATGCAAATTAAGGGAATTCATTGCCCCCCTCCCTGGCTCTCAGAACTAGTGTCCCCACTCCAAAATTTCAGGGCGGGTCTTAAACAGAAAGGGGTGTGTCCTTGACAGGAAGGGGTGGGTCATATTTAAATTAGGGGCTGCATGAGTTTAGTCAGGCCTAGGGCAGCACAAAACCTAAATACACTACTGCTTCTATTGCTACAATATTGAGTAGAGACACTGCTTGACCTGGTGTACACCATCTTCATGCAAAAAAAAAAAGACTAAAGGCCGTCCAGTGAATGACGGCACAAAGCTCTCCTTGCCACAGAACGCCCGACCTGTTCAAAGGGGAATGTGATAAATCCACATTTAGAACTTCTAAATTCTCCTTTGATTCCTTTTTAATTACAATAACAGATGAGACACTTGTTGAGCCATTATGTGTTTACATGGATCTTCAGCGTATATCCTGAGTATTTGGCGTTTATCCTCCCCACTTGCGTCCCGTCAGCTCGGATGACCGGCCACACAAGATCAGGGAACCTCCACCTGGGAGGAATCCTGCGAGTTGATGCTCATTCCCAGGGCACCCGGCTAATCTCAAAACATTTATTCACAGGATTTAAGAGCTTTTGATGTTGAGGAGATTCGTTTGACAACAGTCCCAGAGGATCTCAATTGCTGGGAAATTAAGAAATTTTTTTTTTTTTTTTCCAATCCAGCTCCTTATGGCATTACTAAGTTCTATAAACATTGATTTTTCACAGAGACCACAAGCAAGTTGTTGATTCAATGCAGATCTTAAAAGGCAAATTGCAGTGACAGAGATACGAAGGCGGCCATTGCTGCCTTCCTATTGCCTGATATGCCTATCCTCTGGCTTCCATAGCATCCATACAGCAAGGATACAGATTAGAAGTTCTGACATAAAGGATTATTAAAGTGGAAGTAAACCCTCCTATCGTTTTCAGGCAAGGAAGCGGCCATTTTGGCCTCTGTTTAACCACTTCTCCACCGGGCCTATTCTGGCACTTCTCTCCTTCATGTAAAAATCATCATTTTTTTGCTAGAAAATTAATCAGAACCCCCAAACATTATATATATATATATATTTTTTAGCAGACACCCTATGGAATAAAATGGCGGTCATTGCAACTTTTTATCTTGCACAGTATTTGTGCAATCATTTTTCAAACGCCTTTTTTTTGGGGAAAAAAAACAGTTTCACGAATTAAAAAAATAACAAAACACTAAAGTTAGCCCAATTTTTTTTATATAATGTGAAAGATGCTGTTACGCCGAGTAAATAGATACCTAACATGTCACGTTTTGAAATTGCGCACACTCATGGAATGGCGCCAAACTTCGGTACTTAAAAATCTCCATAGGCGACGCTTTAAATTTTTTTACAGGTTACTATTTTCGAGCTACAGAGGAGGTCTAGTACTAGAATTGTTGCTCGCACTCTACCGCACGCGGCGATACCTCACATGTGGGGTTTGAATGGCGTTTACATATGTGGGCGGGACTTACATGCATGTTCGCTTCTGAGCGCGAACTACCAGGGACAGGGGCGTTTAAAAAAAAAAAAAAATTTCATTTTATTTTTTATTTTACTATTTTATTTTTATTTTGACACTTTTTTTTTACTTTTTTTTTTTTTGATCACTTTTATTCCTATTACAAGGAATGTAAACATCCCTTGTAATAGTGTAATAAATGGTTTGGGGTATATGGCGCTACCTTATATTCTGGGGACTTATTTGGGATTGTGTTGGATTTCCTCTGCAGGTGCAACTAATAAGCCCCTATGGGATAAGGATAAGGTGCAGGACTGTGTATATTATGTGCTAGTAAACCCAGATTCTATATATTAGCTGTGTGTGTGATCCTCAACTCATATGTATGTGAAAAATCCTAACCCTCTAAAGGTTGTGACAATTGTGCTATTAAATAAATAGAGTGTTACCCTTATTGATTTTCTTCTACTACAACTATAGTGATGTGTATGATACCTATGTGATTGTGTATCACTTCATATTAGATGCAAAATCCATAATCCAAATATTGATCTCAAAGATTACAAAAAAAACTTCTAGTGAACTCAGTATTACAAAAAATCACAAAAAAACAATATTACAAAAAAAATGACATACGTGCCGTATAAGTCCCTGTATCTTAATTCATACAGTTTACACCTTGAAGTGTTGTGTATATTCAATATATCCTGTGCCAAAAACTGGTAATGCCCAATTTCCGTTATAGTCCCTGGTCACTGCCCCAGGTGGGAGCTGCTAGACGTCCAGTTAATTCCCTTGTAGGATAACCCATTAACTAAACCAATGAAATGTGATTCACAATGGTCATGTAATGGTTAGCCACTTTGATAGTGAGGATTAGTTTCCTTGTAATTCCTCAATTCAAATGGTTAATCAACAATAGAAGTACTGACAAATATATGCATATATGGTATAGCCAGGATAAGTTCATGCGGCTACAGCAAATTCATGTGTTAACATAAAAAAGTTCAAGTATTCTTCATGCGTTTTTTCAGTGACTTTGGTGATTATATATTGCCAATAGGAATCCTCCAGCTTGCAGGTAAAGAGGTGACTTTTGGTGCCCCCCCCTCGTATGGGTCCCCACTCACCAGATTGACGTACCCCTGCAGGGGTCACAGGCTCATCGGGTATCCCCAGCAATTTATCCTCCACTCCTTATGCTGTTCCACTCTCTGCTCTCTCCTCCTCCACCAATCAGATCCTCAGAAATGAACCACAGAACAGAACTTCCATAGCGTAAAATCGCTTATTTATTTGTTAAAAAATTGTAAAAATTCCAAACTTAAATAAAAATAATTATAAAAAATATAATAAGGCCTGCAGGCCTTCCTAGATTCACTCCCTTCTGGTTGTAATTACCGCCAGGTGCCTAGTTAATCCACTCCGCAAACCGTATACCAATGTCAGACAAGTCCCATGGAAGTAGGAAGAGGAAAAAAGCAGCGCCTTCTAAGCGTAGTAGTATCAAAAATTTATTAGAGCAATATAAAATACAGCGGCAAGAGATACACTCACAAACGAGTATAGTAAGAGGCTTATCTTTAAAGGTTGTCATCCGCTCGACCCGGGAGCTGCGAATCCTGATGTTACAAGCTGGAGTCCCACGTAGTGGTTAGCGGTGGTAAAAGGAACTTCACTCTCGCGGCCGCAGAGATGGGGAAGAATCCTCACTGGAACACAGCTAGTGGAATCGTCACTTCCGGGTATGATGTCAGCGGGGGATGCGCGCGTTCGAAGCATGCGTGCTTCTTCATCAGGCTGAGCCACGCATGCTTCGAACGCGCGCATCCCCCGCTGACATCATACCCGGAAGTGACGATTCCACTAGCTGTGTTCCAGTGAGGATTCTTCCCCATCTCTGCGGCCGCGAGAGTGAAGTTCCTTTTACCACCGCTAACCAGTACCACTACGTGGGACTCCAGCTTGTAACATCAGGATTCGCAGCTCCCGGGTCGAGCGGATGACAACCTTTAAAGATAAGCCTCTTACTATACTCGTTTGTGAGTGTATCTCTTGCCGCTGTATTTTATATTGCTCTAATAAATTTTTGATACTACTACGCTTAGAAGGCGCTGCTTTTTTCCTCTTCCTGTCTCATTTCAGATCACTTCTATCTGTAAGCTGGCAGCCTTCCTTGCGGATAGTCTTTAAGCTATTCCACACATGGACTAATTGATATGGACTTTTAACGTGTGTTTTTATACAGCCTATTTTAGTTCCATTCCCATTCTGTCTGCCCCGTTTTATGTTTAGTTTTTCTTTTGTACTTCCTTATCCAGAGTGCGCTCAATTCATCTATTGTTTAAGTCCCATGGAAGTCACGCCAGCCTGCAGTGTCAGCCTCAGCTTCGGCGTGCGTTCCACCGCTCGAGCCTCCCTAACCGGACGTGACGTGGACGTGTCTGGATGGTCAACTGATGCGTTTCGACTTATGGTCGTTATCAAAGGTATTCCCTTGTAATAGGAATGGTGTGTGACAGGTCCTCTTTATGGAGAGATGCGGGGTCAATAAGACCCCACATCTCTCCTCCAGGCTGAAAAAAAAATTCACGATCTCATGCTGACAGCCGCAATGGCGGCTTTGTTTACTTCCGGGTACCGGGCGTGATGTCACAACGTCGCGCCCGGGACTCCGACGGTCATAGAGATGATTGGTGAGCGTTTGGTCACCGGAAATCTCTATGCTCGTCATCCGGCGCCGGCCGATTCGTTCTCCGGGCCCCCGATGGCACGGGAGAGCCCGGAGAAGCACCGGATGGCGGCGGGAGGGGGGGTTGTCCCCTCCCGCCGCCTATAAGAGCGATCAAGTGGGATCGTTCTTATGGTGTGCAGAATTGCCGGCCCGACAGAATGATATCTGAATGATGCCTGTAGCTGCACCCATCATTCAGATATCCCACCTCAAAGCCCAGGATGTCATGTGACGTCCTTGGTGGAGAAGTGGTTAATCTTCAACTGCCATGATGCTGCACATGTGATCAGTTATGACGCCAGCCATTGGATGGTTTGACAGTTTGGTTGAGAGCACAACCAATGTGACAGTTGGCATTTCCGGCATGCCGGGAATGTAACTGCTTTTTGAAACTGTTAAATCGATGGGTTTACTTCCACTTTAACTACTTCAGGCCCAGAGGCCGTCATATGACGTCCTCGGCTTTGTGGGGGTATATCTGAATCATGCCTGCAGCTACAGACATCATTCAGATATTGCCGGTTTCAGCCGGCGATTCCCTACACCATGAGAATGATCATAGCGGCTGTTCCGCCGCTTTATCATTCTTACAGGCAGCGGAAGGGGACGCCCCCCCCTTCCCACCGCCCTCTGGTGCTTCTCCCGACTCACCTGTGCGATCGGTGAGTCGGTGACAGAATCCGCCGGCCCCAGATGTTGATCACAGAGATTTCCGGTGGACCAGATGGTCGTCGGAGTCTCTATGATCGTCGGAGGCCAGGCGAGATGTTATGACGTCACGCCTGGCCTCTGCATTCAAAGAAAACGGTGCTGCTTCGGTTTTGAAGCGGTGATCTTTTCTTTTTTTTTTAGGCTTCCCAGCCTAGTGGTGAGATGTGGGGTCTTATTGACAGCCAGGTCTGGCTCGCAGTCTTTGCTCTAACTCCTCCCAAAGGTGTTCTATCGGGTTGTGGTCAGGACTCTGTGCAGGCCAGTCAAGTTCCTCCACACCAAACTCGCTCATCCATGTCTTTATGGACCTTACTTTGTGCACTGGTCCAAATAATTTGGTGGAGGGGGGATTATGGTGTGGGGGTTTTTCTTCAGGGGTTGGGATTGGCCCCTTAGTTCCAGTGAAGGGAACTCTTAAGGTGTCAGCATACCAAGACATTTTGGACAATTTCATGCTTCCAACTTTGTGGGAACAGTTTGGGGATGGTCCCTTCATTCAGCCACTGCATTCTTAACAACAGATGAGTCATCAGCTGTCAGCTGAAAGTAAAAAAACAAAAAAGCCTGTAAAAAAGAAAAAAGAAAAAAACAAACATGCACCGGTCGGTGGCATCATATGGAGGCGGGGTCACCAGATGACATTGCCCGGTGGCTCCGCCCCTTACCTATATAAGAACTATCAAATGGTGGAGCCTGCAGTAGGTGCTCTGCATTCAAAGAAAACAGCGCTGCTTCGGTTTTGAAGCGGTGATGGTTTTTTTTTTTTTTAGGCTTCCCAGCCTAGTGGTGAGATGTGGGTTCTTATTGACAGCCAGGCCTGGCTCGCAGTCTTTGCTCTAACTCCTCTCAAAGGTGTTCTATCGGGTTGTGGTCAGGACTCTGTGCAGGCCAGTCAAGTTCCTCCACACCAAACTCGCTCATCCATGTCTTTATGGACCTTGCTTTGTGCACTGGTGCACAGTGATGTTGGAACAGGAAGTTGGGAGCATGAAATTGCCAAAAATGTCTTGATATGCCGATGCCTTAAGAAATCCCTCCACTGGAACTAAGGGGCCAAGCCTAACCCCTAAAAATAAACCCCACACCATAATCCCCCCTCCACCAATAGATTTGGACAAGTGCACAAAGCAAGGTCCAAAAAGGCATGGATGAGCGAGTTTGGGGTGGAGGAACTTGACTGGCCTGCACAGAGTCCTGACCTCAACCTGATAGAACACCTTTGGGATGAATTAAAGTGGAGACTGCGAGCCAGCCCTTCTCGTCCAACATCAGTGCCTGACCTCACAAATGCTCTTCTGGAAGAATGGTCAAACATCCCCATAGACACCCTCCTAAACCTTGTGGACGGCCTTCCCAGAAGAGTAGAAGCTGTTATAGCTGCAAAGGGTGGGCCAACTCAATATTGAACCCTACGGACTAAGACTGGGATGTCATTAAATTTCATGTGTGTGTAAAGGCAGGTGTCCCAATATTTTTGGCAATATAGTGTATATAGTGTATATATATATAAACTTCATATTTTTTTTACTGAAAATGTATTATATTTTTGGTTTAATTAAAAGTTCAGTGTCAGTATGGCAACCTCTTGTTTGATGTCTGGCTTCCTTTATTTCACTGACAAAATTCCAGTAGATGAGTCACCGGCGTGTCTATAACTTACTTACCTTCATGGAAACAGATATCCGCGGTCAGGATAAAAGGGGAGGACAGCATGGAATCTTCTGGATGGACGGGTTCATTTCCTGTATGATGAAGAAGCTCTGGAGAATAACGGCCAGGAAAGAAGTTAATTACTTATGATGCCCTTTTGAAAGCTATTGCCATAACTTATAGAGTAAGACATAATTCAAGATTTAGCAAATGGAAAATGGCAAAGAAAGACTCCTCACCCTTCATCAAACATCCAAAACTATTATTATTATTTTTTTTTTTTGTGGGCACAGATGAGATTAAAATGGAACTCCAGCCAACGTTTTTGTTACTTTGAACTCAAAAGGCTAAAGATTAAAATCTCTGCTGGGCCTTTAATTGGAGTTTCCATCAAAAACATAATCTGCCATTAATGTGCATATTATGCCGCGTACACACGACCGTTTTTCATGACGAGAAAAATGCCATTTTTTAGATTGGTCGTGAAAAACGATCGTGTGTGGGCTCCAGAGCATTTTTCTCGATGAGAAAACTGCCCGAAAAAAAATTAGAACCTGCTCTATTTTTTCTCGTCGTTTTTCACATCGTTCTTTTTCACGTCGTGAAAAACGGTCGTGTGTATGCTTTTACTACGGGGAAAAAAACGTGCATGCTCAGAATCAAGTATGAGACGGGAGCGCTCGTTCTGGTAAAACTAGCGTTCATAATGGAGATAGCACATTCGTCACGCTGTAACGGACTGAAGAGCACGAGGCTGAAAAGCGCAAATCGTCTCTCAACAAACTTTACTAACACGAGGATCAGCAAATGCAGCCCAAAGGGTGACGCCATCCGAATGGAACTTCCCCTTTATAGTGCTGTTGTACGTGTTGTACGTCACCGCGCTTTGCTTGAGCGTTTTTTTTTCATGAACGTGTGTAGGCAAGGCAGGCTTGAGAGGAATCACGACGAGAAAAACTTTGTTTTTTTGCATGACATGAATAACGGTCGTGTGTACAAAACAACATTTGGATATTTTTTTTTTTTTTTTTTTACTCACCTAGAAATAGCTGTTGCTATGTGGTCCCATGAAATCTGCCTTCTTTATCACCTCGGTTTGTGTCGTCATTTCCGTCGGCGCCTCCGCTCGATACTGCTCCTGGGAAATGTGTGTTATCATTTCCCAGGAGTCAGTGGGCTTCCCCTAGGGCTAGAATCGCAGGACTTCCAAACCGTAAGTGACGCGATACAAGGAAGATTTGAGGCAATGTATATTTATTTTTAATGCAGATGCAGGGTGACAGACATATTAAAAAAAATCGGCGATGCTCTCTTCGCCTCTCCCATTACTATTAGATCTCTGCCGGCTTCTGACAATGTTTTTGTTTTCTTCGTTGCCATCACAATGGGGCGGGCACTTCCGACGACGACGCCCGTTGTGATGGTAACCCGAGAGGTTGACAGTATCTCGTCACATATGGCTACCCATCACAGATTGCTCCGGAAGTGACACCGTCGCCGCCATCTTGCTACACCCCACACTCCTGCATAGTAATAATAGAGTGAGAAGGGGGCAAGTGGACATCTTGTTACACCCACCAGATATGGTGACCACGTGTCCCGGATTGCCTGTCCCGGGCACCTTCATTCCAGGACAATACAGTGTCCCGGAATAAAACTGACACAGCCACCCCCCGGGCCAAACTGATGCCCTCAAAAAAGGCCGCCACATCACTGCTTTACTCACTGACAGTACTTGTCATGGCCAGGAATGCCTGGAGGAGCACAATCCCCGCCCCCTGTTTGTGATTGGAGAAATCACTGTGCTGTGATTCGTTACAGCACAAGCTGATTTTTGGGAAGGGAGGGTGTCCCTGAATGGTAGTTTGGAAATGTGGTCACCCTACCACCAGAGTTTTAGATTACACAGTTATTTTCAACACAAAACAGAGCTTATCTGCTTAAATACAGTATTTGGAAATCCGACGGACTGTTTACATGTTAAATGTGAAAATCAGAGGCGTTCTGTCACATTAGCAACCATGTGAGGTCAGCAGGTTTGGTGCTGCTTTTAAAATTTAACATGTAAACAGTCCGTTGGATTTCCAAATTCTGTATTTAAGCATATAAGCTCCGTTTTGTGTTGAAAATAACTGTGAAATCGAAAACTCCGGTGGGTGTGTAGCGGGGTCTCTAAATTTAGGTGGGACACTCAGGTGTGTAAGTATGAGAATAGTGGACCACTTGTGTTTGTGGAGGATTGGATGGTGTAATAATCTCCTTGGCCTCTGGGTAGCGGGGTACCTGGAGGCTCAAGGTAGATTTGCCATTACAATGCTACCCTTTTTGTCCCTTCTCGGAGATGGTACGGCGAGGGCGGGGAACCTGCTGTGGTGTCGAGGGGAGGAGATAAAAGGGGGAGACGCCCTAACCACGAGGTTTGTCTTCCGGAGGATCTTCTTCACGCACCCAGGCACCTTAGGCCTGGGTGTGGGCGGTTCTGGATTCCGGCCCAGGCGCCCTAGGCCTGACCGGAATGGAGTTGGAGTCCATCCCAGGCACCTTCAGCCTGGGGTGAGGTACTAAACTAGGAGGCCTGGGGTCCAGTGACTTTGACTGGATCCCGCGAGGGTGGAGACGTCCGAGGGTCCCTGAGATGGATGGGGCCCATGTCTGAGGTGAAGAGGCCGGGGAGGTTACCCGTCCGGAGAGTCTGGAGCAGCATCAACCCAGTGACGGATGGGCCTCTGGTAACTCTCTTGGAGGGACATCTTCCCTTGACAGGGGCCGCAGCGCAGCGAAGGTACTCCTATCTACGTTCTCTTGAGTCGCTGGTAGAGACTCTCAAGTTCTAAGTCCTTTCTAGCTGATGCTATAGTAACCGCTGGCGAGATCGCAGTGGTTTAGCTGACAACCAGGATAGTGCCTCGACCTGCTCATTCCCCGTATCAAAATGTTATCAAGTCGCAACCAGTTGGCTACTGAAGCACTGTTTATTGTGAGATGTACAATAAAGCAAGAGTTGGACTGTGATCGGTGTGTGGATCTCTGGTTAATGGGAGCAAAGGGAAGTGTTGACGCAGCGGGACTTGATTCTAGACAAAAGCACATAGGCCCGAGGAAATATCTGGTACTGGCCTTCACCTCACCCACAGCTATGGGGAGGACATGGGCCGTAGCGCATCTCACCCTGTCGTGTGACATACCCCTAGACAAAGGAGATGGGGTGAGGCCGCTACAGGTGTAACAAGATGTCCGCTTGCCCCCTTCTCACTCTATCATTACTGTGCAGGAGTGTGGGGTGTAGCAAGATGTCGGCGACAGAATGTCACTTCCGTAGCAATCTGTGATGGGTAGCCATATGTGACGAGACAACGGCGCTGCGGTGCGGTTACAATGCGTGAAAATGGGGCGGGGTGGGCGGTGCATGATGGGCGCAGATCGTCATCATTATCCAGGAAGTAAGTGCTTGTGGGCTTCACATGCCCACAAGCAAAATGAGAACGTCAGAGAGCAATTTTTAAAAGGTGTGTAGCAGGTATTTGAATTTGTAAGGACTCTGGTGGTGTGAAGTTCCGTGGGGTCTCTGGGTGGCGCTGTTGCCTTGGGCCCGAGCTGAACATCCACCGCGAACCGTGCCTTTTTGTCCTCCCCTGGAGCTGGTACAGCGGGGTGGGGAACCCGCTGTGATGCAAAGGGAGAGGTCATAAAAGGGGCGGAGGCCCTGATTTTAGGGAGAGAGTCGGAGGACGTGGCCGCACCCAGGCACCTTCAGCTTGGGTGCTGGCGTTCCAGTGTTCCAGGCCTAGGCGCCCTTGGCCTAGCTGGAACAGAGATGGAGTCCATTCCAGGCATCTTTAGCCTGGGGTGAGGTACTATGGCGGATGCCTGGGGCTCAGTACCTTCGACTGAGTTCCGCGAGGGTGAGGAATCCGAGGGGGCCCTAACGCCTTGGGTGCCCGTGTCTGAGTTCGTGAGGACTGGTGCGCAGTAACTTCTCCGGAGAGTCCGGCGCAGCATCGCTGGTGACGGAGAGGCCTCCATTTCTCCCTTGGACGGATTTCTTCCCCTGACAGGGGCAAAGTGATAGAAGGTAAATTCACGTTCTAAATTACCTAGTCAGTGGCAGTGGCTATTCACCACTGGTGACAGCACAGTGGGCAGCAGCAAGAAGGGAAAGGATTGTGCCTCGATCTGTCCCCCCCATTATTCAAAAGGAGAAAGACTGTTTTATTGCTTGGCAAGAAGAATAAAACTGAGTTGTACCTATTCACTGTGTGGAACTTGGGTTACTAAGCAAAGGAGTCAGGGACGAAGGACTGGACTTGGCTCTAGGACACCTACACAAAAGCCCAATCTTCTGGCCTTCACCTCTTAATTATGGAGGACATGGGCCGTGGTGTGTATCATCTCTCTCTCCCAGGTACCCCTAGACAACAGCCATATAACCGATGAAGCAAGGGAGAGAGGTGAGGCCGCTACAGGTGCTTTCTACAAAAACTCGGGAGATCGGCGGCAGATTGTTATACAGTAAGCGAACATAGATATACAGTATGATTGCCTAATGAAAGATATTACTTTTAAAAATTGATCAATGTAGTTGGAACTCCGCTTTAATTGGTATTGTGTCTCTTTTTGGGGGATTTTTCGGTGATCACTGGGACAGGAAGTAAGGAGATCGTTCTCTAACTGGGACACGGGCACCAAGAAAACAAAATAGTGGTGAAGGGTCAGATGTTTTTCAGTTTTTTTATAGTTCACTGGCAGGGGTGGTTCTTCTCAGTTCTCATTAGTAGTCAGCGGGAGAGGAAATACGTGAAATTTCCCCAATGGGAAGCATCTATAATCCTTCTCCAATCTACACAAAATTTGAAAGGGAACATGTGGGCTGTAATTACACTTTTATCATAATATGATGTCTTTAATCACTTAGAGATTCCATTGGTAATATTTCCTCACAGAAATTTGCTTCTCTGCCCCTTCCTCAAGGCAATTACGAAGGTGTCTCTCTGGTTAAGTTGGACTTCTCTGGTTTTTTTTTGTTTTTTTTTGCATTTATTACAAGTATTTAAAGAGCAGCACCAATTTACGCAGCACTTATTTTATTATACAATTGTAGCGGCGTCCTCAATTTAAGGGAAGTGTTTGGGAGGTAGTATGCCCAAACACCTTGATTTGTCAGGGTTTACAACCATTTTATCCACAGGGAGAGTATTGGTGTACAGTGCCCTGTGGCCTACGGGTGGCGCTGCCATAGTAGGCTAGGGTTGAACCACTAGTACAGGGCTGTGCTTTTTGTGTCCCCTCTCGGCAAACGTACGGTAGGGCGGGGTTAACCTGCTGTACACGCTGGGAGAGGAGATAAAGGGGCAGACGCTGCCTGTTCGGGGTTAGTCGGTGGGGTCCTACCCCTGGTTCTGGTAATAGTCCACCCTGGGCGCCCTAGGCTCAGGGGCGGGTGTTCTCTGTTCCTGTTCCATCCTGGGCACCTTTAGTCCCAGGGTGAGGTACTACTCTGCTGTTCCGGTCCCTCCTGGATGCGAGGACTCGGGAATTGCAGCAAAGGCCTGGGCCCAGCACCTTTGGCTGGAGCCCATCGGGGATCGAGGAGTCTCAGGGTGCCGCCTTGCGAGGGGACCCGTATCTGAGTAGAGGAGGCCGGGGGAGGAACCATTCCGAGGGACTGATGCGGTAGTCACAGTGAAGGGAAGGGTCCTGGTAACTCTCCGGAGGGATGTCTTGTCCCTAGGCCAAGGTCAAGTTCACCAGGTCTGTGGCAGAGACCTTGAGTAAAGCGCAAGGGTCATTTGGCTGCTAGTCTTGTCCTAAGTAGACTATCCATTTGAGGCTGAGTCTGTTCGAGAAGCTGAACAGTGAGGTGACTGAGATTGTGCCTGGACCTCTCCCCACATCTTGTGCTGTCCTTTTCTTGCTCCAACCTTTGTTCTATCGAAAGACTGTTATTTGCTAAAAGAAGAAATAAACTCTTTGTTGGAGTTATAGCGAGTGTGGACATTCTATTCACTGGGGGAAACAAGTACTCAAATCTGTTATCCACAGAGATGAGAAAACCATTTTCTGGCTCAACTGTGAAATGACCCACCAACAACACCGCTTAACCTCTTAATTCAGGAGGGTACGGGCTTGTGGCATGGTGTGCCCCTTCTTCCTGTGAAGAGCCGAAGAACAAGGCAGGTAAAAGGGGGTCTGTGTGCTACACAATTCTTTTACACATTCATATCAGCCCATGCCTTCAAGGGCCTGACAATCTAAGGTTCCTAACTCACATGCATTCATACACAAACTAGGGCCAGTTTAGACAGGAGCCTACCAACCTCCTAGTTAGGGATGAGCTTCGAGTTCGAGTCGAACTCATGTTCGACTCGAACATTGCCTGTTCGCCCGTTCGCCGAACAGCGAACAAATTGGGGTGTTCGCGGCAAATTCGAAAAATCTATGGGAGAAATCTAAAGTGCTAATTATAAAGGCTTATATGCAAGTTATTGTCCTAAAAAGTGTTTGGGGACCCGGGTCCTGCCCCAGGGGACATGTATCAATGCAAAAAGAAGTTTTAAAAACGGACGTTTTTTCGGGAGCAGTGATTTTAATAATGCTTAAAATGAAAAAATAAAAGTGAAATATTCCTTTAAATTTCGTACCTGGGGGGTGTGTATGATATGCATGTGAAGTGGCGCATGTTTCCCGTGCTTAGAACTGTCCCTGCAAAAAGTGTCATTTTTGAAAGAAAAAAAATGCATTTAAAACTGACTCGCGGCTATTAATGAATTGTCGGCTCCCGGCAATACATACAAAAGTCATTGATAAAAAATAAAAAAAAAAGCATGGGGGTCCCCAGAATTCAATTACCAGGCCCTTCAGGTCTGGAATGGATATTAAGGGGAACCCCGCCGCAAATAAAAAAAAATTGACGTGGGGTTCCCCCAAATATCCATTCCAGGCCCTTCAGATCTGGCATGGATTTTAAGGGGAACTCCACCCCAAGTTTTAAAAAAAAATGGCGTGGAGTCCCCCTAAAAATCCATACCAGACCCCTTATCCGAGCATGCAACCTGGCCGGCCGCAGGGGAAAAGGGGGGGACGAGAGAGCGGCCCCCCCTCCCTCCTGAACCGTACTAAGCCACATGCCCTCAACATGGGGAGGATGTCCCCATGTTGATGGGGACAAGGGCCTCATCCCCACAACCCTTGCCCGGTGGTTGTGGGGGTCTGCGGGCGGGGGGCTTATCGGAATCTGGAAGACCCCTTTAACAAAGAGGACCCCCAGATCCCGGCCCCCCCCCCCTATGTGAATTGGTAAGGGGTACATTGTACCCCTACCATTTCACGAAGAAAGCGTAAAAAAATGTTTAAAAAAACACACAAACACCTTGAAAAAGTCCTTTATTTAAAAAAAAAAAAAAACATTCCAGCGGTGAAATCCAGTGTCCCGCGGCGATCCCGATGTCCAGCGCTGTCCGTCATTGGTTGTGCCTGAGCGGACCTGATGGGGAACTCCCTCTCAGTATTTTAAATGTATAGACCCGCCCCTTCTAAAGTTCCCCATCAGGTCCGCTCAGCGGACCAGATGCGGAACATGAGAAGGGGCGGGTCTATACATGTATTACCAAAGTGAGAGCAGTTCCCCATCAGGTCCGCTTCCTCGGTATGTCAGACCCGCCTACGTCATTGGCTTGAGCGGGGAACTTCCTTCACTATGTAAATTTAAATTTACAAAGTGAAGGAAGTTCCCCGCTCAAGCCAATGACGTAGGCGGGTCTGACATACCGAGGGGGCGGACCTGATGGGGAACTGCTCTCACTTTGGTAATACATGTATAGACCCGCCCCTTCTCATGTTCCGCATCTCGTCCGCTGAGCGGACCTGATGGGGAACTTTAAAAGGGGCGGGTCTATACATTTAAAATACTGAGAGGGAGTTCCCCATCAGGTCCGCCCAGGCACAACCAATGAAGGACAGCGCTGGACATCGGGATCGCCGCGGGACACTGGATTTCACCGCTGGAATGTTTATTTATTTATTTTTTTAAATAAAGGACTTTTTCAAGGTGTTTGTGTGTTTTTTTAAACATTTTTTTACGCTTTCTTCGTGAAATGGTAGGGTACAATGTACCCCTTACCAATTCACATAGGGGGGGGCGGGATCTGGGGGTCCCCTTTGTTAAAGGGGTCTTCCAGATTCCGATAAGCCCCCCGCCCGCAGACCCCCACAACCACCGGGCAAGGGTTGTGGGGATGAGGCCCTTGTCCCCATCAACATGGGGACATCCTCCCCATGTTGAGGGCATGTGGCTTGGTACGGTTCAGGAGGGAGGGGGGGCCGCTCTCTCGTCCCCCCCTTTTCCCCTGCGGCCGGCCAGGTTGCATGCTCGGATAAGGGGTCTGGTATGGATTTTTAGGGGGACTCCACGCCATTTTTTTTTTAAACTTGGGGTGGAGTTCCCCTTAAAATCCATGCCAGATCTGAAGGGCCTGGTAATTGAATTCTGGGGAACCTCCACGCTTTTTTTTTTTTTTTTTCTCAATGACTTTTGTATGTATTGCCGGGAGCCGACAATTCATTAATAGCCGCGAGTCAGTTTTAAATGCATTTTTTTTCTTTCAAAAATGACATTTTTTGCAGGGACAGTTCTAAGCACGGGAAACATGCGCCACTTCACATGCATATCATACACACCCCCCAGGTACGAAATTTAAAGGAATATTTCACTTTTATTTTTTCATTTTAAGCATTATTAAAATCACTGCTCCCGAAAAAACGGCCGTTTTTAAAACTTCTTTTTGCATTGATACATGTCCCCTGGGGCAGGACCCAGGTCCCCAAACACTTTTTAGGACAATAACTTGCATATTAGCCTTTATAATTAACACTTTAGATTTCGAACGTTCGAGTCCATTGTATTTAATAGGGTTCTAAAGTTTACACGAACATTTTGTCTGTTCGCAGGTTCTGGTGCGAACCGAACAGGGGGGTGTTCGGCTCATCCCTGCTCCTAGTATGTCTTTGGAGAGTGGGAGGAAACACACACACGGAGAACATGCAGATTCTGTACAGGTGACGCCGTGGTTGGGAATTGAACTGATGACCCTAGTGCTGCTAGGCAGAAGTGCTAACCACTTAGCCTCTGTGATGCTTAGCCTACATAATGGACTACCCAATGAATGCCTGTGATACCATCAGGGCTGCGGTTAGAAACCAAGGGGCCCCATACAGACAACCTGACTCTGGGCCCCATACAGCCAATCCTTCAGTTATGAATGAACACAGTAAAAGTGACCGGTACCGAGCACTCATTGTGTTTATTCAGAAAAGGAAGTGGCTGGTAAAAATGACATATTTATCGGACCCTTCCCCTACTCCCAATCTTGAAGGATCCAATTGTGAGCTTGCAGTTGTAGGGGTGGGGGGCACACAGGAGAGCCTGGCCAGTGGGGGGGAAATGTATGGTGCACAGGGAGGGCAATCAGTGTTGGGAGTGGGGGGCAAATATTGGAGCCAATCCCCTGTATGGCTCTCTCTGCAGCAGCTGAAAGCCAATGGGAAGGAGAGGAGAAGAAGCTAGCTTTCAGCTGCTGCAGAGAGAGACATTCAGGGGATCGGTTCCAGTAATTGCCCCCCCCCCCCCGCCACACCGATCACCCTCCCTGCCCACATCTAATTCACCCTGTTGCCTGGGCCCCCATTGCAGGCCCAGGCCCCATACAGGAGGACTGGTGGTACCCCCTTATCCAAAGCCCTGGATAATGGCTCACAAATTTTGGTTGAACTGGAAGCTTTGGCTACGGTATAGTAGATGTCTTCTGGTTCAAATTACTCAAAAATGTATTATCTGTTTTAGGACCCATTGGCTTTTAAAGGGCAGACCAGGCTGAAACAAATGTTTTATTGTTATATGGATATTGATGCCCTGAACTCCTGGCTCTGCTTTTCACTATCACAGAGTCTCACTCTTCCTGGAGCATATTCTGTTATGTAAAATTAACGAAAAGTCCAACATTATGAATGAAACCTCCATGCAGGGATGAGCTAATGAATCTACCCAAACCAGATTCTGCTCATTTCTGATCTGGTAAAAAGGTCCCCATGATTTTTTACTGTTTTCATAAAATGCTGCTCTCTGTCATCTCTGCTCTCTGTCTTTTCTCTAACTGTCTAGAGGTCACTAAAGGAGCAAAATTTAAATGGAGAGCTGATACTGCTACCCCTCTCTGCTAGACACTACAACGTTACGCCACACCAGGGCCTGAACTTAAAGTGGAGGTAAACCTCAGACATGAAATATGAACAAAGCATATCCCTCTATAGTGTGTACTTCTCACAGTTAAGAGCACAAAGTGTCATTTCTGTCTGCTGCCTTGTTCCTCTGACAAGTTTTCCTGAACCAAGTGAATAAAAGGTGAACTCCAGGCAGCATGCAGCCTGTGACTGATAGCCTCTGCTCTGTTCCTGTGTGCTGTGTGAAGTGGAGAGGGGGGGGGGGGGTTCCCTACCCTCCCCTCCAATCAGCTCTCAGGGCCCTCCTCGCTGAGCTCTGCAGAGTGTAACCTCCTCTCTCTGCCCGCTTTCTTTCTGACAGCTCAGACAAGCATTATAAATTCTGGAAATTGAATGGATGCATAGAAGAGAAGACTGCAGAAAAACAGGTACAATTTATATAGGAAGATTTGTTTCATATCTGTGTATCACCTGAGACCAGTCACTTTGCAGGGTAAATATAAGGGTTATGCCTTGTACACACGATCGGAATTTCCGATGGAAAAATTCAGACATATTTACTTCATCGGATATTTCGACCGTGTGTATGCCCCATCGGACTTTTTCCTTTGGAAATTCCGATGGAGTTAGAAAGAGAACATGTTCTCTTTTATTCCGACGAAAAAAAAATTTGAGCGGAAATTCCGTTCGTCTGTATGGAACTCCGACGGAGAAAAAAAACACGCATGCTCAGAATCAAGTCGACGCATGCTCGGAAGCATTGAACTTTATTTTTCTGGGCTCGTCGTAGTGTTGTACGTCACCGCGTTCTTGACGGTCGGAATTTGGTGTGACAGTGTGTATGCAAGACAGCTTGAACGTAATTCCGTCGGAAAAATCTGTCGGAGTTTATCCAAACAGAAAATCCGATCGTGTGTACAAGGCATTAGACATGTGTACTGCCAAAAAAATTGTTCATTTTCGTTTTTTTTTGTTTGTTTTTCGGGTCATTCGTTATGATCGAAATTCGTAAATTAGAAAATTTGCAAATTCATAAATTAGAAAATTCGCACATTCGTAAATGAGAGAATTCATAAATTCGAAAATCCGAAAATAAGAAAGAAAATCCGAAGATTCGAAAGAATGAAAATCCGAAAATTCTAAATAATATCTAACCAAGTAATAATAACTAACTATTAAATAATAGGTATTGGAATTTCCTTTCAAATTTGGCTGTTAGTCAATGTAACGAATACAAATTTATCCGAAGTTACGAATTATCCCAAACAAGGAATGCTGCATCTAAACAAATGGAACAGAATGAATTATTATTATTAATAATAATAATAATAATACCTATAATTTAATAGTTAGTAATAGTTAAAGGAGACGTATGGGATGGGTTAAATAACTAGTACATATCACATTAGTCACATATCAGCTAATCTTTTTTTCCTACCTGAACTTTACTTCAGCTGGCAAAAACGGTCCAATTTCAGTTCTGTCTGCTTCTGTCCCCCCTCCCCTAAGAAACGTGGCTGTGCTGATAGATAGAAATATATAGTGTAGATTCTCATACACAGCACTATCAGTGACTTCTCTCACATTACACTCACATTATACTGCAGAGGAGAAGGGAGGGGGAGGAAGGAGCAGCTATGCTCTGTGAAGTCTCAGGAACTAGAAGAGGGAGGAGAGCCAACATCAATCAAGCCAGGGAAGGGGGTGGATCCAGACTTCATGTCCAGACCATTGTCAGGATGATGCTGTATGAAAGACTGTAGAACCTCCCACAGGTATTCATCTCGAATTTTAACAGAATGGGGGCACTTCTGAGAAGGCTGGAAGGGTTTATAGATGTCAGCAGTTCACATAGGATAGATGTAAGCAAAAAAAAAGGAAATCCATACTTCTCTTTTAAGTTATAACTGAAACAAACAACAACAACTGAAACAACTACAACTGAAAACTACAACTGAAAACAACTACAACAACATCTACTGAAACAACAAAAACTGAAACAACAACAACTGAAAACAACAACTGAAACAACAACTACAACTAAAACAACAACAACTACAACTGAAACGACAAGTACTGAATTTTCAAATTTCCAAATTTTCGAATTTACGAATATTCAGAAAACTTTGTCAAACGGGTTTTCGTTAATTCGGATAAAAAACAAACAAGTTCGGAACTAAACTAATTGCACATGTCTAATAAGGGTTTACAATTACTATAAGTCATATTCATAAATGATATACCAAAGGTTGCAGTGTGAAGTCTGTGGTGTTCCATGGAGTCTACATGACTTTGACTGACAACATGACCAAGCTCTCTTTCTTCCATTTTTTTTAATTACCGTATAAACTCGAGTATAAGCCGAGTTTTTAAGCACATTTTTTTGTGCTGAAAATGCCCCCTCGGCTTATACTCGAGTCACCTTTTTGCGCCTGATCTCCCGGATTTGGGGACCCGGTACCAGCCGGCCGTAGGTTCCCCTGGACCCCAATCTTGGCACACATGTAGCCCCTGTCTTTCTCTACAAGTGTGCAAAGTTTGTTGTCCAAGGAACCTACGGCTGGGGAGCACCGATTTTTCAAACATGGGCACCCCTTCCATAGACTCCCATGTTAAACTGTCATTTTTCCAGTGACTTTGGGGACCCGGTACCGACCGGCCTTAAGTCCCCTGGACCCGGACCTTGGCACACATGTAGCCCCATTTCTCCCCTATAAGTATGCAAAGTTTGTTGTCTGGGGAACCTACGGCCGGGGAGCACCGATTTTTCAAACTGGGCACCTCTTCTATAGACTCCCATGTTAAACGTCAGTCTAGTCATGGACACAGTGAGGCATGGGCACAGTGAGGCATGGGCACAGTGAGGCATGGACACAGTGAGGCATGCACATGGACACAGTGGAGGCATGGACACAGTGAGGCATGGACACAGTGAGGCATGGACACAGTGAGGCATGCACATGGACACAGTGGAGGCATGGACACAGTGAGGCATGGACACAGTGAGGCATGGACACAGTGAGGCATGGGCACAGTGAGGCATGGACACAGTGAGGCATGGACACAGTGAGGCATGGGCACAGTGAGGCATGCAGATGGACACCCTAGGCTTATACTCGAGTCAATACGTTTTCCCAGTTTTTTGTGGTAAAATTAGGTGCCTCGGCTTATATTTGGGTCGGCTTATACTCGAGTATATACGGTACTTTGAATTGAGCTCTTCTTGATTTGGAAGATCCAATATGTTTTTAAAGCACAAGACTGACCATAAAGGATTAAAAACTCTCTCTGAAGCTTTTTTCTGGCCTCTGGAGGGCATGTGTGGCCAGAGGGAGATTAGCACTACTGAGACCCGGAGTAAAGGTAAAAGGAGGTGGGAGGCAAACTGGAGTCCAGTTTTTTCCCTGCATTTTATTGCCTACAGTGCCTTGAAAAGTTCATTCATACCCCTTGAAATTTTCCACATTTTGTCATGTTACAACCAAAAACATAAATGTATTTTATTGGGATTTTAAATCATAAAAGGCAAATCAATTTATAACTTTTTTTTAATTAATTTTTCTGGATATTTTCATTGTGATTCTGTCTCTCGCTGTTAAAATAAACGGACCATTAAAATTATAGACTGATCATTTCTTTGTCAGTGGGGCAAACGTACAAACTCAGCAGGGGATCAAATACTTTTTTTCCCCTCACTGTACATAAAGAGTTAAAAAAAATACTGGAATAGAAATTCGTAGATTTTTTTTCTTACTTTTGAAGGCCTACAAAGTGAAGAAAAAAGACTGATGTCTGCAATTGGTCTGACATCTGCTTTTTTTTTTTTGATCAATCTCCCACAAACATTCAACAGCCTTTTGCTAGCAGCGTACATTAGATACGTGTCATGGCGTATTCCATGCCTTTTTTTTTTTTTTCCTGGGCTGCAACCATACCATTTTTTTATTTTTTTTGACACATCACTTTTAATGGCCTAGAGAATAAATGAAGAGCATTACGACAATATATTTCATTCTGAAGTTCTCTGAAGTTAACGTTCTACCCTCTCGCTATTCCAAACACCCAACAATGATCAGATGAATACGTTTAACTTATAGGGTGTTGCTATAGCAACAGCAGAAAATCTGACCGGGCAGCAATAATTGGATAAAAAGAAGTACTGGCAAAAAAAAAAAAAGAAGGAGTTGGAACGCAGAACAAAACACCAACATCGTCCAACGCCATTAACAAAGTTACCCTTGGCATTGTGGTATTTAACAGGTCCTTGTAAACGCATCACGAGAACCACATAGCTAATTACTGGTAGGCAGTTATTCTGATGGCAGCGCTGTGCAGTTGGTACAGAGACCACAATAAACAGGTGCATGTCTGGTACAATTCCCGGCAATAATAGACCTCCCACCGCTTCTCACTCCTCGCTTATATCAAGCTCCCCGGGAGTTTGTATAAAATCGTGATTCCATTTTTTTTTTTACCAACCTAACATTCATCGGGTAAGAAGACAGTTTCCCCCTCATCTATAGTAACTGATCCATTGGGCCGGCGCAATTCGCCAAGATGAACATTAAAAAACGTTGCAGCTGCACACAGAGACGAAAATTAGAAAATAAATATCTGTCGGGGTGATATCATGCCACTGATCAACATCGCGGTTGTTTTCATAAAAAAAAAAATAGTGATGAGATTCCGGGGACAGTAACGGTTTTTACGATAACCTTAATGGCGATTCTGCACTAATTTATTCGCTTTATCGCAAAAGTAGAAGAGGAGGCAAATGATGAATCCTAATGAAGAGAGGTTGGATGATTCACATTTTTATTCCTTTAATCTTTTCATCGCTATGCACAGGTGCAATTTTCCGAGTTGTACTGCCTTTTTATTTTTTGGCCTGCGTTATGCATTAGCCGATGAAGACAGATGAAATGAAAACGTTGCTTAGTAATGATCTCTGGGTTTTGTTGGAACATTGTGTTTTAATGGAGCGCACCTGACTTAAGAATAAAAGAAGACCAGAAAAACAGAGGCGTGGGAGATTGAGAAATGGTAACGGCATCCGTATTGGGACTCTTTCCAAAGATGTCATATTTTGTATAGATGGTTCAATATTCTCCATGCAATGGCCTTGGAAATCCAACACTGTGTTCACTTACGTATGGTCATTAAAGAGTGAGGTCAACTTTGCAGCTTAAGGACAAAAAAAAAGAATTTTGATTGAACATCTCACAGCTCTTTTATGATTTCTCAGAATTCTTAGCTAGCGCATCTGTATTAAGCATAAAAGAAGACCGGAAAAACATTGGCGGTGGGAGATTGAGAAATGGTAACGGCATCCGTATTGGGACTCTTTCCAAAGATGTCATATTTTTTATACTTGGTTCAATATTCTACATGCAATGGCCTTGGAAATCCAATGCTGTGTTCACTTATGTATGGTCATTAAAGAGTGAGGTCAACTTTGCAGCTTAATTAAAAAAAAAGGTTTTGATTGAAGATCTCACAGCTCTTATATGTGTAGCAGGTACTCCAAATTTAGGGGGTCTCCAACTCCAAATTTAGGGGGATGACCTGAGCACTAGTATGGCTCGGGCCTTCTAATTGTACTGGACTCTGCTTTGATGCTATGTGCCTATGTAGGGTTCCCTGTGGCCTGCAGGTGGCGCTGCCATGTTGGGTCAAGGTTGAGCCATAGGTTGCATTGGCGCGATTGAATGTCCTCTCTTGGCTACCATGCAGTGGGCGGGTTCTGCCTGCTGTCCATGCCGGGAGAGGATATAAAAGAGGCAGACGCCATTTGTTCGAGGAGAGACACAGGGACAAGTACCCAGAGGAGTGCGCCCCTAAGGAGGGGGGTGCGTACCCCGACTGAGGTGTCTCGGGCACCTTCGGCCCGAGAACGCAATGTTCTGGGTAGGCCCAGTACCTTTAACTGGGTCTACAGGCAGAATCTCTGGGAGTCCTAGGATGCCCGGGTGAGGGTATCCGCTCCGACCAAGAGGAAGCCAGGGGAGGATCGGTCCCATAACAGGAGATGAGTGATAGTCAGATTGCTGTCTCGGGAAAGGCCTGGTGACCTGTCGAAGGGAAGGATCCTATGCTCCGCAGAACTGACCCTGTGGAGTGCTGCTGCTCTTCGAGGACATACTGAACTTGTCCTTGGAGGATTTAAAGTGTTTGTTCAAGCTCCACATCGGCTGCTAGGACCATTGAGGGACTATCCAGGTGAGCTGTACCCACTCGGGACCGAGTGGTGATAAATCTGGGAGTTCTGTGCCTGAATCTTCTTTAGTTCAACTACTATTTCTCTCATCTACTCTCTCTTACCTATCAAGCAAAGATACAAAATAAACTCAACGTTGGAGTTTAAGTGGTTTGGACATTGACTTTATTAAAGAAGGGAAAAGTACAGACTCGTCTCTACATTCTGGAGATGGGAACCAGTGGAAGGAGGTAACTCGCTGCGGGACCCAGGTACATAAACACCGCCTGACCTCTAAACTAGAGGACACTGGCTTGCGGCATGGGTGCCTCTCTTCTTTCCCCTAGAGAGCAGAGGGTAGTGCTACATATGATTTCTCAGAATTCTTAGCATCTGACTTAAGCATAAAAGAAGACCAGAAAAACAAAGGCGTGGGAGATTAAGAAATGGTAACGGAATCCGTATTGGGACTCCTATTGGGATGTCATATTATTTATACATGGTTCGATATTATCCATGCAATGGCTTTGGAAATACAACGCTGTGTTCACTTACGTATGATCATTAAAGAGTGAGGTCAACTTTGCAGCTCAATGACAAAAAAAAAGAATTTTGATTGAAGATCTCACAGCTCTTATATGATTTCTCAGAATTTAAGATTGGCCATGGCGGCTGGACTTCCAATACATCTCCATGCTTGCAATCTCAGGTACTCACTATAGGTGTCCCCAAGAATTATTAGATGAAGAGGGTAGTTCAATTCTCCAGGATCTTCTCTAAAATTATAAAATAGTTGACATTTTTGTTTTAACTGGGTGTTTTAGCCCCCAATACATGGGGCTTCAAAGTATATCTCTGGGCAGAGGACAACGTCCATGTTCGTGGGGTGCAGCATGGTGCGACGGCATTAACACACACAGTCCCAGTCAGTAGTGTATTTAGGTTTTGCGCTGCTCTAGGCCTGACTAAACTCGTGCACCATCTAATTTAAATATGATCCACCCCTTCCTGTCAAGGCCATACCCCTTACTGTTTAGAACGCGTCCTGAAATTTTTGAGTGGGGACACTAGTTCTGAGGGCCTGGGGGGGAAATGGATTCCCTTAATTTGCATAGATTTCCTCTCACTTCCTGTTTGCCTATGGGGCAGGAAGTGAAGGGAAATCTCTGCAATGGGAAGGGGATGGTAAAAAATAAACTGACAGGGGCTATAACCGTCCCCTACTCTATCCAAAACGAAAAAAAAAAAGTGTTGCCTATAGTTCTAGGGATAACTCAAAATTTGGGGATTTTCCCTCACTTTTTTTCTCATTGCCAATGGTCATCAAAACAAATAAAGAGCCAATCTCCCCAATGGGAACACAGACAGAAATTAAAAAATGACAGGGGGCCTATTCCTTGCTCACTGTATCCAAAACAACAAAAAGGTGGGCCTAGAGCTAGACTTTAAGAAGTCATTCTTGAGCTCCTGTTGGTGACTTTGCCTAGGCCAAAATAATGTCATCAGTCTGATGCAGGCAGGAGGAAGCATTTCCTTAGTCTCCTTTCCCCCAGTAATCAGACGGCAGCATTCTAACTTTGTAGCAAGTTGAGAGGCTGCAGCATGGGCTCATCTGTGTCCAATTTTTGTGAACATCAAGCCAAGAACTACACAGTCAGCAGGATTGAAATGATCATCTGAGCTAACATCTCAGTCCAGAAAGTAGATGGTTACCCTAAAGGTCTAACGGTGGCCGAAAACTTTCATTGATGGCAGAGGCACAATCTGGGATCAGCATTTTAAAAGTTGATTATTCTACACACATGTAGACCCGCATCAGGAGAACACACTTGCACATCTGACCTCTGTTTTATGCCTAGGGTCATATGTCTGGCTTAAAAGGTACCGTCAAATAAGGAGAATATTTCACAGATGTGGCGATTTACAGCCTTGTTGGAACATTTTTATTGTTATTAGTTCCACGCTGATGGCTCCTGGTCGAGCCTACTTGGGGAGAAGCAGCCAGGAGCCAGCGCCTTCGGTGCTTCCTTTCAATCTTCATAGGCAAACACTATAAACATTGAAGAGGGTCACTTTAGATGCTGGCTACTTCTCCCCAAGTAGGCTTGACCAGAGGCCATCGGGAAAGGTCTAAAAGTATTACAACATTTCAATAAGTCTGTAAAGAGCCACATCAGGAAAGCGTTTTCTTTGCCTGCAGATGCCTTCATGCCTGCAATACAGCCACAGGTGTAAAACCTGAGTATGGGTCTCTGCGCAGCCTAGGCATAAATTCAAAGCTTTGGCTTTAATGCTCTTCATGTAGAGAGATAGGTGCTGGTTAGGCTAGGGACGTGTTAAGTTCTTAGCTCCTGTGTAATCAGTGAAGCAGCTTGTGATTGCTTTGGGCTGCTCTGAGTTTCACTGGTTGTGGGGTTTGACCTCTTCCCCCTGCCTTCTGGAAGGTTCTGGAATGTAGTGGGTGGGGAGAGTTAAATCTACATCCTGAATATGTATAGGGTACCAGCCAATCCCTGGGGGAGTGTGCCCAGTAGGTTGCTGGGAGAGTGCATAAATACTTTGAGGTCTAGAGCAGAGGGGTTCTTGTGCAGGGGGAGAAGTTCCAAGCCTGAAGGACTGCTGCCCTTCTGTGCTTTTTTTTAAATCTGCTCATTGAGGTTCCAACAGTGTTAGCTGGGGGTGGCTAATCTACTGAACTTTGCTGGAGCTGAGTGAGGGATTTATTTGGGGATCTGGTCTGAAGAGTCCACAGGACACATGTCTGGCTGATATTGGATTGAGGCATCCAAATGTTCAGGGACATTTGTGAGTACAGACTGGCGTGTGAGATCCCAGTGACTGACTGTGCGCTGTTACTATACCTCTTGCATCTGTGTCACCCTGTGCTACTGTAAAGGGTGGACATTTCTTATGATGTTCCTGGGTGGCTCAGTCCATTATTTGCTGCTGCAAGGACTGAGCTAGGAAGTTTTGAGAAAGAGAAAAGTGTCTTCAAGTGCAACTTTTCATTGCTGGAGTTACCCTACACCCCATTCAAGTTCAAGTTTTAGTAAAGCATCAAAAAAAAGGTATACCCCCTAGGCCAGGGGTCTCCAAACTTTCTAAAAAAAAAAAGGCCACTTTACTTCAGACTTGACGGGGGCCGGACTGTGACCAGTGGGATTTAAAAAATGCCCCAATGTCACTAAGAGTAAATAATGCCCCTTCATTGGTTTTACTGGGAGTAATAGTGCCCCGTTGTTGGTATCAGTGGGAGGAATAGTGCCCCGTTGTTGGTATCAGTGGGAGGAATAGTGCCCCATTGTTGGTATCAGTGGGAGGAATCGCACCCCATCTTTGGTGTCTGTGGGAGGAATAGTGCTCCATCTTTGGTATCTGTGGGAGGAATAGCACCCCATCTTTGGTGGGAGGAATGGTGCCTCATCACTGGTCTGAGTGGTAGGAATGGTGCCCAATCATTGTTGTCAGTTGTGAATGGAATAGTGCTCCAAGGGCTGGATAGAGGCAAGCAAGGGGGCCGCATTCGTCCCCTGGGCTGTAGTTTGGAGACCACCGCCCTAGGCTATTTACTGAGACCGAGGAGTGCCTGGTTGCAGATACATTAGCTCGGGAGAGAACCTTGGAACCATTCAGCTATACATACTTAAATCAAGCAGATCATTTCTTCACCTGTCCAATCATCTGTTTCTCCGGAGAGGGACAGGCCCATTGCCTTCTGCTTCACCGAAATAAACATACTGTAAGGCCACCAATTCATCTAGCTGGATGGGTTCCTTAAAGTCGTAGTTCTCAACCTCAGTCCTCAAGTACCCCCAAGGGGCCATGTTTGCAGGTTTTCCTTTATCTTGCAAAAGTGTTTAAATCAGTGTCAATGGCTTGGTTTTTTGGACAGCTATTTTATCTAAGAGAAATTCCCCGAACATGGCCTGCTGGGGGTACTTGAGGACTGAGGTTGAGAACCACTGCTTTAAATAACCATACCTAAAAAAACTGGATACAGATTTTTACATTATCTCTTTTTTATGCTTCCATAAATAATACACAGAGTGTTGTAAAGATGCAATCAATGGCGGCATTAATTCTGAATCTAAGACAGCCGTCTGGATGTTATTAGATGTCATTCAAATGACATCCTCCAACCCCTGCCGAGTGCGGCCATAATCATCTGTAGATGCAGAATCTAAATAGCTTATTAACCCCCAGAATACAGATGGCTAAGTAGTATATTTCCAAATTTATTCAAGAAAAAAAAAAAACCCTCCACATCAAAAACCAGTGGGGATAGACAGAAAGCCTGGGATCTTCAAATTGAGCTGATATATTACAAATCTATCTCGTCTCCTCTAAATATGTATGCATATATGTGTACGTTGACTTAAGAGGCTCCGTTGGGTACCCAGCACTTGACAAGGATAAAATGCATGGAATAAATTACAATACAGAGAGCAAAAGAAAAAACAAAAACAAAAACCAAGCTGTGTCCTGAAACAAGTGTGATGAGACGTAAAGACACTTGTTTTACAAATAAGCTATCAGTCTAATAGAGGGGTGAACAGACCTGATGCCTAGTACACACCTACGGGATTCCCGGCGGTAAAAAGTCCGCTGGGAATCCCGAGGGGAAAACCGAGAACCTGCTCGGTAACTTTCCCCCTGTACACACGAGAGGTTTTCCTGTCGGGAAAACTGTGATGAGAGCTTTGGCCCGGGAATCCCGGCCATGTGTATGCTCCATCATGGTTTTTTCCCATAGGAAAACTGCCGGGGAAAAGACCGCCGGGAATCCCGGTGGGAAAACAGAGAACATGTTCTCTTTTTTTTCCCCGCAGTTTTCCTGTCGGGAAAACTGCGATGGAGCATACACATGGCCGGGATTCCTGGCCAAAAGCTCTCATGGCAGTTTTCCTGCCAGGAAAACTGGTAGTTTGTATGAGGCATAAGAGTCTGGGACAAAACCCAAAGGCTGGGTTTGAATCACTCTAAGCACATACCGTATATACTCGAGTATAAGCCGACCCAAATATAAGCCGAGGCACCTAATTTTACCACAAAAAACTGGGAAAACGTATTGACTCGAGTATAAGCCTAGGGTGTCCATCTGCATGCCTCACTGTGTCCATGTGCATGCCTCACTGTGCCCATGCCTCACTGTGCCCATGACTAGACTGACGTTTAACATGGGAGTCTATGGAAGGGGATGCCCGGCTTTGAAAAATCGGTGCTCCCCGGCCATAGGTCCCCCAGACAACAAACTTTGCACACTTGTAGAGGAGACATTGGGCTACATGTGTGCTACGTTTCGGGTCCAGGGGATCTAAGACCGGCCGGTACCGGGTCCCCAAAATCACTGGAGAAATTACTGTTTAACATGAAAGTCTATGGAAGTGGTGCCCGGCTTTGAAAAATCGGTGCTCCCCGGCCGTAGGTCCCCCAGACAACAAACTTTGCACACATGTAGAGGAAGAGTGGGGCTACATGTGTGCCGGTACCGGGTCCCCAAAGTCTGGGAGATAAGGCGCAAAAAGGTGACTCGATTATAAGCTGAGGGGAGTATTTTCACCACAAAAAAAGTGCTGTAAAACTCGGCTTATACTCGAGTATATACGGTAACTGTCGGTACCGTACTTCCCCTGCTACCTACTAAGCATAGTTTTTCTTTCACCAATAAATAAAAACCTCAAAATAAAGTGCAACGCAAACCACATCTGTGCTAACAATGACATTAAAGAATCAGTCAATAATGCCCCATACACACGATCGTTTTTCATGCCGTTAAAAATGCCATTTTTAAAAATGGGCATTAAAACCGATCGTGTGTATGCTCCAGAGCATTTTTAACGACGTGAAAAACAGCCATTAAAAATTTCGAACATGCTCTAATTTTTCACGTCGTCTTTCATATCGTTTTTTTTAACGACGTGAAAAACGATAGTATGTATGCTTTTACGAGGTGAAAAAAATGCGCATTCTCAGAATCAAGTATGAGACGGGAGCGCTCGTTCTGGTAAAACTAGCATTCGTAATGGAGATAGCACATTCGTCACGCTGTAACGGACTGAAGAGCACGAGGCTGAAAAGCGCGAATCGTCTCTCACCAAACTTTACTAACATGAAGGGTGGCGCCATCCGAACGGAACTTCCCCTTTATAGTGCCGTCGTACGTGGTGTACGACACTGTGCTTTGCTTGAACGTTTTTTAAAATGATCGTGTGTATGCAAGACAGGCTTGAGAGGAAACATGAAAAAAAAAACGACGAGAAAAACGTTGGTTTAAAAAATGGCATGAAAAACGATCGTGTGTACGGCGCATAATAGTTTTCCCAACAAAAGAAAACAATTTTGTAAAAAATATGTGCATATATACTGATACAAACTAAAAAAACTAAGAATAAATAAATAAAAAAAAGATTAATTCTAAAACAAATGTGAAATATTTGAATAAAGATGAGTCCAAAATCACAGTTATGCCGCGTACACACGATCAGAATTTCCGACAACAAAACCGTGGATTTTTTTCCGACGGAATTTCCATCAAACTCGGCTTGCACACACACAGTCACACAAATGTCTGAAATTGCGAACGTCAAGAACGCGGTGACGTAGAACACTACGACGAGACAAGAAAAATGAAGTTCAATGCTTCAGAGCATGCGTCGACTTGATTCTGAGCATGCGTAGGATTTTTGTGCATACAGACGATCAGAACTTTTTTGGTCGGAAAAATTGAGAACCAGCTCTCAAGTTTTTGTGGTAGGAAATTTCGACAGGAAATGTCCGATGGAGCCTACACACGGTCTGAATATCCGACCAAAAGCTCACATCGAACATTTGTTATCGTAAATTCTGATCGTGTGTACGCGGCATGAGTGTCCTTTTCTTCAGAAATCCTCAAAGTGAAATACAGTGGGTATTAAAAAGAATCACCCCCGGGCGCATGCGCGACTTTCGAAGATGGCGGATGCGTGATCCATGAGCTCCGGTCCCGTCTCACGATCCGAGACCCCTCACCAGCTAACGCAGACTGCATTCGAGCCAGGGGCAAGCCTCTCAGCATCCCTAACCTCTCCTGACCCTACATGGGAAAAATCAGGGACCAGCGATCATACTATCGTTCTCCGCAACCTCCGAGGCCTACTTCCACTATGGATCGTTTCCTGACTAGGCCCGCATCCCCGGCCTCGATTACACAAGGTGAACCGGAGGATTATGCAATTGCGCCTATGCCCGAGGATTTCTCACAACAACCACCCCCAAAACAGCAGCTTCCCTCCTCACAGCAGACTCTCACCCCAGAGCTGATGGACCTGAAACTGCAGGCCCTGGCTCAGCAAGTAACCAGGGACATTGCGCAGGAGATGGGGAGAATCTCCAGAGAGCTTAGAGGGGAAATTGACGCCCTGGGGGAACGCACTGCTGCCCTAGAAACAAAGTTTGACGACACTATACAGTATGTGCAGGCTCTTGAAGAGGAAAACGCAAACCTTAAATCCTCGGTCTCTCAATTACACCTGCAACAGGAGGACCTCGAGAACAGAGAAAGGCGCCAAAACCTCAGGATCCGTGGAGTCCCTGAAAAGGTAGCTGACAACAATATAAGACCTTACCTCCTCGGCCTTTTCAATACCCTAGCGCCCGACATAGTGGACATTGACTGGCGTCTCGATCGGGCTCATAGGTCCCTGGCGCCTAAACCACCAGCAGGAGCCGGCCCCGTGATATAGTGGTTCGTTTCCACTTTTTTGAAAGCAAAGAGGCCCTAACGAGGGCCACTCGCAACAAACCTCATATTGAATACAAGGGGGACAAAATCCAATTGTTCAGCGACCTCTCTCCCATCACCTTGGCCAAACGTCGCTCCCTAAGGCCCATCACCTCTCATCTTCAAGAGCACAAGGTCCCTTATTACTGGGGCTTCCCCTTCCGTCTAAGTGTCACCTTGGAGGGGGTCCAGCACACACTACGGGATCCTCAGGAAGGGGATTCATTTCTCAAGCAGTTGGGCCTACCCCCTCTCCCTACAGAACTTGACAAGGCACCCCCAACCACCCCGCGACATGTCTCGGCTCCTACCAGACTCTGGACCCCAGTGAGAGGAAGAGGTTCCAGAGCTTAATCCACACCTCAACGTCCCCAATGGTCTAGAGCACCCACCTGATGACCTGCCTGATCCCTCATCTGGTAATCACCTCTCTTGTTTCTCCCAATAGGGAGTCATGCCTACTGGGGCGATTCCCCCTCGCGGGGGACAGTTTAAGTTCAATTATGACTTCCGTTTTTTTCTGTTCGTCAGGATGTGCTTCTTCATTTTCTACAAGGACACTCCACTAGATAGGTCTAGTTAATTCTAACTGTTTTTGGTTATGCCGAGTTTTTTTTTTTTTTTTTTCTTAAGCTGGCTCTCCCCCCATCTCTCTCTCCTATTCTTTTTTTCTTTTTGAAGGGGAGGTAAAAGGGACCACCAGCAATGTAGCCGAATGCACCGGATCACCGAGACGGGATGTCTCGGACCTCTCCCCATGTTGGAGACTGCCATGCTCCCTCACTTGTCCCTAGGCCGAGGCCGGGGACCCCTGGGAGGTACATTCCTCACAGGTTTTCTCATGTTGATTGTTTTTTTTTTTTCTAGGCCAACCAGGCCTCATTGTTGTTACACTACGCTCACCCTGTGGGCCCTTTTTTTGGATCATCCCACGACCCTTTTTTACTGATGGTCATAGTTTTTATTACACTTTTCTTATATTTTCTTTTTTTTGCTATTGTTTTTTTCTTTTTCCTTTACTCATATGTACTTTTATCTTCCTTGTCAATAGGTTCTCTTTTGCATTTATTTTATGCATGGTCGTTAACATTTTTTGCAGTAATGCTGATTGTCTCACTTATATTACACCAAGATATAAGATATGGTATACCTTGTGGCTCCCCCTACATCAGGTAATGGTGGAACTTCCGCTCACTAATACGAGTCCTTCATGGCATAATTACCCTTGCTCAACATGGCTTTGAAATTTTTGTCCTATAATGTGAAGGGCCTGAACTCTATAAAGAAAAGATGGCTAGCCTTACAGGAATTCAGGGCTTCAGGCGCGGATGTGATCCTGGTTCAGGAGACACACTTCCGGGCCGAGGGCTCCTTGAACTTCGCCTCTAAACAATTTCCGTTGTCCTATTTGGCATCGGACCCCTCTGGAAAAGCCGGAGTGGCTGTATTGATCAGACGCTCCTGCCCAATCCAGATTAAGTCCACTCATTTGGGCCCTCATGGCCGTTATATAATCTTACAGGGTACATACTTGTCCAGTCCTATAACGATCATGAACATATATGCTCCCAACCCAGGACAGGTTAAGTTCCTCACTGACACCCTGGAAAGGTTACAGAAATTCTCCCACCCCTTTACAGTAATAGGAGGGGACTTTAATGCTGTTCTCTCTCCCACCCGAGACAGGAAATCTTTATTTCTTAATGCACCTTCCGCCGCCTCGAAATCCCTGGCCGCTTCCTTTCGAAAATTGATCCGAATGCACAATCTTCTAGATGCATGGCGAATCAAGCACCCGTCTGGCAGGCAATTCTCATTTTATTCTCCCCCTCATAAAATGTTCTCTAGACTAGATTACTTTCTCATTACTGCCCCCCTGATGTCACATTTAGTGGCCTCCGATCTGGGTCCAATTACCTGGTCGGACCATGCCCCCCTTACCCTAGACTTGGGCCTCTCGGCGGCATTTCCACGGAGGTGTCACTGGAGGCTCAATGAATCTCTGATAAAGCATCCCGACACTAAAAGTAAACTTGCGGCAGCCTTAACCAAATTCTTTCAGCTAAACAGGGGCTCTGTGCCTGGCCCGTCCACCCTCTGGGAGGCCCATAAGGTGTTTATTCGAGGACAGTGTATTGCTGTCGGATCGCAAAAAAAAAAGGACTCAGCATTCCTGAAATCCTCCCTACTGTCGGAGCTTCAAACTGCAGAAAGAGCTTTGGTTCGGTCTCCCACGGTGGGCCGGCTGCGCACGGTAACCTCTCTTAGACACAAAATAAAATCTCTTGACGTGTCCAATATAGATAAATCACTCCTGTGGGCTAAATAAAAATTCTATGAATTTTCAAACAAGCCTCACAGGATGTTGGTCTCCAGACTCAACCCCAGACCCTTTCACTCGTTTCCAGATCATATCAAACAAACTGATGGGACCCCCACTTTTTGCCCACAGACCATGACCCGGGTTTTTGGTGAATTTTATGATAAACTATACAATTGCCTTTCCCCTAGTCTCCACCCCCCCCCCCCTTTGATCCTGTGGCTTTCGAAGGATTCATGTCTGACTTAAGCCTCCCTAAGTTATCAGACACAGATTTTAACGTGCTAAATGCCCCTATCTCAGAGGAAGAAGTATCAGACACTGTCAAGTCCCTTCCAGCCCACAAATCCCCTGGACCAGATGGCTTCCCATATTCGTACTATAAAACCTTCCTCCCCATATTGTCAACACACCTAGTCTCCTTGTACAACTCCCTTCTCCAAGGCACCCTACCACACCAACAATTTCTGCATTCCTACATCTCAGTCATACCGAAACCGGATAGGGACCCAACCCTTCCAGACAACTACAGGCCAATCGCGCTTCTAAACTCCGACTATAAACTGTTCACCAAAATTCTGGCCAACCGCCTATCCCAATTCCTGACGAAACTAATTGACAGAGACCAGGTGGGCTTCGTCCCTACCAGACATGCTGGGGACAACACAAGGCGAACGATCGATCTAATAGACATGCTGAACAGAGTCAAACGCCCCGCCCTGATTCTAAGCCTAGACACTCAAAAGGCGTTTGATAGACTAAGCTGGCCCTACATGTTCGCAACACTCACCAAGTTCGGGCTTAAGGGCCCCTTCATTAAGGCCCTGGAGTCCCTCTATTCCAACCCATCTGCCCAGGTCCGTCTAGCCTCTTTCACTTCCCAATCTTTTTTCATGTCAAATGGAACCAGGCAGGGGTACCCCCTATCCCCTCTCCTCTTTATCCTTTGCATGGAACCACTTGCAGAGGCCATTAGAGCCCACCCTGACATAAATGGGGTCCTCATGCGCCAGAGGGAGTACAAGTTGTCCCTCTTCGCTGACGATGTCCTCCTCACACTGACTAACCCCCACACTTCCCTCCCATCCTTACACGCCCTACTATCCCAATTTATCTCCCTATCGGGTTATAAGATAAACACTTCAAAAACAGAAGCCCTTCCACTTCATTTACTTCCGGAGGATCTCACAAAATTAAAAAGCTCTTTTCCCTATCGATGGTGCACTACATCCCTCAAATATCTAGGGGTACAAATCACGACATCATATTCCTCCCTCTACTCGACTAATTACCTACCACTGTTCAAATCTATTAACGCCATGTTGACACGTTGGAATCCCCTCCCGCTGTCCTGGATAGGCAGGATTAACGTACTAAAGATGTCCATTCTGCCGAAACTCCTATATTTTTTTGAAACCCTCCCTGTTCCCATCCCAATGGCCCAGTTTAAAATACTAAGGAGATGGTTCCTCAACTTTATTTGGAAGGGCCGAGCCCACAGAGTGGCCAGCACGGTTATCTTCGCTCCTAAAGCTCAAGGTGGTATGGGCGCCCCTGAAGTTTACAAATATTACTTGGCATACCATCTGCGTGCGGTGGTGTCGTGGTCCAACCTGAGGCCCCCGAATCGCTGGACGGAGATTGAGATGGGCTCCATTTACCCAACTCATCCCTGCTCCCTGGTCTGGTCGCCTACTGTAGCATCCGATCCCGTACTCCAAGGTCTATGTTTAGGCCCCATGCTGTTTACCCTCAAGATATGGCGCACCTGCCTCTCCAAATTTACTCTCTCGTCTCCATGCCCACCCCTTTCTAATGTATTGTTCAATCCTCTTATCCCAGACAGTCTCTCACACATACGTATGTTCCCCTGGGCAAAAGAGGGACTGTTCCAACTTCGTCACTTTGTACACCCTGTCACACATAAAATTAAACCTTTCAATGCCCTCCAGTCCAATAGCCAAATCCCAAATCACCTGCAGTATTCGTACCTCCAGATCTTCCACTTTTTCTCAGGACTTTCCCCCACCCTCACACTCACTAAACCAACGCCCTTTGAACTTATTTGTTCCCAAGGTCCCTATCAGACTCAACTTATCTCTAGCATCTATCAAATACTCCAAATGCAGTCCACACCCACAGCACACGCTCACTCCTATATGCTTAAGTGGTCACAGCTTATACAACAACGAATTACGATCCCTCAGTGTTACAAAATATGGTCCTCCACTTCTAAAACATCCAGATGTGTAGCACAGAAGGAGACAGCATATAAAGTTTTACTGTTTTGGTATAGGACCCCTGAGGTCATCCATCGCTTTGACCCTTCCCTGTCTCCTCTATGTTGGAGATGTGGAAGGGCCAGGGGGACGCATTTCCACATATTCTGGCAATGTGATCTGATCACCCCCTTCTGGTCTATGGTATCATTGATGCTGCAACAGATATTTTCGATCCTCAGCCCAGTGGACCCGTTGTACTTCCTCCTGGGTCACCCCCTCCCCGCAATAGGGAAGGCAGCGAACAAATTGGCTTCCTTTCTCTTACTGGCTGCTAAAAGAACTATACCAGCCAACTGGTTATCCTCATTACCCCCAACTCAAAGCCAACTGGTGCAGTGCATCAATGATATCCGCAAGATGGAGCACATAACAGCGATGGTAGAAGATAAGATTGATGGGTTTGACAGGATTTGGGCCCCTTGGGGCAACTCAACTTTTGGTTTATCTCCTTCGACCACACTGCCTCCTGTTGCCCCGACGTCACTCTGTTCATAGACCTCATTGCGATGACCTCCTCCCCCTGTATAGCCTGATTCCTCCTTCCCCCTTATTTAACTGTATGTTTCTCAGTTCAAGTCGTGCCATGAGAGGATAATCACATATGATTGCAACCACCACTTTGATAGACAAACAGCTATCCCTTACAAGCTCTGCAGTTATGCCCCTAATCGCTGCAAAGTACATCCCGAATCTATTTAGTTGATTATGTATGCCAACCTTTCTATTTTATTTCATCTTTATTGTTATTCTTTTTACCCCCCTCTGTTTAATTTAATTTCTTTTATTATTTTCCTTTCATGAAAACGAGCTCTCTGTATTGTTTATGCAAAAATTGCATTTGTTTACCACTCTACTGTACCTGAAATGTCTGTGATTGTTAACATGACAGAATTTTTTATTCAATAAAAACACAATTTATAAAAAAAAAAAAAGAATCACCCCCCCTTTAAAATAATCACATTTTGTTGCTTTGCAGCCTGAAATGAAGACAGACACAGTTTTTGTTTTATGTATTTACTAGTGCAACTTGTAGCATTCAAGTGAAAGATATAACACAGACATGTCAGAAAAAAAATCACTGAGTTGGAAAAGGGATCACCCCCCTTATGTCAGTATTTTGTTGGACCACATTTTGCTTTAATTACAGCCTTTAGTCTGTTGGGATTTGTCTCTACTAACTCTACACATCTAGTGCATACAAAAATACCCATGCATATGTGATTTACATCCACTTGAAACCCCATTGAAAATCTGTCGAATGACTTGAAGACAGTCCAAAAACGTCCGCCATCAAATGTAACTGAACTTGAGCATTTCTGCAAAGAAGAGCGGGCAAATATTGCAAAGTCTAGATGTGCAAAGTTAGTAAGGACGTATCTCAACAGATTAAAGGCTGGAATTAAACCATAAGGTAGTCCAACAAAATTCTGACATAAGGGGGGGGGGGTGATGCTTTTCTAGATAGGTAATTGCTGCAGACCCAAAACAAAACCAGCCGGTCCCTTAAATTAAGGTGACCAGATTTTTAAAATGAAATCCGGGGACATATTATTATTTTTTACTAGTAATGGCGGCAATTAGCGACTCTCTGCCCGTCGCCGCTGCCGCCCGCCTCACAGCCTGTCAAGTCTTACGCTCCGGGCTCCGGCTACTACTGGGTGGGGAGCGGAGGAAGATCACTCCACCAGGGAAGACAAGGAGATAAGCAGGAAGGCGGCTGGCCGGGACTTGAGGCAAGGCAGAAGGACATGTGAGCGGAGCTGAATGGGCCCCCAAAACTGAAGAAATATTCCCTCCACTCCGACCAGCACCTGATCATCAGAAAGGGGCACAAATAAAGGAAAAAAAAAACACCCCCCTAAGCTAGTAAGAGCGGCGGAGCGGGGGGGTGCAATTCAGATTTTTTTTTTTATTCTGCACTGACTGTCTTTGAAATTGCCCCAGCCCCTGTTCAAATCCAATCCGGGGACAAAACCGGGGACAGACTTGGTCCGGGGACAGTGCCCTCAATCCGGGGACTGTCCCCTGAAACCGGGGATGTCTGGTCACCCTACCTTAAATGGGGGTAAGTGCTACACAAACATTTCACAACACCGCACTGCTAAATCCAGATCCAAATCTAAAAGGCTTTCAATGAGGTATAAACTCAGAGGAAGTTTAAAAAAAAAAGCGAGCGCGAGCCTTGGGTAGTGTTAAACAAAATGAGAAAATGAGTAATGATTAAATAATTATATGACAATTGTAGTCATTAATCAAACTTTCAAATGAAGTAAGCACACATTCGTCAGGCTGGGTGTCGATCGGAGGTGCTAAACCACAACATTAAGCTGCCAATTCCGTAACTTGTTTTTTAAATAAATGCAAATGAAAAATAGTCACTTGCCACTACAAGGAGGGCTCTGCAGGCAAATCCTTTACAATGGGCTGCATATTTGTCGCTCCTCAGCAGCAATCAAAGTAATAGAAGATTAACTGGATCAACTGTGGGTATAGAATTGGGTATATGGGATTGCACGATATTTTTTTTATTTTTATGGTTGAACTGGATGGACTTTGTCTTTTTTCAACCTGACTAACTATGTAACTATGTAACTATGTAAGATAACAGATTGTACCAAAGAATTTCACTATTTTTTTTTTTTTTTTTTTTTACAGCAATAATCTGGTTTATAAAATAACTTTAGCCCCCTTTTTTTGATGCCTTATGTTTATCTGGTTTCAGTTCCATCTTGTACTATGGAAGTCCCGCCTTCTTGCATGCAAATGATTGTGGAGGAGTTATTTGGAACCGGCGTTCTGAGATACTGCTGGAAAGACAGAGGGTGCTGCACAGAGCTATCCAGAGGAAGATGCCAAATATTAGAACAAAGTCTGAATTTAATTATTTGCCAAAAAATAAAAATGTCTACAGTGGCACAATACATCACGGAGATGGTTGAGATTAAAACATTTAATTGTTTTTTCTTCTTGAATTCTCCCTAAAGGAGACCTAACCTTAACACCTTCCCGCCCAGCCTATAGCAGATTGATGGACGGGCAGGAGCTTTACCGTTCTGACTGGACGTCATATGACGTTCTTCAGATAGCGCCACTCATAAGCGGCAATCAGTTGTGAGCTGTGCCCTATGGACACAGCGCATCCCTGATCAGGGTAAAGAGCCGAGGATGTAAGCTCTTTACCATGTGATCAGTGATGTCCAATCACAGCTGATCACATGTCAACAAATGCTGGTTATCAGCATTTCCTTTCCTCAGCGCTGTCAGTGTCTGAGGAAAGGTAAGCCAATAACTGGCTTTTCAGATACAGGGGACATTTACACTGATAATCAAGGCACTGATCATCAGTATTCCGTACCCTGATTTATAGTGCAGCCCCATCAGTGCAGCATATTAGTGTCCATCAGAGCATTATATCAGTGCCCATCAGTGCAGCATATCAGTGTCACCTGTCAGTGCCACCTACCAGTGCCCATCAGTACTGCCTTATCAATGCAGCCTCATCAGTGCAGCTTATCAGTGCTGCCTCATCAGTGCCCATCAGTGCTGCCTCATCAGTGCAGCCTTATCAGTGCCCATCAGTGCAGCCTCATCAGTGTCAATCAGTGCCCGTCAGTACAGCTTTATCCGTGCCCATCAGTGCAGCCTCATCAGTGACCATCAGTGCAGCCTCGTCAGTGCACTTTAGTGAAAAAGCAAAATTACTTGTCTGCAAAATTGTATATATACAGAAATTAAGAAAATATGTTGTTTTGTTTTTTCAAAATGTTCTGTCTTTTTTAGTTTGTTTAGCAAAAGTCCCAGTGGTGAATAAATAGCACCAAAAGAAAGCTCTATATGTCTCAAAAAGTTTTTAAACATGTCATATGGGTAAGCTGAAAATTGTCCTGGGCAGAAAGGGGGTAAAAGTGTCCGGTATTGAAGTGGTTAAAAGAAAAATGTTCATTGACATGCTTCATCGCCCATTGCTAACAGGTCCAGATTCAACCTTATCCCAATAAAAATCACAATCAAAGAATATCCAACACGTTTTGGCAGTCCAAAACCACCTCCTTCATCAGGGCTGTTGCCAAAGAGCCTGGTGCTTACTGCAGAAGGCAACTGATGATCCTGTAGCTACGTGAGTAGATGACCCCAGGGCTGAGGAATAGTGACTGTGTGTAGCTTTTAACTCTGAGAGGAGTACAGGTCACCAACAGCAGAGATTCTGTGGGATATTTATGTAGCCACCCCCTCACCCCGTCCTCTTTAGCTAGGGGTATGTCACGCGACAGAGTGAGGTGCGCTACGGCCCATGTCCTCCCCATAACGGCGGGTGAGGTGAAGGCCAATACCTGATGTTTTCTCGGGCCGGTGTGTCCTGAGCATGTACCGAGTCTGTCGTGCAGAAACCACCGAACCACCCTTTGCTCCCATTAACAGAGTCCATACACCGATCACAGTCCAACTGTTGGTTTATTTTGTATCTCCACATACAGGCAATGCGATGGCATGATACGGTGAGATGAGCAGGTCGAGGCACTATACTGATCTGGGTCCCTACACCCCCTATGCTATGACCAAGGGTTGTAGGAATCTTGACATGAATACCTCCGTTGCGTTGCGGCCTCTATCAGGGGAAGATGTCCTCCAAGAGAGTTACCGAAGGCCCATCCGTCACCGGGTTGACACTACACCGGGTCTTCGAACGAGTGACCTCCCCAGCCTCCTCACCTCAGATGCGGGTCCCCTCGCAAGGGGCGCCCTGGAGCAACTTCACCCTTGCGGGACCCAGTCGGAGTCACCGGGTCCCAGGCCTCCTCAATAGTACCTCACCCCAGGCTGAAGGTGCCTGGGATGGACTCCATCTTCATTCCGGCCAGGCCTAGGGCGCCTAGGCCGGAACCTTGAACCGCCCGCACCCAGGCCTAAGGTGCCTAGGTGCGTGAAGAGATGATCCCCTGAAAAAGACGACCTCGTGGCGAGGGCGTCTCCCCCTTTTATCTCCTCCCGACGATACCACGGCGGGTTCCCCGCCCCGACCGTACCATCTCCAGGAAGGGACAAAGAAGGGTAGCACTCTGGTAGTGATTCTACCCTGAGCCAGTAGGTACACTGACACCCACTGGTCAAGGAGAATATTACACCACCCAATCCTCCACGAATAACAAAAAGGGGTCTGAACCCTAACACAATTACACACTTGGGTCACACTACCCCCAGGTGTATCCCACTAAATTGAGGACCCCGCTACACACTCCCCCCTGTGATTTGACGCTGGTCCCCAGCGTCAGGTGCACACCCATGTCTCCCAAGGAGTGGCGACATGAAGTGGGCCCCAGAGGCTATCCCTCAAATTTTTGGATACTAAGTGTGCCAAGACCTGCTCAAAAGGGAAAAGGGAAATATAAAACGATAAACATTTGTATAAGACATCTATTCTGTACACATGTACAATCCCTCCCATCGCTGTCTAAGAACCACCCCACTCTCAGTAGTCTTGACCGATGAATCTCCTGCAGAAGGGAAACAACAAAAAGAAAACACATCCTAACACTCGGTGTTAACTTGGCATGAGTGGGTCCGTCAGCCGAGAGACCCGCTCACTCCAATAAGTAAGTAATGCATATGTAGCATTTCGAACAACCGTTGCACAACACTGCCACCTGGTGACAGAGCTGCGGTAATGACACTTGCCAAAGTCTTCATTCTTCCTGCTTTCCTACTCTGACTCTACCCCAAAAGTCTCTGCCTTTGGCACATGAAGAAAAGGGAGGAAAAAAACAACAGCTCCCAAGTCTCCAGTGAGTAAAAGAAAAGCCCAAATCAAAACAAAAGTAGGGCACAGTTCTAGGCGTCTGGGAATGTCTCTTCCAGAAAGTTTCAACAGAAACAAGATAGGAGCTCACTTCTCCTATAAGTAGAACCTTGGATCCGGCAGAAACAGAGGCTTCAGGTGCCCGTCAAACACCTTCACCGAATACTCGACATCCTCTCCTTCTTTCCTACAGATGAGCACCTTATCGGCATGAATATGGCGCCCAAGTCTCCAATCAGCTCTGCAGTCCTTGAACTTTTTAGACACAGGCGGCGAACATGACAGGTATCGCCGGGCATGGGGTACTTTAAGCTTTTCCCACACAAATTTGTCATACCACCTTGGTCGCAGGACCTCAACTTCATACAATAAGTCCCGAGGCAAGAAGGGGTACTCCCACCCATATTCACGGGCGACTCTCTGGGAGAAAAGTCTCTGCAATCTGGCTAGAGGCGGCATCACATCTCGCTCACCTTCTCCCGGCTGTACTATGGCCTCCGGGTGACGAGGTACCTTCACCATCTCGGGTTGCTTTGTCTTTGGTGCCCGCAACGAAGCACGCTGCGTCCCCTCCATCAGAGCGGGTGATGTAGTTGAATGAGGAAAGTTGGTCGGAGGGTTAGATTTCCTCGGGAACTCCGGGGCCTGCGCCCGGAGCGTACTGTCTTCTATGGACATGGGAGAATCCTGTGGTTTACTCAGCACAGGTAGCGGGCGTCTGTCCCAGCCCTTCCGGTGAAACAGCTCGTCTATTTCTCCGTCATCACCACAGTCTGACAACGACTCTAGGTCGGAGGTGTCATACATCTCGGCGGGAAGGTAGTCTCTAGTAGACGGAAGGCTACCCTCCCTTTCGGGCTCCACCGGCTGTGAACTCCCGACACCTCCAACCAACACCACAGTCCCAGCCCCTAGCTCACCTGGACCTACTGAAGAACTGGGATGTCCGGGACTCTCTTCTCTACCGGCGTCATCCAGGCCAGGCAAGCGGCGGGGTGAAGCTCGACCACGACCATAGGATGCCTGCACCAGGCCTATCTTCCTCTTCGGGGTGGCAGCAGGGAGTCTGTGGTGACCGAAGCAGTGTCTTCGGATTTTTCTCTCTCAGTCTCTGGTTGGGCAGTCACTTCGCCCTGGTCAGCGCGTACGGGGACCTCTGCAAAGGCCTGGATCTCTCCCTCCGGAGTGGCGGTTCCTGTGATGCAGTTGAGGCGAAGGGCCCGGGGCCTTACTGTGGATGATTCGACCTCAAAAAGAAACTCTTTGCACGCTTCACATCGCCCGAACGGCTTTAGTTGGACCACCAGTCCCGAGCATCCGGGACAGATCACACCGAGAGCCTCCGTGTCTCTGCATGAATACAGAGCCAACTGTCCTCGGGGCCTGAGCCTTATCCCCGTGTCTGTCAGGGGAGCAGCAAATGCAGTCATTTTCGTGGGGTAAGATACCGGCATCCACGGGGAGCTTGAGGCCATCCCGACCACTTGCTGTTCCATCACGCGCTGACCACGCGCCGGAGTCTCCACGTGTATCTCCACACGTGGCCAGACTCCTCCCACAACTTGTACGTTTTCGCGGGCTTCCGCCAGCCTCCGCCCACGAATTGTACAGTCATGGGGTGCCTCGTGGCGCAGTGCATTAACAGTCCCCACATGTAGTACTTCACACGGCTGGACCTCTCCCTTTTTACGCTCCTCTGCGTGGGCCTTTCCCGACTTAGGGTCATGTCCACAACTCCGAGCAGGGATGCACTTTGGCCAATCACATGGCCGACCTGTTCGGAACTCCTCCGGGCAGCAAAGTTCAAACACAGACGTTCTCAGTTCCATCGCCAAGACACACACAATCCCGGACGAACGAGCCCCCACGTGTAGCCACCCCCTCACCCCGTCCTCTTTAGCTAGGGGAATGTCACGCGACAGAGTGAGGTGCGCTACGGCCCATGTCCTCCCCATAACGGCGGGTGAGGTGAAGGCCAATACCTGATGTTTCCTCGGGCCGGTGTGTCCTGAGCATGTACCGAGTCTGTCGTGCAGAAACCACCGAACCACCCTTTGCTCCCATTAACAGAGTCCATACACCGATCACAGTCCAACTGTTGGTTTATTTCGTATCTCCACATACAGGCAATGCGATGGCATGATACGGTGAGATGAGCAGGTCGAGGCACTATACTGATCTGGGTCCCTACACCCCCTATGCTATGACCAAGGGTTGTAGGAGTCTTGACATGAATACCTCCGTTGCGTTGCGGCCTCTATCAGGGGAAGATGTCCTCCAAGAGAGTTACCGAAGGCCCATCCGTCACCGGGTTGACACTACACCGGGTCTTCGAACGAGCCAGCCTCCTCACCTCAGATGCGGTCCCCTCGCAAGGGGCGCCCTGGAGCAACTTCACCCTCGCGGGACCCAGTCGGAGTCACCGGGTCCCAGGCCTCCTCAATAGTACCTCACCCCAGGCTGAAGGTGCCTGGGATGGACTCCATCTTCATTCCGGCCAGGCCTAGGGCGCCTAGGCCGGAACCTTGAACCGCCCGCACCCAGGCCTAAGGTGCCTGGGTGCGTGAAGAGATGATCCCCCGAAAAAGACGACCTTGTGGCGAGGGCGTCTCCCCCTTTTATCACCTCCCGACGATACCACGGCGGGTTCCCCGCCCCGGCCGTACCATCTCCAGGAAGGGACAAAGAAGGGTAGCACTCTGGTAGTGATTCTACCCTGAGCCAGTAGGTACACTGACACCCACTGGTCAAGGAGAATATTACAACACCCAATCCTCCACGAATAACAAAAAGGGGTCTGAACCCTAACACAATTACACACTTGGGTCACACTACCCCCAGGTGTATCCCACTAAATTGAGGACCCCGCTACATTTAATTTTGTGCAGCGCAGCCAGAAGTAAGGAGTCCCCAAGTTGTCCAGTTCTGCAGTTCATTGGGGTATCCCATGCTCCCTATCACCATCAAAGTTCCCCAACCAAAATTCATTCTTCTATCTGGCAAATAAAAAAAATAAACCCCTAGACTGTTCTTTGGAGCCAGTGGAAGAATTCAGGAAATGCCGTGTGTGTGCTCTAGTGGCCCATAGCCCATAGATATGATTAAGACTACACGCCGAAACGCGTAGGCCCTGTATTATTTTGTACTACACCTGGATTAATAAATGTATTCATTGCGGAAGATCGAGCTGCCGACTTTCTTTTATCTACATTTTTTTTAGAATGCGCTACACATTGTACGCAGAAACAATGGTAAAATAAAATTTGCACTTAGTTTGGACCATTTATAAGCTACTTGAGTTGCCAAATTGATGAATGAATTTTGGTTATGCTAAGGCTATGATTATGTTTAGTGTATACCCTGAATATATTTTTTTCACTAGCACACTTTTTTTTTTAATCCTTTTGTGACACTGGTATGTTTATATAATTGGGTCTAATGAATTTTTGTATTTTGTATTTCAGTATTCACAATAGCGCAGCATTTTGATTTGTTGTTCTTGGTGTTTATCGCATTATGCCTGCAGCTCTTTATTATGGCTGTGCACAAGATTATATTTTTTACTACAATTATAATTATGGTAATGAAAACCTTGCTGTGTTTTTTTCCCATTTTGCCTGGGGACTGACTTAACCGTGTTGCATGCTAAAAACTGGTAACCTTAGGAATGATGGTCAGCAGATGTCCTTTCTGCACCACGAATCACTGTAGGGCGGACATGTAAACCCCATCCACCTCTGCATGGAATCGTCATCTTGGGTGCAAGAGAGTCTTGTGAGAGCTAATGCAAGGATGCCGCATACACACGGTCGGAAATTCCGCCAGCAAAAGTCCGATGTGAGCTTTTGGTAGGAAATTCCGACCGTGTGTATGCTCCATCGGACTTTTGCTGGCGGAATTTCCGCCAGCAAAAGATTGAGAGCAGGTTCTCAAATTTTCCGACGCATGCTCGGAAACAAATCGATGCATGCTCGGAAGCATTTTCTCGGCTCGTCGTAGTGTTGTACGCCATCGCGTTCTTGATGGTCGAAAGTTCAGAGAACTTTAGTATGACCGTGTGTATGCAAGCCAAACTTGAGCGGAATTCCGTCGGAAAAACCATCCAAGTTTTCAGGTTTACAGGGCAGGGTTAGTGTTATGGAAGAACCAAGGGTTAGCGTTAGAATTACAGATATGTTTAGTGTTTGGGTTCCAAGTAGGGCTAGTGTGAGGGATGCAGGGAGGGTACGTTTTATGGGTTTACAAGGATGGAGTTGTTAGGGTTACAGGGAGGGTTAGGGTTACAAGGATGGAGGTGTTAGGGTTACAGGGAGGGTTAGTGTTAGGGTTACAAGGATGGAGGTGTTAAGGTTACAGGGAGGGTTAGTGTTAGGGTTACAAGGATGGAGGTGTTAGGGTTACAGGGAGGGTTAGGGTTACAAGGATGGAGGTGTTAGGGTTACAGGGATGGTTAGTGTTAGGGTTACAAGGATGGAGGTGTTAGGGTTACAGGGAGGGTTAGTGTTAGGGTTACAAGGATGGAGGTGTTAGGGTTACAGGGAGGGTTAGTGTTAGGGTTACAAGGATGGAGTTGTTAGGGTTACAGGGAGGGTTAGGGTTACAAGGATGGAGGAATTAGGGTTACAGGGAGGGTTAGGGTTACAAGGATGGAGGTGTTAAGGTTACAGGGAGGGTTAGTGTTAGGGTTACAAGGATGGAGGTGTTAGGGTTACAGGGAGGGTTAGGGTTACAAGGATGGAGGTGTTAGGGTTACAGGGATGGTTAGTGTTAGGGTTACAAGGATGGAGGTGTTAGGGTTACAGGGAGGGTTAGTGTTAGGGTTACAAGGATGGAGGTGTAAGGGTTACAGGGAGGGTAAGTGTTAGGGTTACAAGGATGGAGGTGTTAGGGTTACAGGGAGGGTTAGTGTTAGGGTTACAAGGATGGAGGTGTTAAGGTTACAGGAAGGGTTTGTGCTATGGAAGAAGGTAGGGCTAGCATTAGAGTTACAGAGAGGGTTAGTGAAGTGATATAGGGAGAATTACTTTTAGGTTTACAGAGATGTTTAGTGTTAGGGTTACAAGGATGGAGGTGTTAGGGTTACAGGGAGGGTTAGTGTTAGGGTTACAAGGATGGAGGTGTTATGCCGCGTACACACGACCGCTTTTCTCGACGAGAAAAACTGCATTTTTTTTTTTGCCAAGAAAAACGATCGTCTGTGGGCTTTATGTCGTTTTTCTCGTCGAGAAAAACGGCATAAAAAACGACGAGAAAAATTAGAACATGTTCTAAATTTTCTCATCGTTTTTTCCAGCATTTTTTTCCGCGGCAGTTTTCCCATAGGGAGACACTGCCGCGGAGCCCACAGACGGTCGTTTTTCTCGTCAAGAGAAAAAATGACGGGAAAAACGACCGTGTGTAGGGAACCAAGCGGTTCCCTCGTTTTTCCTGTCATTATTCACGGCGGTTTTTTAACCGCCGTGAATAATGATCGTGTGTACGCGGCATTAGCGTTACAGGGAGGGTTAGTGTTAGGGTTACAAGGATGAAGGTGTTAGGGTTACAAGGATGGAGGTGTTAGGGTTACAGGGAGGGTTAGTGTTAGGGTTACAAGGATGGAGGTGTTAGGGTTACAGGGAGGGTTAGTGTTAGGGTTACAAGGATGGAGGTGTTAGGGTTACAGGGAGGGTTAGTGTTAGGGTTACAAGGATGGAGGTGTTAAGGTTACAGGTAGGGTTTGTGCTATGGAAGAAGGTAGGGCTAGCATTAGAGTTACAGAGAGGGTTAGTGAAGTGATATAGGGAGAATTACTTTTAGGTTTACAGAGATGTTTAGTGTTGGGGTTCCAAGTAAGGTTAGTGTGAAGGATGCAGGCAGGATTAGTGTGAGAGATACTGGGAGGGTTAGTGTTAGGGTTACAGGGAAGATTAGTGCTATGGAAGAAGGGAGGATTAGCGTTAGAGTTATAGAGTGAGTTAGTGTTATATTGAGGATTAATATTAGTTTTACAGGGATGTTTAGTGTTGGGGTTCCAAGTAAGATTAGTGTGAGGGATGCATGGAGGGTTAGTGTTGGGGTTATATGGAGGGATGTGATAGGGTTACAGGGAGGTTTATTATTATAGAATGGAGGGTAAGCGTAAAGCCCTGTACACACGATCAGTTTGACTGATGAAAACCGTCCGATGGATTGTTTTCATCAGACAAACCGATCGTGTATGGGACCCATCGGTCTTTTTTCCATCGGTTTTAAAAAATAGAACATGTTTTCAGTGGCGTCACTAGGGTTGGTGTCACCCGGTGCAAAAAAAAATGGTGTCACCCCCCAACAACTATAGTCCCCCCTCAGTACAGACCCCCCTCCACTAACTACAGACCCCCCTCCCACAGTATAGATCCCCTCCCTCAGTACAAACCCGCTCCACTAAGTACAGACTCCCCGCCATCAATATAGACCCGCCTCCCTCAGTATGAACCTCCCCCTCAGTACAGACACCCCCACCTCAGTGCAGACTGCTCCATAAGTACAGACACCCCCACCTCAGTGCAGACCGCTCCATCAGTACAGACACCCCCACCTCAGTGCAGACCCCCTCAGTTACAGACACCCCCTCAGTACAGACACCCCCCTCAGTACAGACACCTCCCTCAGTAACAGACCCCCCTCAGTAACAGACACCCCCTCAGTTACAGATCCCCCTCAGTTACAGATCCCCCCTCAGTTACAGACCCCCCTCAGTACCAGACCCCCCCCCTCAGTACAGACACCCCCCTCAGTACCAGACCCCCCCCCCTCAGTACCAGACCCCCCCTCAGTACAGACACCCCCCTCAGTACCAGACCCCCCCTCAGTACAGACACCCCCCTCAGTACCAGACCCCCCTCAGTACAGACACCCCCTCAGTACAGATACCCCCCTCAGTACAGACACCCCCCTCAGTACCAGACCCCCCTCAGTACAGACACCCCCCTCAGTACAGACACCCCCCTCAGTACCAGACACCCCCCTCAGTACAGACACCCCCCTCAGTACCAGACCCCCCTCAGTACAGACACCCCCCTCAGTTACAGCCCCCCCCTGGTGCAAACTCCCTCTTGTGCAGACCCCAGCAGTACAGACACCCCCTCCCCCCATCAGTAAAGATGCCCCCCTTACCTTTCAGACCTCAGAACAGAGCGGCAGATACACACAGCGGTGTGTCTCTCGAGCGAGGGCTCCTCCTCCTCCTCTGTGGATGTAAACATAGAGGAGGCAGAGGGGGCGGCGGCTTCCTTCCGCTCCGCTGAGGGACACAGCCGCAGCGTGAGCCTAAGGCACAGGGCAGCGGGCGGGCGATGTCAGTGTGGCCGCTGCGCTACCCACGGGTGTCACCCCTCTGGTGGGTGTCACCCGGGTGCGGCCCGCCCCCCCCCGCACCTGGCTAGCAACGCTAGTGCATGTTTTAAAATTATCTGATGGATAAAAAAACGATGGCAATTTCCGATCGTCTGTGGGGAAATCCATCAGATAAAAAACCCAAGCATGCTCAGAATCAAGTCAAAACATGCTCAGTAGCATTGAATTTCATTTTTCTCAGCTCATCGGAGTGTTTTACGTCACCACGTTTGGAACGGTCGTTTTTTTGACTGATGGTGTGTAGGCAAGACTGATGGAAAACAGTTTCATCGGATTTCTGATGGACAAATCCATCAGATGAAAATCCATAGGATATCTGATCGTGTGTACAGGGCTTTAGAGTTACAGAGAGGGTTACTGAGGATTAGTGTTATGTTTACAAGGATACTCAGTGTTGGGGTTACAAGTAAAGATGGTGTTAAGCCTCGTACACACGACTGGTTTTCCTGGCAGGAAAACTGCCATGAGAGCGTTTGGCCGGGGAAAACCGGCTATGTGTATGCTCCATCGCAGTTTTCCCGACAGGAAATTTGACAAAAAAAATAGAGAACCTGCTCTCTATTTCCCCGCAGGGATTCCCGGCGGACTTTTTCCCATCGTGAAAACCGAACGTGTGTATGCTTTTCCGAGGGCAAAAAAAACGCGCATGCTCAGAATCAAGTATGAGACGGGAGCGCTCGTTATGGTAAAACTAGCGTTCATAATGGAGATAGCACATTCGTCAGCATTCTGAACAGCAGAAAACGATCTGAAAGCACGAAGACTGAAAAGCGCGAATCGTCTCTCACCAAACTTTTACTAACGCGCGGTAACACGAGATCAGCAAAAGCAGCCCAAAGGGTGGCGCCATTGGAATGGAACTTCCCCTTTATAGTGCCGTCGTACGTGTTGTAGGTCACCGCGCTTTGGACCGGCGGGATTTTGTATGACAGTCTGTATGCAAGACAAGCTTGGCAGGAAACCCGTCGGGAAAACCAACGTTTTTTTCCTGCCAGGAAAACCGGTATGTGTGTACAGGGCTTCAGAGATACAGAGAGTGTATGTATTATAGGGAAGGGTTAGTGTGAGGGTTGAAGGGAGGGTTAGTGACTTAGTTACATGTAGGTTTGGTGTGAGGGTTGCAAGAAGGGTTTGTGTTACAGAGAGGGTATAGTTTGGTTTACGGAGAGGGTTGATGTTAGGGCTAGTTTACACTTGCTTCAAAACATGGCTTCGGAAAACACTTTGTTAAAAGCTCTCTAAACACCAGTCAAAGCTCCTGTCACTAATTAAAATGGTTAACGTACAGTCCTGTTTACACCTTGCTTTTGCTTGGTGCTTTGATGAGGCTTTGGTGGAGATTCGATGGGGCTTCGGTGGAGCTTCGATGGGGCTTCGGTGGGGCTTCAAGCGAGCTTTGTCATTTGGAGGCTTTGAAGACGCTTTTAGGGGGTTTAATTTTTGAAGGGAAGCCGAAGCAAAGCAAAAGCAGGTGTAAACAGGACTGTAAGCTAACCATTTTATTTAGTGACAGGAGCTTTGACAGGCGTTCAGAGAGCTTTAACAAAGCCTGTCCGAAGCCTTGTTGAAGCCCAAGCAAGTGTAAATGAGCCCTTAAAGTTACAGGGTGGGATAGTGTGAGGTTTGCATGGAGGGTTAGTGTTGGAGTTATAGGTAGGGTTAGAGGTAGAATTTGTGTAAGGGTTTAAAGTGGAACATTACTCTTCCAATCATTATTGACTATTTTTAATCCTTATGCTGCTAGCATTAATAAATAGATAAGAAAGTATATTATATTTACATTTCTTCAGTTACTTCCTGGTTTCTTGCCCAGGCAAATTATGTCACACGTCCCAGGAGTCTTCAGGAAGAGAGGAAAGGAGGAGGGGATTTCTCAGCTAAGCACACTCTACTGCATGCATGCTTGAGCTAATATCAGATGGATTCCAGGAAGTAAATGCTAAAAGAATCATTTGCCCTTACTCAAGATGGCCGCGGCCAAAAATGCTAGGGGGTTGTTTTTCAAAGTGATTTCTTAACAAAATAAAGCATGCAGACATGGATGGATGAGTTTGCATGAAACATTAAAAATGATTTGAATAGTGTTTACTGTTTTTGTTTTGTGGTGCTTCGATGCAGTGAAGATCCACTTTAAGAGAGGGTTAGTGTTAGAGTTATAAGGAGGGTTAATGTAGTGAGAGAGCCTGCTCAATTTAATATTAATTGTATAGATTGCTTTGGGTTTTCAAATTTCGGAATTTCTGATTTTTTTTTAATTTCTGATTTTTTTCGTATTTCAGAACCTCTGATTTTTTATTCGAATTTAAGAATTTTTAAATAGTTGCAGGTTGGGATCAAGAAGAAGCGTAGTCGAGAAACAAGCCAAACTTTGGTAACGAGTGGTAGCCAAATATGGACAGAGTGGCAAGTGCAAGATATCGGCTGGAGACAGCACAATAATCTGGCAAACAGGAAGTGCAGACACATGGCTTAAATAGGAACTTCATGGGGGGAGCAAGGGGTTCAAGGTTCAAGACAAACAAGACACAAGACAATAATCAGAAAGGGAGCTGTCCAGCATCTCAGATGGCTCAACAAGAAGATTTACCGGCAAACAAAGAAGCGGTTCTGGGGTCAGATCCAGGTCCTGACAGTTAGGATCTTAGGGAAGGTTAGGGCAATTTCACACAGCAAGAGACCTGTGGTTTCCCATAGACTTCAATTAGATGGTGCATTTTCTAAAAGTGCACCAAAAGTCCTGCATGCTGCATTTTTGGTGCTCTTTCAGAAAATGCTCCAGAAACTCGCCATTTACTAGAAGCCTATGGGAAACTGTGGGTACACTGTGCTGTACCCACACTGCGGCCAAACTGCATCACAATGGTGTAAAACCACCCTTGTTGTTAGGTTTACAGAGAAGGTTGATGTTAAGGTTACTATAAGGATTGGTGTTAGGTTTTAGAGAGGGTTAGTATTAGGGTTTAAGGGAGGGTTAGTGCCATAGGTAGGGTTGTCATTACCATTGGCTTAGTATTAGGTTTACAGGTAGGATTAGTGTTAGGGTTACAAGAAAGGTTAATGTTAGAGTTTGCGAGTGAGGAGGGCCTTTGGATATGGAATCTGCTGGGCCCCACACTCTCCAGGCACTGGAAGTCAATGTATTATCATCCGGGGGCGTACTTACCCAGGAGACATGGGTATGAACCGGCCATGTCTCCTGAGTAAGTACACCCCCGGATGATGATACATTGACTTCCAGTGGCCCTCCTCACTCGCAAACTCTAAAACTAACCTTCCTTGTAACCCTAACACTAATCCTACTTGTAAACCTAATACTAAGCCCCCGGCAACGATAACCCTACCTAAATATAGAGGAGAACGGCCTTGATTGCAGATCATTTTTCTTGAGAGCAGGATACCAAGTGTTCAAAATCCATACCGCACCCATACTGCACTCTATACCACTCTTATTCCAAATCTAGACTGCACCTATACCAACCCTATACGGCATTTTACCGAAACCTTTACCACGTCTGAACCACAACTATTTTGCTCCTGTGACCAGACTATACCATACCTATACTGTACCTATACTGCATGCAGGTTAACTAGGACTGTCATTAGGTTCACCGACACTCTTAAAGGGCCCCAATGATAGCTGGCAGAACAACATCTCCGGGAGGTGTACTTCCCCAGGAGACATGGCCGGTTCATGCCCAAATACAGAGGAGAACGGCCTTAATTGCAGTGCGTTTTTCTGTTTATAAGCAAAACTCACTAAATATCACAAATGAATATAAATATCAAGTCCTTACAGCTCAATGAATAATAAAACGAATAGCTTTTCTCCCTGTAAATTTATGCACAAAATCATTTTAATTCTAGAAATACGGCCTTTTAAAAGCAGCCTAGGTGAAAATGCAAATTCGGGTTATTTATCTGTTTTAAAAGCAGGCGAGAACAGCGTATTACGCTCAACCCGAAATAAAAGATAGAGGATAACTAAACAAATATACAGCCATCATTTAAATGTAACAGAGAGAGCAATAAAGCACGAGAAAATGCAGGTGCAATGCGCGCCCGCAACAAAGACTTAAATCAGCTCGGCGAGCACTACATCAAAAACGTCGGTTAATGTTCGCCGGAAGTAAAAACGGTTATTTGAGCTCATTTAGCACAGCAGATAACAAATGTATTACAACCCTGTAATAATAAATATTAAAGGAAGGATGCGCCTGGCTGGATAAATAATACATCCGGCATGCTTTCTTTGATTGTAAACTCTGGCTACATAATAAAATAAACATCAATGTACCATGAATATTACTACCAGATACAAAGATATAACACTTCCATAGCTGAACTCTAGAAATTAATGTAGACTTTTCCGTAATTCCTGGCAAATTTTTATTGCTGGACTTTAGTTCTGCTTTAAAGATCCTATGTATAATGTCTGTGCCCATTCACATTGATGACAGCCGAGTAGGAATTGCTTGTTTCAAGGTAGACATTGCATGTTTTTGGCAGGTTCTATTTTTTTTTTTTTTGCTTATTTTTTATGGTTTGCTTTTACATTCTAATTTATTTCTACTCCTATTATTCTCATTTATGTTATAATTAATTTTCATTTATATTTTCTATAACATAAATTCTATTATTATTATTATTATTATTTTTATTATCATCATCATTAATTAAAATTTCTTAATAAGTCAAAACATCTTATTACTCAGCAGCAATCTCCATAGACATTATATTTTACTTTGCATCTTGCATCTTGCACCCCTGTCCCGCCCTGCTCTTGCGCAAAGGCAAACTCAAGTGTCGGTCTGGCGTCATATGTAAACAGCAATTGCATCATGCATGTGAGGTATCACCACGAAGGTCAGATCGAGGGCAGTAATCTTCGCAGTAGACCTTCTCTGTAAATCTATTGTGGTAACCTGTAAAGGCTTTTAAAAGCTTTTAAAAATGTATTTAGTTTGTGGCCAATGCGCGTTTGTGCGAAATTTTAAAGCATGTCGTGTTTGGTATCCATGTACTCTGCCTACGATCATCTTTTTTATTTCATCAAACATTTGGGCAATATAGTGTGTTTTAGTGCAATAAAAATAAAAAAAGTGTGTTTTTTCCCCAAAAAATGCGTTTGAAAAATCACTGCGCAAATACTGTGTGGGAAAAAAAAAATGCAACACCCACCATTTTAATCTGTAGGGCCTTTGCGTTAAAAAAATATATAATGTTTGGGGGTTCAGCGTAATTTTCTTGCAAAAAAAATAAAAAAAATTTATGTAAACAAAAAGTGTCAGAAAGGGCTTTGTCTTCAAGTGGTTAGAAGAGTGGATGATGTGTGACATAAGCTTCCTAATGTTGTGCATAAAATGCCAGGACAGTTCAAACCCCCCCCCCCCCCAAATGACCCCATTTTAGAAAGTAGACACCCCAAGCTATATACTGAGAGGCATGTCGAGTCCATGGAATATTTTATATGTTGACAGAAGTTGCGTAAAAAATAAATTTTTACTTTTATTTTTTTTGCACAAAGTTGTCACTAAATGATATATTGCTCACACATGCCATGGGCATATGTGGAATTACACCCCAAAATACATTCTGTTGCTTCTCCTGAGTACGGGGATACCACATGTGTGGGACTTTTTGGGAGCCTAGCCACGTACGGGACCCCAAAATCCAATCACCGCCTTCAGGCTTTCTAAGGGTGTAAATTTTTGATTTCACTTCTCACTGCCTATCACAGTTTCGGAGGCCATGGAATGCCCAGATGGCACAACCCCCCCCCCCCAAATGATTCCATTTTGGAAAGTAGACACCCCAAGCTATTTGCTGAGAGGTATGGTGAGTATTTTGCAGATCTCGCTTTTTGTCACAAAGTTTTTAAAATTGAAAAAAAAAAAAAATTATTTTCTTTCTTCATCTTTCATTTTCAAAAACAAATGAGAGCTGTAAAATACTCACCATGCCTCTCAGCAAATAGCTTGGGGTGTCTACTTTCCAAAATGGGGTCATTTGGGGGGGGGTTTGTGCTATTTTGGCATTTTATGGCCTTAGAAACTGTGATAGGTAGTGAGGAGTGAAATTTGCGCCCTTAAAAATCCTGAAGGCGGTGCTTGGTTTCCGGGGTCCCGTACGCGGCTAGGCTCCTAAAAAGTCCCACACATGTGGTATCCCCGTACTCAGGAGAAGCAGCAAAATGTATTTTGGGGTGTAATTCCACATATAACCATGGCATGTGTGAGCAATATATCATTTAGTGACAACTTTTTGTATTTTTTTTTTTTTTTTGTCATTATTCAATCACTTGGGACAAAAAAAAAAAAATATTCAATGGGCTCAACATGCCTCTCAGCAATTTCCTTGGGGTGTCTAATTTCCAAAATGGGGTCATTTGGGGGGGTTTGTGCTATTTTGGCATTTTATGGCCTTCAAAACTGTGATAGGTAGTGAGGAGTGAAATCAAAAATTTGCGCCCTTAGAAATCCTGAAGGCGGTGATTGGATTTCGGGGTCCCGTACGCAGCTAGGCTCCTAAAACGTCCCACACATGTGGTATCCCCGTACTCAGGAGAAGCAGCAAAATGTATTTTGGGGTGTAATTCCACATATAACCATGGCATGTGTGAGCAATATATCATTTAGTGACAAATTTTTGTAATTTTTTATTTTTTTTGTCATTATTCAATCACTTGGGACAAAAAAAAATATTCAATGGGCTCAACATGCCTTTCAGCAATTTCCTTGGGGTGTCTAATTTCCAAAATGAGGTCATTTGGGGGTTTTTTGTACTGCCCTGCCATTTTAGCACCTCAAGAAATGAGATAGGCAGTCATAAATTAAAAGCTGTGTAAATTCCAGAAAATGTACCCTAGTTTGTAGAAGCTATAACTTTTGCGCAAACCAATAAATATACGCTTATTGACATTTTTTTTTACTAAAGACACGTGGCTGAATACATTTTGGCCTAAATGTATGACTAAAATTGAGTTTATTCAATTTTTCTTATAACAAAAACTAGAAAATATCTTTTTTTTTTTTTTTTAAATCGGTCTTTTTCCGTTTATATCGCAAAAAAGAAAAATCGCAGAGGCAATCAAATACCATTAAAATAAAGCTCTATTTGTGGGAAGAAAAGTACGCAAATTTTGTTTGGGTACAACGTTGCATGTCCGCACAATTTCCAGTTAAAGCAGCGCAGTGCCAAATTGTGAAAACACCTCTGGTCATTATGGTCCGTATTGGTCCGGTCCTTAAGTGGTTAACAAGTCAGAACATCTTATCAGTCAGCAGCAATCTCCATTGACAAGAAAGAAAAGGTTTTTGTGCAGAAACGTATTACAACGTGGTTGTAAAACTTTATTTCAATGTGTAAAATATCTATTCTCCTAAAGAGCAAACTCTTTCACCGATAAGGATTTTGTAGATACAAAATTGAAACGCCTTTATATTTCTGGCTTGGTCCTACCAGAGCCCCCTCACCCCAAAGCACCCTCCATGTTGAGGGCACGCAGCCTGGTATGGTTCAGGAGGGGGCGCTCGCTTGTCCCCGCCCTTTTCTGACCTGCCGGGCTGCATTCTCAGCTAGGGGCGGGCATGGATTTGGGGGATCTTACACTTTTTTTTTGTTTGTTTGTTTGTTTTTTGGTTCCCCTTAAAATCCGTACCAGACCCAAAAGGGCCTGGTATGGTTTTTGGGGGGACCACCATGCCATTTTCTTTATGATTGTTTATTGCCAGCAATGTTTTTTTTTTTTTTTACATTTAGCTGTCAGGCAAGCCTGCTGACAGCTGATGACTCACCTGCCAGTGCCCACTAGTGCATATCAGTGCCACATGCCAGTGCCCACCAGTGCATATCAGTGCCACCAATCAGTGCCACCTATCAATGCCCACCAGCACCACCTATCAATGCCCACCAGTGGTGCCAATCAGTGCCTCATCAGTCCCACCTAGCAGTGCTGCCTATCAGTATCACCTACCAGTGCCCATAAGTGCCCATCACTGCCACCCATCAGTTCCCATCACTGCCACCCATCAGTGCCCATCACTGCCACCCATCAGTGCCACCTATCAATGCCCTTCAGTTCCACCTATCAATTCCCATCAGTGCCACCTCTCGGTGCCCACCATTGCCACCAGTGCTGCCTCAACAGTGCCCACCAGTGCCACCTATCAGTGCCCATCAGTACTGCCTTATCAGTGCCCATCATTGCAGCCTATCGGTGGCAATCAGTGCAGCCTATCAGTGCCCATTAGTGCAGCCTCATCTGCGTACATCAATGAAGGAGAAAAATTACCTGTTTGCAAAATTTTATAAAAAAATATAAAACTGTTTTGTTCGTTTTTTTCAAAATGTTTGGTCTTTTTCCCTTTTTAAAAAAAAAAAAAAAACCAGTGGTAATCAAATACCACCAAAAGAAAGCTCTATTTGTGGGAGAAATATTATAAAAATTTAATTTTGGGTACAGTGTTGTGTGACCGCGCAATTGTCATTCAAAGAGTGACAGCGCTAAAAGCTGAAAATTGGTCTGGGCAGGAAGGGGGTTTAAGTTGCGTTTTTGGTGCGGCTCCATTGAATTCTATTACACGCAAAACGCAATCTGCTGCGGGAAAAAAGTCCCTGACTCTTTTCCAAAAAAAAGCAGACCCACAAAACGCACAGATGTTAACTACATACATAGGGAACCATGTTAAATGGACTGTAGTGTGTTTCTACAAAACGCACCAAGAAACGCATATTTGTGAACCTAGCCTAATTTAGCTTTACCTGTTGGAGGCATATGTACACCATAAACAATATTTTTTTTTTTTTTCAAGAAAGCATTTCCATTTTATAAAATTGTATTAGGGTCCTGCTATACACAAATAGCATTGAGCAGAGTTGCTCTTTAACAATACAAAGACCGCGCTGTAATAAAATAATTTCTGAGCCTTATAATATTCCCACGACGTTCCCGAGCTCGGCTTTGTGTGTTCTGGTGACAGTGTAGTAGATGGGAAAAGGCATGCACACATTCACACACCAAACGCTATCACCTTTGTTTTCCAAGAACAAATGACTTGTTATTCTTTTGTGAAGATGTTCGAGTCTTTTTCCCTATAGGTGCAGAATAACCTGCACAGACATCTGAACGTCTTTGTTCTAATTTGTAAGAAGTCTACAAAGTGTTCCTATCAAGCAAATATTCAAACATTGCTTTAAATCATCATACGCAAACAAGGAGCTGGCACTGCGACACAGCTTGTTTTGGTGTTCCGAGCACAGGCGGAGGAAAATATCTCTGTTAAAGAACTAATTCAAGACAGAAAAAAAAAAAATATATATATATATATATATATATATATATATATATATATATATATATATATATATATTTATTTTCTTTTCTTATAAATCCCCCAAAAAATCTTTAAAAAAAAAAAGCAATACAGCTTGGTCACTAGGGTGACGACGTGTCCCCGATTGCCCGGGACAGTCCCGCATTTTGCAGGTCTGTCCCGGGTCCGGGGTCCAAGGCACCTTCATTCTGGGACAATACAGTGTCCCAGAATGAAACTGACACATCAAGTAGTCCGGATATGCAGGGACCAGGGGCGGGCTGAGCCGCGATCGAATGCTCCGAAAATAGGCCATCGCAGCGCAACCCGGCCGTAGCGCTGGTACTAGCTCCACCTTCACCTCCACCTGAGATTCTACTGGCGACTGGTTGCTAGAGCCGCCTGGCGTCTAGCAACCAGTGACGTCAAAGCTGCTACTCCCTGCCCAGCATTTAAATTGGAGGAGGATTTAACTTCCTCCTCCTTCGCGCCTAGTGCTACCCACCATGTTCCACCCACCTCCTCTATCTTCTCCAGGCCTCCAGCATGCTCTAAATTAAGACAGGAACTAGTGTGTAAGGTGAGGCCGAGCGCAGATTGATACAGTTAGTACGAATGTGGCATCCACTGTAACAAAGCCCCGCCTCCTAGATGTCTATCATGGTCTAGGAGACGGGGCTTTGTTACAGAGGGATCGGAAATGTTCGGCCAGCTCCATGACACAGTGGGAGGAGATACCTGCTCTCTGAGTTATTACACAAGTGGAGGGAGGGAGAGGAGGGCTCCGCACTTGGATCAGCCTTGAGCGCCCGCTGCAGCCGCAGCTCAAAACAGCACCAGGGCAGGCGGCCTACCGGGAAATTTCCCGATATCCCAGTAGGCCAGTCTGGCCCTGTGTGTAGGCGCTTTAACCTTCCCACATAACAGGTCTACCCGGTGCCAAGGCCCTCGAGGCTACCGATACCTCCAATGTACCAGAATACGGAAAGGGATGGTCGGCACTCAGGATGACATCCAAAAAATAGTATTCCTTTATGGAAAAGACATGTACAACGCTGTAAAAACAGCTTGCGCGTTTCAGACGTTGGCTTAGCCGCATTGTACATGTGTTTTATATACAGGAGTACCGTATATACTCGAGTATAAGCCGAGTTTTTCAGCCCATTTTTTTGTGCTGAAAAAGCCCCCCTCGGCTTATACTCGAGTCTCTCCGATCTGCATAACTGATCTGCTCCTGTGTCATGAAGTCAGACGTCGGCCGTCAAGTGTAACAAAGCCCCCCCTCCTCCTCGTCCTCGTCCGTGATAGGCGGAACACTGAACACTGACTCACTGCTGGGAAACTTAGTGGTCAGTCTATCACGGACGAGGTCGAGGAGGAGGCGGGGCTTTGTTACACTGGACGGCCGCCGACTGACTGCATGACACGGAGATCAGGTATGCAGATCGGCATAGCGAGGCTTGCAATGGGCACAGTGAAGCATGCAATGGGCACAGTGAGGCTTGCAATGGGCACAGTGAGGCTTGCAATAGGCACAGTGAGGCATGCAATGGGCACAGTGAGGCATGCAATGGGCACAGAGAGGCTTGCAATGGGCACAGTGAAGCATGCAATGGGCACAGTGAGGCTTGCGATGGGCACAGTGAGGCATGCAATGGGCACAGAGAGGCTACAGATGGGCACAGTGAGGCTGCAAATGGGGACAGTGAAGCTGAAAATGGGTACAGTGAAGCTGGAAATGGGCATTGTTGACCCTCTTTTCCACTAACAGTAGCTGCTGCATTTTCCTACCCTAGGCTTATACTCGATTTAATACGTTTTCACAGTTTTTTGTGGTAAAATTAGGTGCCTCGGCTTATATTCGGATCAGCTTATACTCGAGTATATATGGTACTATTTTTTGGATGTCATCCTGAGTGCCGACCATCCCTTTCCTTTTCCCCATGTTGCAGCAGTCTAAGCCCTTTATATGTGTCCTAATATTGCTTCTTCCATAGAGCAGAAACATATTTGCCTACTATGAGAATTTGTAATGTATATGCAGGAAGCCGAGACCTATAGTTGAGAAAATTGTCAGATGCAAGTTTTAATTATGCCTACTTCACTGGAAAAAATCTTCTGGAGTGAATCTTTAACTCCTACAAAAACCCTGCGCTCATAAAACAAAATTGAATTTTGTTGAATTTTATGTACCATAAACGTATTTATTTTATCCAAGATGCTCACCGTGGGGTGGCCGTAGAGATGTGCATGCATAGTAAAGTCAAAGAGGAGGTGGCACGGTGGAAGTCATATCGTGAGAAAATTTCAAAGCGTTGATGAATGTTTTTTATCTTTCCCTCAAATAATTTTTAAGCTGAAAACGTTGACCCCATAAAAAGGCAGAGAAACCGTTGTAAATATAATGAAAGGTAAACAAAGGTAATTTACAAACGCGACCAAGATAATGAAAGCAAGAGCCAATATCATTGGTGTGCCAAGAAAAATAGGCTGGTGAGCTATGAAAACAGAATGTGGCTTCTATTTCATTGAGGCACATCGCTTGCCTAGAACAATTGGCGGGTAAGGGATTCCCCCGTTATGACGACCATTCTCAAATACTTTCGTTTCTCTTGCAGATAAATGCATAGGGCTAATTGCTGTAAATCTATTGAATGTCAATATTATTCGATTTTGCGGGCGCCCAATAGCCACTATCTATGAAGAGATTTACGAAGGGCTCGTAAAATGACTGCGATGACGGTAAAAGGTCCTCCATCATTTTGGGATTATCACGGTTGATAGCAGTGACCCCGGACTTTGAGAGCTTTGCTGGCTTCCAAGACGTTTGGCTGGCATTTTCCATTCGCATCAGAGACTGGCCATGATCCACGTCTTTGGAAAGGAGCCATCTGTGAGGGCTTCTCATTGGCTGGAAGCAGCTGTCTAAAATCTTTTTCTTTGCAGCAGGAAATAAATCTGTCAATTAAAAAAGGAAAACAACATTGTTTTGGCCGCCAAGTATATCGTTTTTAGAAAATGAAATGGGTGAGTTTGACGGCATCTTCGTCCTACCCTTGACCTGTACGTTCCTCAGAAAAATTCCATCTGATTTTAAATTCAGTTTACGGTTGAATGTGTGGAATGCGAATAATGCAAGATATGTATGTCTATGAATGTTTTCTTTTTCTTCTTTGACATTAGTGAGATAACTTTTATGAATTTTGAATATTTCTGATATTAGAAGAAGATTTTTAAGTCCATCAAAGCTCCATTGTCAACCCTCAGCATACAGTAGGTTAGGTGGGTTTGTCAATGGTTGGGTCAATGTCAAACATTGAGGAGAGCTTAACCGCTTAACGACCGCTCACGGCATATATACGTCGGCAGAATGGCGTATACAGGCACAATCACGTACCTGTACATCCCCTTTAACTACCTGCCGTGCGGTCGCGCGCGCGCCGCCGGTGGCGCGCTCGCGACCCTGCAGTCATCCCCGTGAGTCGGACCGCGGGTCCCGCGGACTCGATCGCCGCAGGGATCCCCGCGATCGTCTCACAGAGGGATGGAGCGGGGAGATGTTAGTGTGAACACAACATCTCCCCGCTCGCCTACTGACACTGTCACCGATCTCCGCTCTGTGTAATCAGAGCGGAGATCGGTGACGTGTCACTCGTAGCCACGCCCCCCCCCCATAGTTAGAATCACGCTCTTAGGCACACTTAACCCCTCCAGAGCCACCTAGTGGTTAACCCCTTAACTGCCAGTGTCATTTTTACAGTAACCAGTGCATTTTTATTGCACTGTTCGCTGTAAAAATGACAATGGTCCCAAAAATGTGTCAAAAGTGTCCGATGTGTCCGCCATAATGTCGCAGTCACGAAAAAAATCGCGGATCGCCGCCATTACTAGTAAAAAAAAAAATCATAAAAATGCCATAAAACTATCCCCTATTTTGTAAACGCTATAACTTTTGCGCAAACCAATCAATAAACACTTATTGCGATTTTTTTTTACCAAAAATATGTAGAAGAATACGTATCTGCATAAACTGAGGAAAAAACATGTTTTTTTATATATTTTTGGGGGATATTTATTATAGCAAAAAGTAAAAAATATTGAATTTTTTTCAAAATTGTCGCTCTATTTTTGTTTATAGCGCAAAAAATAAAAACCGCAGAGGTGATCAAATACCACCAAAAGAAAGCTCTATTTGTGTGAGAAAAATGACGTCAATTTTGTTTGGGAGCCACGCCGCACGACCGCGCAATTGTCAGTTAAAGCGACGCAGGGCCGAATCGCAAAAAGGGGCCTGGTCTTTATGCTGCATATTGGTCCGGGGCTTAAGTGGTTAAAGTAGTTGTATACCCCGCTTTGAGATTTATACCTACAACTAAGACTATAATAAGGCTTTCCTGTAGGTAAAATTACTATCTCCTAAACGTACACAGTTTAACCACTTCAGCCCCGGACCAATATGCAGCATAAAGACCAGGCCATTTTTTGCGATTCGGCCCTGCGTCGCTTTAACTGACAATTGCGCAGTCGTGCGGCGTGTTATCCAAACAAAATTGACGTCCCTTTTTTCCCACAAATAGAGCTTTCTTTTGGTGGTATTTGATAACCTCTGCGGTTTTTATTTTTTGCGCTATAAACGAAAAAAGAGCGAAAATTTCGTAAAAAAAAAAAAAGGCAATATTTTTTACTTTTTGCTATAATAAATATCCCCAAAAAATATATAATTTTTTTTTTTTTCCTCAGTTTAGGCCGATACGTATTCTTCTACATATTTTTGGTAAAAAAATCGCAATAAGCGTATATTTATTGGTTTGCGCAAAAGTTATAGCGTCTACAAAATAGAGGATAGTTTTATGGCATTTTTATTATTAGAAAAAGGCTCCGGTACGACTTTGGGACGACTTCAGGGCGACTTGCATTGACTTCAATACAGAAGTCATTTTGCAAGTCGCCTCTGAAGTCGTGTGCAGATCGACTTGTCGAGTCGCGCGGCAAGTCGCGCTGCCCCTGTGTGAACTGGCACTAACCCTAACAAAATAAATCGATAAATAATAAATAAACACCAGGAAGAAGAAGATGAAAAATCTGAAAAACATAGCAACAAATGATGAAACAGATGACATTTTTCTCTATTGGCTGATAAAAAAAAGCCAAAGCTCAAAAACCCTTTAAAAATGCTGTACAAAAACATGAAAAAATGCTCAAAAACTCGCATGAAAACACGTGACAAAAAATACCCCCCCCCCCCCCAAAAAAAACCAGATTGCAATGTTCAGGTGTGAATGCAGCCTTAAAGGGGTTGTAAAGGTTTGTTTTTTATTTTCTAAATAGGTTCCTTTAAGCTCGTGCATTGTTGGTTCACTTACCTTTTCCTTCTATTTACCTTCTAAATGTTTTTTTTCTTTGTTTTCTTTGTCTGAATTTCTCACTTCCTGTTTCTCCTCAGTAAGCTGTTCAGTAAGCTGTTCTGGCTGACTAAACACCACTCGGATGATGGTGTGAAGTTCAGTGAGGAGAAACAGGAAGTGAGAAATTCAGACAAAGAAAAAAAACATTTAGAAGGTAAATCAAAGGAAAAGGTAAGTGAACCAACAATGCACTAGCTTAAAGGAACCTATTTGGAAAATAAAAAAACCTTTACAACCCCTTTAAGCCTCGTACACACGACCGGATTTCTCAGCAAGAAAACTGCCGGGAGAGCTTTTTGCCGTGAAAACCGTAAAGCCCTGTACACACGATCAGTTTTACAGATGAAAACAGTCCGATGGACTTTTTTCATCGGACAAACCGATCGTGTATGGGCCCCATCCGTCTTTTTTCCATCGGTTTAAAAAAATAGAACATGTTTTAAATTTTTCCGATGGATCAAAAACCGATAGCAAATTCCGATCGTCTGTGGGCAAGTCCATCGATAAAAAACCCAGGCATGCTCAGAATCAAGTCGACGCATGCTCAGAAGCATTGAACTTCATTTTTATCGGCTCATCGGAGTGTTTTACGTCACCGCGTTTTGGACGGTTGGATTTTTGACTGATGGTGTGTAGGCAAGACTGATGGAAGTCAGCTTCATCGGATTTGCGATGGAAAAATCCATCGGATTAGAATCCATAGGAAATCCGATCGTGTGTATGGTTTATCGGCAGGAAAACTGCAGGGAATCTCGACGAGAAAAATAGAGAACCTGCTCTCTATTTTTCTTGTCGGGATTCTCGGCAGAGTGTTTCCTGCCGAGAAAGCCGGTCGTCTGTATGCTTACCTATCCAGGGAAAGCCGCGCATGCTCGATGAGACTTCGACGCATGCACGTAGCATACAAGGGTAGTGTAGGGTGTAGCAAGATGGCGGCGACGGCATCGAATGTGAAGAGCAGCGGCTCGTCGTAGTCGATGACGTCACCGTGTTCTTGCCATTTAAAAGAACAGCGGTTCTTTTGAATGGCCGTCTGTACACAGAGCTTGGCAAGACAAGCTTGCCAGGAATCCCTTCGAGAAAACCAACGTTTTTTTTTTTCAACGGGATTCCCGCCCGTGTGTACAGGGCTTGAAGCCTCGTACACACGACCGGTTTTCTCGGCAAGAAAACTGCTGGGAGAGCTTTTTGCCGAGAAAACCGTTCGTGTGTATGGTTTCTCAGCAGGAAAACTGCCGGGAATCTTGACGAGAAAAATAGAGAACCTGCTCTCTATTTTTCGTGGCCGGATTCTCCTCAGAGTTTTCCTGCCGAGAAAAACGGTCGTCTGTATGCTTACCTGGTCCAAGGTAAACCTGCGCATGCTCGAAAAGACTTTGATGCATGCGCGGTAGCATACAAGGGTAGTGTAGGGTGTAGCAGGATGGCGGCGATGGCATTGAATGTGACGAGCGCCGGCTCGTCGTAGTCGATGACGTCACCGCGTACTTGCCATTCAAAAGAACGGCAGTTCTTTTGAATGCCGCGTGTGTACACATGGCTTGGCAAGAAAAGCTTGCCAGGAATCCCGTCGAGAAAACCAAAGTTTTTTTTTTTGACGGGATTCCCGCCCGTGTGTACGAGGCTTTAGCCTCTATGAGGAAGCAGCGGTCTCTCTGCAGATGTCTGACACACCCCCCACTAAGTCAGAGCTGGAGCTCTCCGATCAGCAGGTAGGAGCTTTGTTTGGTTGTAGAGTTATAGACCTGACTCAGCATGGGGGGGGGGGGGCAAATTGGACCTCAACAGAGAGACCACTGCTTCCACACAGATAGATTCTATACAGAGAAAGAAAACATTTGTAAAACTTTTCACACAATTTGTTTTGATGAATCTGAAATTTATTTAGTTGAAAGTTCAATTGGGCTTTATTGTCCTATAAAATAGCCAATATTTAATCTAATACAAAGAATATTGCAAACTATCCAGTAGCAATTATCATTTTTTACTATTTTTTTTTTTTTTTGATGGGGGGCGAAGGAGAGAAAGGGGACTAATCACATCCACCTCAACCTGTCCTCTCTGTACATTCTCATAACACTTAATAGCAAATCCGCGTTTGGACAGAGTTGGCCAAAGATTTGCCACCTGTCCCTCAGTTTCCGAGATAATCTCAGACCGAACCACGGACATATATTTTACAATCCTTCTGATTTTTTAATACTGATCAATTGCCTGTTATTACGGGAAAGAGATGTCCAGAAACATCCACATCGGAGCATTAAATGGCTTTATTTGTATTTTTTTTTTTTTTTTTTTATTATGATGTGATGTTATTCAGAATTTATAGACTTCTGTCAATTTATTGCGGCCGGAATGGAGATGAGTAAAACGGCAATTTGCTCGCTTCTCCCCTCCAATCTCATCATGTTAAATATGGTCAGGTTGTAAAAATATCATCTGTCCATGGTGCTTTAGTGATAACTCAATAAAAAAATGTAATCTAACATGCTCCTAATGGCTTCTAAACTTGTAAAATCTGACTTAAATTGTAGTGTGGAAATGATTGCGTAAGTTAGGAAACAAAATAATAGTTTTTTTTTTTTTTTTGTGTTTTTTTTTTAATGGTTTATTAATAACCGAAGCTGGAAAATGAAATTTAGACACTTTAATTAAATAGTTCACAGACCTTGCCCTGTAAGAGTGATGGGAATTAAATGATTACATCCATGCTTTGGATAAAATTATAGAAGTTAAGACCTATTGGGCATTAAATCAGCATTTGATCGCTTATGATTCTGTATCATCAGTTCTAGGTTTTATCAGAGTCCTTAAAGATTGCCGCATTAAAACGAGACCGTGATTTTCCAAGATTGGCATTTTTTGCGGCCAAGAGAACCTCAAGTCTGCCTCCTGGTACATACACTATATTGTCAAATTTATTGGGACGCCTGCCTTTACATGCACATGAACTTTAATGGCATCCCAGTCTTTTGCCGCGTACACAATTTGGTCATTAAAAACGATTGTGTGTGGGCTTCAGAGCATTTTTCGCGACGTGAAAAATGGGCATTAAAAATTTGGAACATGCTCTAATTTTTCTCATCGTTTTTCTCGTCGTGAAAAACGGCCGTGTGTAGGCTTTAACGACGTGAAAAAAACACGCATGCTCAGAAGCAAGATATGAGACGGTAGCGCTCGTTCTGGTAAAACTAGCGTTCATAATGGAGATAGCACATTCGTCACGCTGTAACGGACTGAAGAGCACGAGGCTAAAAAGCGCGAATCGTCTCTTACCAAACTTTACTAACACGAGGATCAGCAAAAGCAGCCCAAAGGGTGGCGCCATTCGAATGGAACTTCCCCTTTCTAGTGCCGTCTTACGTGTTGTACGTCACCGCGCTTTGCTCAAGCATTTTTTTTCTCGATAGTGTGTAGGCAAGGCAGGCTTGAGAGGAATCACGTTGAGAAAAACATTGTTTTTTTCAATGACATTAAAAACGGTCGTGTGTACGCGGCATTAGTCCGTAGGGTTCAATATTGAGTTGGCCCACCCTTTGCAGATATAACAGCTTCAACTCTTCTGGGAAGGCTGTCCACAAGGTTTAGGAGGGTGTCTATGGAAATGTTTGACCATTCTTCCAGAAGCACATTTGTGAGGTCAGGCACTGGACGAAAAGGCCTGGCTCGCAATCTCCGCTCTAATTCATCCCAAAAGTGTTCTATCGGGTTGAGGTCAGGACTCTGTGCAGGCCAGTCAAGTTCCTCCACCCCAAACTCACTCCTCCATGTCTTTATAGACCTTGCTTTGTGCACTGGTCCAAATCATTTGGTGGAGGGGGGATTATGGTGTGGGGTTGTTTTTTAGGGGTTGGGCTTGGCCCCTTAATTCCAGTGAAGAGAACTCTTAAGGTGTCAGCATACCAAGACATTTTGGACAATTTCATTCCCCCAACTTTGTGGGAACAGTTTGGGATGGCCCCTTCCTGTTCCTACATGACTGAGCACCAGAGCACAAAGCAAGGTCCATAAAGACATGGATGAGCGAGTTTGGGATGGAGAAACTTGACTGGTCATGACCTCAACCCGAACACCTTTGGGATGAATTAGAGCGGAGACTGCAAGCCAGGCCTTCTCGTCCAACATCAGTCCCTGACCTCACAAATGCGTTTCTAGAAGAATGGTCAAACATTCCATAAACACATGTATCATATATGTTACCTCACTAACCAAGTGAAAATAAAATTGCTAAAAACAAAAGTTCATATCAAAATGGAATCTAGCAAAGGTAAATAGTATGTATGAACTAGTCCCAATCCAATGTATGTCTTGAGGAAAACATCACTGATATTGTGCAGAGATCGTGCTACTCCATTAATGAGCCACCATTGTAAGAAATGCCCTCTTACCAGACTGAAATAACCCCACTACCCCACTACAGAGTCTGATTCGCCTGTTATAAATACTTCCACCGGGAGAATTCAGTTCGCACCCATTGGTTTCGCAAAGTCAGGCTGGCTTTCTCTCCAAGATTAGTAAGGTCAATGGTGACCATATGTATAATTGAATATCCACATGGAATCAAAGCAAGGAAAGCCACATAGTGTAAATGGGCTAAAGATTTGAATGCAATTTGTGTGCTGGTTGGGTGTCCTCGTCGGGTGATCACAACAAATTGTTGGCCATATAGGTAGGTGTGATGGCCGGGTGTCCTCATACTTTTGGCCAAATAAATAGGTGTGATGGTCAGGTGTCCACACATTGCTGACCATATAGCAAGCGTGATAGTCAGGTGCTCACAAATTGTTGGCCATATAGGTAGGTGTGATGATCAAGTGTTGTTGTGGAAATTTTATTATATGGACTCATGTGGACATTTTATTCTAGGAAGTGTGTTTTATAGATTGTCATCTGTCTCCCTGTGTCTGATTTAATCACGAAGAGTGCTCTAGCAGAGCGCACTTGGGTTGAATCGCGACCAGCGGTAAAACCGTCAGTATGAAGACCTTCTCATGGGCTTGGAGACGTGTCCTCTATGTGTGTGTGTGGACGTTTGCTGGTTTGTAAATATTAAACACAATGCACTGGGCTTCTTGCCTTGAAATGTCTGTGCACATTAGAGAAGCGAAGTCGGCATAACGAGAGAAACCTATTATATCTCTCTTGTGGCTATGCTATCCCTTTTGGATACATATCTGCTTTTATAAGAGGACATTGATATCCACCTTGTCAATATACTCGTAACTGTATATTGACAACAGCAATAGCAATGTCCCCGCAGATCTTCTCAAGCTTGTAAGAACAAAAAGAATGATCCTTGCTAGATACTGGTTTAATGAGCAGTATTGAATGGGTTCCATACTGACTCATATGCTGTGTTGTCATCCATTTCCTGTGTTTGTCATTAATTTCCTGTGTTGTCATCCATATCCTGTGAGGTCATATCCTGTGAGGTCATATCCTGTGAGGTCATTTCCTGTGATGTAATTTCCCATGGAGGAAGCGATTGGCTGTTGGGGCCATGACTTCCTGTTTGTCATTCCTTTTGTTGTGGATGAATAAAAACCAAGTGCTGTGCTCGTTAGAGGCAGAGGAGCAATGGTACTAAGGACGTAAGCATGTGGTCATGTCTGTTTACTTGGGGATATGCGGGAAATAGAGTGATATAAGATGCATTATACCATTAGAGAGAAAGGACGTTTAAAGCGCAGGGCATATGGATTACGCGTAGCGTATAGCCAAATCTCCATGACAGTGTCCAAAAATTGTTGGTCAATGGCCATATAAGTAGATGTGGTGGTCGGGTGTCCTCATACTTTTGGCCACATAAATAGGTGGGATGGTCAGGTGTCCACACATTGTTGACTATATAGCAGGTGCGATGGTCAGGTGCTCACAAATGATTGGCCATATAAGTACCGTATATACTCGAGTATAAGCCGACCCGAATATAAGCCGAGGCACCTAATTTTACCACAAAAAACTAGGGAAACGTATTGACTCGAGTATAAGCCTAGGGTGTCCATCTGCATGCCTCACTGTGACTCACTTTGCCTCACTGTGTCCATGTGCATGCCTCACTGTGTCCATGCCTCACTGTGCCCATGCCTCACTGTGCCCATGACTAGACTGACGTTTAACATGGGAGTCTATGGAAGGAGTGTCTGGCTTTGAAAAAGCGGTGCTCCCCAGCCGTAGGTCCCCCAGACAACAAACTTTGCACACCTATAGAGGAGAAATGGGGCTACATGTGTGCCAAGATTGGGGTCCAGGAGACCTACGGCCAGCCGGAACTGGGTCCCCAAATTCCGGGAGATCAGGCGCAAAAAGGTGAGGGGGGGGGGGCATTTTCAGCACAAAAAAATGTGCTGAAAAACTCGGCTTATACTCGAGTATATACGGTAGGTGTGATGGTCAGGTGTCCACAGATTCTTGTCCATATTTCAGTTGTAATGGTCAGGTGTCCACACATTGTTGGCTGTATGGTGTGTTTTATCTGTACTTTTAGTTGAAGTTCAGCTCCAAAGTTATTATACTTATTGTAATTGTATTATTATTATTATTTAAGACATGGGACTTTTTTCCATACTAAGTTATAAACTTAAAAAGGAATAAAGTGACTAAAACTCACCTTAGAGGGTATCTGTGACCTCCCAGTTTGGTCGGAGGGAGTATGCCTACTATAAAGACATTTAGCTCTACAGCTCGGTGGCCTTTGGGATGTAGCCTCAGATGATCCTTTCCCCACATCATGATGTGAAGTCTTATAAAGAAAATTCATTACCAGCCGTCATCTGCGGGAGACAGAGACACTAATCATTGGCGCTGTGTGTCATAAATGCCCCCAGACAAACCTCAATACTCGTAAATTGCTGGGCAAAGCCGGGTGACGTGTGTCCTCGCTTTGATGGACAATGAGAAGGGGGTGACTCAGCGAACAAACCGACAAACGTATTGATCCATTACATAAAGGTGGGGGATCTGCAATGCTTGGGACTTCTGGGGGTCTATATAAATGTAAAGCCACATTTCAGCAGATTAATAAGCAGTGTGCATTATAAGTTGTTGTGGTCTTTTTTAATGTAATAGGTTTCCCCATTCTCCCCTTTTCTGTCTACAAGGAATGCGTATCGTCAGTTGGGGTTCCGTATGGTAATTATACATTTTCAGCAAACAGGTGTTCCCACAGGAGACAGTAGAAAGAGGTTTTGCTGTTGTGTCCTGGTGGGGCTAAACGCCTTACCCCATATTTATTCTTTAGCATTGTATAGCTTGATGGACCTTAAAATGGTACTAAATGCTAGGCATTTTTTACCTTAAAGTGGATGTAAAGCCACTCTCATCCTTTCTAAACTACTGCCATAGTGCTGATCTATAAGGATATAGATGCCTCCTGCATGTATCCTTACCTGTCAAATGTCTCCCCTCTGTCTGTTATGAGAACTGAAAAACTGCAGACTCTGTGGGTGGATCTGTTGTCTGGAGCTCGGTGGGTGGAGTCGTGATGTCAGTAGACTCCCCGCCCACCTCTACACTCCCCTTGTCAACATGCATTTTCTCCTGTGTATTCCTTCTGCTATGATCACTAACATCCAGTCAAAATCCAGAAAAGTAACCACATGACTTCAGAAAAGGAGTGGGGGGTGGGAATTAAAAAATAATGCCTGTCTAAAGCTAGTGCACAAGATATGTACATAACCTGTCACTCACAGCAAGGGGGCGGAACGGACAAAGGTTTTTCTCCGTCCGTTTTATCTCACTGAACAATAAAAGAGGATTGCTCAGAGCTGGATTAACTCTTTGTGGCAAGACCTGGCACAAATGATAGGAAATCTTATACTCTACATTGTGACAGCAAAAAAAAAAAAAAAAAATTGGGTTTACATCCACTTTAATGCATTCTCTGCACTAAGGTAAAAAAAAGTCTCAATACCTTTCTATGCCTCTCCAACACTTACCTGCAGACCCCCATCACTGTTGCCAAGTCTACAACAATCTGCATCCCTTCTCTAATCTTCTGGGTTTTGAAGGACGGTACTGAGGGCATTGAGGGAATAGGCTGCCATCAGTCAAACTGTTAAGGAGGTGGGTGGGGAGCTAGGGGGGTGGCATTCTGGGTGCTATATGTGTATATGGACAAACAGTATCACTTGATCTCAAAAGTCAAAAGAGTACTGATTAATTAGGGAAGGAGGGTGGGGGGATACAAAAATGTGGGGGTGGGGTGGAGGGGCTAGTAAAATATATTGATCACTTGGAAACTGGTAGCCCTATTATGCTTTGCTTTATATTAAACCATGTCAATTCGGTTACATTTAAAAATGCTGTTTTCCTGGTGGTCTTAGCCACATGGCCATGTTTGATCAATGTCATTGACCTAATTTTGCCATTTGGCCATATCTCACTGAGGTTACAATTTGTCCATTTGTCCATATCTCAACAAGGTCACAATTTGGCTATATGGCCATATCTCAATGATGTCACAATGTGGTCATTTGGCCATATCTCAATGATGTCATAATTTGGCCATGTCTCAGTAATGTCACATTTTGGCAAATTGGTCATATCTCAATGATGTCACAAATTGGTCATATCTCAATGATGTCACAATTTTGGGATTTGTCCATATCTCGGTGAGGTCACAATTTGGCCATATGTCATTGAGGTCACAATTGGGCAATTTGGCAATATCTCAATGAGGTCAATGAGGTCACGAGCATCCCTTTAGGTACAGCTGCAGAACAGGGCGCCCCCTCCCATAGTTGACTGACCCAGTACTGACAGCTTCCTTCTAGGTTTGGAACAATTCCAAGCTCAGCTCTTAGAAAGGACCTTAGACTGTAAGCTCTTGAGGGCAGGAATTGATGCAAATGCACAGTAAATAAAGCACTGCATAACTTGATGGTGCTAAATAGATACCTGTAGTAAATAAATAATAAACAAATGCAGCCATCACATCTAAGGACTGGTAAGCTGCAATATATTAGATTTTTGTTCTTGGGTTTGGATATACTGTAATGCCGCGTACACATGATCGCATTTTCTGTTGGAAAAACCTTGGATGTTTTTTCCGACGGAATTCCGCTCAAGCTTGACTTGCATACACACGGTCACACAAAAGTTCTCCAAAAACTTTCGACCGTCAAGAACGCGGTGACGTACAACACTAGGACGAGCCGAGAAAATGAAGTTCAATGCTTCCGAGCATGCGTCGAATTGTTTCCGAGCATGCGTCGGAATTTTGCGCGTAGGAATTGCTACAGACGATCGGATTTTCCGATCTGATTTTTTTCCGTCTGAAAATTTGAGAACCAGCTCTCAATCTTTTGCTGGCGTAAAATCCCACAGCAAAAGTCCAATGGAGCCTACACACGGTCGGAATTTCCGACCAAAAGCTCACATCGGACTTTTGCTGGCGGAATTTCCAACCGTGTGTACGCGGCATTACTCTTAGAAATATTCTTTAAAATGCAGTGATATATGAGAAAAGAACTATAAGAAATATTGAAAGTTAAGAGAATCCCTCAGTACATTTTCCTTTGGAACAATTCAGAGCTTTGATGAACAAAACGCAGAAAGCAGTTTTGCCCAACGTTCTCCATTGAATATACATTGATGGATATCTGATCTCTGCTTTGTTACCCTCTAAAGCCTTGTACACACGGCCGAGAATCTTGTTGCAAAAAAAACTTTGTTTTTCTCGACGGGTTTCTTGTCAAGCTTTCCTTGCATACACACTGTCCATCCAAAATCTCGTCGGTCTAAAGCTCGGTGACGTACAACACATACAACGGCAGTATAAAGGGGAAGTTCCATTCTCATGGCGCCACCCCTTGGGCTGTTTTTGCTAATCTCGTGTTACTACGTGTTAGTAAAACTTTAGTAAAAGTTTTGTGAGAGACGATTCGCGCTTTTCAGTCTTCGTGCTTTCAGTTCGTTACAGCGTGACGAATGTGCTATCTCCATTACGAACGCTAGTTTTACAAGAAGGTGCGCTCCCGTCTCATACTTGATTCTGACCATGCGCGGTTTTTGAAGACTCGGAAAAGCATACACACGAACGGTTTTCTCGTCCAAATACAGTCTGACAAGAATCACGACGAGAAAACCGAGACTCCCGACGAGAAAAAAGAAAGCAGGTCTTCTTTTTTTGTCGTCGAGATTCTGGGCAGTTTTCTTGACGAGAAACCTGAAAGCCTCGTACACACGACCGGTTTTCTCGGCAAGAAAGCTCTCCCAACTGTTTTCTTGTCGTTTCTTACCAAGAAAACCAGTCGTGTGTACGGGGCTTTAGAGTTGTAAACCAATTTGTAATATAATAACAATCCACCGGTGTTCCAATGAAGGGTTAAAGAATAGATGCCAAGGTCCAGATTGATGTCTTGTGCTCAGCAAGAGGGGTGTTATGTCTAACTGTCAGAAGATAGCCACAAGGTTAATTGTCTGCACCTGAGCAGCACATGTGATTAAGGATCACAGCAGCATGCAGAGACAGATGGGAGTTCCGGGGCGATCGCTGTCACAGCCAACACTGGGTGGACGGAGCTGTTCTGCTTAACAGATGGGAAGGGTTGTGTTCGGGACATTTTTATACAAGGACACCAGGCTGGTGATATACGTCCTCTGATGGTATCTGGTAAAGTTCATTGTGTGAAGGCCTTTTCTGTGCAACTGTGGATCTGCCATCCAGTTCTCTTAGGAAGACTTCCCTGTCTTTCAATTATTTTCCTTGCAAACTGTATTTTGGGAATTATTTGTAGGGTTATTCTTACAATGAGACGCCTGGCCCCAAATGTCTTCTGCTGGAGGAACATCTCTGCAATTTAACATCTGCACCCTTGTTGCTGTGCCCCATCAGGTACATTATAATGTGCAATTGCCTGAATTCAGATCTTCAGCAGCACAGGCTTAAAGCGGAGCTCCACCCTAAAGGGGAACTTCCGCTCATCGGATTCCTCCCCCCCCCCCCCCCCCTCCGGTGCCACAAAATGGCTTTTAATATTTATTTTTTACGGCGGAGTTCCGCTTTAAGATATGTTTTTTTTTGGCCTAGTTCAAATTAATGCATTTTTCTGGACCAATCAGAACAGCAGGATTTACATCAGACATACCTCCCAACATTTTGAGATGGGAATGAGGGACACCTACTAACAAACGTATGTAGGCACAGGGAACGCCCCCTTAAAGTAGAATCAACCAAAAAAAGGTTAATTAAATCCACAAGAATTTTTTTTTACCACTATATTGGCTTTATATTACCTTTTAAAATGTACAAATGCAGCAATCTAGAAATTGAATGAAAGGTTTAGCAGTTTTTTATAGATAAAAAGTGCACTTTATATACAACTATATAGATCAGACCAAAATAAGGGGGAAAGAGGGACAGCGGGACATTGCTCCAAATCAGGGACAGTCCCTCGAAATCAGGGAAAGTTGGGAGCTATGCTTCAGATTTTACAAAAGTGGTGCCTACATATGTTGTGTAGCTATGCTGGCTGCATGTCCGCCACATGCGCAGCCTTGTGGTGGGGCATTTCTAATCCAATTGTGCCTGGCATAGATTGGCCACTGCGATGCTAAGTAACAAGAAATGAAATTGAAGCCCCACGCCACTGTTAAAAGGTCCAGATACAACTTTATTCTATTAAAAGTCAGGGATGCAAACCAAAACAGTATTCACGCATTTCGGGGGTCCAAGCCCTTCTTCATCAAGCTCTGATGAAGCAAGCCCTGATAAAGGGGGCACTTGGACCCTCAAAAACACGTTGGCTCCTTTTTTGGATTGTACCCCTGACATTTAATGGAATAAAGTTGTATCTTGACCTCTTAACGGTGGTGTGGGGCTATAATTTCTATTCTCCTTACGTTACACTATAAGCCAAGGAGCCTGTTGAGATCCTTTGGGGTGTAGAAGCTGCCTGCCCAGAAACCAGATAATTTATACCGACATAAATTCTTTAAGATAACAATACCAGTATGATAGTGTGACAGTGGGGTCACTTTGGACACAGGGTGAATAAAAGAAACCCCCGATATGGTCTGTGATAGCCATATTCAAGGCTGTATATACATTGTATATAGATTGGATGTATACTGTGTGTGGGGGTTATGTAATCATTGCTGTGAGGAATTAAGGTGTTTTGCATTCTATTGTTCATTAAGTCTGTCCTTGTGTGTATTGTAAAGTGCCAGACAGACTGGCTGCCAACCCTTTGTGAGAAGATGTGTATTGTGTGGGATCTTTTGAAGCCTAGCAGACGTCAGGATGAGGTGTTGAGTCTTGGGATGTGTGGGTGGAGCTGGGCCCTTGTTCATGTTAAATCAGATGTATTGAATTGTGTATAAAGTTACAATGTTTCTCAATAATAAAGTCATTCCTATTACAGAAGAAGACAGAGTGCGTCTCGTCCTTCTAAGGGGATCGGGTCCTATGGGAAAGGGTCGTTTGGCTGTGGATATTGGTAGTGAGTGGATGTGTTTCTAGGAGAGGGAACATCGTAAACGGCGTTTTACTCCTTTATATTAGGGTGCCGTTACAGATAGCTCTATAGGTCCAGTACTATCTTTCCATTTTCCTCTACTGCAGTGCTATGGGCATGGGATTCTCCCTGGGCATCATGACAGAAGCATCCTGTTGAAGAATCTATCCTCACAGCAGCCCTTCCAGGACAAGTTATTTTTTTCAGAAGACATTCCTATTATGCGTTCAGGGGAAGGAAGAGTCCATCCAATGACAGCCTTTTAAAATATTACTATCACACAGTTGATATACATATTTTCATGCTTTCAGTCATCCCAATGGTGACGGCACATTCCTTCAGTTGCAAGCAGATATCAGCAGAACATTGAGCTGAGTCGAGGAGCACCCTGTGCCTTTAGGGTTTTGCCAGATACCTCCTTCCTATACTCAAGGAATGTGCGTAGTCCCATTAGTCCTACACTTGTCCTTCCTTGCTTTCACCCTAAGGGGAAACTCCCAGAAACTAGGTTCTCAAAGAACATCTTTAATGTCATGGTCCTTGCACTGCCTCCCATGACTAACTGACCACTTTGCATCTATGTATACAGATTGCTCTACCCAAGATGATTCACAGTGGCAAGGGCAGAGCTGGCATTTTATTGCTATCTATGGTGCACCCCACTCACCACCTATGCAACTACACTGTCTATTCTCCCTACAGGATTCCCAACCATAATGATGGCAACACCTAATGACCATTTTAGGGAACTATACCTCCATTCCCCTACCCTACTCAAGGCCATTCATTTCATGGTGTCCATAGAACTATATGAGGTTCATTTACTTCTAATGTACAGTACTCTGATTAATAATCTCCCCAGTGATTTTGTGGAAGAAGAGTTTGAGTGGGTACTAGCATGTGGCCAATTTGGATTTTGCTCTTAAGGTCCTTCATCTTTGCGTGGTTATAGCCCCCATTATCAGGACTGGTTTCAGGGTTTTTAATTACCTTTTTCTGTACAACCTTTTCCTGTACATTATTTTGTACAACATTTTAATCCTTTCTATGCCTTCATCATGTTGGGTTGGGGCTCTTTATTAGACTGTAATGCAGCGTACACACGACCGTTTTTCATGCCGAGAAAAATGCAATTTTTAAAAATGGTCGTGAAAAACGGTGGTGTGTATGCTCCAGAGCTTTTTTCTCAACGAGAAAAATGCCCGGAAAAAAATTAGAACCTGCTCTATTTTTTCTCGTCGTTTTTCACGTCGTTCTTTTTAACGCCGTGAAAAACGGTCGTGTGTATGCTTTTACGAGGGGAAAAAAAATGCGCATGCTCAGAATCAAGTATGAGACGGGAGCGCTCGTTCTGGCAAAACAAGCGTTCATAATGGAGATAGCACATTCGTCACGCTGTAACGGACTGAAAAGCACAAAGACTGAAAAGCACGAATCGTCTCTCACCAAACTTTATTAACACGAGGATCAGCAAATGCGTCCCAAAGGGTGGCGCCATCCGAATAGAACTTCCCCTTTATAGTGCCGTCGTACGTGTTGTACGTCACTGCGCTTTGCTCGAGCATTTTTTTTCACAAACGTGTGTATGCAAGGCAGGCTTGAGAGGAAACACGAAAAATCACGTCGAGAAAAACTTTTTTCCATGACATGAATAACACGGCATAAGTCCTTGTTGTTAGTCAGAGACTTTTTTTACGCTGTTCCCAACCGACTCCTGTACATATACGTTGGCAGAATGGCATGGCTGGGCAAAGTAACGTATATATAGGTCACTTTGAAATTCCCGCCGTGCGGGCGCACGCGCGTGCCCCTGCCCCGAGCTCCGTGACTGTGCCCGCGGGACCCCCGCGGACTCGATGTCCACCGGTGTCCTGCGATCGGGTCACAGAGCTGCAGAACGGGGAGAGGTAAGTGTAAACAAGCATCTCCCCGTTCTGCCTAGTGACACTGTCACTGATCGTCTGTTCCCTGTGATCAGGAACGGCGATCAGTGACGTGTCACTCGTAGCCACGCCCCCTAACAGTTAGAATCACTCCCTAGGACACACTTAACCCCTTCAGCGCCACGTAGTGGTTAACCCCTTCCCTGCCAGTGTCATTTTCACAGTAATCAGTGAATATTTATAGCACTGATCGCTGTAAAAATGACAATGGTCCCAAAAATGTGTCAAAAGTGTCCAATGTGTCCACCATAAAGTTGCAGTCACGATAAAAATCGCTGATCGCCTGCATTACTAGTAAAAAAAATGCCATAAAACTATCCCCTATTTTGTAAACGCTATAACTTTTGCGCAAACCAATCAATATACACTTATGGCGATTTTTTTACCAAAAAAATGTAAAAGAATATGTATCGGCCTAAACTGTGGAAAAACATTTTTATAGATTTTTTGGGGATATTTATTATAGCAAAAAGTACAAAATATTGCTTTTTTTTTCAAAATTGTCGCTCTATGTTTGTTTATAGCGTAAAAAAATAAAAACCGCAGAGGTGATCAAATACCACAAAAAAAAAAGCTCTATTTGTGTATATAAAAAAAAAAAACCTAAATTTTGTTTGGGAGCCACGTCGCACGACCGCGCAGTTAAAGCGACGCAGTGCCGAATCGCAAAAAGTGCTCTGGTCAGGAAGGGGGTAAATTCTTCCGGGGCTGAAGTGGTTAATGAGCTATTCATTTTTATCTTGTTATTTTTGGTTAAGGTTCCGCTTTCAAACCATCAATGGGGACCTATGAAATCTCTGAACTAAAGGGAAATAGTGTAGAATAGCTGGTTTTATTATTTTATATTTTAATGATCTATTTGTTTTTATTATTTTTTTTTGTTTTTTATTTTTTTTGTTAAAGTTTGTTAAAGTTTGCTGTAAAGTTTTAAAATCATTCACGGGGTCCCATAAAATCACTGGAAATATTGCAGTAAAGCTTGGGTTTATTATTGTATCTTTTAATGATCTACCTGTATTCATTTTTATCTTGTTATTTTTGGATAGCGTTCTTTTTTGAATTATAAAGCACATAAAGTAAATGAAACAATTGTCCCAACTAAAAAAAAAAAAATGTTTTTTGGAAAGTTTATAAAGTGAATAGTTGTCGCAATTCTTATTCCGTCCCATGTATCTTCGCTCCCCATGATTCTAATATTCCAGTCTACAGCAATATGACCTTTTCACAGCGAGAAAGAATTATAACGGAGGTCCAACTTTACTATAAATACCGGCAACCATCCATAATCTTAGCCTAAATTGGACATCGCATGCGGCTAAGAATTATAAAATAAAAGGGAAAAAAAGCTGTATATCAACATTATTTAAGTGACTAATTAATCAACCAGCGTAATTAAAAAGAGCCGTCTTATCAGGCAGTACATCTTCTAAGTTGTATGACGTCTTCATCAGACGGACACGAGCGATAGCTATTGGTAATGGATCCCGATTAGCGGACCTGAAATTCAAACAATTAATTATTAGCATCTTCCTTCACTTTGCACTCTCTTTAATTAATTCTGCAATGTTTTATCTCACTGGGGAAAAAAAAAAAGAATACTTTTCACTTAAATATTTGCCTTTTCCAAGTCTATCTAAAGTCCACGAAGAATCAAAAAAAGTTGTTGGATTGCCGAGCTGAACATTGTACCCCTACCCATTCACCGAAAAGACAGGAGACAGTTTTTGACAATTCCTTTATTAAAAAAAAATATATATCCCCTGATGTAGACCCGTTGTCAATCAGGATGCCGCCAGCACCGCCAGGCCCGGAAAAAAAGAGAAAAAAAATACAGGCTAACCGCCCACTGCAGGCTCCGCAGTTTAAGAGTTCTTATATACAGTATCTCACAAAAGTGAGTGCACCCCTCACATTTTTGTAAATTTTTAATTCTATCTTTTCATGTGACGACACTGAAGAAATGACACTTTGCTACAATGTAAAGTAGTGAGTGTACAGCTTGTATAACAGTGTAAATTTTTTGTCTCCTCAAAATAACTCAACACAGCCATTAATGTCTAAACCGCTGGCAACAAAAGTGAGTACACCCCTAAGTGAAAATGTCCAAATTGGGCCCAATTAGCCATTTTCCCTCCCCGGTGTCGTGTGACTGGTTAGTGTTACAAGGTCTCAGGTGTGAATGGGGAGCAGGTGTGTTAAATTTGGTGTTATCGCTCTCATACTGGTCACTGGAAGTTCAACATGGCACTTCATGGCAAAGAACTCTCTGAGGATCTGAAAAAAGAATTGTTGCTCTACATAAAGATGGCCTAGGCTATAAGAAGATTGGCAAGACCCTGAAACTGAGCTGCAGCACGGTGGCCAAGACCATACAGCGGTTTAACAGGACAGTTTCCACTTAGAACAGGCTTAGCCCAAAGAAGTTGACCAAAGTCGGCCATGGTCGACCAAAGAAGCTGAATGCTCGTGCTCAGCATCATATCCAGAGGTTGTCTTTGGGAAATAGACGTATGAGTGCTGCCAGCATTGCTGCAGAGGAAGTGGGGGGTTAGTCGAATGGCTGTGGTCCCAGAAGGAAGCCTCTTCTAAAGATGATGCACAAGAAAGCCCGCAAACAGTTTGCTGAAGACAAGCAGACTAAGGACATGGATTACTGGAACCATGTCCTGTGGTCTGATGAGACCAAGATAAACTTATTTGGTGTCAGATGGTGTCAGGCGTGTGTGGCGGCAACCAGGTAAGGAGTACAAAGACAAGTGTGTCTTGCCTACAGTCAAGCATGGTGGTGGGAGTGTCATGGTCTGGGGCTGCATGAGTGCTGCCGACACTGGGGAGCTACAGATCATTGAGGGAACCATGAATGCCAACATGTACTGTGACATACTGAAGCAGAGCGTGATCCCTTCCCTTAGGAGACTGGGCCGCAGGGAAGTATTCCAACATAATAATGACCCCAAACACACCTCTAAGATGACCACTGCCTTGCTAAAGAAGCTGAGGGTAAAGGTGATGGACTGGCCAAGAATGTCTAGAGGCCTAAACCCTATTGAGCATCTGTGGGGCATCTTCAAACGGTCTTAGGACTCCTGGACTATCGGGTCTCAGGACCTATGCCTGTTCGGCCGGGAGCCTGGAGTGAGGAGCAGCCTCCTAAGGTAAGGCCATACTGATTGTTGCCTTCCCGTCCGATCGCCACCTTCCTGTCCGTCTCCCGTGGGGTGGCGCTTGTACGAGTCGGGGGGGCAGCTTTGTTTGCCGCCCCCCCAAAAAAATATTGAGCACCAGCCCCCACTGGATAGGAGAGCCTGGGTGGAGCGACGGAAGGCGGTGAGAGGGGGGCCTTCCACTCCTGCTGCTTGTGATAACAATCGCGCGGCTGCTTAGCCGCATTGGTAGGAAGGAAGGAAGCTGACCGTTGGCTCTAAAAATCAGAACTGGGGTGATGCCTGCAGACACAGGCATCACTCTGGTACAACCATTTGAAACAGAATGATGTAAAGGTATGTGATTTTGCGGCAAGTAGTTAACTACTTCCCACCCGGACTATAGCAGAATGATGGCCGGGTGGTGGTTCAGTTATCCTGAGACTGGGCGTCATTTGACGTCCAGCAGTGGGGGCGCGCATCGCAACGATCAGTGGTGCAGTGTGTCCGTCTGACACACCGCTACACTGATTTCAGTAAAGAGACTCTGACGGAGGCTCTTTACTACGTGATCAGCCGTGTCCAATCACGGCTGATCACAATGTAAACAGAAAGAGCCGTTGATCAGCTTTTCCTCACTCGCGTCTGACAGACGCGAGTGGAGGATAACTGATCGGCTGCATTCCTGACGGGGGACCACCAGGATGCCGCCAGGACCACCAGGGATGGCCACCCACACTGGGCCACCAGGTATGCCACACTAGACCACCAGGGATATGCCAATCAGTGCCCAGGCAGCTGCCAATCAATGCACAGGCAGCTGCCAAACAGTGCCCATCCACAATGCCTGTCAGTGCCACCAGGGATGCCTATCAGTGCCATCTATCAGTGCCGCATATCAGTGCCCATCAGTGCCAAGTATCAGTGCCGCCTATCAGTGCCCATCAGTGGCACCCATCAGTGCCACCCATAAGTACCCATCAGTGCAGCCTTTCAGTGCCCATCAGTGTCGCCTATCAGTGCCCACTAGTGCCACCTACGAGTGCCCATCAGTGCCTCCTATCAATGCCCATCAGTGCTGCATATCGGTGCCACCCAACAGTGGCGCCTACCAGTGCCCATCAGTGCCGCCTTTCAGTGCCCATCGTCAGTGCCGATCAGTGCTTTCTCATTGGTGCAACCTCATCGGTGCCACCTTATCAGTGCCCATCAGTGAAGGAGAAAACTTACTTATTTACAACATTTTATAACAGAAACAAAAGAAAAACTTTATTTTTTCAAAATTTTCGGTCTTTTTGTATTTGTTTAGCAAAAAAATAAAAACCGCAGAGGTGATCAAATACCACCAAAAGAAAGCTCTATTTGTGGGAAAAAAATGATAAAAATTCTGTTTGGGTACAGTGTAGCATGACCGCGCAATTGTCATTCAAACAGCGCTGAAAGCTGAAAATTGGCCTGGGCAGGAAGGGGGTGTAAGTGTAAGTGCCTGGTGTTGAAGTGGTCAAGGACGCTTTGCCCAATCAGGGCTTAGAATTCATTATGCAGTGCGCAGTGCACTGTGGGTCGCTAAACGGGCGAACATCCCGCCTAGCGACCCGTAAATTCAGGGTGTTCCCTGAACCGTTCGCCCCTCTCTACTCTCTAGTCCTTTTTCCAACCATTTTAACAGTGGCAGGGCCTCGCACTGTCACAATATCTTTTTGATTGCAAGCTCTTATGAGCAGGGCCCTCTTAAAGCGGTTGTATACTTTTTTTTAAGCAAAGGCTTAATGAGCTAGTATGACTAGCATACTAGCTCATTATCATTCACTTACCTGAGATCGAAGCGCACCGCAACGGTCCTCGGACACGTCCTCCGTCGCCGCAATGATACCCGGAATGACTTCCGGGTATCGCCGCTCCGGCGCTGTGACTGGCCGCAGCGGCGATGACGTCACTCCTGCGCATGCGCGAGGAACGGCACGATCCCTGCGAATTCCGGCAGTGTCCGGGGGGCTCCCATTTAAGAGCCGCCGCGCTCAGTGCGCCTGCGCCGTTATCTACGGCGCGCATGCGCCGTAGACATTGGTGCTCGCTTTTCTGCAAATATCTCCTTAACTATGTATGTTAAGGAGATATGGCAAGCACCTACAGGTAAGCCTTAATGTAGGCATACCTGTAGGTAAATGTTGTATATGAGGGTATACAACCGCTTTAACCTTTTTAAAACTTTTATTGTATTGTAACTGTACTGTATATTGTAGAGCGCTGCGCAAACTGTTGGCGCTTTATAATTCCTGTATAATGATATATATATACTGTAAATTAAAAAAAAAAAAAAAAAAAAGTACACATTGTATATAAAACTGTGGTTTATCTAAGGTCGGCTTTAAATGCTCATATGCGGTTAATTCGGAAACACACCTAAGATTTCTACAAACAGTAAAAACAAAGACTGCTGGAGTGGCTTTATTACAGCCTGACCCGTAACAAGCTCTCTGTGATTTGGTGGGATGGCACCTCCAGTCACTGCAGTCAGATCATTTTAATGGCAGCGGGGAGGCGGCTGACAGCTGCTGCATTTCACTGAAATTCCCTCCAGCAGCCTCCAGCAGGGAGATCCAGCGTCTGGCTGCTGTGCCTGGATACGTTTATTGCTTGCTGGTGTCTCACTTAGGGTAGCGGGACTGCCCAGCCTGATAATGCGCAGCGCTGCAGGCCACAGATTGCTTTATGGGTTGCCAAATGATAGACTTTGCGGCAGATCTGCAAAAAAAAAAAATGAAAAGCATTTTTTATTGTAAAGTTTGATTTACCACTTAACTGCTGTTCTAGTTACACGTAACTGTGCTGAATTGTTGTTTATACATTTGCTACAAATGTGTCAATTGCAGTATTTTTATAAGGATGGGAGGGAGAGAGAAGAGGAGAGGAAAGGGAAGGGAGGGAGGGTGGAAGGACAAACGGAAGAGAGGAAGGAAGGAAGATACGTAGGTAGGAAGGTAAAACAAAAAAGAGAAAAGGGGAGAAGAGACAGAAGAGACGTGATGGAAAAAAAGAGAAGAGACAGGAGGGTTAAGAATAGGAAGGAAGCTGAGGAAAGGAAAGGGAAGAAAAGGGAAGGAGGGAGGCGAGGAAAAGAGACAGGAGGGTCAAGAAAAGGAGGAGAAAGAAAAGGTGAAGAGAGGAGACTGGAGAAGTGAGCAGAGGAGGGCACAGGAAAGTTGGGGAGAGAAAACAGAGAAGAAGGGGCAGGAAGAACAAGAAGATGAGATGGAAAGGGTGAGAAAAGGAGATAGGAGGGTGGAGGAGTGAGGAGACAGGAAAGAAGAGTGAAGCCACGTACACACGACCGGGTTTCTCGGCAAGAAAACTGCTGGGAGAGCTTTTTGCCGAGAAATCCATTCGTGTGCATGGTTTCTCGGCAGAAAAACTGCCGGGAATCTTGACAAGAAAAATAGAGAACCTGCTCTCTATTTTTCTCGGCCGAATTCTCGGCAGAGTTTTTCTGCCGAGAAAACCGGTCGACTGTATGCTTACCTGGTCCAAGGTAAACCCGCGCATGCTCAAAAAGACTTTGACGTATGCGCGGGTAGCATACAAGGTTAGTGTGGGGTGTAGCAAGATGGCGGCGACAATGGCTGGGATGAGAAGAGGAGTCAGAAAGGGTAAGAAAAAAAAGGAGACATGAGAGGTAAGGAAAGGTAATGGGATCAGTGAAGAGAGGAGAAGAGACAGGAAGTGCAATGAGAGGATATAGGAAAGATGAGGAAAGGAGACAAGAGGGGTGAGGAGAGGAGATGGAAGGGGTGAGATGAGGAAAAGGAAAAGGTGAAGAGAAAAAAGGAGATTCGAGAGGTAAGAAGAGGAGACAGGTGAAGTGAGGAGGGTAAAAAAAAGAGGACAGAGAACAGTGAAGCGAAGACTGGAGGCCAACCAGGAGACTGGAGGCCAGAGGAGAGGAGGAGGCAGGAAAGCATGGAGAGAAGATGGGATGAGTGAGGAGAGGTAAAGAGATAGGAAAGGAAGCAGAAAGGGTGAAGAAAGGAGACAGGAAAGATTAGAAGATGAGACAGAAAGACTGAGGAGAGGAGACTGAAAAGGCAAAGAGAGGGACAGGGAAGATGAGCAAAGGAGACAGGATGGGTGAAGGGAGGGGACAGGAAGGTGTGAAGGACTCCGGACACCCTGACTGGGTATCTCCGCCAAGAAGCTTCTTCCCAAGCTCCGGAACACGAGACCAGTGAATCTGGCTATAGTTACCCCAAGAACCAGACAACACCAGTTTTGGAGTAAACCAGAATAAGAACTGTTTATTTGAACAAGAATACAGAATATATACACCACAGGAGGGCATCCCCCCTTCTGATCATATTACCCTAACAATTCAACCTGTACACAGGAATATAATTACAACAACAGACATATACTATAAACATTACCTTAATTAGCCACCTGGGTGACTCAGTGCCCACCCAGACTATTCAGAGATCTCCACCTCAGGTCAGACTTGCCGTCACCAAGCTCATGCAGTACAATATACATTATCATAAGTATAAACACAGAACACCTTTAGACAATAGCAGGAGACCCCAGTAACAGACTGTCCGGCTCCTACATTGAAGAATACGGAACAGAGTTCAATGTGACCAGCTGTCAGGGAAATCCGTCCAACGGCGCCAATCAGCGCCCAATGCGCACGCGCGGCGGAATGATGCTTCGGCGCATGCGCGTGCGCGGGACGGCGCTTCTACGTCCTCGGGTGCGCGCGCCGACGCAGCGGCGCGCGCGCATGCGCGGCGGCGCACCAATAGGAATCCAGGCGGGCCTATTTAAAGAGATCCAGTTGCACTGACAAGTTGCTGGTTTGTCAGCTTTCCTGTATACCCAAGACTCTGGAAAACTATCTTGAAAATCTCCTTGTGACCCGGACTGGCTTGACTCCTCTGATCTCTCTCCTGGACCTGACCCTCGGCTTGCTATACGGACTTCTGCCTTCTCCTGTGTTTGACCCTCGGCCTGTGACTCGGATCTGCTGCTTGTCTACAATCCTTGACCTCCTGCTTGTACCTTTTGGACTTCCGCGTTTCCTTTGAACTCCTGCCTGGTTCCCGGTATTCTTTGGACTTGTTGCCTTTTACTGTGCTAGACCCCCAGCCGGGACTGTTACCTTGCAATTGCAACCCGGACTCAACCTGCACCGGCTTCCATTATCTCCTGCTGTTTGAACTTTACCAATCCGACTAGTTCCCGCTTGAAGCCTGTTTCTTCAGTCTACTCAACACTACCGGACCGTCTAAAAGTACCCACCACCTGCCGGTAGCCGGTGCCGCTTCTCGCCATCCACTCCCTGTCTCAACTCCAGGGGGTGGAGTGCGTCAAGTCGCAAAGGTGAACCACTCTCGGCATCTCGGCCTCGGTAAGTACATACCTTTACACCAGCTCTTTCAATAAACATGTCTAGTTCAGAATCAAACAAACCAGGAATAGTCTTCCTATATTTCTTGAGAGATATTGTTGATAATTTGAAGTAATCCAAACCACATTCTCATTGTCCATTAAGTACTGTATTTATTGGCGTATAGCACTCACTTTTTCACCCTGCAAATCTGTTGCAAATAGTGTGTGCGTGTTATACGCCGATACTGCAATTTGGGCTGCCTCGGAGAGAACGGGGAGGGGGGCGGGACGAGCGCCGTCAGATTACATACAGCGAGAATCTCCTGTTTACTCAGCGGCCTCTGTAATAGGAAGTCCCGTCTCCTGGGCCGGCATTGGACAAGTGTTCTGTCTATCATAGAAGCCAGGCCAAGAGGTGGGACTTTGCATTAAAGAGGCCACTGAGTAAACAGGAGATTCTCGCTGTATGTAATCTGACGGCGCTCATCCCGCCCCCCTCCCTGAGATGGGCATTGATCAGGCTGCATTCACGGCAATGGGGAGGCTGCAGATGGGCATTAATCAAGCTGAATTGATGGGCAGTTGTGAGGCTAAAGATGGGCATTGATTAAGCTGTATTGATGGGCAATGGTGAGGCTGCAAATGGGCATTGATCAAGCTGCATTGATGGGCAATTGTGAGGCTGGGGATGGGCATTAATCAAGCTGCATTGATGGGCAATGGTGAGGCTACAGATGGGCATTAATCAAGCTGCATTGATGGACAATGGTGAGGCTACAGATGGATATTAATCAAGCTGCATTGATGGGCAATGGTGAGGCTGCAGATGGGCATTAATCAAGCTGCATTGATGGACAATTGTGAGGCTACAGATGGGCATTGATTAAGCTGCATTGATGGGCAATGGTGAGGCTGCAAATGGGCATTGATCAAGCTGCATTGATGGGCAATTGTGAGGCTGCAAATGGGCATTGATTAAGCTGCATTGATGGGCAATTGTGAGGCTGGAGATGGGCATTAATCAAGCTGCATTGATGGGCAATGGTGAGGCTGCAGATGGGCATTAATCAAGCTGCATTGATGGGCACTGACCCTTATTTTGCTTCAAAGTTCTTTATTTAAAATTTTAGGTTTTTTTCCTGAAACTTCCCTCTTAAAATGAAGGTGCGTGTTATACGCCTGTGTGTGTTATATGCTGATAAATACGGTAGTTGTCCATTATTTTATTTCTCAACCTGTGCCCCTAACAGGGCCATGGAGAGCTGAAACAAAGGTTTCCCAGTTCTCTCCAAAAGCCCCTGTCCCGGTGAGTCTATCACAGAAAGGGTAAGGGGAGGATATAGAAAGTGTTAGGGGAAGAGACAAGAATGGGAAGGTGAGGAGACAGGAAGGATGAGGAGGCAGGAGGAGTGAGGAGAGAAGACAGGAAGGGAAAGGAGAGGAGATGGGAAAGATGAGTAAAGACGAGGAGACAATAAGAAGCTACAACAGGAGTGAGGAAAGAAGATAGGACAGGTGAGAAGAGAAGACAGGAAAGGTGAGGAGACAGGAAAGGTGAGGGGGTAGGAATGTTGCGGCGAGGAGACAGAAAAACAGAGGAGAGGAGACAGGAAGAATAAAGAGACAAAAGAAGCAAGGAGACAGTAGGACATACGTAAGAACAAATATGCAAGTCACTTGCTGCAACGCTATCACAGGGAACGAAGTATGGCAGCCTAGAGCTTGCACTTTTAAATGTAAGGTCCCCTATACTTTAATGACAGGTCTGCTTTAACCACTTCAGCCCCGGAGGATTTGGCTGCCCAATGACCGGGCCATTTTTTGCGATTCAGCACTGCATTGCTTTAACTGACAATTGCGCGGTCGTGCGACGTGGCACCCAAACAAAATTGACGTCCTTTTTTTCCCACAAATAGAGCTTTCTTTTGTTGTTATTTGATCACCTCTGCAGTTTTTTTTTTTTGCGCTATAAACAAAAAAAGAGCGACAATTTTGAAAAAAAGCAATATTTTTTACTTTTTGTTTTAATAAATATCCCAAAAAAATATATTAAAAATTTTTTTTTTTTCTCAGTTTAGGCCGATACATATTCTTCTACATATTTGTGGTATAAAAAAAAATTGTAATAAGCGTATATTGATTGGTTTGCGCAAAAGTTATAGCGTCTACAAAATAGGGGGTAGTTTTATGGCATTTTTATTTTAATTTTTCTTTTTACTAGTAATGATGGCGGTCTGCGGTTTTTATTGTGACTGCGACATTATAGCTGACACATATACAGTGATCAGTGCTCTAAAAATGAACTGATTACTGTGTAAATTACACTGGCAGGGAAGGGGTTAACCACTAGGGGGCAAGGAAGGGGTTAAGTGTGTCCTAGGGAGTGATTCTAACTGTGTGGGGACTGGGCTACAAGTGACACAACACTGATCACCGCTCCCGATGACAGGGAGCAGACGATCAGCGTCCTGTCACAAGGCAGAACAGGGAAATGCCTTGTTTACACAGGCATCCCACCGTTCTGCCTCTCTGTGACCCGATCGCGGGACACCGGTGGACATTGAGTCTGCGGGTCCCGCGGGCACGGTCATGGGGAGCACACGGATTCTTAAAGGGGACGTATAGGTACGCCCATTTGCCTAACCCTGCCATTCTGCCGACGTATATCGGTGTGCAGTGGTCGGCAAGTGGTTAAAACACTTGTGAAAACATTGCTATAAAAAACACCTTCTTATATCCGCAGTATCCGTTAGTTAAATCTCTTTAATTGTGTCTCCTTCAATGACTTTCATTTCTTTTTTCTATGTAAAATGGAAGTTTTAGATATTCTCGGTGCAGTTGGAGAGGCCGTATATTCAGGATGACATTGCTGTCTTCTTACAAGACGATCCTGACAAAGAAATTTACGGCTGTATTATAAAACAATCTGAATATATGGAATATGTGTAGCCAAACCAAGAAATCTCTGGCATTGCCAGGCTGGGACACGTCCCCGGGGGTGGGGGATGAAATGACTGGCTGGATCCTGTTCTTTGAGTTTTCATCTTTTTTAATATAGAATTTGGAGAATTAAATCGCTAACTCCAGAAAAATAGGATTGCTGTTTTTCATTTTATTGGCTTAACCACTTGAGACCCAAGGACATCCATGGACGTCCTTGAGTTTGAGCCTGGATATCTGAATGATGCCTGCAGCTACAGGCATCATTCAGATATAGTTTTTTAGAGCCGGCGATTCTCTGTACCGTAAGAACGATCATAGTGGCTGTTCCACCGCTTGGTCATTCTTACAGGCGGCGAGAGGGGACGTCCCCCCCTCCCGCCGCCCACCGGTGGTTCTACCGACTCACCTGAGCGATCGGTGAGTCGGTGACAGGATCCGCCGGCCCCGGCTTCTAACCATAGAGATTTCCGGCGGACCAGATGGTCGCCGGAGTCCCTATGATCGTTCGGAGGCCAGGCGCGATGTTATGACGTCACGCCCGGCCTCTGCATTCAAAGAAACGGCGCCGCTTCAGCTAGGAAGCGGTGATCGTTTTATTTTATTTTTTTATTTCAGGCTTCCCAGCCTAGAGGTGAGATGTGGGGTCTTATTGACCCCATATCTCACTGTAAAGAGGACCTGTCATGCTTATTCCTATTACAAGGGATGTTTACATTCCTTGTAATAGCAATAAAAGTGATCTTTTTTTTTTTTTTCTTTTTTTTTTTAAAGTCTCAAAGTAAAAAGGTTAAAGTAAAATAAACAATAAATAATAATAAAAAAAAATGTAAAGCGCCCCTGTCCCCGGTAGCTCGTACGCAGAAGCGAACGCATACGTAAGTCCCGCCCACATATGAAAACGGTGTTCAGAACACACATGTGAGGTATCGCAGCGAACGTTAGAGCGAGAGCAATAATTCTAGCCCTAGACCTCCTCTGTAACTCAAAACATGTGACCAGTAAAAAAAATTAAAGCGTCGCCCATGAGGATGTTTAAGTACCGAAGTTTGGCGCCATTCCACGAGCGTGTGCAATTTTGAAGGGTGACATGTTAGGTATCTATTTACTCGGCGTAACTTCATCTTTCACATTATGCAAAAAAATTGGGCTAACTTTATTGTTTTAATATTTTTTAATTCATGAAACCGTTTTTTTTCCCCAAAAAATGCGTTTGAAAAATTATTACGCAAATACCGTGCGAGATAAAAAGTTGCAATGACCGCCATTGTATTCTCTAGGGTCTTTGCTAAAAAAACATATATATTGTTTGGGGGTTATATGTAAATTTCTAGCAAAAAAATTAGGCTTTTTACATGTAGGAGCGAAGTGTCAGAATTGGCCCGGATGCGAAGTGGTTAAAATATAGCTAAAGCCCAAATTTTTTGGGGGAAAGAGTAAATTCCTAAGAATAATATATTTGCAATCTGTGTCCTATTGAGGAGATTTCCCTTCACTTCCTGTCCTGTAGATAGACGCAACAGGAAGTGTGAGGTAATATCTCCAAACAGTGGTGGCTGGTGCTCAAAATGTTTGGATCAATTGCAGCCTCCCTGCGCCCATCAAACACAGCTACTGTGCCCATCAATTGTCACCACTGTGCCATCAATTGTCGCCACTGTGCCATCAAATGCAGCCACTGTGCCCATTCATTGTCAGCACTGTGCCATCAAACGCAGCCACTGTGCCCATCAATTGTCGCCACTGTGCCATCAATTGTCGCCACTGTGCCATCAAACGCAGCCACTGTGCCCATCAATTGTCGCCACTGTGCCATCAAACGCAGCCACTGTGCCCATCAATTGTCACCACTGTGCCCATCAATTGTCGCCACTGTGCCCATCAATTGTCGCCACTGTGCCATCAAACGCAGCCACTGTGCCCATCAATTGTCGCCACTGTGCCATCAATTGTCACCACTGTGCCCATCAATTGCCGCCAGTTTGCCCCCTCAAAAACCGCAATTTTCCCCACTCAAAAACCGCCAGATTCCACTTCCAAAACACACCCACCGCCGGCCACCGCTCTAATACAGATGGCCGGCGCTCGCCAGGGGGTCTGACACCTGAAGAGTGGGCGGCAGCGGCGCCGGCGACAATACATAGATTCATGCAATGCATGAATCTATGTATTGTTGATTGATGGGTGCAGGGGAGAGAGGGGGCTGCGCTCCTGCACCCACTATGGAAGCACCGCCACTGTCTCCAAAGTAAGAGAAATCTGCCAGAAAGCTGTCACTGGAAAGAGTGACCCCATTAGAAGATTTCCCCTCTATTCCTGTTTCTTTGACAACTGGAAATTTTGGATTTTCCCTCACATTGTGTCCCGGTGATAGTCAGAGAGGTCAAATCTCTCCAGGGAAGACACAGACAACAGTAAAAACTTGATAGGAGTTTAATTCCCCCCCCCCTTCTTTTTAGGCTCTGCAGACGGTGCCTGCACATCTTTGTGCTATTTTTCCCATAGCGCATTTCAATGGTCTGCTCTACCTTCGAAAAATGCACAAAAGAAGTACATTTTTGGTGCTTGTCATCAATAGCAGATTATTCGTTGTCCCATCATTAGCACTTTTCTGTCTAAGATAGAAGTACCTTTTCAGCAGTTTTGGCTGTCCGGGAGGCTTTGGTGACGTTCAGGGCTGCTGGCTGGAGAAATTACTTGTTGGCATTAGATCAGGCGAAGGCTTTTGATTGACTAATTCATGAGTATATGTGGTTGCTTCTTGGTAGATGTGGTCTACAGGGGGAGGTTTATAGATTGCCTGAAAACATTATATAGAGGGGTTGGGATATTCCCACCTGGTAATAGTTGGATTGGACAGCCTTTAGAGGTTGACTCTGGTGGGCACGAGGGGTGTCCTTTGAGCCTATATGCATCTGCAACTGACCCCTTCATAAGAAGGATAGGGGGTGGATCATTGTCTGGGGTGCCCTGGGGTTGCCTTTAAGGGTTGTGGCCTATGCCGTTCATATGTCTCTTATTATCCCTGGGATGGAGAAAGAGCAGGAGGTGGTCTCAGTTATAGAGCAGTACATAAAGGCTTCTGGCTCTAAAGTCATCCATGAGAAGAGTGAAGATTTCTGGATAGGTGAGGAGGGTCAAAGCTTTGAACTTCTGGATGCCTCCCCAGAGCCCCAGCAGAAAATTAAAGTGGTTCTAAAGGCAGGAGGTTTTTTTATCCTAATGCTTCGGCAGCGGCGCTTTGCGGGCGCTTTTAACCCTTTATTCGGGCGCTAGTGGGGGTTAAAAGCGCCCATGCTAGCGGCCGAAAAGCGCCGCTATAACAGGGGTAAAGCAGTGCTAAAATTAGCGTTGCTTTACCGCTAACGCCCCCCCCCCCCCGCTCCATTGTGAAAGTAGCCTTTATGTTAGCTTCGTCTGTATCTTGGCTCTCTCTCTCTGTATGCAAGAATCTACAGATGTTTTTCCCAACTGTTATTAAGAAATAGGCTGAACCTTGGTTTAGGTTTTTGCTGCAATGCTGGGAAATGGGTGAGCCAGTGAAAAGTCTAAAAGTCAGACATGGCAGGATCCCGACTTACGTTTGCCCATGCATGAAAATACTTTGGTGAGAGAGGAGGATATCAGGTTGCCGCCTAGGGTGACCACATTTCCAAAGGGCCATTCAGGGACCCCCTTCCCAAATATCAGCTTGCGCTGTAATTAATCACAGCACAGCTGGGGCAGCGGATGTGCGCTCTACCCAGAAGAACTGATCATGCCTCCAAAAGTGGCATCGCCACTTTACTCACTGACCGCACTTGTCCTGACTGGCCGAGACCCGTTTCACCTTCTTCCAACGCTGGCTTTACACTGCCCTGCTGTGATTAGACATAAGAGATGGGATTTATGATTTCTCCAATCACAAGCAGGGGGCGGGGATTGTGCCTCTCCAGACATTCCCGGCCAGGACAAGTGCTGTCAGTGAGTAAAGCGGCGATGTGGTTGCCTTTTTTGGGGGCAACAGATAATGGGGAGGGGGGGGTGGCTGTGTCAACTTCATTCCGGGACACTGTATTGTCCTAGAATGAAGGTGCCCGGGACCTGGGACAGGCCTGCAAAATGCGGGACTGACCCGGGCAATCCGGGACATGTGGTAACCCTAGGAAGCTCCTAGAGAAGAGGATTTTGGGTTTTGGCTTTGGGTTTGGGTTTGGCTTTCAGTGTTTCACTGGCCGGAGGGATTGCCCAGGCTCTGTAATAAGAGAGGAGTTGCATCTAGTTAACTGGAGAGAATCCCCTTGAAGTTTAATGACCTAGCCTGACTCGTTTTCCATGGAAGAATCTATGTGTGGGAAAAACTAAAGTATCGCCCTGTAGATGATCGGGATTGTCCTTAAGAGGAGTGTTTTTGGTAAAATTAAGTTTATGGCCACTGTTTGCTTCAGAGGATGGGGAGGGCTCTAGGCATTCCCTTTCTTCAATGCATGAGTTATGTGGAGTGTGTGTAGGGGGCATTTCTAACTCGCTGGTATTTTGTTTTGGATACAGTTTTTCTAGTTAGTGTAGTTGTCTATTACTTCATGTGGAATACATAGTGCCATATTTCCTTGCGGCAGAAAGTCCTTCCTGCTGAGGTAATGCTGCATGACATTCTGGATGAGATTGGGAGGATTCAGGCTCTTGAGAGGGGCAGATGGTCTAAATAAGGAGCGTAGAGGAATATCAGAACTTCCATTGGTGAAATGTCAATCTCTGAGTGAGTAGCTTTTTTCTTATGCTGTTCTTATCACTCCCTTGAAATGGTGGTCATTGGAGGGGAACAATACCTTCCTACTTTGGTGGTTATTGGGAAGAAGAATACCTCTTTACATTGGTGGCCATTGGGAGGAAGAATAACTCTTTAAATTCTTGGTCATTGAAAGGAAGAATTCCTCTTTACATTGGTGGTAATTGGGAGGAAGAATACCTCCTTACATTGGTGGGCAATGGGAGGAGGATACCTCCTAACTTTGGTGGTTGTTGGGAAGAACAATACTTCCCTACATTGGTGGTCATTGGGAGGAAGTATACCTCCTTGCATTGGTGCTCATTGGGAAGAAGAAGAATACCTCCTTACATTGGTGGTTATTGGGAAGAAGAATACCTCCTTACACTGGTGGGCATTGGGAGGAGGATACCGCCTTACTTTGGTGGTTATTGGGAAGAAGAATATCTCCTTACATTGGTAATCATTGGGAAGAAGAATATCTCCTTACATTGGTAATCATTGGGAAGAAGAAGAATACCTCCTTACATTGGTGGTCATTGGGCTTATAAATACCTCCTTACACTGGTGGGCATTGGGAGGAGGATACTGCCTTACTTTGGTGGTTATTGGGAAGAAGAATGCCTGCTTACATTGGTGGTCATTGGGAGATAAAAAGCTCCTTACTTTGCTGGTTGTTGGGAAGAAGAATACCTCCTTGCATTGGTGGTCATTGGAAAGAAGAATATCTCTGTACATTGGTGTTCCTTGGAAGGAAGAATACCTTCTTGCATTGGTGGTCATTGGGAAGAAGAATACCTTCTTACATTGGTGTGCAATGCGAGGAGGATACCTCCTAACTTTGGTGGTTGTTGGGAAGAAGAATAGCTCCATACTATGGTGGTTATTGGGAAGAACAATACCTCTTTACATTGGTAATTATTGGGAAGAAGAATACTTCCCTACATTTGTGGTCATTGGGAGGAAGAAAGCTCCATACTTTGGTGGTTAATGAGAAGAAGAATACCTCCTTGGATTGGTGGTCATCGGGAAGAAGAATACCTCCTTACATTGGTGGGTACTGGGAGGAAGAATACCTCCTGGCATTCGTGGTCATTGAGAAGAAGAAGACCTCTGTAGATTGGTGTTCATTGAAAGGAAGAATACCATCTTACAAGGCTACTCTAGTTCTAACATAATGTATTTTAACCCAAACTTCAGCACAAAGTAAAGAAAACAAAAAGAACATATTTATTACTGTGACTGTTTTACAGAAAAAAAAAATGGAACCTTTTTTAGGCTTTAATGACCTGGGCCAGAAGAAAACAATTCCCCTGACAATAAATATACACAGGCTTGGTGACAGAACACTAGTCGAGGCGCTCAGCAAAATAATATTCCAACCATGTCTGCGTTTGGATTATGGTTGATGGCAGAACAGAGCATATAATCTGCTGTGGATTGGAGGGGATGTTTTTTTCATCACCAGTATATTATTTTCTTTCCTTCCTTCCAGTAAAGGATTTGCGATTTCAGGCAAGAGTTGTCACTTCCCACAATGCTGTGCCTCTCATTATGGAGGCACAGCACTCTCCCTGTACATTGAGATGGATTATAAGGATCCCAATGTTACATATTCAGATGCAATAAACTACTATCACTAGTTGCAATAAACAAATAACATAAATATACACATACAGTACAGTTATATTGTATACGGCCCTATGGATCTGTAGAGGCTGTGCGTCTCCCAGGCTGCGAAGCTGTACGGGGTCAGTCCTTGCAGCTGATGGGGATTCAGGAACCACTAACTGTGCATGAGGGGCTCCTGGAGAATTGATTATATATTTGCTGTATAAACACCCTACCCACTTCCACTCCAAGCCTTTTCTGTCACTTTTTGTTTCCATGTAACAATCAGTATTTTTTGATAGAAAATTACTTTGAACCAGGGCAGCCATCAGAAATTTTGGGGCCCCTTACACAGCTTCAGGCCTGCCCCCCCCTGAGGCCTGACCACCAACATTCCCCAGGGCCCGCCCACTGGCCGTGTCACTGAATATGCCCACTGGCCATCCCACTGAGTCCTTCGGTGCACCCAATTTTATTTTAACACTCTCCACAATGTATCTCCGCCCAGCATCATCTATCCCTCTCCACAATATATCCCCATCTACGCCCAGCATCATCCATCCCTCTCCATAATATATCCCCACCTCCGCCCAGCATCATTCATCCCTCTCCATAATATATCCCCATCTACGCCCAGCATCATCCATCCCTCTCCATAATATATCCCCACCTCCGCCCGGCATCATCCATCCCTCTCCACAATATATCCCCACCTACGCCCAGCATCATCCATCCCTCTCCATAATATATCCCCACCTCTGCCCAGCATCATTCATCCCTCTCCGTAATATATCCCCATCTACGCCCAGCATCATCCATCCCTCTCCATAATATATCCCCACCTCCGCCCAACATCATCCATCCCTCTCCACAATATATCCCCACCTACGCCCAGCATCATCCATCCCTCTCCACAATATATCCCCATCTTTGCCCAGCATCATCCATCCCTCTCCATAATATATCCCCACCTCCGCCCAGCATCATTCATCCCTCTCCATAATATATCCCCATCTACGCCCAGCATCATCCATCCCTCTCCATAATATATCCCCACCTCCGCCCAGCATCATCCATCCTTCTCCACAATATATCCCCACCTATGCCCAGCATCATCCATCCCTCTCCATAATATATCCCCACCTCCGCCCAGCATCAACCATTCCTCACCATAATATATCCCCACCTCCGCCCAGCATCATCCATCCCTCTCTAGGATTCTGGGCGGAGGTGGGGATATATTGTGGAGATGGGTGGATGATGATGGGCGGAGGTGGTGATATATTTTGGAGAGGGATTGATGATGCTGGGCGGAGGTGGGGATATAATGTGGAGAGGGATGAGGATGATGCTGGGCGGAGGTGGGGATATAGTTTGGAGAGGGATGGATGATGCTGGGCGGAGGTGGGGATATAATGTGGAGAGGGATGGATGATGCTGGGCGGAGGTGGGGATATAATGTGGAGAGGGATGAGGATGATGGGCGGAGGTGGGGGATATATTGTGGAGATGGATGAGGATGACTCTGGGTGGGGATGAGTTACATAGTGAAGAGGCTCTCCACAATGCCACTTAAACATGCCAGCTTGTCAGCTTCAGGTGTCTGTGTTCCATCCATTGAATTAAGTGAGTGACTAAGTGAGGGGGCACAGCAGTACACTCTATTTTTCTGTGACTTACCCTCCACGTCCCTCTCTCATATCTGCATGCACCTGAAAGGGATGGGTTCACTTTCCAGGCTAAGAAGCTGACCACGCCCCTGCTCGAGTACCGGCCAATGTGCTTGCAACCTAGCAGCAGCAACTAGCAGGCTCCGCCTCAGCAGGGATGAAAGCAGATCGAGTGCCGTTCTCGATCACCGACCAGGGGGGGGGGCGGGGGTGCCAGTGAAAGATGGCGGTGGTGGTGGAGGGGGCCCAGGCTGAGGCTTGTACTCTCTATTGTTCTCTTTTGTGGGCTAGCGGCTGCCTGCAGATCAGATGACAGCTTATTTTCATGTGAGGGGAGGCGGACAGCGGGCCCGACGCGGGGCCCCTTGAGACGCACGGGCCCCTTACAAGAGTACTGCCTGTACCCCCCTGATGGCAGCCCTGCTTAGAACCCCCAAACATAAAGCAGAGACCCTAAAGAATAAATTGGTGAGTTTTGCAATTTTTTTATGTGACACAGTATTATATATGCAGCGTTTTTTCAAGCATAATTTTTGGGTCAAAAATACACTTTTTAAATTTTTTATTGAAAAAAAAAAAAACAATACATAACTCATTTTTTTGTAAAATATTAATAAAGGCGGGCTCGGGGCTCAGAACACTGTGGCTGCCCTCTCCTTAACAACGGGCTATTCACAGTTTGTTGAGGAGAAACAAAAAAGGCAAAACCCATGAAAACCGCATGCACAAACGCATCAAAAATGCAAAATACGCCGGAAAACCGCAATCGCATAGATTTAAAACTAGCCTAAAAAAAAAATAATGCCAACGCTCAAAAAATCTTTAAAAAACACTGTACAAAAATGGTCAAAAATAGGCCACAAAACACCCCAAAAAACACTCATAAACACGACGCTCGTTCACAGAAGCAGCCAGGGGACAGTAAAATCAGGAGTTTGAGCCGTGGTTTTAGAATCCCCCCAACCTCCTGACTGAACAAGGGCTTGCAGCCACTCAGCCATACACTTGCCTGAGCTGCGATGCCTTGCTTCGCCGCTGCAGCAAAAATTAAATGGCATGTTGCTTTCTGCCAGTGGTACCGGTCAGTGGTGGCTTGTCCATTAGGGGCGCGGGGGCTCCGCCCCCCCTAATCCTCACTGTGTCAATGCCTCACTGTGCCTTACTGTGCCCATGCAGGGCCGCCATCAGGGGTGTACAGGCAGTACACCTGTAAGGGGCCCGGACGGCAGCCCCCCTTTTTTTTTTGTAAGGGGTCGAGAGGTCCCCAGGGGCACAGAGGTCCCCAGGGCCCCGGATGGCAACCGGATGGCAACCCCCCTTTTTTTATTTTTATTAAATTTTTTTTTGCAAGGGGCCCAGAGGCCTGGAGGTCCCCAGGGCCCCGGATGGCAACCCCCCTTTTTTTTTTTATAATTTTTTTTTTTTTGTAAGGGGACCAAAGGTCCCCAGGGCCCCGGATGGCTACCCCCCTTTTTTTTTTCTTTTGTTCGTCAGCACCCAAAGCCCCCCCAACCTCAACAATTTGCGGCGGCAGCACCCCCCTGCTTCTCTATTTGTGGAACCCCCCCTGCTTCTCAATTCGTGGCAGTAGCACCTCCCCCCCGGTTCTCCTCTGCTCCAGGGGGCCCATGCTTGAAGCTGTATAAGGGGCCCCAAAATTCCTGATGGCGGCCCTGTGCCCATGCCTCACTGTGTCCATGCCTCACTGTGTCCATGCCTCATTGTGCCAAATCTCCCTACCTGATCTCCGGCGCTGTGTGACTAGACGTTTAACATTGGAGTCTATGAAAGGGGTGCCCGGCTTTGAAAAATCGGTGCTTCCCGGCCGTAGGTCCCCCGGATAACAAATTTTGCACACTTGTAGATGAAAAGTGGGGCTACATGTGTGCCAAGTATGGGGTCCAGGGGAAGCTGGACACAGACTCGAGTATAAGCCGAGGGGGGCATTTGCAGCACCAAAAAAATGTGCTGAAAAACTCGGCTTATACTCGAGTATATACGGTAAGTGCGGGGCTGGCAGGGGGGGCCTGGCCGGCGACGGGCAATTGAATGAGCATTGGGGGAGCGGCGATTGACTGAGCGCCTTTTATGTGATTGGTTGGCTGGTGATTGGTTGGCTGGCTGGGCCCCCCCCCCCCTTTAAAGAAGATTGAACACCAGCCACCACTGGGTTTTAGCATCCTCCGACCTCCTGACTGAACAAGGGCTTGCAGCCCCTCAGAGGCGTACACTTGCCTCCGTCGTGATGCCTTGCTTCGCCGCCGCAGCAAATATTAAATGGCGGTACCGCTGCCAAACAAGACCCATTCAAACAAATAGGGCTGCGTCGCAACAATCCTGCAAACCTTATTGCAATGCACACAGTTGTGACACTGCAGTACAGAATTTTAAGGGTTAAAAGTAGTGGTAAGGAGGTGGCATATCGTCTTCTCACTGCCTCTTAATTGCCCTCTGAAAAGCGATCCACAGTGAAGCAGCTATGTTAGCCTCACATTTGAATGAGCCCTAACACAATGGCACAGCTTGGCGAAATGTATTTTGCAGACCTCTTTACGGCCATTAGACTTTTATTTAAAGTGCCCTTTTCTTGTACGTCTTTATCCTTTAATTGGGATTACCGTCCCCCCCCTCCCCCTCCGGTATGGTGTGTTTTCTCTAGTGAGTGACTTTTTAAGAACTCATTTCCCCGCCATCAGCTTTTCCAGAGACAGGGGGGTTGTAAAGCCTTTAAGCGTCGCCTTTTAAAGTGAGAAAAATAAATAAACAGCGTGGAGGCCAAATGTTCCTTCTGCTGTGAGGTTGTGCGCAGCGCCCGCACTTTGATTATACCTTTTTGGGGTTTTTTGACGTGTAAAGAAAAATGTGCGTGTCTCCGGAGGTGCACATGTCAGAGGGAGGTGTATGGTGAATTTTCCGCAAGCTCTAATACAGTGGAACCTCGGATTACGAGCATAATCCGTTCCAGGAGAATGCTTGTAATTCAAAGCACTCACATATCAAAGCGATTTTCCCCATAGAAGTCAATGGAAACGAAGATAATTTGTTCTGCATTGACTTCTATGGCATGCAATACCGCATGTGGCCATGGGGTGCCGGAGAGCCTCAGAAATACTCGGGGACAGCTCGGCTGATCTCGGAAAACCCTTGGAAAAGCTTGGAAACACCCAGGAATGGAGTATTTCCGAGTGAGTCTGAGTATTTCCAAGCTGCTCCGAACCGTTCCGAGTGTCACTGGCGCCCCCCGCACCTCTGGCCAAATGCGGTACTGCACATCCCATAAGCTTGAATTCTGCTTGTTTTGTGAGACAACACTTGCAAACCGAGTCAGAATTTTAAAAAAAAAGTTGCTCATCTTTCAAAACGCTCGTTAACCGCGTTACTCGTAAAGCGAGGTTCCACTGTATAACGTTGCGATTCTCTTGCAGCATTTTTGCAGAATTTAGCTAAATTAGCCTCTTGCCGCCAACGTAATGCATGTGGATGGCTTCCATGAGTGGCTGGGAGCCTAATGATGATCAGGAGCCAGAGGGACCGGCTTCCAATCCTGTGACCAATGTGCCAGCCAATCACAGTCACCATAAATAAGAACACTTTGGGTGCCGCTCCAAGCCCCCTATCCCGAGTGTTCCAGAGGATTACACTTTAAAAGGGTGGATAGTAGATATGTGTGGAAGTAAAAAAATTGTTTTGTCTCGTTTCGATTCAGTATTTACATAAATGTGTTTAATTCATTTTCAGAATTTGTTTCGTTTTATTCGAATCGATTACAATTTTCTGAATTTGGTCGAATTAAACTCGATTTGCCCGAATTCAGAAAATTTGAATCAATTTGAACTTGAATTCCATTCAAAATCGAATTTATTCTATTCAAAATTCAAATTTTGGAAGATGATTATAGTCTTTCTATTCCGTTCTATTCTTTTTTCTGTTCTGTTCTATTCTTTCCTATTATATTATATTCTTTTCAATTCTATTCAAATTCAAATTTATTCTACAGTAATACCTCGGATTGCAAGTATTGCGGTTAGCGAGCGTTTCGCAATACAAGCTTTTTTTTTTTTCAAAATCCTGACTCGGTTTGCGAGCGCTGTCTCGCAAAACTAGCAGGATTCAAGCCTCTGTGGTGTGCAGTACCGCATTTGGCCAGAGGTGCGGGGGCGTCGGAAATGCTCAGAAACACTTGGAAATACTCAGTTCCCGAGTGTTTCTGAGCCTTCCCAAGGGTTTCCGACTGCATCCGAATGGTCTCCGAGTATTTCCGAGTCTCTCCAGCGCCCCCCCCCCACCTCTGGTATTGCATGCAATAGAAGTCAATGCGGAACGAATTATCCTCGTTTCCATTGACTTCTATGGGGAAACTTGCTTTGATATGCGAGTGCTTTGGATTACGAGCATTCTCCTGGAACGGATTATGCTCGTAATCCGAGGTTCCACTGTATTCGAAATTCGAATTTTGGAAAAGAGTCATATTGTTGTACTCAATTCTATTCTATTGTTTTCTATTGTTTATTTTATTCTATTCTATTCTTCTCTATTGTTTATTCTATTCTAATATTTTATTTTCTATTATATTATTTTTTATATTTAAATTTGAAATTATTCTATTTGAAATTTGAATTTCGGAAGATGGTTATATTCTTTCTAATCCATTCTATTCTATTGTTTTTTTTCTATTCTATTCTATTCTTTTCTATTCTGTCCTATTATTTTCTTTTATATTCTACTATTTTCTATTCTATTCAAATTCAAATTATTCTACTCAAAATTAGAATTTTGGAAAACAGTTATATTGTTGCATTCATTCTATTTTATCAATTTTTTTTTCTATTGTTTATTCTATTCAATTCTATTCTTTTCTTCGCTATTGTTTCTTCTATTTAATTCTATTATTTTATTTTCTATTATATTATATTCTTTTCTATTCTATTCGTACTTGAATTTATTCTATTCGAAATAAGAATTTTGGAAGATGGTTATATTGTTTCTATTCTGTTTTTTTTTCTATTCTATTCTTTTCCTTTGTTTTCTGTTCTATTATTTTATTTTCTATTATATTATAAAATTTGTCTGGGGAAAAAGGACACAAATTTTGTTTGGTTACAGCGTCGCACGACCGCGCAATTGTCAGTTAAAGCGACGTAAAAAGTGCTCTGGTCAGGAAGGGGTGTAAAATCTTCCTGGGGCTGAAGTGGCTTTAAAGTGTTTTTTTTTTTTTTTTTCTGCATTAAAAATTGCGTTTGAAAAATTGCTGCGCAAATACTGTGTGGCATAAAAAAATGTAAGAACCGCCATTAGATTCTCTAGGGTCTCTGCTAAAAAAATATATACATTTATATATATATATATATATATATATAGTAATTTTCTAGCAAAAAAATACTGATTTAAACAAAAGGTGCCAGAAAAAAAGCCTGGCCTTCAAGTGGTTAAACTGTACAGAACCCAGCGGATCAGTATGACAGCCAGGCAGTTGGCATCTTCAAAATCAGCCAATTAATGCAAAAAGTCCACCTATTGCTGTTGTGGTTTATTTTATAATGTTCTGTCCTTAGGAGTTTCTGCGCAGACTCATCAGAGGTCACCGAGTGTCACACTCTCCAGCCTGGGACAAGGGCACTCAGCACGTGACCAGCGTCTCGGCTGCAAGCCCCGCCCACTCCCTGGCACACGCGCTGCTCTGGCTTCTCAGACCCCGCCCTGCGTCTTCCCCCCCGACGTCACCGCGCAGCCCTAGGTCACTTCCGCTTCCTGTAAAAGGTCGCTGTGACCGGTGTCCCGACTCTTCCTAGGTACCGTTGCCGCCATGTTGTCCCTGGCCGCCCGCTCCGGAGCGCTCTCCCCGTACCTCTCCGCCACCTCGTACGCCGTGGCCGGGCAGCTGAAGCCGCTGGTGTCCGGGGTGACCTCACACGGGGAGAAGGTGCCGCTGGATGTCAGGAGAACGACCGTGAGGGGCCAGAGCGCCCGGGGGCCCATCTCCGCCACCGCCCGGATCAGCGGTCAGTATGAGGGGATCTTCCAGGGGGGGTTGGGGAAGTTGTGGGGGATCTTCCGGGGGTGGCTTATCAAGTTGTCTAAGGGGGGGTTGGAAGTTGTTTGGGACTTCCAGGGCAGTGTGGTGGGAGAATTTTCCAGGTAGGGTCTTCTAGGCTGGAGGAGGAAGGGTCTACCTCGTGATAATCCTCCAGGCTGTGACGTGGTGGGTTCTTCCTGGCTGGAGTCTTCCAATACGGGGGAGGGGGATCCTCTTTCTTTCGTGGAATTGGAGGATCTTCCAGGCTGTGACGTGGTGGGTTCTTCCTGGCTGGAGTCTTCCAATACGGGGGAGGGGGATCCTCTTTCTTTCGTGGAATTGGAGGATCTTCCAGGCTGTGACGTCGTGGGTTCTTCCTGGCCGGAGTCTTCCAATACGGGGGGAGGGGGATCCTCTTTCTTTCGTGGAATTGGAGGATCTTCCAGGCTGTGACGTTGTGGGTTCTTCCTGGCTGGAGTCTTCCAATACGGGAGGAGGGGGATCCTCTTTCTTTCGTGGAATTGGAGGATCTTCCAGGCTGTGACGTGGTGGGTTCTTCCTGGCTGGAGTCTTCCAATACGGGGGAGGGGGATCCTTTCTTTCGTGGAATTGGAGGATCTTCCAGGCTGTGACGTGGTGGGTTCTTCCTGGCTGGAGTCTTCCAATACGGGGGAGGGGGATCCTCTTTCTTTTGTGGAATTGGAGGATCTTCCAGGCTGTGACGTCGTGGGTTCTTCCTGGCTGGAGTCTTCCAATACGGGGGAGGGGGATCCTCTTTCTTTCGTGGAATTGGAGGATCTTCCAGGTTGTGACGTGGTGGGTTCTTCCTGGCTGGAGTCTTCCAATACGGGGGAGGGGGATCCTCTTTCTTTCGTGGAATTGAAGGATCTTCCAGGCTGCGATGTGGTGGGTTCTTCCTGGCTGGAGTCTTCCAATACGGGGGGAGGGGGATCCTCTTTCTTTCGTGGAATTGGAGGATCTTCCAGGCTGTGACGTGGTGGGTTCTTCCTGGCTGGAGTCTTCCAATACGGGGGGAGGGGGATCCTCTTTCTTTCGTGGAATTGGAGGATCTTCCAGGCTGTGACGTGGTGGGTTCTTCCTGGCTGGAGTCTTCCAATACGGGGGGAGGGGGATCCTCTTTCTTTCGTGGAATTGGAGGATCTTCCAGGCTGTGACGTGGTGGGTTCTTCCTGGCTGGAGTCTTCCAGGATTGGGGAAGGGGGTCCTCTTTCATTCCTGGAATTGGGGATCTTCCAGGCTGTGAAGTGGTGGGGGGTCTTCCTGGCTGGGCAATATGAAATCTTCCAGGATTGGGGGTGGGGAGCCCCTTTCATTCATGGAATTGGGGATCTTCCAGGAAGGGGCATTGTGGTTGGGAAATCTTCCAGACAGTACTTGCAGGGCCTTCTAGGCTGGGGGAGAAAGGGGTCCCTTCCAGGCTAAGCTTCCAGGGTTAACTGTAAGTCTTCCGGGTGTGCAATGAAGTTGGGGGTCACCTAGACAGGAGACTGTAGTTGGGGAGTCTTCCAGGCTGGGCAATGGGAAGTCCTTTTTTTTTTTTCCGGGCATTGAACAAAGTGGGTGGTCTTCTGGGGGAACCTTCCAGGCTGGGCTGGTGGTGGGGAATCTTCTAGGCTTGCGGGGTCTTCTCCAATATGATGTCTTCCACAAATGGGGGGCATTACAAGTGTGGCATGAATTGGGGGATCTTCCAGGTTGTGAAGTGGTGGGGTATTCCTGACTGGGCAATATGGAGTCTTCCAGGATTGGGGAAGGGGGGTCTCTTCAGGCATGGAATGAATTGGGGTATCTTCCAGGAAGATGTGTTGTGGTTGGGAAATCTTCCAGGCAGGGCCTTTTAGGCTGGGGGAGAAAGGGCCTCCTGCAATATGGAATCTTCCAGGTGTGCAACGAAGTTGGGGGGGGGGGATCTTCCAGGAAGGGGCATTGTGGTTGGGAAATCTTCCAGATAGTACTTGCAGGGCCTTCTAGGCTGGGGGAGAAAGGGGTTGCTTCCAGGGTTAACTGTAACAGTCTTCCAGGTAGGTGTGCAATGAAGTTGGGGGTCACCCAGACAGGAGACTGTAGTTGGGGAATCTTCCAGGCTGGGCCATGGGACTCTCTTCCAGGCATGGAACAAAGTGGGTGGTCTTCTGGGGGAGTCTTCTGGACTAGGCTTGCAGGGTCTGTTCTAATATTGAATCTCCCAGGCTGGGGGGGGGGGGGGGGGTCTTGTGGTATGTGGTGGGGAATCTTCTAGGCTTGAAGGTCTTCTCTGATATGTCTTCCAGGAAGGGGGAGGCATTGCAAGCGTGGCATGAATTGGGGGATCTTCCAGTGGTGGGTTCTTCCTGGCTGGGCAGTACGGAGTCTTCCAGGATTGGTGGGGGTCTCTTTCAGGTGTGCAATTCAGTTTGGGAATCTTCCAGGCTGGGCCATGGAAAGTATTTTCCGGGCATAGAACAAAGTGGGTGGCCTGGGGGAATCTTCCAGGCTGGGCTTGCAAGGTCTTCTCCAATATGACGTCTTCCAGGAAGGGGGAGGCATTACAAGCGTGGCATGAATTGGGGATCTTCCAGTGGTGGGTTCTTCCTGGCTGGGCAGTACGGAGTCTTCCAGGATTGGCAGAGGGGGTCTCGTTCAGGCATGGAATGAATTGGAGATCTACCAGAATGGGGAATTGTTGTGGGGTAATCTTTCAGGCAGGGTTTGCAGGATCTTCCTCAATATGAAGTCTTCCAGGATGGGGTGGTCTCTTCCAGGTGTGCAATGAAGTTGGGGGTCACCCAGACAGTCTGTAGTTGGGGAATCTCCCAGGCTGGGCCATGGAAAGTCTCTTTTCCGGGAATGAAACAAGGTGGGCACTCTTCTGGGGCAATCTTCCAGACTGGGCTTGCAAGGTCTTCTCCAATATTGAGTCTTCCAGGCTGGGCGATGGGGAATCTCTTCCAGGGTTGGCACAAAGGGGGGGAATCTTGCAGGGTCTTCTCTAATATGGAGTCTTCCAGGAAGTAGGAGGGGTTCTTCTACAGGGTGTAAAGAGTGGGGTTGCTTCCAGGCAGGGTAATTATGACGTGGAATCTTCCAGGTTGGGATTGCAGGGTCTACCTTGATAGAGTCTTGCTGGGTGTGGGGGGAGGAGGCCTCTTTGAGAGCATGCAGTTAGTGGGGACCTTCCAAGCTAGGCTTCCAGGAGCTACTGCTGTAAAGTCTTCCAGGATGAGGGGGGACAGGTTTCTTACAAGTGTGGCATGAATTGGGGGATCTTCCAGGCCGTGAAGTTGTGTTTTTCCTGGCTGGGCAGTATGAAGTCTTCCAGGATTGGGGGAGGGGGTCTTTTTCAGGCATGGAATGAATTGGACATCTACCAGAATGTGGAATTGTTGTGGGGGTTATCTTCCAGGCAGGACTTGCAGGGTCTTTCGCAATATGGAGTCTTCCAGGATGGGGTGGTCTCTTCCAGGTGTGCAATGAAGTTGTGGATCACTCAGAAAGGAGATTGTAGTTGGGCAATCTTCCAGGCTGGACTTGCAAGGTCTTCTGCAATATTGAGTCTTCCAGGCTTGGCACAAAGGGGTAATCTTCCAGGTTGGCTTTGCAGGGTCTTCCAGGAAGCAGGGGTTTTTACAGGGTGTAGAGTGGGTTTGCTTCCAGGCAGGGGAGTTATGGTGTGTAATCTTCCAGGTTGGGATTGCAGGGTCTACCTTAATATAGTCTTCCAGGCTGGGTGTGGGGGGGGGGAGGCCTCTGAGTGTTTGCAGTTAAGTGAGGACCTTCTAAGCTAGGCTTCCAGGAGCTACTGCTGTATGAAGTCTTCCAGGACGCGGGGAGATGTCTTACAAGTGTGGCATGAATTGGGGGGATCGTCCAGGCTGTGAACTGGTTGGTTCTTCCTGGCCAGGCAATATGAAGTCTTCCAGGTTGAGGGTGGGGTTTCCATGCTAGGTTCTCAGGGGCTACTGCAATATGAGGGCTGGGCTTGAAGGGTCTTCTCCAATATACAGTCCAGGTTATGAAATTTGTGGGGTTGTGGTGGGAATCTTCCAGGTTGGACTTGCAGGTTCTACCTTGATATAGTCTTCCGGGTGGGAGGGGTTTCTTGTAAGTGTGGCATGAATTGGGGGATTTTTTAGGTTGGGGGGTCTATTACAGGCTGAAGTGGTGTGGTTCTGCCTGGCTGGGCTTCGGCAATATGAAGTCTTCCAGGTTTGGGGAAGGGTCTGGTTTCTTCCAGACATGGCACGAATTGGGAATCTTCCGGAAAGGATGGTTGTGGTGGGGAATCTTCCAGGCTAGGCTTTTATGGTCTTCTCCAATATGGAGTCTTCCAGGAAGAAGTAGAGGTCTCTTCCAGGATGTCAAGGGAGTGGGGTTGCTTTCAGGCAGGTGTATCTTCCAGGTTGGGCCTACAGGATCTACCTTGTGAGTCTTCCAGGCTGTGAAGTGGTGGGTTCTTCCTGGCTGGGCAATATGAAGTCTTCCAGGCTTGGGGGAGGGGGCCTCTTCCAGGCATGGAATGAATGAATTGGGGATCTTCCAGGAAGGGGTATTGTGGTTGGGGAAATCTTCCAGACAGGGCCTTCTAGGCTGGGGGAGAAGGTCGCTTTCAGGCTAAGCTTCCCGGGTCTACTGCAATATGGAGTCTTCCAGTTGTGAAATGAAGTTGGGGATCGCCCAGGCAGGAGGTTGTAGTTGGGTAATCTTCCAGGCTGGGGAATGAGAATCTCTTCCAGGCATGGAACAAAGTGGGGGACTTGGAGAATCTTCCAGGCTGGGCTTGCAGGGTCTTCTCCAATATGGAGTCTTCCTGACAGGACAAGGGGTCTCATTCCATAAAATAAGGGGTGCTTCCGGGGAGGGGGGTTGTGGTGTGTAATCTCCTAGGTTGGGGTCTTCATCGATCGTCTTTCAGGTTGGGGGGAATCTTTTAGGCTGTCAAGTTAAATGGGTGATCTTCCAAGCTAGGCTTCCGGGGGCTCCTGCAATATAGTCTTCTGGGATGTAGGAGGGATTTCTGAGCATCGCGTGATTTGAGTGAATTGAGGTTTCTTCCTGGCTGGGCAGTATGAAGTCTTCCAGGCTTGGGGAGGGGGATCTCTTCCAGGCATTGGAATGGGGATTGTGGTGGAGAAATCTTGCAGGATCTTACTCAATATAAAGTAGTCTTACAGGATGGGGGGTCTTTTCCAGGCATGGAATTAAGTTGAGGTCTTTTGCATAGGAGGGTCTGGTTGAGTAAACCGTGGGAGGGGGGGGGGGTGTTCAAGGAAGGCAGGAGGTTGTAGTGGGCTGATCTTCCAGACTGGGCTTGCTGTGTCTTCCTCAATATGGAGTCTTCCAGGATGAGGGAGGGTTCTCCTAGGCTGTGAAATATAGAAAGGGTGGGGGTTGGGTGATCTTCCAGGCAGGGCTTGCTGGACCTTCCTTGGTGTGGAGTCTTCCAGGTGGGGTTCTCTTCCAGGCTATAAAATCAAGTGGGGGGGGGGGGGGGTCTCAAGCAGAGGATTGTGGTGGTATAATATTTCAGGCTGGGATTGCAATCCCTTCCTTGGTGTGTGTGTGTGGGGGGGGGGGGGAGTCCTCCAAGCTAGTAGACTTGGTGGCCTGTGTTCTGGCTGGGCCTGTAGGGGGCCCCCCATGTATTTGTATATGGGGGGGGTTCTTTGAATATGTGGGAGGTTCTTATATCATTTGGTTAGAATCTTCCAGACTTGGCGACTGGGTGGGCAAGTCTTCCGGATGGGTATGAATGGTCTTCCTGTGTGTGTGTGGGGGGAATCTTCTAGGTTTGACGGGGGGGAGAATCTTCTAGGCTTTGGGGGTCTTCAAAGAATTGCGTAGGAGATCCTCCAAAATGGAAGAAGGATTTGGTGTTGGATGGTAAAGGGGGGGGGGGGCACTTTTTTTTAATGAGTTGAGCGAACTCCTGATATCCTGGTGAAATCTCTGGACCCTGGTGGGTGCATTGGCCGTGATGCCTGGTGCCACCGGTGTAGCAATCTGTACATCGCAATAAACGGCCCCGAAGTGGGCAACCATCATAATGCTCACAATGACAAGCGCTCATTGGTCAGTGCAGCCATGTGCTCGATGAGCCCTTCTTTCTTCTGGGACATCCTATTGGAAGAAGCCTCAGATGCACGTCCTGGTGGTCATTATGTGACCAAGGAGCACTTCCTGTTTCAAGCATTGCGATGGATGCTCCAGGGATTCGTGCCACACCGGCAGCACGTGGCATCATGGCACTGGGCACGAAGGGGTGGCCATGATATTTTGCTTTAGTTCAGTTTCTTTTTCTGTGTAAAGATGAACTTCTTTCCGTCTCGGACAGTTGAATTTGCACTTTTAGCTGTAACTTTTTCTTTCTTGCTCTTCACAGGTCCCTCTTCCGTTCGCTTCTTACACAGCGATGTCACTGTCCCAGAATTCTCAGACTACCGCCGATCAGAAGTCGCAGACAGCACTAAGTCCTCGCAGCCCAGCGATGAATCCAGGAAGACTTACTCTTACCTGGTCACCGGCATTGCCACAGTCGCCACGGCCTACGTCGCCAAGAGCGTCGTCTCCCAGTTTGTCTCCAGCATGAGCGCCTCCGCCGACGTCCTGGCCATGTCGAAGATCGAAGTGAAGCTGTCAGAGATCCCAGAGGGCAAAAACGTGTGCTTCAAATGGCGAGGCAAACCTCTATTCATCCGTCACAGGACGGTCAAGGAGATTGAGCAGGAGGCCGCCGTCGAATTGAGCGAGTTGAGGGACCCACAGCACGATCTCGACAGGGTGAAGAAACCAGAGTGGGCCATCCTCATCGGAGTCTGCACTCACCTGGGTTGTGTCCCCATAGCCAACGCTGGAGATTATGGCGGCTATTACTGCCCGTGCCACGGCTCCCATTATGACGCATCTGGTCGGATTAGAAAGGGCCCGGCGCCTCTGAACCTGGAGGTTCCTAATTACGAGTTTCCAACTGAAGAGCTTGTAATAGTTGGGTAGACTTTTACACTTCAAGGAGGGATTCGGGTTATTGCTGTTAGTCTGTGTTCCTGTCTTCATGACGTTTTCATGCTTTTAAAGATCGGTGTTCAATATTTTAATAATAAGCCACCACACTAGATATGAAGATCTCTGGTTTCTGCTGTACAGTGTGATCGTAGAGTGTCGGCTCCTCTGACATCCTGTACAAAAAACATTAAATTATGACTTTACACTGTAACTGCCCTCTGTGGTTTTTATTCTCCTGTGATTGATGAAACTCTGGGGGACTTTATTTTGTTGCACAGCAAGACGATGCTAACCAGGAGAAGTGTCAGATTAAAGGATCACTAAAATTTGATTTATATTTTTAAAATCACAAACCTGTTATACTTGCCTCCACTGTGCAGCTCGTTTTGCACAGAGTGGCCCTGAACCTGGTCTTCTGGGGTCCCTCGGCGGCTGTCTCGGCTCCTCCCCGCAATCGCTCACCACCTATATGCGAGCTCTCATGGTGGTGAGTGGTCACGGGTGTGCTCCTGTGATCCAGCCAGCAGCTATTGCCGCTCACTGTATCAATCGGCCCCGGCGCGCCGCGTCATTGGATGTGATTGACAGCAGCGCGAGTCAATGGCTGCGCTGCTTTCAATCCATCCACTGTAACCAACAGCCAGGCTGAGCGGCGAAGAGGATGTCGGGGGCGAGCGTGGGACTTCCGAGTGGTCAGGTAAGCTAAACGGGGGGCCAGGGGGGCAGTATTGTCGCATGTTTTTTCACCTTAAAGCGGAGGTCCGCCGAAAATAAAATATTAAAAGCCAGCAGCTGCTGACCTTTTAATATTAGGACACTTGCCTGTCCTGGAGTACAGCGACGTCCGCAGCAGAGTGCGAGCAATCGCTCGTCACTCTGCTGCCCCCACTGCCATCCTCGGTGAGGGAACCAGGAAGTGAAGCCTTGCGGCTTCACTGCCCAGTTCCCTACGGCGCATGCGCGAGTCGCGCTGCGCCGTTCTGACCCCTGTGTGTTCTGGGAGCCGGGTGTCTCCCGAAACACAACGGGTACTCTGCGGGAAGTGACATATTTCCCGCAGAGAGGACTCCCAGAAGTGGGTGAAAATACCTGTCTTAGACAGGTATCTTCACCCCCCTCCCCCCTGAAAGGTGTCAATTGTGACACCGGAGGGGGGGAGGGTTCCGATGAGTGGAAGTTTCACTTAAGGGTGGAGCTCCACTTTAATGCATAGAATGCATTAAGGTGAAGAACCAACTTTTACCTTTACAACCCCTTTAAATAAGCTTTGACTCTGGGAGCCAGCTAAAAAAAATTAGGAGGAAGTTTGTGTGTGGTGATATGTAACTTGTATTACAATCAACGTTTTAATGCATAGGAGCCCTAATGCGTTCATTTGCATTCGTACATGCGTGTGGGGGGCATTTTATGTGCTTGGGTGTAACGTTAACCACTTCATGCAAAATCACGTACCGGTACATACTTTTGTTGAAGTGGTTGTACTGGAGTGATACCTGCAGCCAACAGTGATGACCAATGAACCGTTCGATCGATATCGCAAGCAGCAGGAGCGGAAGTTGTTTTATATGTAGGGATGTTTAGATTCCCTGTGACAGCAGTAAGAGAGATAGATGGGAAAGTTTTTTTTTTTTTTTTTTTTTTTTCGTGCCCGCTCGCCAAAGAAAATGTAAGTCACGCCAGCAAATGTAAACGGTGTTCAAATCACACACGTGAGGTATTGCCGCAATCGTTAGAGCGAGAGCAATGATTCTAGCGCTAGACCTCCTCTCTGTAACTAAACAACTGGTAACCGTTAAACTGTAAACGTCACCAATGGAGATTTTTTAAAGGACCGTAGTTTGCCGCCATGCCACGAGTGTGCGTAATTTTAAAGCGTGACATGTTGAGTATCTATTTACTCGGCATAACATCTTTCACATTATGCAAACAAATTGGGCTAACTTTACACTTTTTTTTTTTTTTTTTTTATTATTAAATAGTTTTTTATTTGGTTTAAAAGGCCACTGCACAAATACCGTGTGACATAAAATTATTGCAATGACTGCCATGTTATGCTCTAGGGTTGGGATAGGCAACCTCAGCCCTCCAGCTGTTTTGAAACTACAAGACCCTGACAATTGAAGGCATGACTCGCAGAGGCATTATGGGATTTGTAGTTGCTCCACAGCTGGAGGGCTGAGGTTGCCTACCCCTGCTCTAGGGTTTTTGCTAAAAAATATATATATTGTTTGGGGGTTCTAAGTAATTTTCTAGCAAAAATACTGATTTTAACCCGTAAACAACAAATGTTGGACATAGGCATGGTCTTGAAGTGGTTAATTTAACAATTTGAGGTGTGTTTTGTACTTTGTTTTTTAATTTTTTTTTTTTTTTCTCATCACATAGGGGACACAAAGTCACCTATGTGGTGATTTTTAGGTGACAGTTCTCTTTAGTGAGGCATGCAGCATCTAAAAGACCATGCGTGTGCTCCCGTGAATGTAATGCAAGGCAGATCGCACTGCATTACATTCTTTCCCGGCCACACTGGCCGGGGGGGGGGGGGGGGGGGAAACTCAACAGGGACCCAGAAGTGACATCATGCATGTTGCTTCCAGGTCAGAAACAAGATGGGGAGGAAAGCAGATGTGTGTCCGCTCTCCTCCCTCCCCTCTACCCTGCAGCGTCCGAGCCTGGAATGCATGAGGGGGGGGGGCATGTTACCTGTGTATGTAGAGAGAGAGGAAAAAAAAAACTACCTGCCTGGCACTGGATGTCGAGCAATCTAAATTGTGCATCCCTGCAACAGTGAATGTGCTGACAAAATTCCAGGTGCCAGGACAATTTCTAGTCGCCCTGGCGCCTGGGATTTTTCGTGACCTGAATTAGAGGACTGCTTTGGGCCCAATTTATACATCCTAAATGGCCATGATGTGGGAAGCATAACTCTGGCAATGGCTTCCAGGTGTTGATCAGCACTGGCTGCTCAGCTTGTACAATGGGATGAAAAGTCAGGTCTTACAGCGGCAGAAAGCCCTATCTGCACATCCAGGGGTTAGGGACAGATGTTGGCATCTGGACACACATTGTGGACAGCTTTGGCATTTTCTGCCTATCATTCAGTTGTGCTAGCTGTTCATCTGCCGCTGCCTAGAAAACGCCTGGTATCCTGGCTCCAGTTATGTTTACCACACTATAATTGTGTGCTTGAGTCTTTAGTCGAAGGTCTTGTTCATAGTGTGTGTGTGTGTGTGTGTGTGTGTGTGTAAAGATTTTGGTATGATTTTACAATTTTGTTTAACCTTTTTCCCTTCTGCTGTATATAGGGCTGTCTGTAACACAGGGCAAAAGCAAAGGTGCCCTGGGCCCAGTCATTGTTGTGGGGCCCAAAGCTGCTGCCACTTGAGCCTGCAAATAATAGTTACCGTATATACTCGAATATAAGCCGAGGCACCTAATTTTACCACACCTGGGAAAACATTGACTTGAGTATAAGCCTAGGGTGGGAAAATGTAGCAGCTACTGGGTAAACAATGCCCATTTGCAGCCGTACCTTTCATTACTAAAACGGCGTGTGTCTCCCACTGTGTAATGCAGTCTGTTGGGCCGTCCATTGAAACAAAGCCCCGCCTCCTACTCGTCCATCTGTGATAGTTACCCAGCATCGTATTGGTGTTCCTCTATCAGTGTTCCGCCTATCACAGACGAGGAGGCGGTGGGGCTTTGTTATAATGGACGGGCGAACAGAATGCATTACGCAGCGAGAGACGCACGCTGTTTTAGTAATGAAAGGTACGGCTCACTCAAGTACAAGCCAAGGGGGAGTTTTTCAGCCTAAAAAATGGGCTGAAAAACTCTGCTTATACTCCTGTATCCACTTACCATATATATATATATATATACACACACACACACTGGAGGGCCCAAGAAAATGTCTGTTTGCCCAGGGTCCAATCAGTATTAAAGATAACTCTGGCCGTATAGACAAATGACAGTGGGCGGGATAAATCTTCTGCCCTTAACTTTTACAATCCAAATTCTGCCAGTAAATGCCTTGTACAGCCCACTTCCTGTTTCTTGTCTGGTAAAAAGCCTAGGCTTATGACATCATGCACAGCACTCTCTTGTGAGCGTTTGCCAGGAAGAGAGGGGGATGAGTCATAAGAGGGTCAATCTGTGCTGCAGAGCTGAAGGTGTGTGTATAAATCCAGGAAGTGAACAGGCAGCAGCTTCAGCTGCCCACAGTTAAAATGGCTGCAGCCAGACTCGGTGGAGGGAGATTTCTGCAGCATATTTGGCAAGTACAGAATCACAGCATAATATAAAATAATATGTAAAGTGGTTGGAGGGAAGATTCAGAATGGCAAAGATGTTTTTATTACAAATTATGTGAGTAAACTGCAGTTCCTCTTTATATAAAGCTTTGAAATACAGACACTCCTTTGTGTAAGTAGCCTAACACACAAGGAAGATAATACATGTTGCTGTGGATAAGCCCCAGAAAAAGACAATTGGGAGGAGTATGAAACATCTACTTGTCTGCTGCGTTTGGGGCATACATAACATGGTAAATCCCTTACTTTACCGAATGGTTGAGATGTAACGATGAGGATCTGTACCTCCCCAAAGCTTTATCTGTAGATATCACTGGGTTTGTGCAGGGAGGGTATTTGCCCCGGGCCACTACTAAAAAAGTAATAGTGTGTTGTTGGTAGGGCTGGGCGATTTTTTTTCCCTCCCAAAAAAATCAGAGATTTTTTTATAAAAAACTCGATTTACGATTCGATTTTTTTTTAATTATATTAATTAAAGTGCATCAACAAACACAATTGCAAAGGCAAACCCTTTCTCTAACTGCAAAGTCAGTTTGCAACAAAGATTGTTAAACATCCAAATTATTAATACTGTATTTGGATTTAGCTAATAAAACAACAAAAAATCTTGAGGTTACTCTTAGAGGAAAACCCTATTTTTCCTTCCGTCAGCGGATCGGATGACAATGGACTCTACGGTCTGTCGTCATCCGATTCTCCATAGGGGAGAGCGGCGCTCTGACAGGGCGGTCCCTGCACAGTGTGCGGGGACCGCCCAGTCATCCGTCGGCTCAGCGGGGATCAACGGAGCGATCCCCGCTGAGCAAGCGGAGCTTCACGGGGCGGATCTGCACGGATCCGCCCCGTGTGAAAGGGCCCTTAGTTGAATTGAACTGTGTCCGTGTCTCACTGTGCCTGTGCTTCAATCACTGTGCCCGTACCTGATGCAGATTTTCATGGTATACAGATTTTACTGCTACACCGGTGGCCATTCCAGTATTCAAAAGCCGCGCCTCCTCCTCGTCTGTTATAGGCGGAACACTCAATTTCCCAGCATTCAGTGTTCCGCCTATCATGGTCATCCTCATAACATAGACGAGGATGAGAGGATGTCCGTGATAGGCTGAACACTGCCTGCTGTGAAATTGAGTGTTCCGCCTATCACAGACGACGAGGACTCGGGAGCACGGCTTTTGAACACTGCAATGGCCGCCGTCTGTCTGCATGACACGCTGATCAGGTAGGCAGACGGCGGCTGCGGCGAGTAGATGTAATTGGGCTAACGCCGCCCAGTGCCACTCCAGATACGCCCCCTGCAGTCCTGCTACGGAAACTTTGAAGAAAAAAAAAAATCTAAAAAAATCGATTTTCTTCAAATCTGAATCGATTTTCTTCAAATCTGAATCGATTTGAGCTCAAAACTTGATTCAAGATTAAAATCGATTTTTTTCCCAGCCCTAGTTGTTTGCCCTCAATGGTGATTCTTTAGCATTCAGCACAGGCCCCATAGTCCTTGACAGAAGCTGGGCATTATAACCATAGCCATCTGTTCCTAGGTGGACCTGTAATCAAAGCACCTGGCGGAGAGAGGTCTTGAACCACTTCAACTTCCTTTACAGCTCTGAGGTGTAATGTGAGCGAATGCAAAGAGCCACAGTGCAGGTTGATAGTAGATGTGTATTTGTACATACAAGGGACACTTGGATGTAAATGCCCTCCATGAGGTACAAAAGTGCAGCGCTAAATATATCTAAACAGACAATTATAATGACCTATCGGCATAATACAGTGCAAAATGAAAAAGGTGACATAACGTCATTTTGATTAAGTAGTCCAACATAGTGACAAAAGTTCATATTCAATGGTGATTATGGAAAAATATTCAAACGTTGACTTAAAGTGGAGTCTCCACCAAAAATGCAAAATCGCATTATTGTGCATGTAATTGGCTAAAAAAAAAAAAAAAAAATTAGATTTTTTTTTTTTTTTTTTACTCACCTGTAGTACCTGTTGCTATGCGGCCCCACAAAATCTGCCTTCTGAATCGCCATGGGTTCTGACATCAGCTCCCTACTGCTCCTGGGAAATGTGTGTCATAATTTCCCAGGATGCAGTGCACTTCCCCTATGGCTAGAATCACTCGTCAATACAATCCAGGAAGTAAATGCTTGTGGGCTTCACATGCCCACAAGCAAAATGAAAACTTCAGCAAATATTTTTTTAAAGTCTCTTTATGCAGTAACTCGGCAAATCGACGGCGGTTTTTAAAATCGTAAGTCATCTTATATGTTCCACTGTATTAAATGCTGAAATAACATGCTTTTAAAAATGTGATTGGAACCCCCACTTGAAGGAGTCACCATGACAAGTGCATCCACCACCCAGAAGAGGAGATTGGTTAAAGCTGCCTTATGGTAAGCGTATTCAAACATGTAGTAATGATGGTAGTCGCAGGGATGATATTCAAGAGTAGGCAGCAAGGTTCTCCACTTCAGCCGGGCCACTTGTCAAATGATAAATTCCGACATCCATAAAAAAAAAACAAGAGCCCTCCACATAGTGTAAAACCGTTTGGCCACAGACTATATTAAGCGCTTAACGACCTCTTCACGCCGATATACGTCGGCAGAATGGCTCGTACAGGCACAATCACGTACCTGTACGTGACCCTTTAATTGCCGACGTCACGCTCGCGACCCCCCCTGCCTTCCCCGTGAGTGGGACCGTGGGTCCCGCGGACTCGATCGCCGCGGGGATCCCCACGATCGTCTCGCGGAGGCTCGGAGCGGGGAGATGTTAGTGTAAACACAGCATCTACCCGCTCCTCTACTGACAATGTCAGCGATCTCCGCTCTGTGTAATCAGAGTGGAGATCGGTGACGTGTCAGTCGTAGCCACGCCCCCCCTCAGTTAGTAACACGCCCCTAGGCACACTTAACCCCTCCAGCGCCCCTAGTGGTTAACCCCTTCACTGCCAGTGTCTTATACAGTAACCAGTGCATTTTTATTGCACTGTTCGCTGTGAAAATGACAATGGTCCCAAAAATGTGTCAAAAGTGTCCGATGTGTCCGCCATAATGTCGCAGTCACCAAAAAAAATCGCTGATCGCCGCCATAACTAGTAAAAAAAAAAAAATAAATGAATAAAAATGCCTTAAAACTATACCCTATTTTGTAAACGCTATAATTTTTGTGCAAACCAATCAATAAATGGCGATTTGCGATTTTTTTTTTTTTTTTACCAAAAATATGTAGAAGAATACGTATCGGCCTAAACTGAGGAAAAAAATGTTTTTTTTTAATATATTTTTTGGGGATATTTATTATAGTAAAAAATGTCTTTTTTTTTTCAAAATTTTCGCTCTCTTTTTGTTTATAGCGCAAAAAATAAAAACCGCAGAGGTGATCAAATACCACCAAAAGAAAGCTCTATTTGTGGGGACAAAAAGGATGCCAATTTTGTTTGGGAGCCACGTCGCACGACCGTGCAATTGTCAGTTAAAGCAACGCAGTGCCGAATTGCAAAAAAGGGCCTGGTCATAATGGCCCGTATTGGTCCGGGGCTTAAGTGGTTAAAAAGGTAGAAAACTTGCATAGATACCGGGATATTGGGCATAAATAAAAGCATCTCCTTGTAGTGATCACATAAGCTTTGAAAGAAGAAGAAAGGGGCGCTATGATGCGTGTTTCGTCTACAACGACTTCAACTGGGGTGTGACTCCACCCTAGTTGAAGTCTTTGTGGACAAAACGCGTCGGCTCTGAGTCCCCTCCATGTTATTGTATCTCTTTTCTTCTTGCAAAGCTTATGTGATCACTACAAGGAGATCTTTTTACTGATGCCTGGTATCTATGTACGTTTTCTACCTTTTAATAAAATCCGTGGCCAAACGGTTTTCCACTATGTGGAGGTCTCCTTGTTTTTTTTTTTATAGATGTTGGAGTATATAATTTGACAAGTGGCCTGGCTGGTGTGGGGAACCTTGTTGCCTACTCTTGGATATACTCCCTGTGACTACCATCATTACTACATGCTTGGTTAATGCTGCCTTATGGTAAGCGTATTCAATCTCCTCTTCTGGATGGTGGAAGCCCTCTGGGCGATCTCTATACATTGCAGGGATTATAACAACCTTTGTTTCAGATTCCTGCCTTTTTGTTATTCTGAAGAAATCCCTGTGTGTTTCTCTGTTCTGAGTGGGTCTAATGGGAGTGGTTTCATAATTAACTGTCAGGTGTGCAGCTGCAGGGCACTAATGAGGAAATATGCTGGGCCTGCATCCCTTTAGATGTGTTCCTATTGGAAGTATCTCACCAAAAATGACATTTTTGTTGCAGGGGATGCCTGAAATATGACTATCTTAGGCAGACTTCTGGGAAAATTGGTGAGCCAATCGCACAAGCAGGAAATTATGTTTCTGGGGAGTGGTCAGTACACATTCTTTGTACAGAACAACTCCAGGTAGCCATATTGCATTCTCAGAACATTACATTGGCTGCAGATTGAAAAGGAAAGGTATTTTTTAATAACGTTCAATTACAATATGATTAGTGTCGCAATTATATGCGATATATTATTTTTTTCTTTATTTGCTATTTTTTCTCCCCACGAACGTGGAGTTACCCTTTAAGGCAACTTTTGGATATTTTTTTTCCATAATCCCCATTGAATATGAGCTTTTTGTCCTTTTTTTTTTTCCCCTCACTATTTTGGACTATTTAATCAGATGACGTTATGTCCCTTCAATTTTTCATTTTTCATAATGCTGATATGTCATTATTATTTGCTGTTTAGATATACAGTATTTAGCGCTGCACTTTTGTACCTCCATATATTTACACAATTTCTGTTGAATTGTAGTGCTGGCAGCTACTGATTTATAGTATAGCACAGTCATTTTTTACAACCATTTCATGTAAATGCCCTCCAGGCTATTGTGTTTCCCCGAAAGTAAAGCCTCGTACACACGGTCGGACTTCCATCAGACTTTTCCGTGGATTTTTGTCCGAACGGAGTTGGCCGGGCACACCCATAGCATACACACCACAGGACTTTTCTGCAAACTTTCCCAAAACTTTTTTCAACATCACATGATTTTTCTGCTCTTTACCGCCACCCTTTGGTCAACTTCTGCTATTGTTGGTTGATTTTAACATTATTTGTTTTGTCCATCGGACAAAAGTCCGATGGTTTTCTGTACACACGGTCGGACTTTGCTCCATCAGACTTTTGTTGGCTGCAAGTTTGTCCGTTTGCAGACCGAACTTTTGTCAAATGAAAACCCAAAAAAGTTTGTCCGATGGCGCGTACACACGGTCGGATTTTTTTGTCAAACTTGCTCAATATGAAGTTTGTTGGCAAAAAGTCTGACTGCGTGTACGGGGCTTAAGACCTACCCTGAAAATAAGACCTAGCGTTATTTCCAGGAGGGCTGCAATATAAGCCCTACCCCGAAAATAAGCCCTAGTTTAAAATGCTTGTAAAATCCTATAATCCACTCTATTACAGTATTATATAATGTACAGTGTGTGTGTTTCTGTAATATAATTGTGGGGAAGAGAGAGCTCCGGCAGGTCACAAAAGCGCAGAGCGGCGCTATAACGAAGGTATTTGGGACAATTATATTACAGAAACACGCACATTGTACATTATATACTACTGTAATAGAGTAGATTATAGGATTTTACAAGCATTTTAACTCGGTTCATGCTGGGGTCATACTGTCAGGCAGGAACAGAGTGGGGGAGAGAAAACCGCACATTACATGGTAAGACCTACCCTGAAAATAAGCCGTACTGTGTCTTTTGTTGCCAAAATTAATATAAGACCCGGGCTTATTTTCGGGGAAACATGGTTGGTTTCCATTCCTCCCTTGATTTTTTTGGGTTGATAGAGGTTGAGGGCTGCCCTCAAAACACCAGGAAGTACTGATTTTCCAACTAAAGTTGCCGACAAATTGGCAGACATCACCCTTGCTCCTACCCCCCCTAGGACCCCTTTCCCATAAATTTTGAGGTTGATCCACTCTATTTGTTCCATAACCAGCCTACCCAACAACTGGGATGCATCCTTTGCTGCCATGCAGTTAATCAGGAAGGGAAAATTATGGTAAGTATTTGATAACAAATTTCCGTTATTCCAGCTCCGTTACTCGGTGAGCCTTTGATCCTGGACACAGATGAAAAGTTTAGAATTTGCTGCTTGGATGATTTGTTTAGCTCGGTGACTTCGCATTGAAGCCATTGACGGCGAAGCAGCTCCTTTCCTCACCAAGGTCGGCAATGGCAGCCTACAGAATTCTCAAAGAATGGGTTTGCGATGAGTTTGTTTTGCTGAATAAAAAGTGCATTAACAAGGTCATTGTCAGTTTCCTATGAAAAGGAAGCTTTTACCAGTGCATTGGAAATTTAGGTGATGTGCTGCTCATGCATTTTGCTTACTTTACCATTGACAGCAATTGAATTAAAAACAGATGCGGGCTGTGCCTAGAAACCAATCACAAGATGAAAGGAAAATAAGAAAAAATAAAAAGTGGCGACGTTACCTTGCTCTAGCAAATGGCATTAATGTTATGCAGTTTGGCTGGCAGTGTACAGTTTAATTATCCACAGTGCAGTTGTTGGAATTGGATGCCATGTTCTACAGTTGTTGATTCGTTGTCCTTCTTAGAGGGCAGATGAAACGCGTACAATAGCTGTGCACTCTGCTGCAACAATTCTCTACACTGTCTGAACTGCTAAAGATCAAGCAGGGGGGTCGGAGGGGATGTGTGCCATTTACTGGAATCGCAGGTTCAAAATTTCACAGTAGTGTTATTGTATAGTATGTATGGGCATGGATATTTGCCAAGTCAACATGTTGCTTGTGACACCGGGGTCTGTGAGAATGTGGCCTATTGGTTTGTTTTGGGCTTCAATTCGATTGGAGCCTATTTTGTTTGTCACTCTCACCCTTCAAGCCTCAGGGAGGTACAACGAGCATTCAGGTCTCAGAGGTTTTGGAGCAACCCACTCTGTGCAAAAAAAAAGTTTTCCCATGCAAGGGGGGTGGTGCTCGCACTACACAGGTTAGCCGTTTTGCCCATACTTCTCCTATGGATTACAGGGGTGCAGTTCGTTTTGCAAATTTTGTGAACTGTTTTCAGCCAACAGAAGGCCAAGAGAGGTTTGGCCAATGTTCACAGCTAACAATGAAACAAAATTAATTTATTCATTTTCAAAATGTTATGTAACAGAGCGGCAACAACAATGATTGTGAGTTACGCGGTATAATGGCCAATGTTCACAACACAAATGAAAGTAAATATAGATTTATTGCAAAGGTTATACATCAATCGGCAACAACAAAAGTTAAGAGTTGCTAGGCCAGTAGATAATAAATAAAGTCCCAGGGTGACCTCTTTGTCTTTTTGTGTACTACTGTGTGTGTGTGTGTGTGTGCCCATGTCCATGTCCGGTCACACCAGGCCTTATTTTCTTTTTCTCAATGTCACTCAACTAGTCCAGGCTCGGGAAAGATCCGGACCATATGGTCGTTATCTGCCCAGAAGTCTGAACCGACACCTCTCAACGATAAAAAGAGAGAACACAGGAAACGCCACCTAAGTGCAGTATTAAAATCAAGGTTTTAGGGCAAGGTACATAAAGACACTCACAAGAGATGGGAAAGCATAAGCTTATCTGTAATCCGGTAGTCCAGGGGGCTCCTAGTGTCTGGAAGGGGCTCCAATGCGTGGCTGTGTTAATAGAGAATCCGCAGCGCGTCCTGTGGCCATCAGGAAAGCAACCAGAACCAGTGTGGAATGCACAGAAATGACGTCACGAACAGCAGGGATACATCCTGGGCAGCTGTTATAATGAAGGCAGATGGGCAGGCAGGCTACGCGCTCAGAGCATCTGCTCCTTCTACAGGCCTGGAGTGTCAGTGTCCTAGGGGTTCTATTGACTGAATACAAGTAATTCTCTGTTAGTTTCAGTTACACTGTCCTTTTCTTTAACAGTTATCGATACCATTGTCTCTCAATGATATGCTGAGAGTCTGAGTCAGCCCCTCCCATCCCCTCCACAGCCCAGTGCTCCTGGAGGGGAGAGCAGAGAGCCGCTGACTGACAGTCAGCGGCTCTCTGCTCAGCACGGAGGTTAGAACTAAGCGCTTAAGCGGTTTTTGATCGCTCATTTCTCACTGCAGAGCTGGCAGGGGGACAGATGCAGCATCCACCTTGGTGAGTGTATATATATATATATATTTTTTTTTTTTAAATCCTGAACTTCTCTTTTAACTGCTTGTTTTTAGTTTTTATTTATAGGAGTGCAACAACTACAATAAATCCTAGACTTCTCATACAGTACAACCAATGGTATGGTGCAATAGGTACATCAAAGAGGCAGATAAATTCCGCAAAGCGGTCAATAAGCAATCGCAGTGAACATCCATTGTACTTAAAGAAAGGAGCCAATCAAAGTCAACAATTAGTTAGGGATATTCAGAAGAGAACCAAAAGAGCCGCCCTGGGTATCAGATCAGGGTATATTCGTAGGAACAAAGAGTGTCTCCTTGATTCCAGGAGGAGACTATCAGTCACAGAGTCAAGTCGAAGGTTGAGGTTGGATAAAAAGAGAGGGGGGGTGAGGAGAGAAAAAAAAGAGGGGGGGGCAAGGAAAGGGGTCACCACTGGGGAGCAGGAGCAACCTTTACCAGTTAAATGCCACACACCACATAAAAGGTGGCTTGGGTTAAGAGTATTGGAGGAACTCATTAGAGAGGTGGAAAATGTCCGAATAGAACCATCTGGTTTCATGTTCCTCGGATTTATCTCGCAGAGCAGAAGTCAGGTTTTCCATTTGCTCAATATCCACTCTTGCAAGCCATTGGGCCACCGTTGGAGCAGACTGTTTCCATATACAAGGGATACAGGCCTGTTCTGTGTTGAGAAGGTGTTTGAGAAGAGATTTATGATCTTGTTTCCTGGATAAAGGTGTTAAATTAGGTAGAGCCGTGGCATGATCATCCTGCAGGGAGAGGTCCATGAATTTATGAATAAGTTGAAGTACCAGTTGCCAAAAGGAATGTAACTTGGGGGCAGTCCCAGAAAATGTGTAGGATGGTACCCGTATGCAAGCCACATCGCCAGCATCTGTTTGATTGCTGAGGGAGCAATTTTGTCTAGAACCGACAGCGTCCTATACCAGCGCGTAAGTATTTTAGAAGTAGTCTCCGGATATTTCCTACAAAGAGAAGACCTATGCATGAAGAAAAGTATATGTTCTTGGCAATCGGAAAAGGTGACTCCCACTTCACAATAAAGCAGTCCGATATGGCATGAACATCCAACAAGACTGTATGAAGTGGAAAGGAAACAACAAATTGGCCACTCGCCTAAACGAAGCTCCTTGAAAGAGTGTAGCTTCCTTAAGAAGAGTGGAGGATGAGGCAGGGATAGAAGGAAATGGGAGATCTGGAGAGCCCTCCAGGGTTCCTGTTTGATCGGTGCCTGACCATACAATAAGTCAATGGGCGGAATCCAGTTCTGAGATCGTAACCATTGAGAACGCATGAGCCCCTGTGGAGATTGTGATATAAAAGAGGGATCAGTAAGGCCAGGGGTGAATCAAGTTAACGGCTTGTTTTTGTCTAGGGGGTTGTAGTAGGGAGATAAACCTACCTTATTCTCTCCTTATTCATGACTGGTCCTGCTCCTGCCCCCCTCCTGCCTTATGCAGTGTACTGTTCCTGACGCCATCACGCCCATCGACCTGCTTTGGACGGAAGGTCGTCAGGAACAGTCTACCACTGGATCGTGGGAAAGCGCCGTTAGCTGGTGGAGCAGAGGATTAGGTGAGTATACAGCTTTCTCCTCTCCCCTGGACAAAACAAGTGGTTAACAATCAGACTTTAAAGCATTCAGGTTCTAACCCAAATCTGTCCTCTAATTGCATCATTGAGCCAACTGTGACAACCCCATGGTCAGGAAAATTCAACCCTGCCTGCAGGGCCTTATGGGGTACTACATAAATGACCAAATCGGTGCTCACTAAAGATCTTAAATGAGTTCTTCAGACAGGCTTCCAAAAATTTGAAGTCAGCAGCTACACAAACTGCAGCTGCTGATTTTTTAATACAGTCATCCAGGGATCCAGCGATGTCCTCATCCGAGCCGGTTCTTCATCGGTCTTCGGGTCCCCGGTGCTGGCATTTTAACTGTGGAAAGCAGGCTGTGAAACCTTCTGAATTCACGGCCAGCTTCCCGTTGCGTATGCATGAGATGCACTGCGCCCTGTGAATGGTCTCTCGGCCTTCTGGGACCTGTAATGTGCAGGGGGGGGGGGGGTGGTGTGAACTTCTGATTGGATCACCTAAGTAGGAGCGGGTACCTGTCAAAACTAGGTACCCACTTCTCAACAACAAAAAATATGTGCCAAACGTTAAAGAGGAGGGGGGAGGAAGAGCAGAACTTCCCCTTTTGGGTGAAGTTCCTCTTTAAAGTGGTTGTAAATCTCAGACACAAAATATGAACAAAGCATATCCCTCTATTGTGTGTACTTGCCTCAAGAGCACCAAGTAATTTCTGTCTGTTGCCTCTTTCCTCTCCTATCAGCGTGAGTCACATCTCACAAGTTTTCCTGACATCAAGAGAAAAATGGTGACAGGGGATGGGAGCTCCAGCACACAGCATATGATTGACAGCCTGTGAATGACTTAGAACTCCCAAACCTTATATATATTGTGACAGCAGGAAGGTAAAGTCACCTGGTTGCATCCAGGGGGTAGATATATTTCGCCCAGATTCAGGCTTTACGCCGACTTATACAACTAGGTGGAGAGTTGTATAAGCCCAGCTGAGGCTAGTAGGCTCATGGATGACTCATACCTCTAGGGAGAGTGTGGGGCGTCGTGCAGACAGGGAGTTGATGAGACCAGCTGAAGCTGGTCAGCTCATTTAGGCCTCTATAAGAACTCCCAGCTTCATTAGATGTTGGCTCATGCCTGGACCCAGACCTGTGTGGACTGTCTAGGGAGAGTGAACCCCTGTGCGGTGAGACAAAGCCTGTGTGGCTATTTGCTTGGACATTTAAAACCAGGGACTTAGGGACTAGGACGGCACTAGGCTGATCCCAGTTGTTAGTTAGGAAACCTGTATGTTTAGTCAGAGGTCAAGTTGACCAGGATTTATTTTGTTTATGTTTCTTTTGGCTTTGCTGTGTTTTGTCACTGTAAATAGAAAATAAACCGCACCTTTTTTTGATTTTGAAAACCACAACCTCCGTTTGCTGGGCCTGTTTTTGTGTGGGGAGCCCATCCCGGGGGTCACACACACCCGCTGCCAAGCTAACCCCCTCACAGTTGGTGGAGAACCAGTGGCAGTTTTTTTTTAAGCCAGCATGGAGGAGATACTGAAGCAGCTGGCTCTAGCAAATGCCAATCAACAGCAGACAAATGCAGGTTTGCAAAAGAGCCTTGCAGCTCAACAACAGAACTTCGCAGCCCAGCAGCAAGCTCATCAACAGAGCCTTGCAGCCCAGCAGCAAGCTCACCAACAGAGTCTGGAAGCTCAGCAACAAGCCCAGCAGCAATCTGAGGCCCGCTTCATAGACCTGTTACAGAAGCAAGAGCAGAGACTACAACAAATGGAAGCAGTAATGCAGCAACGTCCGCAGACCAGTGAGGAAAGCCGTCCCACTAATACCGCGTCCTTTGGGGTGAGTCGTTTATTGACAAAAATGACTGGAGAGGATGATCCAGAGGTATTTTTGACCACATTTGAAAGGACTGCTGAAAGAGAAAAGTGGCCTGAGGAGCAGTGGGCTGGACTGGTGGCTCCTCTGTTAACTGGTGAATCGCAGAAGGCTTACTATGACCTAGAGCCTGACCAAGCAAAAGACTATGTGATGCTAAAAGCTGAAATATTGGCAAGGCTGGGTGTCACCCAGGCTGTCCGGGCTCAGCGTGTGCATAACTGGACTTTCCAGCTTGGAAAACCCCCCAGGTCTCAAATGTATGATCTCATTCACCTGAGCAGAAAGTGGCTACAGCCAGAGACTTTGTCCGCACCAAAGATTGTGGAACGTGTTGTAATGGATCGGTTTTTGAGAGCTCTTCCTACTGTCATCCAAAAGTGGGTAAGCCATGGAGACCCAGAGACGGCCGATGGTCTTGTGGATCGTGTGGAGAAATACTTGGCTACAGAGAACCTGACGGCCTCTTCCAGAGACACTCAGACTTTCCACCCTAAGACCAGACCATCCCCAGGGGCGGATAAGAGGATTCCAAGGGGTGAGGGTGGAGAGAGTGAGAGGGTGGGAGCTCTACCCCAAGTTTGGCGAGAACAGCCTGGGAAATCAGCGGCTCAAGAGGCCGCAAGAAGGATCGTTTGCTACCGCTGCCGGCAAGCGGGACATATTGCAGCCAATTGCCCGGTTGTGGAGGAACCCATGCAGTGTGACTTTCTGACGGGCAGACGTCAGTCGCTGTGTGCGACAGTCGCATGCACTGCCATTCGAGGAACTGAGAAACATTTATGCAAAATGTGTGTTAATGGTAGAAATGTTGTGGTATTGCTGGATTCAGGTAGCCTTGTGACCCTGATAAAGGCTGAGTTAGTTAAAACAGAGGTCTCTGGGAATAGCAAGGTAGCTGTTATTTGTGTGCATGGGGACACCCGAGAGTATCCAGTGACTACAGTGTGTTTCGAGACCCCCAAAGGTACCCTCTCTCATCCAGTGGGCTTAGTATCTCAGTTACCGTATGACGCCATTGTGGGAAGGGATTTTCCGAAGTTCTGGGAACTGTGGGATGATCCTGAGCCCCCCACTGGTGCCCCTATGTACCAGGAATGTGATAGCCAGAACTCCCCTGAGAGTGGTGAGGACTCTCCGGAATTTCCCTTATCAGTATTGGCAGGGGAGACTCAAGAAACTGGAGAGGAGCCCACCTCCTCAGACGAAAACCTACCGTCTGTGGAGTTTTCTGATCTTGAGGTTCACAGGGAAAACTTTGCCACAGAACAGTTGAAAGACCCCGCCCTAATAAAGGCACGGGAAAACGTAGTGAAAATAGATGGCGAGTTAGTGAACCCAGATAATACCTGCACTTACCCATACTTCAGCGTAGAGAAGGACCTACTGTATCGGGTGGCAAAAAGGGCAGAAGAAACCGTTGAGCAGCTTGTGGTGCCCAAACCTTACAGGAAGTTGGTGTTGGAGTTGGCCCATGGGCACATTCTTGGAGGTCATCTGGGGACAGAGAAAACCCGAGAGAGGGTATTACAGAGATTCTATTGGCCGGGGGTGATGAAGGACATAGAAAATTATTGTTCCTCCTGCCCTGTGTGTCAGAGGTCGGCCCCAATGCCACATTTCCGTAGCCCGCTGGTCCCTCTACCCATCATTGAGGTCCCGTTTGAGAGGATCGCCATGGATTTGGTAGGTCCTATAATCAAGTCCGCTAGGGGGCACCAGTACATATTAGTTATAATGGACTATGCCACCCGTTATCCAGAAGCGATCCCTCTCCGAAATACCTCGGCCAAAACCATAGCCAAAGAGCTATCTCTTGTGTTTAGCCGGGTGGGTATTTGTAAAGAACTGCTTACGGACCAAGGTACACCCTTTATGTCCCGGGTTATGAAGGAGCTGTGTAAATTGTTCAAAGTGACGCAATTACGTACATCTGTGTATCACCCCCAAACCGATGGGCTGGTTGAAAGATTCAACAAAACCCTAAAACAAATGTTGAAGAAAGTGATGGAAAGGATTGGGACTGTCTACTTCCTTATCTGATGTTTGCTATTAGGGAGGTGCCCCAATCCTCTACGGGATTCTCCCCCTTTGAGTTACTGTATGGGAGACACCCAAGAGGGCTGTTGGATATTGCCAAGGAAACTTGGGAAAGTGAGAGTTCTCCCCACAGGAGTGTGATTGAGCATGTCGCCCTGATGCAAGACCGAATTGCACAGGTAATGCCCATCGTGAAGGAACATTTGGCCCAAGCGCAGTTAGCACAGCAGAGAGTGTACAACCGTGGAGCCAAGACCCGTACCTTTTCCCCGGGGGATAGGATACTGGTACTTGTCCCTACGGTTGAAAGTAAATTCCTTGCCAAATGGCAAGGCCCCTACGAGATAATGGAAAAAGTGAGCGAAGTGAATTACAAGGTCAGACAACCAGGAAGGCGAAAGCCCGAACAGATCTATCACGTTAATCTGTTGAAAGCCTGGAGGGATAGAGAGTCCCTAGTCGCAGACACTTGGTCACCAGCTCAAACTGGTTGCGTGATTCCTGAGGTTGGAATAGCAGCCACCTTGTCACAACCCCAACAACAGGAGGTTAAGGAGTTTGTGCTTCGCAACAAGGAGGTATTCTCTGAGCTGCCGGGACAAACATCTGGGGTAGAGCATGACATCATTACCCCGCCCGGTGAAAGGGTGAAGTTAAAACCCTATCGGATCCCAGAGGCCCGACGGGAGGCAATACGGGAGGAAGTACAGAAAATGCTGAACTTAGGGGTGATAGAGGAGTCCCAAAGTGATTGGTCTAGTCCCATTGTGTTGGTGCCTAAACCGGATGGGAGCTGGCGATTTTGTAACGATTTTCGTCAGTTGAACAAAGTTACAAAATTTGACACCTACCCCATGCCACGTATAGATGAGTTGATCGACCGGCTGGGACCAGCCCGATACATGACGACTCTTGACCTCACAAAAGGGTATTGGCAAATCCCCCTGGCCAAATTGGCCAAAGAGAAAACCGCATTTGTAACCCCAGACGGGGCGTTCCAATATAAAAGAATGCCGTTCGGGTTACAGAATGCGCCGGCCACATTCCAGCGGAAAATGGACCAGATGCTGAGGCCCCATCGGAAGTATGCTGCGGCTTACCTGGATGACGTAATTGTCCATAGCACAGATTGGGCCTCACATCTGCCAAAAGTGCAAGCAGTCCTGGACTCTGTTCGGGAAGCGGGGTTTACGGCTAACCCCAAGAAGTGTACCATTGGGCAGGAGGAGGCCAAATATCTTGGGTACACCATTGGGAGGGGAGTAATAAAACCCCAACTCAACAAAGTCGAGGCCATCCAGAGTTGGCCACGTCCCAACAGCAAGAAGCAGGTACGAGCCTTTCTGGGAATCGCTGGGTATTATCGGCGCTTCATTCCCCACTTTGCTTCTAAGGCTGTGCCCCTAACCAACCTGACGAAGGGGAAAGGGTCGGTCATGATTAAATGGACCCCCGAGGCTGAGGCAGCATTCCAATTCTTGAAACAAGCCTTATGTAGCCAGCCAGTGTTGTACTCACCCGACTTCTCTAAAGACTTTGTCGTACAAAGTGATGCGTCAGATGTGGGGTTAGGAGCAGTATTGTCCCAGGTCTGGAACGGGGAAGAGCACCCAGTCATTTACCTCAGCAGGAAGTTGAAGTCCCATGAGGTAAATTACGCCACCGTTGAAAAGGAGTGTTTAGCGGTGAAGTGGGCTCTAGATTCCCTTCGGTACTACCTGCTAGGTAGGCACTTTGACATGGTTACGGATCACGCTCCGTTAAAGTGGATGGCTCAAAACAAGGAAACAAATAGAAGAGTGAATAGGTGGTTCCTGGCCCTCCAGGAATTCAACTTCACAGTAAAGCATCGCCCTGGCGTTCAAATGGGGAATGTGGATGCTTTGTCTCGAGTACATGAATGCCTGATTGCTGGTGTTCCAACCCGAGGTTAAAACAAGAGGGGGGGGGTATGTGACAGCAGGAAGGTAAAGTCACCTGGTTGCATCCAGGGGGGTAGATATATTTCGCCCAGATTCAGGCTTTACGCCGACTTATACAACTAGGTGGAGAGTTGTATAAGCCCAGCTGAGGCTAGTGGGCTCATGGATGACTCATACCTCTAGGGAGAGTGTGGGGCGTCGTGCAGACAGGGAGTTGATGAGACCAGCTGAAGCTGGTCAGCTCATTTAGGCCTCTATAAGAACTCCCAGCTTCATTAGATGTTGGCTCATGCCTGGACCCAGACCTGTGTGGACTGTCTAGGGAGAGTGAACCCCTGTGCGGTGAGACAAAGCCTGTGTGGCTATTTGCTTGGACATTTAAAACCAGGGACTTAGGGACTAGGACAGCACTAGGCTGATCCCAGTTGTTAGTTAGGAAACCTGTATGTTTAGTCAGAGGTCAAGTTGACCAGGATTTATTTTGTTTGTTTCTTTTGGCTTTGCTGTGTTTTGTCACTGTAAATAGAAAATAAACCGCACCTTTTTTTGATTTTGAAAACCACAACCTCCGTTTGCTGGGCCTGTTTTTGTGTGGGGAGCCCATCCCGGGGGTCACACACACCCGCTGCCAAGCTAACCCCCTCACAATATATATATATATATATATATATATATATTATTTTTTTAAGCTGAGGCCCTAGAGAATAAAATGGTGGGTGCTGCAATTTTTTAATATTTACGCAGCAGCTTTTCAAATGCAAATTAATGGAGAAAATACACTTCTAATGAATCTTAGAGAACACAAACAATATGATACTCAATCTCTGAATGAACAACACATCAAAAATTGAAGAAGATGGACTACAGCAGCAGAAGACCACACCGGGTGCCACTCCTGTCACCTAAGAACAGAAAACTGAGGCTAGAATTTGCACAGGCTCGCAAAAATTGGACAAAAGAAGATTGGAAAAATGTTGCCTTGTCTGATGAGTCTCGATTTCAGCTGTGACATTCAGATAGTGGGGTCAGAATTTGGCGTAAACAACATGAAAGCATGGATCCATCCTGCCTTGTATGAACAGTTCAGGCTGGTGGTGGTGGTGTAATGGTGTGGGGGATATTTTCTTGGCACGCTTTGGTCCCCTTAATACCAATTCAGCATCGTTTAAACGCTGCGGCCTACCTGAGTATTGTTGCTGACCATGTCCATCCTTTTATGACTACACTGTCCCCATCTTCTGATGGCTCCTTCCAGCAGGATAATGCACCATGTCACAAAGCTCCAATCATCTCACCTCTGGATAATGAGGTCCCTGTCCTCCAATGGACTCCACACTCACCAGATCTCATCCAATAGAGCACCTATGCATGTGTGTGTGTGTACATATATATATATATATATATATATATATACATATACATATATACATATATATTGAATATAAAAAGTCTACACACCCCTGTTAAAATGTCAGGTTTCTGTGATGTAAAAAATTAGACAAAGATAGATTCAGAACCTTTTCCACCTTTATTGTGACCTATAAATTGTACAACTAAATTGAAAAACAAACTGAAATCTTTTGGGGGGGGGGGTGCAAATTAAAAAAAACTAAACTAAAATAATGTGATTGCATAAGTGTGCACACCCTCTTATAACTGGTGATGTAGCTGTGTTAAGAATTAGGCAATCACATTCGCACTCATGTTAAATAGGAGTCAGTACACACCTGCCATCATTTAAAGTGCCTCTGATTAACCCCAAATAAAGTTCAGCTGTTCTAGTAGGTCTTTCCTGACATGTTCTTAGTTGCATCCTACAGCAAAAGCCATGGTCCGCAGAGACCTTCCAAAGCATCAGAGGGATCTCATTTTTAAAAGGTATCAGTCAGGAGAAAGGTACAAAAGAATTTACAAGGCATTAGATATATCAGGGAACACAGTGAAGACAGTCATCATCAAGTGGAGAAAATATGGCACAACAGTGACATTACCGAGAACTGGACGTCCCTCTAACATTGATGAAAAGAAGAAAAGAAAACTGGTCCGGGAGGCTGCCAAGAGGCCTACAGCAACAATAAAGGAGCTGCAGGAATATCTGTCAAGTACTGGCTATGTGGTACATGTGACAACAATCTCCCGTATTCTTCATATGTCTGGGCTATGAGGTAGAGTGGCAAGACGAAGCCTTTTCTTACAATCCAAGCCCGGCTAAATTTTGAAAAATTACATCTGAAGTCTCCCAAAAGCATGTGGGAAAAAGTGTTCTGGTCTGATGAAACCAAGGTTGAACTTTTTGACCATAATTCCAAAAGATATGTTTTGCGCAAAAACAACACTGCACATCACCAAAAGGACACCATACCCACCGTGAAGCGTGGTGGTGGCAGCATTATGCTTTGGGGCTGGAACAGGGGTCTTAGTCAAGGTAGAGGGAATTATAAACAGTTCCAAATACCAGTCAATATTGGCACAAAAGCTTCAGGCTTCTGCTAGAAAGCTGAACATGAAGAGGAACTTCATCTTTCAGCATGACAACGACCCAAAGCATCCATCCAAATCAACAAAGGAATGGCTTCTCCAGAAGAAGATTAAAGTTTTGGAATGGCAGAGCCCAGACCTGAATCCCATTGAAAATCTGTGGGGTGATCTGAAGAGGACTGTGCACAGGAGATTTCCTCTTAATCTGACAGATTTGGAGTGTTTTTGCAAAGAAGAGTGGGCAAATATTGCCAAGTCAAGATGTGCCATGCTGATAGACTCATACCCAAATAGACTGAGTGCTGTAATAAAATCTAAAGGGGCTTCAACAAAGTATTAGTGTAAGGGTGTGAACACTTATGCAACCACATTATTTTAGTTTTTTTATTTAACTTTCCTCCATCTAAAAGATTTCAGTTTGTTGCTCAATTGAGTTGTACAGTTTATAGGTCACATTAAGGCCTCATGCCCACGGACGTTTTTACAGCCGCGTTTTTGAGCGTTTTTTACAGCTTAAAAATGCCTGTCCATGTTAGTCTATAGCTTCATGCCCACCTAGGTGTTTTTGAGCTGCAAATAGCATAGGCGTTTATAAGCTGTAAAAAAAACCTAGGACCAGTGCGTTCCGCGGCGTCGGCGTTAGGCATAAAAAAACGCGAAGCGTTAAAAAAACGCGCAATGAGCTCCAGCGTTTTTATCTTTTTTTTTTTTTTTAAATACGGTCGAAAAATGTATACAATAACATGGACAGGCGTTTTTAAGCTGTAAAAAATGCGCAAAAACACGGCTTTAAAAACGTCTGTGGGCATGAGGCCTAAAGGTGCAAAAAATTCTGAAATGATTTATCTTTGATCGATTTTTTTACATTGATTGATTTATTATTTATAAAGCGCCAAATACAGTTCATGAACTGCGCCTACATCACAGAAACCTGACATTTTAACAGGGGTGTGTAGACTTTCTATATCCACTGTACGTATGGAAGCTTTTTGTCATCTCAGCTGTGGTTACGATTCTCAGCCCTGAAAGAAGACCATCCTGTAAAGTCCTGCTGCTGGAATCTCCCGCTTTACTCGTCACAGGTTCATTCTTTTCTAGCACAAACATAATTTATGGTATACTAGATCTCTGTTGTCCCCTTTTGCCAGAGATCAGCGAATGAAAGGCAACCCTCTTATCCACTCTCCCTCCTTCCCCACCTCTCTAAGACTAATAAGCTCTTGAATTCCATATTTCGCATGGAAAGCCATAACAATCAAAACTCTGAGAATTATCGAGCTGGCCTTAAAAAAATACACATGTTCAGCTGAAAAACACAAACCTTTGACAATCCTAATCAGACGTGACATTCTCTTCTATGGTATCTCTGTGATTCATTGTTTTCCTGTCATCTGAAGACATATTTATTGATTATATTCTAGAAATAGCGTATACCTGCAGATAAAGTGACTTGTTCTCCACCAGTTTGTCCGTACTTTTGATATAAAGCTTTAACTAGGTTTTTGTTTTCTCTTCTTCTCGGGCTGTTACAAAGTGATTGGGCCTGTCTCCTTCAGTGAATGCAAATAACTCTCCAATGGTAGCTAAGTAAGGTTATATAATACACGGCCCTGTTGGAAAGCCCATTTTAAAAAAATATGCAAATTAATGAAGTCTAATGAGCATTAAAAAGCAAATGCTGGTCTGTACATTCATGTAGAAATAGTAAGTTGCTTTTCTAAAAAACTGCTAAAGCATCGTACACCAAATCTTTTCTCTGCTACCACTACTTTTTCACTCCTATTTCTGCCTGTCAGCTCTTCCCCAGCCAGAAACCCAATTTGTTGGTTTTGATGTTCAGCTTAGGTAACAACAGGAACGCCCCCCCCCCCCCCACCCACCCCATTCAGTGAGCACATGTTACAGTACTACCAGGATTTATGAGACCTCCAATATTCACAGGATCCCTGCTGGGTCTACCAGGATTCACAGGACCTCCAATATTCACAGGATCCCTGCTGGGTCTACCAGGATTCCCAGGACCTCCAATATTCACAATATCTCTGGAGGGTCTACCAGGATTCACAGGACCTCCAATATTCACAGGATCCCTGCTGGTTCTACCAGGATTCCTAGGACTTCCAATATTCACAGGATCCCTGCTGGGTCTACCAGGATTCCTAGGACCTCCAATATTCACAAGATCTCTGGAGGGTCTACCAGGATTCACAGGACCTCCAATATTCACAGGATCCCTGCTGGGTCTACCAGGATTCCTAGGACCTCCAATATTCACAAGATCTCTGGAGGGTCTACCAGGATTCATAGAACCTCCAGTATTCACGGGATCCCTGGATGGGTCTACCAGGAATCACAGGACCTCCAATATTCACAAGATCCCTGCTGGTTCTACCAGGATTCCTAGGACCTCCAATATTCACAGGATCTCTGCTGGGTCTACCAGGATTCCTAAGACCTCCAATATTCACAGAATCCCTGGAGGGTCTATTAGAATTCCAAGGAGCTCTGATATTCACAGGATCTCTGCTGGGTCTACCAGGATTGCTAGGGATTCCCATATCCACAGGATCCCTGCAGGGTCTACCAGGATTCCTAGCACATCCCGTAGTGACAGGATCTCTGCTGGGTCTACCAGGATTCCCAGGACTTCCCATATTCACAGGATTCCTGGAGTTTCTACCAGGATTCACAGGAACTCCAATATTAATAGGATCCTTGGTGGGTCTACCAGGATTCATAGTACCCCCATGATTCACAAGATCCCTGCCGGGTCTACCAAGATTTCTAGGACCGCCAACATTTACAGGATTCGCCCCAGGTCTACTATAACTCCTAGAGCCTCCAATAATCACAAAGTCCCTGCCGGGTTTTCCAGGTTTCCCACAACCTCCAGTATTCACAGGCTTCCTGACAGGTTTTTCATGATTCTTAGGACCTCCACCACCTCCAGGTTTCCAGAGTTCCCAAGAAACAAAGCTGGGTATGTCCTCTGACTAAAAGGGTATTTAAGCATCAGCCTTTGACGTGGCTGGTGGTGTGTCTTATCACCAGCTACACAAGTACGTCTCTGTAAGTTGCCTGTCTGTTTCCCGTCCAAATTGACCTAACTGTTCTCTTGTCTGCCTCCACCCCTGAATGGACCTGACTATCTCTTTCGCCTGACACCCGACTCATCTCCTGCTTGGACCTGACTACTCTCTACGCTGCCCCCTGCCTTAACCCCTGCCTGGACCCGACTACTCTCTTGTCTGCCATCTGCTTGACTCCTGCCAGATCCTGACTACTTCCTTACCTGCCAAGACCTCTCTTTTCTCCTGGGTGTAAACTGACGGGTGAAAGCATGGGAGGAGCCTTTTAACTGCCTGTTTGATTGTGTTTCCTGTAGATTAAAGATAAACTTCACTCCTTGACCACTGGGTTGTCCTCATAAATCATACATGCCTAACAAATCCACGTTGTCTGGTGTATCCTATCACTCTGCCCCCTGGAATGTGTGACATGAGTATTCCACAAGGCTTTGGTGGGGGGTGGGGGTCAGTCTTACCTAGGCGAGAGAGCCAGAAGCATTGCAATTTCCAATTGTGTAACTGGAGGGCAAGGAGGGAAATTATGAAAAAGTATTAAAGAGGGTGAAGGTTGCTTTAAAGTCGATCTCCTGGTGTAGATTTCCAGTTTGGACCAACTTAAGGCTAGGTTTACACGCTAAACAGTGTGCTTTTTTTACTGCTCACCCTTAAGCTGCAAAGGCAGAGGACGAACTGATCGAACGACCCCCTGTGAACATCCAGGCTTGCAGCAGGTTAGCTGCTCAACACAGCAGATCCCGAAGACAGACAAAATCACTGTAGTAGCTGCCGCTGTTCGGCACAGGACCCTGAAGACAGCCACAATCACTGTAGTAGCAGCAGCCACTCGTCACAAGACCTTGAAGACAGCCACAATCACTGTAGTAGCAGCAGCCACTCGGCACACAAGACCTTGAAGACAGCCACAATCACTGTAGTAGCAGTAGCCGCTCGGCACATTACCCCAAAGACAGCCACGATCACTGTAGTAGCTTCAGCTGCTCGGCACTGGACCCTGTAGACAGCCACGATAAGACGTTTAGCACAGGACCCAGAAGACAGCTACGATCGCTGTAGTAGCTGCAGATGCTTGGTACAGGACCCCAAAGACAGCCACAATTACTGTAGCAGCTGCAGCCACTCGTCACAAGACTCCAAAGACAGCCACAATCACTGTTGTAGCTGCAGCTGCTTGGCACAGGACCCTGAAGGCAGCCACATTCACTATAATAGTGGCAGCCACTCAGCACAGGACCCAGAGGACAGCTACAATCGCTGTAGTAGCTGCAGTCACTCACTATGGAGCAAAATGTTGGAATGTTTTCAACACCTTGTTGTATCTATACCACGAAGAATGAAGGCAGCTCTGAAGGTGAAATGGGGTCCAATCTGGTACTAGCAAGGTGTACCTAATAAAGTGGCCGGGGGGGTGTACTTCCATTGGTCCAAGCAATGTACTCCATACCTGGAATAAGCTTTAAGGAGACAATCATCTCTTTGGTAGTTGCCCCAGAATATTCCCAAAAAACGATTTCATGTAAACTCATTGTAAAGCCTCGTACACACGATCGGATTTTCCGCGGACAAAGCGTAGGACTTTTGTCCGAAGGGCGTTAGCCAAGAACTTGTCTTGCATACAAACGGCAAAAAAAATGTCGGCCAACAAACACGAAACAACGTGGTTTTTCAGCTCTTTAGCGCAACCCTTTGGGCAACTTCTGCTAATGTTGTGCTACGGTTAGCATTGCTTCTGAACATGCGTGTTTGTACTTTGGATTTTTTTCCGACGGACTTGTGTACACACGATCGGATAATTCGACAACACACATTTGTTGTCTGAAAATTTTAAAGCATGCACAGCCAACATTTGTTGGCAGAAAATCCGACAACAATCGTCCGATGGAGCGTACAAACAGTCGGATTTTCTCGATAACAGCCTGTCATCACACAATTCCCGTCGGAAAATCTGATTGTGTGTATGAGGCTTTTTTTTTTTTTTGCCTTGAGTTTCGCTTTAAATCCAAGCAATCCAAGTAACTGATATAGACTGTAATTCTTCCTGCAGGAAACAGAGAATGTAACTTAAAGGCATGGAAGTCGAAAAGTCCTTTGTATGTATATCATACCCAGAGTTCTAGCTTAATATTCCAGACTGGACAGGAATGGACCATTATTATGATTTACTGAAAGGTGAGCGGAAACAATTCTTCCAGAATGGGAGATTTTATTGAAAGGTGCTGCCCGTGGCTGTGCCCGGAATACACAATCAGGGTGAGAACAGCCGGCAGATCCTTATCACCGGGATTTCTTGCGGCATACATGTGGCAATCATGGCCTGTGACCTGGACTGTGTCTGGGGAGCAGGCAAGGCTGCAAGCTTATCATTGGCAGATCTTTCATTTAATAATGCTGATGAAAATGACAGTTATTTTTTTTGGTGAGGTGGGAATGATGGGAGCAATCTGACAAGGATCACATACACACGCAGATACCGTCTTTGTAAAAATAGATTTCTTCTTGCCTGAAAGACATCCAAATAGCAACCGGGGCGCATGTACATCTTCTTTTGGCAATTTACATCAAGCTAATTAAAACTTAAAGCGGAACTTCACTCTCTCAATCAATATTGACTACTTTTAATCCTTATGCTGCTAGCATTAGTAAATAGATAAGAAGCTACAATATATTACCAAAAGTATTGGTACGCCTGCCTTTACACGCACATGAGCTTTAATGGCATCCCAGTCTTAAGCCTCGTACACACGGATGGTTTTCTTGGCAAGAAAACTGCTGGGAGAGCTTTTTGCCGAGAAAACCGTTCGTGTGTATGGTTTGTCGTCGAGAAAACTGCTGGGAATCTCGACGAGAAAAAAAGCGAACCTGCTTTCTATTTTCTCGTCGGGATTCTCGTCGGCCTGTTTCCTGAAGAGAAAACTGTGTGTGTGTGTGTGTGTATGCGGCTACAAGCTTACCTGTCCTCCGGTAAGCCCACGCATGCTCAATGAGACTTTGACGCATGCGCGGTAGCTTACAAGGGTAGTGTAGGGTGAAGCAAGATGGCGGTGACGGCGTCGATGACGTCACCGTGTTCTTGCCATTCAAAAAAACAGCGGTTCTTTTGAATGGCTGTCTGTATGCACTGCTTGGCAAGAAAAGCTTGCCAGGAATCTCGTCAGGAAAAACTATGTTTTTTTCCTGACGGGAATCTCAGCCGTGTGTACATGGCTGAAGTCTGTAGGGTTCAACATTGAGTTGGCCCACCCTTTTGCAGCCATGCAGCCATAACAGCTTCAACTCTTCTGGGAAGGCTGTCCACAAGGTTTAGGAGTGTGTCTATGGGAATGTTTGACCATTCTTCCAGAAGCTCATTTGTGAGGTCAGGCACTGATGTTGAACAAGAAGGACTGGCTCACAGTCTCTGCTCTAATTCATCCCAAATGTGTTCTATCACCTTTAGGTTAAGACTCTGTGCAGGCCAGTCAAGTTCCTCCACCCCAAACTCGCTCATCCATGTCTTAATGGACCTTGTGTAACGAAACGTCCCACACTCTGCTTGAGTGCTTTCATCATATACTGCTTCCTCCCAGTCTGAATAAAGAGATCAGATATTCTAAACCGCTGACAACCAATAACAAGGCAGTACTCGTTTGGTTGCTTAACATGAACTGTTTATTGAAACACAGGTAACATTCCAGTGTGATTGTACAGTCCTATTAGTACAGGTCAGACTGGGGTTCTCGGCCCCCCTGTGCCCCTATTAGAGACACAGGGTTCCTTAGACATAGGAGGTGCATGGGGAGCTGAAAAATGGTTTCCCAACCTCCCCAAGGGATTCTGTGTTCCACGGGCCCCCCGCTCAAAGTGACTCCCAACACACCTTGCTTTGTGCACTGGTGCGCAGTCATGTTGGAACAGGAAGGGGTCATCCCCAAACTGTTCCCACAATGTTGGGAGCATGAAATTGTCCAACATGCAGGGCTTTTTTATCAGACAATAGGTGCAGGAACTCCCCTTTTCCGAGTCACTTGTTTTCTCCGCTCCTACCCACCTCCGAGCACCGTCCCTTGGTTCCATCCCCTACCCACCTCCCAGTACCGCCCCTTTTAGACAATACAGAACCAAGTATCATTTTGTTGTGCTAAGTAATTTTTATGGAATTTGGTTTCCCCTTCAGCCAGCAACAATAAATCCCCCTAACAATGTACCACCCACAACAAAATTTCCCCCCCCCCCAGCAACAATAGACTCCCGGCAGCATCAACAGATCTCCGCACAGCCAGCATTAATAGACTCTCTGGCAACCATCAACAATAGACCCCTCCCCCAACAGTAGATCTCCTTCAGCAACAATAGACCCCCCTGCAAAAATAGATCCCCTCCAGCTAGAATAGATCCGCCAGCAGTGAGCATCAATACCCTGCAGCACACCCCAGCACCCCTTGCTATTAGATGCAGTCAGTCCAGGAGGTGCCGGAACTGCGTTCCCCCGCGTTCCCGCTGAAAAAAAGCCCTGCCAACATGTATTGGTATGCTGATGCCTTAAGCGTTCTGGAACTAAGGGGCCAAGCCCAACCCCTGAAAAACAACCCCACACCATAATCCCCCCTCCACCCCCTCCACCAAATGATTTAGACCAGTGTACAAAGCAAGGTCCATAAAGACATGGATAATCGAGTTTGGGGTGAAGGAACTTGATTGGCCTGCACAGAGTCTTGACCTCAACCCGAAAGAACAGGGCCCTAATTATTTAAAATTAATTTGATAAATTAGAAGTAAATGAAAAAAGTGAGCATTGCAATTCTTTCTACTTGAGCATTTCTTTCGCGTGGAGGCACACAGGCATTATGTGCTATGCATTGCCTTATGTTGTGTTGTGAAGCAGCCCTTAGGAATCGGGCAGAGGAAATGACCTCCGTTGCAGAGAATGATGAATTCAGAGGTCATCGTAGATTGTCATTGTGATTCAGCTCTGCGGGAGAGCTGCCGGTATCACAGAAGGCTTGGGTCAGACATGACTATAAACGCTCGCCATACAACATCTACACAGTCCTGGATGCCACCCAGACACAATGATGTCACTGTAATGCCAACAAAAAAGGGCCACCACTTCCCTCTGACCTCTACTCAGCTGGACCTACAGCCTGGGAAGCTCACAAAGTCTCCCTCTTCCTTTATCGAGGAAGATGAGCTCTCTGTGAAGTCAGGCCAAGCTCCCCCCCTCCACTCCTTTCTAGCCGAGATTGGTGGAGAAGGCGCTTGGAGCCTCAATAGAGCCTTTTATCTGGATGCTAAAACACACATCTTCTCTCCTGATCAAAGATCGGGTTGTTAAACCCAGAAAATACACACACTCTTCTTTTTTTTTTCTTTGTAAATAAACTACAAGCGTTTTATAACCTCTTAGCCAACAGCGAACAAAAATTGCCAGCATGTCCTCCAAGCCAAACAAAAATAAAACATTTCACCCATCAAAAACAATTTTCATAAAACTGGAAAAAATTGAAATAAAGATTTAACGATTGTGAATTTCAGCGCCGGTCTTCATACCCCCTAATGGGCCAGAGCAATTTTTACATCTTTTACAAAAAAAACATGTTTTCAAATTAGATTTTTTTTTTTAAATGGTACCAAACAGCATACAATTTTTGTAATTGGTGGTCTTATTGGGATGTAGGTATGAGGATTACATGTTGCAGAACGTGGATCCATATGCCTGATATTTAAAGTAATTTTAAAGGCAGTTTCGTTTTTTAACTACTTGAAGACCAGAGTTTTTTCTTTACAAGTTTAAATTAATATTTGTGCTAGAAAATTACTTTCTGTAAATATATATACTGTATATATATATATATATATATATATATATATATATATTAGCAGAGACCCTAGAGAATAAAATGGGAATTGTTTCAATATTTTATGTCACACAGTATTTGCTTAGCGGTCTTTCAATCGCAATTTAAAAAAAAACAAATACACTTTAACCACTTTCCGTCCGCCCACCGTCAAATAACGGAGGAGCGGTGCCGCTCTCATTCTGGGATGATGCCATATGACAATGGCCGCTGGAATGACGATTGCAGCCGCACCGTTTTTCTAGGACACAGCACGGCCCCCATCTCTGTAAAGAGCCAATGACGCGGCTTTTTAACCATGTGGTCAGCTGTGTCCAATCACAGCCGGTCACATGTAAATGTGGAAGTGTCGTTAATCAGCTCTCCGTGCCTCTCACTGACAGAGTGTGTGGTGAGGAGAGCCGATCAGCGGCATCTCGTCGCAGGGGACACCGTCATCAGTGCCCTAATTACAGTAAAACCCCAGCAGTGCCCATCAGTGACACAAATCAGTGCCCATTAGTGATTCCAGTCAGTGCTGCCTTTCAGTGACCATAAGTGCCTGCTCATCAGTGTTGCCCACCAGTGCTGCCTATCAGTGCCACGTATCAGTGCCCATCAGTGCCGCCTATCAGTGCTCATCAGTGCCTCATATCAGTGCCAATCAGTGTGACATATTAGTGCCTCCTCATCAGTGCCACCTAATCAGTGCCCATAAGTGTCGCCTCATCAGTGCCCATAAGTGCCACCTCATCAGCGCACATCAGTGAAGGAAAAAAATTACTTATTTACAAAATGAGAGAAACTAAGAAAAACTTTTTTTTTCATAATTTTCTGTCTTTTTTCATTTTTTTTTTGTAATTAATGAAAAACCCAGCAGCGATTATATACCACCAAAATAAAGTTCTATTTGTGTGAAGAAAATGATTAAAAATGAATTTGGATTCAGTGTTGCATGACCACGCAATTGTCATTTAAAGTGCGACAGCGCTGAAAGCTGAAAAATGGCCTGGGCAGGAAGGGGGTGAAAGTGCCCAGTATTGAAGAAGTTAATGAATAATAAAAAAATAAAAAACGCAATAGTTACCCCAATTCTTTTTTTGTATAATGTGAAAGATGATGTTACACGGAGTAAATCGATACCTAACATGTCACGCTTTAAAATTGAGCACGCTTGTGGAATGGCGACACACTACGGTATTTAAAAATCTCAGGTTACATGTTTAGAGTTACAAAGGAGTCCTTGCACTCAAATTATTTCTCTCGCTCTAACGATCATGGCAATACATCACATGTGTGGTTTGAACACCGTTTACATATGTGGCCATGACTTACGTATGTGTTCATTTTTTCTTTTTTCTTTTTTTTATCACTTTTGTTCCTATTACAAGGAATGTAAATGTTCCTTGTAATAGAAATAAGGATGACAGGTCCTCTTTATTGAGAGATTCGGGGTGAAAAAAAAAACAGATCTCTCTAGTGGCTTTTTTTTTTTTTTTTTCGGTTGACCAATCACTCTCATTTTTACAGCTGTCACAGCACGGTGTAGCCACTAATTCAGTTGTGCGATTTTAATGCATTTCCAGGAAATCTTATTTCAATATATTTAGAGGCACTAATTTTGTCCTTAGACAGTCACCGAGTAAGATATGCAAACAGCGGACCATGATAAAGCAGTCATTCAACAGTATCTGAAATGTCATTTGTTTTACTGAGCTTTGCATATTTAATTGCCTCAGTAAATGACTTATCGCAAAGCAAATAGTAAATCATCCTTAGAACTTCATTACATCAGTGCGTGCGAATCCACGCCAAACCTCACATTGTTTTCCCATTGTAATGGCTTCTGTGTCAGTGGTTGCGGTAATGTACGGAGCACATCTCTTCCCGGAGAGGGGTCACACTGGCCTGCATGCTGAGATGGAGCAGATATACTGTGTGACCCATTGTGTGAGGAACCCCCTTCAAATGATTGAATTCGGGGGGTCTCCAGTGAAGGCTTCTGTTGAGGTTACAGCTGCAGCACTCACTGCTAAGGGGCCGCTGGCAACAGACAGGTTCTTCTAAAAAAAAAAAATCGAATAAAGTGCGTAAAAATGCATATCGCAATTTATGTGCTAATAAAAGAATATTAAATATATAAAATGTCCAAAAGAAAATGGTAGACAAGAGTTATGCGGCGTACACACGATCGTTTTTCATGCCATTTTTTAAACCAACGTTTTTCTCGTCGTTTTTTTTTTCATGTTTCCTCTCAAGCCTGTCTTGCGTGCACACGATCAATTTAAAAAACGTTCAAGCAAAACGCAGTGACGTACAACACGTACGACGGCACTATAAAGGGGAAGTTCCATTCGGATGGCGCCACCCTTCATGTTAGTAACGTTTGTTGAGAGACGATTCGCGCTTTTCAGCCTCCTGCTTTTCAGTCCGTTACAGCGTGACGAATGTGCTATCTCCATTACAAAGTTTTACCAGAACGTGCGCTCCCGTCTCATACTTGATTCTGAGCATGTGCGTTTTTTTTCACCTCGTCAAAGCATACACACCATCGTTTTTCACGTCGTTAAAAAAAACGACATGAAAAATGACGTGAAAAAATAGAGCATGTTCGAAATTTTTAATGGCCGTTTTTCACGTAGTTAAAAATGCTCTGGAGCCTACACACGATCGGTTTTAATGCCCATTTTTAAAAATGGCATTTTTAACGGCATGAAAAACGATCGTGTGTATGGGGCATTAGAGAATAAAGGGATTTTTATAACAGCTTACCTGTAAAATCCTTTTCTTGGAGTACATCACGGGACACAGAGCGACTTAGTCATTACTAATGGGTTATATAGATTACCTTCAGGTGTTGGCACTGGCCAATTCCAAACCGGAAGTACCCTCCCCTATATAAGCCCCTCCCATCCGGGAGCACCTCAGTTTTGTAGCCAAGCAATAAGTGTCCCAAAAAGAGGGGTGGGAGCTCTGTGTCCCGTGATGTACTCCAAGAAAAGGATTTTACAGGTAAGCTGTTATAAAAATCCCTTTTTCTTTTTCGTACATCACGGGACACAGAGCGACTTAGTCATTACTATGTGGGACGTCCCAAAGCAATGCCAAATGAGGGGAGGGATACATAAGCTGGGCGCCATCAGGCATGAGGATCTTTTGCGGCCTGCAACACACTGCGCCCAAAGGCGACATCCTCCTGACTTCTAACGTCTACCTGGTAGAATCTAGTAAACGTGTGTACCTAAGACCATGTTGCGGCCTTACATACTTGAGCCAGGGAGGCCTGGTGATGCACTGCCCATGAAGTTCCAACTGCTCTTGTGGAGTGCGCCCTAACTTTGAACGGAGGCGGTCTCTTTCTCAAGCCATAGGCTTGTATTATGACCTGTCGAATCCACTTGGCTAAAGTGGATTTTGATGCTGCCTGACCCTTTTTAGGGCCTTCCGGCAGAATAAACAAAGTATCCGTTCTGCGAATCTGAGCAGTGGCTTTTAGATAAGCTTTAACTGCTCTTACTACATCCAAGGAATGTAATAACTTTTCCTCTACCGAGCTAGGTTTGGGGAAAAAAGAAGGAAGAACCACATCTTGGTTCAAATGAAACCTCGATACCACCTTAGGAAGAAAGGCTGGATGAGGACGTAATACTACTCTGTCCTTATGGACAACCAGATGTGGCTCCTTACAGGACAAGGCGGCTAATTCCGATACTCTTTTAGCCGAACAAACGGCTACTAAGAAAATCAATTTCCTGGTGAGAAGAACCAAGGAAATGTGTTGCAATGGTTCAAACGGTTGTTTCTGTAGAACTGACGGAACCAGGTTTAAGTCCCAAGGACATATGGGAATACTAACCGGAGGGCTAATACGCATCACTCCTTGTATGAAAGCTTTGACTAGTGAATGCGAAGCCAAGGGCCTTTGAAAAAATATTGACAAGGCCGAAATCTGACCCTTGATAGTACTCAAGGCCAGCTTCCTATCTACAGCCCACTGTAGGAAGTCCAAAATCCTCCCTATCACGTACTTACGTGGATGCCATTTCTTGGCCTCACACCACTTAATGTACGCTTTCCAGATCCTATAATAGATCTGCCTGGATACCGGCTTCCTGGCATTGATCATGGTAGATACCACAGAATTAGAGAGCCCTCTCTTTTTCAGAATGTGGGCTTCAATAGCCAGGCCGTCAAACCTAGGGCTGGTAAGGAAGGGTGGTATATCGGTCCCTGCGACAGCAGGTCCGGACGATGTGGGAGGGTCCAAGGACTCCTCACTGACATTTTTACAATCTCCGCGTACCATGCCCTTCGGGGCCACGCTGGAGCCACCAGAATCACTGGTTTCTTTTCTACCCTGATTCTGCGGAGTAATCGCAGTAACAATTGTGGCGGTGGGAATGCATATATCAGCTTGAACTGATCCCAAGGGAACACTAGGGCATCCGAGCCGCAAGCTAGGGGATCCCTTGTGCGAGACACAAATCTGTCCACCTTTGCGTTGAATCTGGATGCTAGCAGATCTACATCCGGTGTTCCCCACCGCTGGCATATTGCCTGGAAAACCTCGGGGTGAAGAGACCATTCCCCCGGGCATAATTGTTGGCGACTTAGAAAGTCCGCTCTCCAATTTTCCACTCCTGGGGTGAAAACCGCGGATATGGCTGGGACATATTTTTCTGCCCACTCCAGGATGCAATTTGCTTCCCTCTGGGCTGCACGACTCCTGGTGCCACCCTGGTGATTGATATATGCCACTGCTGTGGCATTGTCTGATTGAATTCTGACAGGGGACCCTTGGAGTTTGGATGTCCATGCTACTAGGGCATACCGGGCTGCTCGTATCTCTAAGAGATTGATGGGCAGGGCCTTTTCTGCTTCTGACCACTTGCCCTGGAGAGACCATTGCTCCAGTACTGCCCCCCAGCCTATGAGGCTGGCATCTGTAGTGACTACCTTCCAAGAAACCGGACTGAAGGGTTTCCCTTTTTCCAGATTCTGGGGCACCAACCACCAATGGAGGCTCTTGCGAACGGAAGGGGACAGGGACATTGGTAAGTCTAAAGCCTGAACTTTTTTGTTCCAGGCTGACAGTATGGCCCTTTGCAAATTCCTTGAATGGAATTGACCGTAGGGTACCGCTTCGAATGAAGCCACCATTTTTCCCAGCAGCCTCATGCAGAGGCGTATGGATGGTTTTCTTTTTGTACCCACTAAGTGGGTCAAATCTTTTAAAGACGACACCTTTTCTGGAGGTAAGAAAATCTTTCTCTGATTTGAATCCAGCCTTAGCCCTAAGTATTCCAGACTTTTGACTGGTCTTAGAGCTGACTTGTCCCGGTTGATAATCCAACCGTGATATTCCAGATACTTGATTGTCTTGTGAATAGCTACTTCCAGCTTTTCCACTGAGTGGTCTATTAGTAGCAGGTCGTCTAGATATGCCATTATCGTTACACCCTGTGTTCTTAGATTGGCCAATAATGGGGCCAGAATTTTTGTGAACACTCGTGGTGCTGTGGCCAGACCGAAAGGTAAGGCTCTGAACTGAAAATGGCGCCCTTCTACTGCAAAGCGTAGAAATTTCTGGTGGGCCGGAAAGATGGGAATATGCAGATAAGCATCCTTTATGTCGATCGAGGCTAACCATTCCTGCCCTTGTAGGGCGGAGGCCACCGTTCGGATCGACTCCATCCGAAAAGTCCTGATATTTAGGAACTTGTTTAGCCCTTTTAGATTTAATATGGGCCTCACGTCCCCATTTGGTTTGGGGACTGTGAAAAGGTTCGAGTAAAACCCGAATCCGCTTTCTTCCAGGGGAACCTTCATGATTACACCTTGGAGCAATAGTTGTTCTAGTGCCAGAAGGAGGGATCCTCTCTTTTGGGGATCTCTTGGCACGTTTGACCTCATAAATTGGGCAGGAGGAGTGCCTTTTAACTCCAGCTTGTATCCCAGACTTACTGCGGAGAGCACCCATCTGTCTCTGATGGTGTCCCGCCAGGTCTCTGTGAACAACTGAAGTCTTCCCCCCACCCGATTGAGTGGGGGCAACGCTTCATGCCTTGGGGGGAGGTTTTGTACCTCTCTTGACCCAGGGCTTCTTGTTACCCTGTGATTGTCCCTGATTTCTGCCCCCTGAATTTGACCGCGGAGGCCGTCGGAACTGCTTCACAGCCGATGTGCCCGGGACTGGAGAAGTAGGCCTCTTAAAAGACGGACTTCTACCCTTGTTCTTAACCGGTAAGAGTGAACTTTTACCGGCAGAAATTTTCTGGATATATTTGTCCAGATCTTCTCCAAATAAGCGTTCTCCATGAAATGGGAAGCTAACCAGCAGTTTTTTACAGGGAGCTTCAGCAGACCAGTTTTTGAGCCACAGAAGCCTACGCATATGTACTATAGACAGCGTAAAGCGGGAGGCCTGTTGGATTGTATCCTTTATGGCGTCCACCGCAAAACACAAGGCTCTAGGCAGGTCAGCTAGGGCAAGAGCCTGCTGATCTGGTAAGTCCCTTAAGACTTGTTTCAACTGATCTTTCACTGCTTGGCAGACTCCAATCGCTGCTACCGCAGGTTGTGTCACCATGCTTGCTGTAGAGAAAGCAGATTTTAGTAAAGACTCCAATTTTTTATCTATTGGGTCTTTGAACATTGGAACATTATCTACTGGACATGTCAGTGATTTGTTAACAGAAGAGATGGCTGTGTCCACTGTAGGGACCCTCCATTTTTTTATGAACTTATCCTCCATGGGATAGATCACCGGAAATCTCTTGGGGGGAGCAAATATTTTATCAGGATGCTCCCAATCCTGGTAAATAAGCCCTTCTAATAAAGGGTGGATTGGGAAGGAACAGACAGCCTGGGGAGCTTTTAGCGACCCCAGCGAGGAAACCGTAGTGGATGGTGGTTCCGCCAGAGGCATTTTAAATGCTGATCGGACCATGTTAGTCAGAGACTGAACCCATAATCTTTCAGCCTGAGATGCTGAGAAAGGTTCTTCCACTGTTGATTCCTCCATAACTGAATCAACCTCATCCTGATCCCCTTCAGGTAGGTCGATCTCTGTGTGGGGCTGTTCCTCCACTAACAGGCACTCTGAAGGAGGAGACGGAGATCGGACGCGCTTTTCCTGTGACAGGGAAGCAGCGATCAATGCTGTTAATCTCTCTTCCAATCCTCCCAGAGTTGAGGATAAAACCTCCTCTGTTATATATACAGGAGCAGGTGGACTGGGGACAGCCGCAGCACCAGGCATTCCTGCGGGGTTTCTACGGCTACTGACCTCTGAATTCTCAGGGGAGATTGGTGCAGTACAAGCATGCCCTATATCCTCAGAGCCCGATGGAGACCCCTTTGGCTTCCTGGAAGACCTATTTCCGGAGCGTCTGGACGACATATCCTTTAAGCACAAAGCTGAGGTATTCCCGTCGTCATACACCAATTTTTGCTGGTAATAGTCTAACACAGTTGCTGCTATATACCAGCTGGTGTCCACTAAAGTGCCTTTCTATGGGGATGCCTGCATCAACCGCCTCTGTGTGCCACTGTTTGTTGCTAGCTCTGTTTGCATCCAGCTGACACTTGTACTGTGTCTTTTAACCATGCTGGGACGCCTGCACATGCGCAGAAGCGCCGCGTCGCGCATTGAGCGTCATCCACCCGCCCCGCCCCTTTTTTTTCATAGGAGGCGCGTGCACGCGCCCGCGCGCGCGCCCGTGCGCCATTGGCGCCCTTTTCGAAATCAAACAGGGACTAGGAGCCAGGGCCCTTTTTGCCGGAGGGCCTGTGCGGTGGATGAGCGCAGCAACAGGGCAGAGGAAGTGGATTCCCACAGAGAAACTTACCAACTGCCTGGATCTTTTGACTTGAGAAAACCAAAGATCCACATGACAAGAAAAATGGACTACAGCGGCCTCTAGTGGTTTAACACAGGTACCGCGGTCCCTTTTTTTTTTTTTTTTCTTGACTACTATTAAAATTTTACATTTTCAGTAGTTACAGGCATACACAGATATTAGCGGGAATACCGTTAGGTAACAGACAGAAAGACAAATTAGGCTTGGGGGTCCCCCAATAGAACCAAGTTCCTGGGGGCCCCCACTTACCTGATCCCCGCCGCAGGACTTTGTTTGGTCCACAGAAGTCCAAACTTCACCTATCACGGTAGGCATTGTAATTAAACCTTCAGGGACCGGGTTCCCAAGGATTCCACTCCCCTGGACCTGTATAGCACCCTGCACAGACAACATCTTGGTCGTGGGTATGACCAGAGCTCTGGATCCCAGGGTCCAGCCCTCCTAAGAGAGGCATTACAGGCAAAACCTTGCTCTTCTGCTGCAAGGCCCGGGTACCGACCGTTTAGCTATGAAGCTTTTTTGGTGGGATCCGGAACAGCTTACTAAGGCCCAAAAGAACCTGTATGCAAGCCCAGTGAAAACACATGTTACTCTTTGGCCAACACCTTAGACACTGGCAAAAAACTGAGGTGCTCCCGGATGGGAGGGGCTTATATAGGGGAGGGTACTTCCGGTTTGGAATTGGCCAGTGCCAACACCTGAAGGTAATCTATATAACCCATTAGTAATGACTAAGTCGCTCTGTGTCCCGTGATGTACGAAAAAGAAAGATCATTTTTGTAATTGTATTTTTATTAAGTTTTACAAAACGGCGCGGATTTACAAAGTCATTTCAAGAAAGAAATAATGATCATCCACTTGACTCCTGAAAGATTTACCCCTCTTCATGACTAGGCCATTTTTTTGCTATACGGCACTGAGCTTCTCCGCTCTCCGCTGACGTCTTCTAGCCCTCTCCGGTTCTTCTCCCTCTGTCCGCTGTCTTCTACCTCTGCCGGGTCTTGTCCGCTGTCTTCTCCCCCTGCCCCTGTTCTTCTTCCGATGTTGACTCAATGCTCTCTCCTGCTCTAATGCTGGGTGCTCTGTGTGCCACTACTTATATTGGCATGGGGCGGGGTCACCGGGTGACGTTATCCAAAGGCCCCACCCCCTTATGACACCACCTCCCCATCATTCCCACGGGCGGTGGTGACGTCATAAGGGATGGGGCCTTCGGTTGATGTCACCTGGTGACCCGGCCCCATGCCAATTTAAGTAGTTGCACACTGTGCACCCAGCATTAGAGCGGGAGAGAACGTTGAGTCAACATCGGAAGAAGAACAAAAGGGCGAAGACAGCGGAGAAGACCATGGCAAAAGAGCGAGAAGACAGCGGACAAGACCCGGCAGAAGACAGCGGACAGAGCGAGAAGAACCAGAGAGGGCTAGAAGACAACAGCGGAGAAGAGCCGGAGAAGGCAGAAGAAATCGGAAGAGACGCCGGAGCTGCCTTAATAAATTACCTAAAAACCCGTGTACTGCCATTGATTTTTGACACTTTTTTTTAGGTGAATGGGTAGGGGTACAATGTACCCCATACTCATTCACATAGGGTGGGAGGCCGGGATCTGAAAGCCCTCTTGTTAAAGGGGGCTTCCAGATTCCGATAAGGCCCCACCCACAGACCCCAACAACGAACAGCCAGGGTTGTCAGGTTGTCAACATGGAGACAAGGTGCTTTGTGGTGGGGGGGGGGCAAGGATCTTCACTTTCTCCAAGAAGGTTAGGTTTAGCCAGTAGTAGGATAGAGTTAATTCCTCCATCCTCCTGATATCTTCCACTATGTGGAAGGAGGTGATGAGTCCTTTTACTTCAGGGGGATACAGGCTTTGGACTCAGGTTATCTGCACAGAGACCTGACCTCAAACCCTCGGAAAAGCTTTAGGCTCAATTGGAACATCATTTGACCTTTCTTTAATTTTTTTTTTAACCAGCCCTGCCCCCCCCCCCCCCCCACCATTGTTGCTTGGGTGAGAATGATGTGCTCTGCTCCTAAAGCCTTTTGGGATATTTCCATCACATATCCCATGAGCCTGCAGTGGTTGGAGGGTGGACATGATGATACTTCATTGGGTCTGGGCATCTGAACCCTGAAAAGACAGCCAGCTCCTGATGACCTACAAAGGGGAGAACACTGTGCAAGACATGACAGTGTCAGCAAATCGCAACAGGACAACATTAGATTTTCTGGCCGGGTGAGTATATTTTCTGAGGACCCTACATTACAGGAAAAAGGGGATGGGGGAGGGTAAGGCGGAGTGAAGTTACTCTTTAAGTTCCTGATAAGTTCACCGTTACAGATGTTCAGTTAGGCTTACAACCTCAAAGTGAATACTGTTTTGAGTGAGTCAGCTTACTCATAAGGATCCATTTATAAAAATGTGCATAGCAATTTGCCCAGTGAAAGCGCATGTGCATCGTTCTGAGCAAATTGCGCAAAAAAACATTATTTGGATATTTCCTGTGCTGTTCAAATGAATTATATTGATTTAAAGGGAAAACTGCACATTTGGCCATTAGATGCCACTATGTATCATTGGAAATTTATATGTATCACCATCTGGTGGCCAAATATGGTATTTTCCATTTTAAATCAATGAAAAACATTCCAACACCACAGGAAATTGCCTAAAGCCATTTGTTTTTTGCTCCATACACATAAAATGCATGTTCAAGCACTTTCACTGGGTTAATGACTATACAAATCATTTATAAATACACCCTATAGAGTTGCATTGTGAGAAGGAGCAGTAAAGCACAACAACCATGTAACAATGCACACCAGTAACCATAGTCTGGGTATGTTTTGAGCAAATATGGCTGCCTCCATGTACAAATATAGTTGTAAACTATAGCTAGAAAAAAGTTTTTAAAACGTGAACACGCATTAATATGAAAATTCACATCCAGCCGATGTTCCCTTTTACATGTTTACCTTAAAACTACAGAAAAGTCCTTACATCCTCTTTAAAGTTCAAGATTTGAGATTCTGGGTCTCATCTACGTTGCAGGAACTTTTAGCTAAAAGGGATTTATTGTTCCTCGCTCATAATTACACCCGGCGTTAGGCAGAAATTACACATACAAGCTCTTTAGTATGCAGCAAGCTGTTCTGGAATTACAGCTTCTTTATGAGGAAAATTATGAGTTGCTAAATTATCTCTCTCAAAGACACCTACAGTATTGTCCAGTCATCAAAAACGGCAAATGAAGCAAACTAACTGCTCAATATACATGCAAGTTTTACAGCCTCTTACGATGTTCAGCAATTTGTTAGCCACTAATGCTCACAAAAGGTTGGTAGTCAAATCTTTCTGTTCCCTTTGGATGCATTGGGAGGACCAACATTTCCACAAACACTGGGAGGACCCTTATCTGTGATGGCAAAAATGTGTTGCACTTGTGTTGTTAGGGCTTCATTTTTCATGGCATATTTTGTCTTCTTTTTTTTTTAATGTAATTTATATAAATCAGCCAAATATTGTCACTATATCTTATTCTTACACAATGACTCTCTATCTCTCTCTCTGTTTCCCTTTCTCTCTGTTCCTCTTTGCTTTCCTTTCCTTTACTTTCTGTTTCTTTCCTCTTCCCTTTCCCTCCCATTAATTCCCTTCCCGTCCTTTCTTTTTCCCATCCTCTCCTTTCCTCTTTCCTTTCCTTTTCCCCTTCCATCCCCATCCTCTCCTTTCCTCTTCCCCTTCCTTTCCTTTCCCTTCTTCTCCTTTCCTCTTTCCTTTCCTTTCCGTTCTTTTCCTTTCCCCCTCCTTTCCGCTTTCATTTCCTTTTACTTTTCCTTTCCTCTTCCCATTCCTTTTCTTTCTTTTTCTTTCCTTTTTTTCCCTTCCTCTCCTTTCCTCTTACCTTTCCTGTTCCCTTTCCTTTCCATTCTTTTCCTTTCCCCTCCTTTCCTCTTTCTTTTCTTTTTCCTTTCTCTTTTCCTTTCCTTTCCTTTTCCCTTTCCCGTTTTTTAATTTCCTTTCCTTTCTTTTTCCCTTCCTCTACTTTTCTCTTTCCTTTCCTCTCCCCCCTGCCCTTTTTCTTTCCTTTCTTTTCCTTTTCCCCTCCTTTCCTCTTTCTTTTTCTTTTTCTTTCCTTTCCTTCCTTTCTTTTTCCCTTTACCTCTTTCCTTTCCATTCCTCCTCCCTTTCCCTTCCTCTCCTTTCCTTTCCTTTCCTTTCTGTTCTTTTCCTTTTCCCCTCCTTTCCTCTTTCTTTTCCTTTCCCTTTTTTTTCCTTTCCTCTTCCCTTTCCTTTCTTTTTCCTATTCCTCTTTATTTTCCTTTCCATTTCCTTTTTCTTTCCTCCCACTTACATCCCCTCTGTCTTACAATTCTCTCTTGTTTTCATTCTCTTGATTCCCCTCTGTGTCTTCTCTTGCTCCCTCTCCCCAACATCCTTTTCCCTTCTATTTTAAATTAGTTCCAGCTCTCATTCCCTTTCTTCTCCTTTTTTCTCTGTATTCTCCTGTCTCTCCCTTCCTGTATCTCTCTCTCTCTTCCTTCCATCTTTTTCTCTCCATCACTCTATTTTTCTCTCTCTTTCTTCCCATCTTTCTCTCTCCACTCCCCGCCCCCTTCTTTCTCTCTCTTCCAATTTCTGCCCCCTCCCATCCCTCCTTTTCTTCCTACCTCCTCTCTCCCTCTCACTCTCCCTTCCTTCATCTCTCTCTCTCTCTCTCTCCCTCCTTTGCTGTCACTCTCTGTCTTGCTTTCTAAGCCTCCTTTGTCTCTCTTTTTCCCTGTCTACCTTCTGTCCCCCTTTCTCTCTCTCTCATTCTCCCTTCACCTTTTTCTCTTTTTACTATTCACTTCCCATCTCTTTCTCTATCATCCCTCCTCCCTCCAAATTATTAATTATGCCTCTGCTTATTAAGTTTCTTCTCTCCTTCCCTTTTTACCTTCTCTCTCTTTTTCTCTTTCCTCCAATCTCCTCCATTCATTTCTCTCTGTATTGTAAATCTCCCTCTCTCTCTCTCTCTCTCCATAGACCACAGGAACCTCAATGGGGACATTGGATGGGGAGTGGTGCCTGACTGTCCTTTGAAGCTTTGGAACACAATGCAGTTTTGTGTACAGTTAACAGAAGATTTCGATACTTTTCTTCCTCTCAGTGAGAATAGGAAAGGATCGACCCGTCCCACAAATGTGTTTTCTGACAATTTTAATCATCTCCGTTTACTATAACAAGACTTCTCAACATCAGATGTGCTTACTCCTCTGATATCATCTGAACCTTGCTTCAAATTTTCAATGGGCTGCTAAACCAGAAGTAGCATTGAGTCATTTATGGTTAAGGATGAGTCAAGCATTCAATTCAAGGTGGTGGGTTGGCAAACATTGCGAATCTCGACCCCACTGATGTGGAGAGGTGGGACAGTGATGTTTTACGCTCCACCTCGTCTAATCATATCATGCTTTGCATTCATTGAGAAAATTAACTTATTTGTGAGTTGCACCTGTGCTGAGAGGCTGACCTCCTGTGTTCAGAATACAGCAGGGCAGCTGCCCGGTATGATACCTGGAAACAAGGGGAGATCACTGGAGTAACAGTGCCTACTACAGTTGTAGCGCTACCCACTTAAGGGCCACTGGAGTTTGGGTCCCCTTCTTCCACTTAGCCAGCCAACACAAAGTCAGTAAACCAGTCCAAGGGCTTTGTTTGTATTTATTGGGGTAACAACTTGGATGGCGTATAGGGAGGTATGGGATGCCCAGAACTAACTTGAAAAAGAACATTTGAGGACAACTGCAGCTACTCTTTCTTCTAGGTCCAACTTCAGACTGTTTCTATAGGTGACTACTTCCAAACAGACTGGCAACAAATCCAATACTGATCCGAGCACTGGTACTTTAACAGCAAATCTTCCCAAGCAGAGGGTTTGCCAATAGCTGTCCCTCCTGAATGGCTAGCTTGGCATTGCACCTGGCTGCCTTCTCCTATAGGCTGTGCGCAATGAACAAGCAGAGGTTACTTACTCAGTCCTTAGTGTCCTGCAGCGGGGATGGTAACTTCTGAACAGACCTCCTGCTGAGCAGGTTCAGTGTGGTTCCAGCAGTGGCGGCTGGGGGTTTATTATTTTTTTGGGGGGGGAGGGGGGGGCGGCAAACAATCCACCCGCTGTCAATTCGGGTTTAACATAGACAAGTCAGACATGCTTTGCTTAGCCAGAATATGAGCCCTAAAGGGCTTGTAAACCCTTGTTTTAAAAAAATAAAAAACATATCATACTTACCTCCACTGCGCAGTTCATTTTGCACAGAGTGCAACCCTACGGACTAAGACTGGAATTCCATTAAAGTTAATGTGTGAGTAAAGGCAGGCGTCCTAATACTTTTAATAATGTAGTGTACTTCATCATCGTCTTCTGAGGTCCGCCGGCGGCTCTCGTGGCTCCTCCACGCATCGGTTAACCCTCTGGGAGAAACGCTCTCCCTGGGGGTTACCTTGCGGGCATGCTCCCGAGTCCAGCATTTGCGTCCATAGACACAGAATGCTGGACTCGGCCCCGCCCCCCCAGCGCCCGCGTCATTGAATTTGATTGACAGCAGCGGGAGCCAATGGCTGCGCTGCTATCAATCTATCCAATCAAGAACCGAGAACCCCGGGCAGAGAGCTAGAGCGCGTCTCCCCTGAGGGATAGAAGGGCTCAGGTGAGTAAAACACGGGAGGGGGGGGGGGGCTGGGGGGCCGGTTAGTATCAGAAGTGTTTTCACCTTAATACATAGGATGCATTACAACCCCTTTAATAGATTCCAAGTCATTGTAAACTGTGTACCTGTTTTTTTTTTTTTTTTATATATATATATCTGTGTTCTTATAATGAAGTACACTACATTATCAAAAGTATTGGGACACCTGCCTTTACACGCACGTGAACTTTAATGGCATCCCAGTCTTAGTCTGTAGGGTTCAATATTGAGTTGGCCCACCCTTTGCAGCTATAACAGCTTCAACTCTTCTGGGAAGGCTGTCCACAAGGTTTAAGAGTGACTAATGAGCTATGGAAGACGATTTAGTCCAGAAAACAGGGAAGATCAGTTTTTTTGATCCTTGATAGCATAGAGCGTCGCAGACGTAACATGCTGTGAGCGATGGAAAGAAGATGTATGAGGATCCTTCTCTATCATGGATTCAGAAAAATGCATCCAACCCTGTTCATATAGTATAGTGCAGTGGTTATCATCCCTGTCCTCAAGTACCCCCAACAGGCAATGTTTTGTGAATTTCTCTTAGATGAAATGTCCAAAATACCAAGCCATTGACTGATATAAAGCACCTGTGCAAGATGAAGGAAAACCTGCAAACATGGCCTGTTGGGGGTACTTGAGGACAGGTTTGAGTACACTAAACTTTTGATATTTAAAGGGACGCAGTCCCCCCGGCCATACAGGGCAAAGTGACAGTGCCTGCTGATAGCTCATCTACCCACTCCTTCCCCCATATTTAGATTGTAAGCTCTAAAGAGCAGGGCCCTCTGATTCCTACTGTATTTAACTGTTTTGCAATTGTACTGTCTGCCCTTATGTTGTAAAGCGCTGGGTAAACTGTTGGCGCTATATACATTCTGTATAATATTAACCTCTTGCCAACCGCCCGCCGTCGTTTGACAGCCGCAGAATGACTCCCCTGCGGGAATCGGCGTAGCTGTACGGCAGCCACTTTAAGGGGTATAGGGGGCACGCGCCGCATCATTGGGGAGCTGATGCGCGCGCCCGGCAGCCGTGATGTCCGCTAGGGAACCCGCGATCGCTCCTGAAAGAACCAGAATGGGGATGTGTGTGTGTAACACACATCCCGGTTCTTGCAGGAGAGAGGAGACAGATTGTGTGTTCCTGTATATAGGAGCAACGACCGGTCTCCTCCCCCCAGGCAGTCCTATCCCCCCTACAGTTAGAGCACACTGAGGGAACACATTTAACCCCTTGATCGCCCCCTAGTGTTAACCCCTTCCCTGCCAGTGTCATTTATACAGTAATCAGTGGCTATTTTTATCTCTGATCGCTGTATAAATATCAATGGTCCCATAAAAGTGTCTGATCTGTCCGTGCAAATTGGATGTGGATTTTTCCTGCATCCAATTCGCATGGCAGGAGATTTTGACTGGCTCTCTATGGAGCCGGTTTACACATCTCTGAAGCGGCTCCAGTGCGAATTGCACAGGAGTCCTGTGCGTTTTCTGGTCCATTTCAGGTCCAAATTCAGCCCAAAATTTGGGCTGAAATCGGACCTGAAACGGTGAATGGAGAAGCACCGGACTCCTGCTGTGAACCACACCTTTCCTCAGTGTGAACCCAGCCTAACATGCATAAGTGGGTCAAACCTTGCAGAGGGGCAACAATTCACATCCAAGTCGCACCCTTGAAGTCGTACAAGTGTGAATGGAGCCAAAATATTGTAACTGCATATATTAACTTACTGAAAGTGGCTACCTACCTATACTCGCCTTTAGTGGCAGTCGCTCCATCAGAGGCGTAGGAGCTCTGCCCCCCGAATCCATGCGCCCAACCCCAAATCTACATGCAGGGTACCGGACGCTGTTGTTTTTTTTTTTAAGCACAGGATGAGAGCCTGAGGCTCTAATTGGCTTCAAAAAAGGGTGGGCTCTGGGTGCAGAGCACTTCACCCTGAGCCCACCCAGTTGTGTGACATTGGCAAATTATTATTCACTATTGTCTTCCTAAATTCTTCTCCCGGTCAATCAGGAAGTGGGTCCTGTGACCCGATTGGCCAGGGAGTCTTAGGTCTTATTAGGACCCACTTCCTGTTTGGCCGGGAGGAGAAGCAACGCCAGCCGGGGAGGGAAGAGATGAAGCGGATGAGTGGGAGCCAGAGCGGGGAACCGGTATGGAGAGCAGGGGGGCAGTGTGAATACCTACCGAGGCCAGTCTGTGCACCGGGGGGGGGGGGTTTGGCGGCAGTGAGTGAGGGGGGGTTTGTTTTGTTTCTGCCCCCCTCCCAAAATATTGAGCACCGGCTGCCACTGCTCGCCTTTGCCCCACTCCTCCTCCTCTCCATTGGAGCCACTGAAAATATCCCAGTGTTTACCCTGAATGGTGGCATTAAAGTCCACTCTTGACTCACCTATACTTACCTTTGCCTCACTCCCCCTCCAATGGCTCCTGCTGCTATGTATCTGCCCAGTGAGAAAGGAGAGAGCTGCCGTTGCTCTCCTGCCCATTGCTGGATTGAGATCGGGCTCAGTAAGTATTGGGGCTGGGGGGGATCCTCTGGCACAGAAAGTTTTGACCTTTACAACCACTTTAAAATGTGTGTAACAAGGGACAAACAACAAGACCTATAATTTCACTGAGCTAGGAATATATATATATATATAAAAAAAAAAAAAAACGTTATTCCTACATCCAATATGAAAAAAATGTATATTATTATATAAATAAAAATAGAAAAAAAGGAAGAAAAAAAAAATGCAAGAAAAAAACCCGTTGAGCAAACTCTTTTCAACCCTATAAAAAAGGCAAATATCAGCAGGGTACTGCCAAAATTCTAAAGTTCCAAATCGTAAAGCATTCATTGCCTCAGTGGTAAGCATTTACAAAAAAAAGAGTCGATCAGAAAAATGGGACTTGTAAAAAAAATTAATCCTGCTGCTCCTTTCAGCTCAAAATTGTAGATGACAAACGAATAAATAACCATTTTTTTTCTTTAACCACTTCATTACCGGGCATTTTCACCCCCTTCCTGCCCAGGCCAATTTTCAGCTTTCAGCGCTGTCACGCTCTGAATAACAATTGCGCGGTCGTGTGACGTTGCTCTTAAACAAATATGGTGTCCTTTTTTTCCCACAAATAGAGCTTTCTTTTTGTGGTATTTGATCACCTCTGTGGTTTTTATTTTTTGCGCTTTAAACAAAAAAGAGCGACAATTTTGAAAAAAACACAATATTTTTAACTTTTTGCTATAATAAATATTCCATTTTTTTTTTTTAAAACTATTTTTTTTCTCAGTTTAGGCCGATACATATTCTTCTACATATTTTTGGTAAAAAAAAATCGCAATGAGCGTATAGTGATTGGTTTGCGCAAAAGTTATAGCGCCTACAAAATAGGGGATGGATTTATGATTTTTTTTCTTTTTCTAGTAATGGTGGTTATCTGCGATTTTTGTTAGAACTGCGATATTGCGGCGGACAGATCGCACACTTTTGACACTATTTTGGGACCATTCACATTTATACAGCGAACAGTGCTATAAATATGCACTGATTACTGTATAAATGTGACTGGCAGGGAAGGGGTTAACACTAGGGGGCGATCAAGGGATTAAATGTGTGCCCTGGGGAGTGATTCTTACTGTGGGGGGAGGGGGACCGACTGGGGGAGGTGACCAATCTGTGTCCCTATGTACAAGGGACACACCATCGGTCTCCTCTCCCTGACAGGACGTGGATCTGTGTGTTTAAACACACAGATCCACTTCCCTGGCTCTGTAACTGCCTATCGCGGGTACCTGGCAGACATCGCGGCCGCCGGGCACGCGGGCACAGCTTTACCCCGATGCGCGTCCGCAGCGGCGCACAAGCAGGAAGTAAACAGGAGGACATCCAGGGATGCCCTCCCGGCAATTCAGGTCAGCCCTGCGCCCATCTTTCGGCTATAGCGCGGATCTGAAGTGGTTAAAATGTGACCAAAGCTAAAATGTTTTTTTTTTATTATTATTTGCATAGAATCTTAATGCCGCGTACACACGATCATTTTTCCCGTCGGGAAAAATGACATTTTTCCCTTTGAACGAGAAAAACGATCGTCTGTGGGCTTTTTGCCGTTTTTCCCGACAGGAAAAACGGCATTAATCACGACGAGAAAAATTAGAACATGCTCTCATTTTTCTCGTCGTGATTCCTGTCGTTTTTTTCCGCGGCAGTTTTCCCATAGGGAAACACTGCCACGGAGCCCACACACGGTCATTTTTCTTGACAAAGAAAAAAATGACAGGAAAAAGTTCCCTCGTTTTTCATTTTTTTTCATGTCGTGATTCACGGCGGTGTTTTCACCGCCGTGAATCACGTTCGTGTGTACGCGGCATTAGAGGATTGAACTCTCTTAACTTTTTCTTTGCATAACGTGTTAAGAGGCTTGAACTTTCTAGAGTTATCCTATTTGTCCCAATGACCACTAAAAAATGAGGAGAAATTAAAAAACTGTTTAAGAAAGTTTTCACCAGAACAAGAACAGAGTGGAAATCTTACAATGGGGACAACTGTCTAAAAGGGGATTTTGCACACTTTGAAGAGATTTTCTCTCACTTCCTGTTGTGTCTTCAGGGCAGGAAGTGGAATGACCCTAATTGGACACCAATGGCAAAAAAAGTGGGGAAACTGGATCCCAAGGGTAATATCCTACTGATGGAGACCAATAGCATTGGAATCCCAGGGTTACCCTAGTGGGGAACAAGGTAAGCGCTGGAACCCTAGGGTTACATTTATAGTGGGAAGGAATGTTTTAGAACTGCGCCACCACCCAATAATGAAGGTACAGCTGCTATCCAATTTGATGTAAAACATCAACACTAACCACTTGCCGACTGCGATACATATATATACATTGTGGTTTTCAAGTGGTGTACCAGGATTATGGCTGAAGATAACAGCTATTGTAACGGCACCCCAAGTATGAAAGGGGTTAACTCCGTTTAGGATATTCCCTCTCCGAACACACATCCGCTACCGACACTCCACAGTCAGAAGACCGAGACCCATAGGAATAATTCTTCCAGAAATACGAGACAAACGCTCTGTATGAGGTTTCCAACTGGTCTGACACTTTATTGAGAAAAGAACAGGCTTTTATATACACTAAACGAATACTGTAGTCCAAATGAACAACTCCACCCACAACATCACACAATGGTCACATAATGAGCCCCAAATACACATTCTGACATCTCTTAGCAGACAACAGGTGAGTTCATTAGCTAATCCCTTTTCAGCTTAAATGACTATGCATAACCTTTATGTTCCCCAGACTGTCTGTCTGCTAATTTACAATACCCACAATTACAGAGTTAATTATCACACCCCACAATGAAAAGATCTTTAGAATAGTTGGGATTCATTAACATTACACAGGCAGACAGGTGATTGAAGTTGAACACATCAGCCCTTTCAATTAACCTGTTGAGTTCAGGATCAACAAACAGTCAATAGTTATTTACAGATATCCTGGGGAATATGGTGGATTAATATTACAGACCCATTTTAAAGCAATCCAAGACATATTCTCAATGTCCATTTTTTCCTGGCTCATACTTTCTAAGAACTTCTGGGTTCCACGGGCCCTCCCGTTACAGCTATAATCCCGGTATTGTTTTTTTCAGCTGGCAGGTGGCTTTCTCTTGAAAGTGTTCCCACCGCTCGCTGGTGTCTCTTGGGCTTACAGTGTCGGTTGGCCCGAGAAACGATCCAACGGTGCGGCTGGTTGGTCACACAGGCAATCAAAGTGTAATGCAGCGTACACACGATCGATTTTTTCGACGGTGAAAACACCGTCGAGAAAATCGATGTGAAAAACGAGGAACAGCTTGTTCCCCTACACACGGCCGTTTCAAATTACATTTTTTTTCTTGGTCGAAAAAAACGACTGTGTGTAGGCTCCCCGGCAGTGTTTCCCTATGGGAAAACTGCCGCGGAAAAAAATGACGGGAATCACGACGAGAAAAATTAGAGCATGTTCTAATTTTTCTCGCCGTGATTAATGACGTTTTTCCCGTCGGGAAAAATGCCAAAAAGCCCACACACGGTCGTTTTTCTCGTCCAAAAGAAAAAATTGAATTTTTCCTGACGGGAAAAATGATCGTGTGTACGCGGCATAAGTCCATTTTGATCGCCTCTATGGCCTTCGAGGGCAATAGCGACGTCATGACATCACTTCTGGTCCAGAGTGAAAGTAAATCACTTTTTTTTTTTAGATCTTTTGCTTTTAAAGGTAAAGAAGAGATTTGGGGGTCTGTTTGGGAGCCATTGGTACCATGGGAGATGAGGAGGCACTGTGTGAGGTTAGACCCAAGAGGAGGGAGGCAATGACCTAGCAGTGGGCCATGACCCAGTCGTGGGCTATGACCTGGCAATGGCCCAGTGGTTGAGAAGAACTGCACAAGATGACCTATGGAATGCACTAAACCAGGGGTAGGCAACCTCGGCCCTCCAGCTGTGGTGAAACTACAAGTCCCATGAAACATTGCAAGACCCTGACAATCACAGGCATGACTCCTAGAGGCAAAGGCATTATGGCATTTGTAGTTTCTCCACAGCTGGAGGGCCGAAGTTGCCTACTCCTGCTCTAGAGCAATGGTTCTCAACTTTACTGAGACTTTGGCCTGGTTATCTGTGGGGGCTGTGGGCTCTCATGGGGGCTTGGAGGCACTGTGGGAGGTTGAAAGGCATAATGTGCCGCTATGGGTGAGGGGGGGTGGGTGGTTAGGCCCAGGAGAACGCAAGCTGCAGCCCATGGGGAGAGAGGGAGGTAAGTAGAAAATTAGCTTAATCTCTTCCATTCAGTGCCACAATTGGTTTCCTGAAGGGGAATTGGTCTCAGATTGGTTTAAAATATTTTTTTATTCTGCAGAGATTGTAAATTGTAAATTGGCCTCAATTTATGAAGAAATTCGATTTTTTAAATTTTATTGCATATGTTTTATAGCAGAAAGTAAAAAAAAAACGATTATTTATTTTTTGGAAATTGTCGGTCTTTCAAAAAATAAAAAACGCTCAAATACCAGGAGGGCAAGTGGATAATCATTATTTCTTTCTTGAAATGACATTGTAAACTCGCACCATTTTATAAAATTTAATGAAATTACAATTTAATTTGTAAAATGTAATAAAAATACAATTTAATTTTAATTTGTAAAATGTAATAAAAATGCAATTTAATTTTAATTTGTAAAATTTTATAAAAATACAATTTCATTTTAATTTGTCAAATTGAATAAAAATACAATTACAAAAAAAATATCTATTATTTAGCTACTATCTACCATTTTTTTTTTTCATTTTTCATCCGAATTTGCAGGAATGAAGCTCTCTGGCTCTTGCATATCGGGGAGCATTCCCCTGGAGTTCCCGTCCCTGACACCTTATTCCTCATTACAGAAGTTTATCTTTTCGCAGCTTTCATGTCGCCGCACTCCCAGGACTTCAGGAATGGCACTGCTGGGAATTCCCTCTTCAAATGCCGCACATTATCATCATCTAATGTTTGTTCTTGCATGTTCTACTACTGACTGCATACTGCTTGATGGTTAATTAAACTTTTCCAGCAGCTCGAGAGACTGTAATGGAAGAGACACACCAGTGGGAACACGCCAGTCAAAGTTTCCAAGCAGCCGAAGATTTGAAGAGTAAGTGCCGCTTTTAAACACTCCAGTTTCTAATATCCAGGAAAAAGCAAAGCACGTTTGCAAATCTTTGAACCTTTTCTCGCGCTCTCCTGCGGTTACTCGGGGGTTGCACAGGGATATGCAAACTTAAATTGATTCAGCCATTTTTCAAAGCAAGCGCGTCTGCAATGCTGTCAAAGCTGCACATTTTTGGCCTTGCTCCTGCTGTGATTAAAGAGCGTACAGGGGTCTTTAACCCCTTCAATACCGGGTACTTTTACCCCCTTTCTGCCTAGGCCATTTTTTAGTGTTCAGCGCTGTCGCACTTGACAATGACAATTGGGCAGTCATGCAACGCTGCACCCAAACTCATTTTTTTTATCATTTTTTTTTTAGACAGATAGAGCTTTCTTTTGGTGGGTTTTTTATTTTTTGCTAAACAAACGGAAAAAAGAGCAAAAAAGTATTTATTTTTTTAGTTTTTGTTATGAAATATTGTAAATAAGTAATTTTTCTTCTTCACTGATGTGTGTTGAAGATGCAGCACTGACGGGCACTGATAGGCTGCACTGATGAGGTGGCACTAATATGTATCACTGATGGGCACTGATAGGCAGCAGTTATGGGCACTGATAGGTGGCGCTGATGAGGAGGCACTAATATGTACCACTTATGGGCACTGATAGGCAGCACTTATGGGCACTGATAGGCAGCACTTATGAGTACTGATAGGCGGCACTGATGGGCACTGATAGGCGGCAATGATAGCCACTGATAGGCTGCACTGACGTGCACTGATAGGCAGCACCGATAGGCACCATCTATCAGGGTGGCACTGATAGGCTGCACTAATAAGAAGGTGGGCACTGACAGGCATCACTGATGGGCACTGACAGGCATCACTGATGGGCACTGACAAGCATCACTTCTGGGCACTGATGAGCTTTAACTAATCCAATCTCAATAATTATATTGCTTTATAGGTTGGAGACCAGACTGACAGCCCCACTACAGCCCCTGACCCCGCTCTACAGCCCCTGACACCCCCACTACAGTCCCTGACCCCCCACCACAGCCACTGACCCCCCCTCTACAGCCCCTGAAACCCCCTCTACAGCCCCTGACCCCCCTATACAGCCCCTGACACCCCCACTACAGTCCCTGACCCCCCACCACAGCCACTGACCCCACTCTACAGCCCCTGACACCCCCTCTACAGCCCCTGACACCCCTACTGCAGCCCCTGACCCCCCTCTACAGCCCCTGACACCCCACTACAGCCCCTGACCCCCCTCCATAGCCACTGACCCCCCTCTACAGCCCCTGACACCCCCTCTACAGCCCCTGACACCCCCACTACAGCCCCTGACCCCCCTCTACAGCCCCTGACACCCCCACTACAGCCCCTGACCCCCCTCTACAGCCCCTGACACCCCCACTACAGCCCCTGACACCCCCAATACAGCCCCTGACCCCCCTCTACAGCCCCTGACCCCCCAAATGTGGCATGTAAGGGGGCGAGGGGTGCTTAAAGCGGAAGTTCCACTTTTGGGTAGAACTCCGCTTTAAGGATGCAGCGGCCCCGCTCCTTAACAACCTTTGATTGCCTGCATTCTTTTGTATACATTTCATCTGTCAGCAGGTGAATCCCGCTGATAGATGAAAGAGCCGAACCTGAAAGTACCGATACTCGTGCAAATGCTTAGTATCGGCACCGATACCAGTGTCGGTATCGGTGCAACCCTACTATGTACTGTATATTCTAAAACAGTACATAGTTACATAGTCAGGTTGAAAAAAGACACACGTCCATCCAGTTCAACCAATAAAAAAATAAAATAAAAATCATACAATACCATATACACAATCCTATACCCGCAGTTGATCCAGAGGGAGGCGAAAAAAAAACAGCTAAGCACATTGAGATCCTAGTTCCCCTTTAAGCCAACCACTTGTACACGCACATACCTACATTAAAATATAATTACAAGGAATGAGTTTCCTCCTTCAGAGGCCACTATAAACAACAATGCCGTCGCTTTTTACTCCGCTGCAAATTACTTATCCAAATTAACCTGTTTACAGAATTGCCTCGAATATCAAACGCCAAGATTCTCTCCGACGCCCCGAAAAAAAATTAAAAAATAATAATAAACCTTGAAAAAGTGACTTAACAGCAAAATGATTGTGATGTGTTACTTATCACAGAGAAGAATAGATAGCGGCTAATAGAAGCTTTTAAGTCCCTTCATAGTTAGTGGGAATCATGAGCAGCCTTTGATGTCTCCCAGCTTGAAATGAATTTTTCATTATACAGTCTGGTCTCCAACCTATAAAGCAATATAATTATTGAGATTGGATTAGTTAAAGCGGGAACATTAGAGTGCGGATGACGAGGCTGTCGCTCACACACCAGAGGTTAATATTCATTACCGCCCAGCTTCCAATCTGGAAAACAGGCTTATCACACGGCCCAATGGGAGATCCTTTTCTTGGTTGATCTTGTACTGTTTGCATCGGAGACACCGTCATGATTACCTCTCAGTCACTGGGAGACGTGGAGGAAATCCAAAATCGGTGCGCCAAGGAAAAAAGCAGAAGAACAGAAAATAAATTGATGTCTATAAAAAAACACAGCTGCTTACCTCTCTTAAAGGGAAATATCAGCAAGTAAAAAAAAATTAGCTATTCACCTCTTCAGCTCTGGAAGGTTTACCCCCCTGTCACGGACTTTGGGCTGCAGGAGAACCATGGCCTGTAGAACTCTGTGTTATGTGTTTTTAAGCTATCCAGACAGAGCTGGTCACTAATTGCTTGTGGCTTCTTATGCAAGTTAGTTCTGTGGGGGAACCGGACTGTCTAAGGAGGTCATTGTTATGATAATAGGACTAGCTCTACTGTGTAAGGCAGGGATCTCCAAACTTACAAAACAATGGGCCAGTTTACTGTCCTTTAGACATCGAGGGGTCCGGGCTGTGGCCAGTGTGAGTAGAAAATGCCCTGGGAGTAAATACCAATAGCATTGGTGGGAGGAATGGTGCCCCATTTCTGGTGTCAGTGGGGGGAAAATTGCCTTGCATCGGAGGCAGGAATAGTACCTATAGGGCCGAATATAGGCAAACAAAGGGCCGCATCTGGCCCCCGGCCACAGTTTGGAGACCACCAGTGTAAGGTGACCTTTGTCTGAAATAATGGGAGTAGCCCTTATCAGAGAAGCCCAAAGTAAATAACAAAAATGAATAGAACGTAGGGTTTACGTGACGGGGGAAACAGTGGACAGGAGCAGGGGTTGTTAGAACGCTCTTGATTGGGGGGTAGCTGTAGGAGGAGGAGTCAGCAGGGGGTTAGGAGAAGGACGGTCCCTCCCCAGCGTCAGTGTCAGCGGGAAGGAGAGAGCTTCCCACCCACCCTCCCTGGTTATAGTAGGTATTGAGGTTGTCTCTCGTTAACCATTTTCTTTCACAGGGCGGTTGGGATTCTTGGATGTTGTGGCAGTTAGCGGGTGTTGGTCTTTGTGGGTGAAGGAAGAAACCTCAGATAAGGAAGAGCTCTGGACCCATCGGTGGTATGGATCCCGCTGGTGGTAACGTTGGTTTAGCTGGAATTTGGTTAAAGGGTGCACTGCGGTCAGTTTGTCTCTGAGCTAGTATGTCAGCTGGAGGCTTATTTAAGTTTAAGGTACCGCAGTGCATTATTATGATCGTATGGCAATTCTGGGGGGTTTCCTGAAAAGACCAATGCGACTATGTTTTAATACAGTTATGTTTGATTTAATTTGAGTTGTTAATAAAGAGGCTGCTACGGCCAATATTTACTCCAGATTGGTGTGGTCTCTATTAATGGGGTAATGGTAAGGGGAACAGAGTTGGGGTTGGCCTGGCAAGGTATGTGGGAAGTATGGATCATCTGTTATACAATGGTCATGATGGTTTGCTGTATAAATTCAGTTTCTAAAAATAAAGCAGTTCCTTTTCTGTTCCAGGACTTGGGAAGCAGCTTCTTGGCAGAAATACCCAACAGGGTGTCCGGAGTCCGTCACATTTGGTTGGCAGCGGTGGGATGCTTTCCTGTGCCTGGAACGTCCAAACCACCAACGGGACCTTGTCAGATGGATCTTTGCTACTCCAGCCTTAAGCGAAGCACACTCAAGGATCTGCTGGAATCAAGGGGACAGAAGGCCAGCCCAAAGTCCGTGACACCCCCCTTAACCACTTCCGGACCGGCTCACGCCGATATACGTTGGTACTTTTGAAGAGAGATATCGTTGTTATGGCAGCAGCTAGCTACCATAACCCCCGGTATCCTCTTCTTCAGTGAGCGGTCTGGTTTGCCGATAAAAGTGGTTTCTGCGGCAGGTCTGCCGGTTACCGGAACCGTCGGTAGCGGCGGAGGCAATCGGATCCTTTTAAAGTGGTTGGATACCTAGAATTGGCGCCCTATGAGCGAAGAATATGCAAATGAGCTGCCCCTTGAAAGTGAACAAGTCACAAAAAAGTTGGAAAAAATATATAAAAGGTGGCCCTAAGCATATACAAGTGAATATACAAGTGAACCAAAATCATGAACATATATCACTGCAAAAAAAAACACATATATTGTTGAACATATACTGTAGCAAGCTAAAAAGTCCATTAGTGATAATGTTCCCAACACCAACAAAAAAAACACTTTACTTCCTAAAGAAGTCATTTTCGGTGAAACGTACGTCGGAGCAGAGGATTCGTCACTTCCGGGTCCTGATCTGTCACCCCACGCCAGACTTTACCCCTATGAGCCACCTTTTATATATTTTTTCCGATTGGATCCTTTTCCTTGTTACGTATGGAAACAAGGGGAAGATGGCCAAAACGTCACAAAAACGCCAAAACATGTAGCAGAATACATATTGGCCTAAATCTATGAAGAAATTTGCTTTTTTTTATTTTTTATTATTGGATATGTTTTATAGCAGAAAAAATATAGTTTAAAAAAAAATACAAAAATTGCTGTGGTGATTAATATACCACCAAAAAGAAAGCTCTATTTGTGGGAATTGTTTTAACATAAATGTTATTTGTGTACAGCTTTGCATGACTGCGCAATTGTCAGTTAAAGTAACACAGTGCCATATCGCAAAAAATAGCCTGATCATGAATGGGGGTAAATCTTCTGGAGGTCAAGTGATTAAGTTGGCACCCTGTCCTAGGTTTCTTGGAAATAGGGCTACATGTGTGCCAAGTTTCGGGTCCAGGGGACCTATGACCGGCCGATACCGGGTCCCCAAAGTCACCAGAGAAATTACCGTTTAACATGGGAGTCTATGGAAGGGGTGCCTGGCTTTGAAAAATCGGTGCTCCCCGGCCGTAGGTCCCCCTGACAACAAACTTTGCACATTTGTAGAGGAAGAGTGAGGCTACATGTGTGCCAGGGGACCTATGGCCAGTCGGTACTGGGTCCCCAAAGTCCGGGAGATTAGGCACAAAAAGGTGACTCGAGTATAAGCCGAGGGGGGCATTTTCAGCACCAAAAAATGTGCTGAAAAACTCGGCTTATACTCGAGTATATACGGTATATATATATATTTATTTATATATCAATGGGCCAGTGTGAGGAGTCCTGTGGGAATAAGCAGTATTTCTAAACATTAGGACCAACCCTTAAGGACCATGTACCCATGAAGCTTATTCTTTGGGAAAAGTGTAAGGACATTTTCAACTTTTCAACTTGGTGGGGTAAGGCTGATTGCGTTCCTCCTTCAGAGGAATGCCAGGATTATATTCTACCCTCTGCTAGGATGCAGTCTCACTCTCTGTCCATGAAGAAGCCTTGTTAAGGAGCTTGATGTGGACTCTTGGGCATGGGCTTGTACCCAAGAAAAAGGGACCAAGGTTGAGACAGCACATGGAATTGGAGGGCCTGGGTTCAGGTTAGGCCAGGCTGGGTTGCTTACAGAGTGTTTAAGAGGGGCGATTTCTGAAAGTTTCGCTTGGCAACCAAGGAACCCTGATGGGCCCCATGGTCAGGAACTGCAAAGTGCCCATGAATAACCTAACCTGAAAGGAAAAGCTTAAAGTACACTACACATGGTCCTGTTACATTATAGTGTTATAGAGCATATGATCAACTGCAACTCCATTTAAATTTCTTGTTTTTAAGGAATGCACATGCCTTATCTTACACTTCTTGTTTTAGTTAAAGTTTATTAAACTTTATGCTTGAGCTGAGGTTTAATTAAAAACCCCCACTTTATGAGGCATTGTGGCCGATTCTTGGATGGCATCCTATGTCCTTGCAGATAAGCTATCTTTGTAAATTTCTTTCAGCTGCCTAAACTCATGATGAAAAAAATGTCAAGGTCACCTGTGGCCAGGTGACAGATGCACACCGTAGGGGGACAGGAGTGCACCGCAAGGTAGTGAACCCTATGGCTGGCTTCTGCGGATAGGAAACTGGGTGGTTGTGGAAAGCGGGACCAGAGGAGCACAACCGGGATCCTAACGGAAGCTAGAGCCAAGATTCCCCAGGGCGCGGAGTCTAAGACCCAGCAGGTCTTCTCCAGAGCCTCTAGTGGTGAGGATGTTATGCTGCAGGCTGGGACCAGGTCGCGGCCCCTGGAGTTTCCTAGCTCAAGCCCCGTAGGATAGGGGGAAAAGAGGGGAAGCAGCAGCACAAGATATGAGAGAAACGAATAACAAGCTGAAGGTCAGGGGCCACAAGCAGACAAGGATAACGAAAGAACGAGCCGAAGGTCAAGGGTCACGAGCAGACAGGGATAGTCGGGGACAAGCCAAATATGTAACAGAGAGACAGATGTAGCACACGGCAGGCAGGAACCCAAACACACAATGCCTAACAAACACGTTAATCAGCAAAGCAGGCTTGCAGTGCACAGGTTAATATAGTGTTCTGTGATAGGGCCTGGGGTGGAGTCTGGCTGGGAGGAGATTATAAAGGAAGCCAGGTGAAAGGGCTCAGGCCTCTAAGATGAACACATGGGAAGGAAGGTAAGCTGACAGACAAACACTACTGCATATCCATGACAGTACCCTCCCTCTTATGGGCCCTCCCCCGCCTGGGCCCTGGCTTAAAGGGAAATCTCTGATGAAACCTTCTCAACAGATTAGGTGCAGCGACATCAGATGCAGCGATCCAAGACGCCTCCTCAGGACCAAAACCTCTCCAATGCACAAGGTACTGAAGAATGCCTCTGCAGAGCCGAGAATCCAGAACTTGTCTAACCTCGTACTTAAGATTATCCTCAGAGACCGAAAACGAGGTAGGGAGATGACAAGAAGATCTATTGAGGACCAAAGGCTCTCTAGGAATAAGCAAGGGCATGAGAGGATCAACAGGAATCTAAGGAGGGTCCCCTAGACCCTTAAAGGGGAACTGGTCATCTTGCACAGGACCATCAGACTGGGCAGATGTCAGTGGAACCCTGAAGTCAGGTTGGTTAGAAGGTGACATGTCGCCGGAGTCAAGCTGAATAGCTGAAGGACAAGCAGAATGTCCCGAACAAGAAAAAGTAGGAGGCTCACTGGGCATGGGCTGGACTGGCATAACTAGTACAGAGTGCCAAACAAAATATTGATGACCTGAAAAGAAGTGCAACTATATGAATATACACTTAATAAAGTCCAATTATTGATGTTGCTCCAGCAGCATACACATAAAAAGTTCAGAAGAAAAAATCCATAGAAAAAAAATCACCAAAGTGTGTAAAAACACCAAAGTGTGTAAAAAGGACAGCAGATATGGATCTTCAAACATAGGTATAGACTTCAGCGGCAAAGAATGTATACACAGGAGGCTTACCAGAACAGATGGGTCCCTATTACGGGGACCAAACGGGCTCAGCAAAGAAAACCGATCAAGATGTCAGCGATGTGATCCTATAGGTCCTCACTCAGCTCCAACACCGGTCAGCAAACGTTGGTACTCCCCACAGTAGTGTGAACACTCGTCCAGCGTGATGTTGTTTTCAGAAGGAAAAATAATAAAGAGGCTTCATAGTGTAGATTTGTTTAAAAATACAAATACCCTTTATTGCAATGTGCGGGTAAACAGACGTCCATACACAATAAAAAACAAACGTTTTCAAAAAGGCACTGCAACCCCGCCAGGCGTCAGCCGATCAGCTGGGGGCGTGGTGACGTCAGGGTCCTGAGCTCCACCCTACGCTGCGTTTCTCCGTAAGAGGCGTCGTCTGGGAAAGGAGGCTGGATCAAGACGTCACGCACCACGATATTTATATGCAAGGCAGGAGAGTGACACCAGAAGTCCCAATGATTCCATCGAATCATCAGTTCCCCGGCGCACTGTACCCTAAATATAGCGGGCGAACACCGCAACACAGAGGTATCATCCTACATGTCAGCAATGTACACCTCACTTAGTCCGTATCTCCGAAGAGATACAAAAAATAAAAATATATAAAAAATAAATAATTACATCTGAACATTATGATTGCAATATGGCTCCCTATTGAAAAAATTTATTTTTTTACAGTTGCAACCATACTTATAATAAATGTAAAGCAATTTATAAAATATTTTAAACACTTAACCCTACGTGGTGCTGTACTCTGGGAAAGGGTAAACATTTGACAAAATGAAACTACATTTGATAATGCTAGCTCATAAAAATTACCCCCCACATCCCAACAGTGTCCGCAAACCCAACGGGCACTGAGAGGGGTGGTGCAGCAAACACACATAAAACACCTGGGTACCTATACACTACAGACCTATGTCACAGGGGGCCACCTCCCCTCCTAAAAATGCCAGTGCGTGTTACGCAGTGCGCATCGAGGAAGTTCGGCACACTGGGCATTCCGTGACATAAATTATCATATATATAATGGCCAAAGATTGCATATATTCAAAATACATAATGAGACAATCCTGTACATATATATAAAAAATTAATAAAATATATAAAATAAACATTAACAATTAAACCTCCTGATCATATTTATCTCACCAAGGAAGCCTAAGCTTACCCAGCCCCATTGTACTACAATCCCCCCTTGGCTATCCAAAGATACCAAAATAGTGGGAACAAAGGGGCAAAGGGAAAATGGAAAAAAGGGGGGGGGAAAAGCACACACATGTGCATGTGTGCACGTATCCATTGAACATAAAGATGGCAATTATGTATAAAACATACAAAAACATGGAAGAATATATATATATGTGGATACTGTAAATGAAACTGGTGGTTTTGATGGGACCCATCAGCTGTTATTGATGTAACAGTTTATGTCCCATTCAATGTTAAGGCCCCACGGGCTATAACACTGTATATCGAAGATCCACCGAGTCTCCCTACGAGAAATTTGGCGTTTCAAATTGTCACCCCTCCAGTGGGGGACATATTTCTCAATGCCAACCACTTCCAACAAAGAGGGGTCTCTATTGTGGCATTGGCGAAAATGCCAAGACACGCTGTGTTTCCTAAAACCCCTACGTATGTTGGACAGGTGTTCCCCTATTCTGACTTTCAGGGCGCGAGTAGTCCTGCCAATATATTGAAAACCGCACGGACAACGCAAGAGGTAAATTACTCCCGTTGTACCGCAGGTTATAAATTCTGATATGTTATATTGTTGAGAGGTAACATGTGAGTAGGGATGAGCCGAACACCCCCGGGTTCGGTTCGCACCAGAACCTTCGAACGGACCGAAAGTTCGCGCAAATTTTCGAACCCTATTCGTTATAATGGACGCGAACGTTCGAAATCAAAATTGCTAATTACAACGGCCAATATGCATGTTAATGTTATAAAACAGGTTTGGGGACCCGGGTCCAGCCCCAGGGGACATATATCAATGCAAAAAGAAATTTTAAAAACTAAAGTTTTTTCGGGAGCAGTCATTTTAATGATGCATAAAGTGAAAAAAAAAAAGTGAAATTTTCATTTAAATATGGTACCTGGGGGGTGTCTAAAGTATGCCTGTGAAGTGGCATGTGTTTCCCGTGTTTAGAACTGTCCTTGCACAAAATGACATTTGTAAAGGAAAAAAAGAAGCCATTTAAAACCACTTGCGGCTTTAATGTCATGTCTTGTCCTGGCCGCCATATGGCTGAAAATCCTTGAGAAAAATGGCATGGCTACCCCATCACCCCCCCCCCACCCCAGCCCCTTTGGGTCTTGTATGGATACTAAGGGGGACCCCGCACCCAAAATAAAACCCTATACCTACAACCCTATATACTCTGAACAGCAGTATATAGGTGGTGCAAACAAGACATGGACTGTAGGTTTGTTCTTAAGTAGAATCTGAACAGGTACATTATGAAGTGTAGCTACATCCCAAAAAAATCCATTTTTAAGCTTTTTGGAGAACATAGGGAGGGGTTATCACCCCTGTAACATTTGCTGTCTTTGCACATCTGTTCAGAACATGTCACCTCACTTTCCGTCTCAATGACAAATGTTTTTGGAAAAGTGGGGTTTTAATTGAAACAAGGATTGGTGATAAAGCATCAGTAGAGAGGAGATACCTTTTTCCCAAATTAAATCTAACAGGATAGAATTTTCCTTCCTAGGGGTAGATTTCCTCTCACTTCCTGTTTTCTCTTGCCGTTTGCAAGTAGGAGTCGTTTGTAAGTTGGATGTTTGAAAGTAGGGGCCTGCCGTATATACTCTGCAGAAATTTGCCCTATTAGATGTTGGTGTAGCCACAAGACTGGTGGGCACAGGAATGGGCCCTGCTGTGAGTTAATAGATCAAGATTTGTACTTGCATGCACCTGTTGAACCGGGCAGAAAAATTGGGCCTTTGGTGGTGGTGGTGGTGGTGGTGGACGATGTTGCCACAAGACTGTAAGCCCTCACAGTTACTCTTGGTGGGTGCAGGAATGGGCCCTGCTGTGAGTTATTAGATCAAGATTTGTAATTGCATGCACCTGTTGAACAGGGCAGAAAAATTGGGCCTTTGGTGGTGGTGGTGGTGGTGGACGGTGTTGCCACAAGACTGTAGGCCCTCATAGTTACTCTTGGTGGGCGCAGGAATGGGCCCTGCTGTGAACTATTAGATCAAGATTTGTAATTACACGCCCCTGTTAAACAGGGGCTGAAAAATTGTGCCTTAGGCATTGGTGCTGGTGCCACAACACTGCAACCCCTCACAGATACTGTACTTGGAGCACAGCAGTCACACCTGTTGCGAAGCATCTTTTTAAAAAATTGTAATTACATGCCCCTGTTATACAGGGGCTGAAAAATTGTGCCTTAGGCACTGGTGCTGGTGCCACAACACTGCAACCCCTCACAGATACTGTACTCTGAGCACAGCAATGAGACCTGTTGCAAAGCATTGCCTAAAAATTGTAATTACACGCCCCAACAGGGGCTGAAAAATTGTGCCTTAGGCACTGGTGCTGGTGCCACAACACTGCAACCCCTCACAGATACTGTACTCTGAGCACAGCAGTCACACCTGTTGCGAAGCATCTTTTTAAAAAAATGTAATTACACGCCCCTGTTATACAGGGGCTGAAAAATTGTGCCTTAGGCACTGGTGCTGGTGCCACAACACTGCAACCCCTCACAGATACTGTACTCTGAGCACAGCAATGAGACCTGTTGCAAAGCATTGCCTAAAAATTGTAATTACACGCCCCAACAGGGGCTGAAAAATTGTGCCTTAGGCACTGGTGCTGGTGCCACAACACTGCAACCCCTCACAGATACTGTACTCTGAGCACAGCAGTCACACCTGTTGCGAAGCATCTTTTTTAAAAAATTGTAATTACACGCCCCTGTTATACAGGGGCTGAAAAATTGTGCCTTAGGCACTGGTGTGGTGGCATGGATCATTGAGGAGGAGGAAGAGGATAGTCAGTGAACATAACAGGACAGTCACTCAGCATCAGCATAGGCAGTCTTGAAGGGATGTGACATTATAAATTATTCCGTTATATCCGCTTCAGGTGTCTGGTAGCTGGTGGTGATCCAAGACTGATTCATTTTTATGAAGGTCAGTCGATCAACCGAGTCGGTGGACAGGCGCACCCTATGATCGGTGACAAATCCTCCAGCAGCACTGAATGTGCGTTCGGAAAGAACGCTGGATGCAGGACAGGCCAGTAGCTCAATTGCATACTGTGCAAGCTCTGGCCAGTGATCCATCCTCAGGACCCAGTAAGCCAGAGGATTTTCGGTGGGAAAGGTGTCCAAGTCTGACCTTGCCCCTAGGTATTCCTGCACCATGTATATCAGACGCTGGCGATGGTTGCTGGAACCGATCATACCTTGGGGCTGCGGACTAAAAAATTGTCTGAACGCATCGGTCAGACGTCCACCTTCCCCACCGCTCCTTCTGCTACTGACCGAAGCCTCAGCAACTTGTCGTCCAGGACCAGGAGTTTGTAACCTCCCAGTTTCTGGGAACGCGTTGCACAGACCTTTCTGCAAGGCCTCCCTGAGATGTCTCATCCTCTGCTCCCTCTGCGACGGCAAGATAAGGTCCGCAACCTTACCCTTGTACCGTGGATCAAGGAGAGTGGCCAGCCAGTAATGGTCACTCTCCTTGATCCGAAGAACACGAGGATCCTTCCGCAGGCTTTGCAGGATCAGGGAGGCCATGCAGCGTAGGTTAGCTGAGGCATTCGGTCCGGAGTCTTCTGGGTCACTGAGGATGACATGATCGCCAGCCACCTCCTCCCAGCCACGTACAAGTCCACTGGTTTGTTGGGACTGTACATCATCCCTAAAAGACTGCTGCTGCTGATGCTGAGTGCCAGGCTCCACCTCCATGCTCACACAATCCTCCTCCTCCTCCTCCTCCTCCTCCTCTTCCTGTGTGATGGGTGGGACAGAAGGAACATTGTCTGGATAAAGGGGGCCTTGAGAGACAAGGAAGTCCTCCTCTTCCTGCCTCTGTTCTGCCTCAAATGCCCTGTCCATTATCCCACGCAGCGTATGCTCCAACAGGTGGACAAGAGGTACAGTGTCACTGATGCATGCACTGTCACTGCTCACCATCCTCGTGGCCTCCTCAAATGGTGAGAGGACAGTGCATGCATCCCTGATCATGCTCCACTGGCGTGGGGAAAAAAAGCCAAGCTCCCCTGACCCTGTCCTGGTGCCGTAGTCGCAAAGGTACTCATTGATGGCCCTCTGCTGCGTGTGCAGTCGCTGCAGCATGGCCAACGTTGAGTTCCACCTGGTGGGCATGTCACATATTAGGCGGTTCTTGGGCAGGTTCAGCTCCTTTTGCAGCTCAGTCAGCCGAGCACTGGCATTATAAGATCGGCGGAAATGCACACAGACTTTCCTGGCCTGCCTCAGGACATCCTGTAAGCCTGGGAACCTGCCCAAGAACCGCTGCACCACCAGGTTGAGGACGTGAGCCATACAGGGCACATGGGTGAGCTGCCCCTGTCGCAGGGCGGAGAGGAGGTTGGTGCCATTATCAGAAACGACCATTCCTGGCTTAAGCTGGCGTGGCGTCAACCACCTCTCGGCCTGCCCCTGCAGAGCTGCCAGAACCTCTGGCCCAGTGTGGCTCCTGTCCCCCAAACACACCAGCGCAAGCACGGCATGGCATCTTTTTGCCTGCGTACTCGCGTAGCCCCTTGTACGCCTACGGAGCACCGCTGGTTCCGAGGACAGAGCACTCGAAGAGGACATGGAGGAAGAAGAAGAGGAGGGGGTGGAGGAGAGAGGTGTGTCACAACCAGTAGTAGCATTTTGGAGGCGTGGTGGCGGAACAACCTCCAACACTACTGCACCTTGTCCTGCATCCCTCCCAGCTACCAATAGAGTGACCCAATGGGCCGTGAAAGAAAGATAACGTCCCTGTCCATGCCTGCTGGACCATGAGTCAGCGGTAATATGCACCTTACCGCTGACCGCCCTGTCCAGCGAGGCATGGACATTGCCTTCCACATGCCAGTAGAGAGACGGAATCGCCTTCCGTGAGAAAAAGTGGCGTTTGGGAACCTGCCACTGAGGAACCGCACATTGAACAAACTCACGGAAGGGGGCCGAGTCTATCAACTGAAAAGGCAGCAGTTGAAGTGCTAGCAATTTAGCCAAGCTAGCATTCAACCGCTGGGCATGTGGATGGCTGGGAGTATACTTCTTTCGACGGTCCAGCAGCTGGGGCAGGGAAATTTGCCTGCTACAATCGGACGTCGGTGTACTGCAAGTACTTGGTTGTGACACACCTAATTCTACACCTTCAGTCCTCTCAGAGCAGCTTTCAGAGAGGACTGAAGATATAGTGGGGATGGAGATCCCAGCTGATGAGGAGCAAGGAGAGGTCCGCTTTGTTCTTTGGTGTGGGTCTTTTATGTGTGCTTGCCAACGAGCTGCATGGCAGGTCGACATATGTCTGCTCATGCTTGTGGTGCCCAAGCGGCTGATGTTTTGGCCACGCGAGATACGCTTGAGACAAATATTGCAAATAGCAGTGGTGCGATCTGATGCACTCGTCTCAAAAAAGGCCCACACCAAAGAACTTTTGTGATAACGTGCAGAGGCAGCGCCCTGCACAGGCGGAGCTCTGCGGTGTGGTACAGTTGCTGTGCTGGCCTCTAGCTGGCCTCCAGGGGGCATCCTGCCTCGTTGGACATGTGACGCTGCATCCTCCTCCTCCTCCTCCTCTCTCCCTTCAGGCACCCACGTGGAGTCAGTGACCTCATCATCCCCTCCCTCTTCACCACTAGAGCAAACCTGGCAGTAAGCTGCAGCTGGTGGAACACTACTGCCAGATTGCTGTCCTTCAGCATCCCCTCTCTCTGCGCGCACACTACTGACTTCCTCAAGCTGGGTATCATCATCCGAGCCTTCGAATCGTTGGGCATCCTCCTGGAGCATGTACCCAACACTGTGCTCAAACAGTTCGGGGGACTCCTCAGGAGGACATGGTGGGTCTAGGGAAGGGGTGGCTGATGATGCCATTGAGTACGCGTTGGCAGCTGCTCTGCCAGTACCCTGAGCCTGGGTGAGAGAGGATGAGGAGGATGAGGAGGGCTTGGTCATCCATTCTACCAAGCCTTCGGCATGATGCGGCTCCACATGTCCAGCTGCCGAAAACAAAGACAAGCGTGTCCCATGGCCACGTGCTGATGACGATGCACGACCACGTCCACGGCCAGCACTGTTGTCTCTAGAAACAGAGCCTGCCTGCCCTGTGTTCTTGCCTCGGCACGCTCTGCCTCTCCTTGGCGGTCTTCCAGCCATTGTAGTCGGTAGTGTATATAGTATAAAAAATAGAACTCCTATGTGTGCTCACAACACACTGTAGGTCCTATGGGTGCTGACACTAACACACTATAGGTACTATGTGTGCTGCTGACAAGAAAATATAGGAGCTCTGTTTGCTGCCACTAACACACTAGAAGTCCTATGGGTGCTGCTGAGAAGAAAATATAGGAGCTCTGTTTGCTGCCACTAACACACTAGAAGTCCTATGGGTGCTGCTGAGAAGAAAATATAGGAGCTCTGTTTGCTGCCACTAACACACTAGAAGTCCTATGGGTGCTGCTGAGAAGAAAATATAGGAGCTCTGTTTGCTGCCACTAACACACTAGAAGTCCTATGGGTGCTGCTGAGAAGAAAATATAGGAGCTCTGTGTGATGCCACTAACACACTAGAAGTCCTATGGGTGCTGCTGAGAAGAAAATATAGGAGCTCTGTTTGCTGCCACTAACACACTAGAAGTCCTATGGGTGCTGCTGAGAAGAAAATATAGGAGCTCTGTTTGCTGCCACTAACACACTAGAAGTCCTATGGGTGCTGCTGAGAAGAAAATATAGGAGCTCTGTTTGCTGCCACTAACACACTAGAAGTCCTATGGGTGCTGCTGAGAAGAAAATATAGGAGCTCTGTGTGATGCCACTAACACACTAGAAGTCCTATGGGTGCTGCTGAGAAGAAAATATAGGAGCTCTGTTTGCTGCCACTAACACACTAGAAGTCCTATGGGTGCTGCTGAGAAGAAAATATAGGAGCTCTGTTTGCTGCCACTAACACACTAGAAGTCCTATGGGTGCTGCTGAGAAGAAAATATAGGAGCTCTGTTTGCTGCCACTAACACACTAGAAGTCCTATGGGTGCTGCTGAGAAGAAAATATAGGAGCTCTGTTTGCTGCCACTAACACACTAGAAGTCCTATGGGTGCTGCTGAGAAGAAAATATAGGAGCTCTGTGTGATGCCACTAACACACTAGAAGTCCTATGGGTGCTGCTGAGAAGAAAATATAGGAGCTCTGTTTGCTGCCACTAACACACTAGAAGTCCTATGGGTGCTGCTGAGAAGAAAATATAGGAGCTCTGTTTGCTGCCACTAACACACTAGAAGTCCTATGGGTGCTGCTGAGAAGAAAATATAGGAGCTCTGTTTGCTGCCACTAACACACTAGAAGTCCTATGGGTGCTGCTGAGAAGAAAATATAGGAGCTCTGTGTGATGCCACTAACACACTAGAAGTCCTATGGGTGCTGCTGAGAAGAAAATATAGGAGCTCTGTTTGCTGCCACTAACACACTAGAAGTCCTATGGGTGCTGCTGAGAAGAAAATATAGGAGCTCTGTTTGCTGCCACTAACACACTAGAAGTCCTATGGGTGCTGCTGAGAAGAAAATATAGGAGCTCTGTGTGATGCCACTAACACACTAGAAGTCCTATGGGTGCTGCTGAGAAGAAAATATAGGAGCTCTGTTTGCTGCCACTAACACACTAGAAGTCCTATGGGTGCTGCTGAGAAGAAAATATAGGAGCTCTGTTTGCTGCCACTAACACACTAGAAGTCCTATGGGTGCTGCTGAGAAGAAAATATAGGAGCTCTGTGTGATGCCACTAACACACTAGAAGTCCTATGGGTGCTGCTGAGAAGAAAATATAGGAGCTCTGTTTGCTGCCACTAACACACTAGAAGTCCTATGGGTGCTGCTGAGAAGAAAATATAGGAGCTCTGTTTGCTGCCACTAACACACTAGAAGTCCTATGGGTGCTGCTGAGAAGAAAATATAGGAGCTCTGTGTGATGCCACTAACACACTAGAAGTCCTATGGGTGCTGCTGAGATGAAAATATAGGAACTCTGTGTGATGCCACTAACACATTAGAAGTCCTATGGGTGCTGCTGAGAAGAAAATATAGGAGCTCTGTTTGCTGCCACTAACACACTAGAAGTCCTATGGGTGCTGCTGAGAAGAAAATATAGGAGCTCTGTGTGATGCCACTAACACACTAGAAGTCCTATGGGTGCTGCTGAGAAGAAAATATAGGAGCTCTGTTTGCTGCCACTAACACACTAGAAGTCCTATGGGTGCTGCTGAGAAGAAAATATAGGAGCTCTGTTTGCTGCCACTAACACACTAGAAGTCCTATGGGTGCTGCTGAGAAGAAAATATAGGAGCTCTGTGTGATGCCACTAACACACTAGAAGTCCTATGGGTGCTGCTGAGAAGAAAATATAGGAGCTCTGTTTGCTGCCACTAACACACTAGAAGTCCTATGGGTGCTGCTGAGAAGAAAATATAGGAGCTCTGTTTGCTGCCACTAACACACTAGAAGTCCTATGGGTGCTGCTGAGAAGAAAATATAGGAGCTCTGTGTGATGCCACTAACACACTAGAAGTCCTATGGGTGCTGCTGAGAAGAAAATATAGGAGCTCTGTTTGCTGCCACTAACACACTAGAAGTCCTATGGGTGCTGCTGAGAAGAAAATATAGGAGCTCTGTTTGCTGCCACTAACACACTAGAAGTCCTATGGGTGCTGCTGAGAAGAAAATATAGGAGCTCTGTGTGATGCCACTAACACACTAGAAGTCCTATGGGTGCTGCTGAGAAGAAAATATAGGAGCTCTGTTTGCTGCCACTAACACACTAGAAGTCCTATGGGTGCTGCTGAGAAGAAAATATAGGAGCTCTGTTTGCTGCCACTAACACACTAGAAGTCCTATGGGTGCTGCTGAGAAGAAAATATAGGAGCTCTGTTTGCTGCCACTAACACACTAGAAGTCCTATGGGTGCTGCTGAGAAGAAAATATAGGAGCTCTGTGTGATGCCACTAACACACTAGAAGTCCTATGGGTGCTGCTGAGATGAAAATATAGGAACTCTGTGTGATGCCACTAACACATTAGAAGTCCTATGGGTGCTGCTGAGAAGAAAATATAGGAGCTCTGTTTGCTGCCACTAACACACTAGAAGTCCTATGGGTGCTGCTGAGAAGAAAATATAGGAGCTCTGTGTGATGCCACTAACACACTAGAAGTCCTATGGGTGCTGCTGAGAAGAAAATATAGGAGCTCTGTTTGCTGCCACTAACACACTAGAAGTCCTATGGGTGCTGCTGAGAAGAAAATATAGGAGCTCTGTTTGCTGCCACTAACACACTAGAAGTCCTATGGGTGCTGCTGAGAAGAAAATATAGGAGCTCTGTGTGATGCCACTAACACACTAGAAGTCCTATGGGTGCTGCTGAGAAGAAAATATAGGAGCTCTGTTTGCTGCCACTAACACACTAGAAGTCCTATGGGTGCTGTTGGGGTGCAATGCTGTGCTAACAGCACTGCGGTTGGTACTACTGCAATACTGTACTAACAGTAAGCACGCACCAGACTAATCCCCAGCAGCAGCTAATAACACACTAACTGTGCAATCAGCAGCAATGAACGATCAATGACTTAGGTAGCAATGGTTTAGCAAAGAAATAGCCAATGGTTTAGCAAAGAAGAGCAAATCTTTCAGTATCAAGCAAAGACAGAATCAGCAGACTAATCTCTCCTAAAGCCGGAACTCATGTGACCGGGGCCGATGGCGTGGCGGCCTTTTAAATGGTGGGGCGTGTACTAAAGCCCCTGAGCTGTAATTGGCTACAGCCGTCCTGCCTGTAGCCAATTATTGCTCTCCGAGTTTCGGGCGCTGTGATTGGCCAAGCATGCGGGGTCACAGTGCATGCTTGGCCAATCATCAGCCAGCAATGCACTGCGCCGGCCGCGCCGGCCGCAATGCATTGCGGGGCCGCTCGCATCACACGAATGTGATGCGAACGGCCCAAATAGTTCTGGGCTCGACGAGCGAGCGAACGCCCGATGCTCGATTCGAACATGGGTTCGAATCGAGCACCGGGCCCATCCCTACATGTGAGGTAAAGGTAGAAGTTCTCAAGGTTTTAGATGTTCTACACACCTTACACCTCTTGCACGGAAAAAAAGCCTTTCAATTGACCAAACATCTGAATTCTAGGTGGGGGGTCAACCACACTTGGTGCCACCAAATCTTTCAAATTTTGGTTTCTCCTATATAGGACTTTGGGGCACTCAGGCAGCGAGGGTCCCAATACCTTATCACTTTTCAAGACCAACCAATGTTTCTTTATTATTTTATTAACCCACCAGAAGTGAGACGAAAAAGTTGTCAGGAAGGACCATTGCAGGTCATTAGGTGTATTATGTTTATCCCTCATCTTGGGGACAAGTAAATCCTGTCTATCCATAGATGTGATCTCCCTGAGATCTTTATCCAACATAGTGGATTGATACCCTTTTTCTAGGAACCAATTTTTCAAAATGGTGGCTTGAAATTCAAAATCCTCCACCCTTGAACAATTTCGCCTGATTCTCTGAAACTGACCCCTAGGTATAGCTTTGAGCCAGTTAGGGTGGTGACCACTGTCAATTGGGATATACCCATTACGGTCGGTATCCTTAAAGAAAGTTCTGGTCAGAAGGGCACCGTTCTCTTTAAATATTACTAAATCCAAAAAGTTAACAGAAGAAAAACTTGACTCATATGTAAATTTGATCCCCCAATCGTTCGAATTCAAAAGAGTCATAAAAGTGTTTAGTGATCCTACGTCTCCCTTCCACAGAAAAAAGGCGTCGTCTATATAGCGACGCCAAAAAAGGAGGCGGGGCTCATCCTGGGAAAAAAGTTTGTCATGTTCCCATAAGGCCATAAACAGACCAGCAAGACTGGGGGCAAACTTGGCCCCCATGGCTACTCCTGTGCCCTGCAGAAAAAATTGACCACTGTAATAGAAATAGTTGTGTTCCATTGCGAAACACAACAATTTCATAACAAACTCCAGGGTAGACGTTTTCACTGAAAGTTCTTTTTTAAGAAAACATTTGGCTGCCTTATAACCCAATTCATGGGGTATTATGGTGTATAGGGAGGCAACATCTGCTGTTACCAGTAGAACATCCTCATCCACCACACACTGAGATAACTCTCTGATTATTTGCATAGAATCCTTCAAAAAGGCCGGGGTCTTGGTTACCACCGGTTGCAAAAAAACATCCACAAATTTTCCCACTCTCGATGTAAGGGAGTCTATGCCACTTACTATCGGGCGACCAGGGGGTTGTAATGGGTTTTTATGCACTTTGGGGATGTAATATATAATGGGGGTGCGGGGGGCCAAGGGGACCAGGAATTCAAGTTCTTTATCATTAATCACTCCCTTCCTATGTCCCGCCATTACAATGGTGTTCAGAGATTTTTTATATTTTTCAGTAGGATCTCTATCCAAGACTTTATAAGTGTCCCGGTCTGATAATATAACCTCCATTTCTTTCAGGTAATCCTCCTTCTTTAGTATTACCACCCCCCCCCCTTTATCCGCCGGTCTAATCACCAAATTTTTCCTTTTACATAGGGACGAAATTCCTTCCTCAGCACTTTTTGGTTTCTCTTTTTTGAATTTAATTTTCAACAGGTCCTGCAACACGAGGTCTTTAAACACCGTTATGCTAGGAGCTGGTTTCCCTGGGGGGTTAAACAAAGATGCATTCCTTAATCCAGTTCCCCCCCTGGTGGGCCCTTCTTCTTGGTTAACATTCCTAATAATAGGATTGGACAAAAAATGACGTTTGATGCTTAGTTTCCTAGCGTATTTTTGTACGTCTAAGAACATTTGGAATTTATTTAAAGGCTTCCTAGGTGCATATTTTAATCCCTGATTGAGAGTGATTTTTTCTGCTCTGGTCAGTTCTTCCCCACTGAGATTAAAAACACCCTGACATTCTACCTCCTTGTTTTTTTGGGAGTGGCACCACTGCCCTCCTCTGCATCCTCTCGTAGTCTTCCCTTTTTTCCTCGGCCTCTTCCTAAAAAATTATCTATTTTACTCCTCAAGGGAGCCGCCACAGGGGGACCATCATATGTACGAATCTGTTGGTTCCCTGTATTCCGAGGATCCATATTACCAGAATCCTCCTTCTGATTCTCTAATCCCTGGAGGGGTCCATATTGGTTCCTTGAGGGGACATCCTGTCTCCAAGGCACCTGTGGAGAAGGAGGACCTCCTTCCCTATACCCATCATTAGGGTGAATTCTGTAAGCGGGATCGTCATAATACTGGTCCCTATAGGTGGGTCTGTTTTGAGAATATGTATAGGTATCAGGTGGATATTGGTTATATCCCTGGTGATGTCTATTCCCCCTATTACTTCCAGGGTTAGGGAACCTGCCCTGATTTCTAGGGTTTTGATACGGAAGTGGATAATAATTATTATTATTACCTCCACTGGGTGGGGGTCTTCCAGGGTTCTGATTACCCTTTTTCCCATTTCGTTGGGGGGTCCGGTTACCCCCTGATCTAGTAACTCCCTGTTCCCTAAACCCTTGACTGGAAGAAGAGGGGGGAGGGGGAGGGCCTAGTGAGGATCTTGAATATTCACAACTAGGGAGTAGAGGTATAGGTACCTCAACTGTCCCTTCCTCCATGTCTATACTTTCTTCCGGTTTTTCAAACATATTCCGATAGTTCTCCTGCCACTTAAACACGTTGTGTGATTTATAATCCTCAACGTCTCTAAGATATTTCTTGCGCTTTTTGATACGTTGTTCTTCCTCTTCCTCTATTAGGATTTCCTTTAGTTCCTTAGTGTATACCTGGTACAGGCCTTCTTTGCTCATGGGGATCAATTTTTCCTTAATATCATTGATCTCCAGTTGCAAATTGGCTGCCTTAGTTTTCTTTCTTGTGACGAGAAACTCAAGGAAGGCTAAACCCACACCATTAAAGTAGAGAAACCACTCCTTCAGTTCCGCGTCTCCCTTATCGGGATAAACATGCCACCGTAGGCTTCTGGGAATCATCTTTTCCTTAATATATCGCTCTAGGAAAACTATGTCCCAAATTGTATGCAATTCTGCTATGAGTACATTTTTCAGTCTCATAAAAATCCCACGGATCCCATCCACCTCAGTATTGGTCTGATCAAAGACCTCATCTGGGTTGATTATCCTATTTTTATGAAATTCAAAAATATCCATTCCGAACAAAAATATATTGAAATAAGAAGGAGAAGCTGCGAGATAAAAATATTCTCAATAAGATAGATGTAAAAAGGGGGGGTTTTTCCGCGCTAACTCCCTGTACTACAAACAAAACATATCCTGAGTGTGAATACACTAAGTGCAGGTTATATTGTAAAAACAAAAACAAAAGAAAAACATGTGTGCATAAGTAATATTAACAAAGAACTAGCACAAAAAAATGAAATAGAATATGACTGGTGCTGCAAATAAACCTTTGGCTGGAATACTCAGCCAAAAAACATATGCATAAAATTAAATATATTGCGCAACCCTGTAAAAGGCAAAACAAAGTGCCAAACAAAATATTGATGACCTGAAAAGAAGTGCAACTATATGAATATACACTTAATAAAGTCCAATTATTGATGCTGCTCCAGCAGCATACACATAAAAAGTTCAGAAGAAAAAATCCATAGAAAAAAAATCACCAAAGTGTGTAAAAACACCAAAGTGTGTAAAAAGGACAGCAGATATGGATCTTCAAACATAGGTATAGACTTCAGCGGCAAAGAATGTATACACAGGAGGCTTACCAGAACAGATGGGTCCCTATTACGGGGACCAAACGGGCTCAGCAAAGAAAACCGATCAAGATGTCAGCGATGTGATCCTATAGGTCCTCACTCAGCTCCAACACCGGTCAGCAAACGTTGGTACTCCCCACAGTAGTGTGAACACTCGTCCAGCGTGATGTTGTTTTCAGAAGGAAAAATAATAAAGAGGCTTCATAGTGTAGATTTGTTTAAAAATACAAATACCCTTTATTGCAATGTGCGGGTAAACAGACGTCCATACACGATAAAAAACAAACGTTTTCAAAAAGGCACTGCAACCCCGCCAGGCGTCAGCCGATCAGCTGGGGGCGTGGTGACGTCAGGGTCCTGAGCTCCACCCTACGCTGCGTTTCTCCGTAAGAGGCGTCGTCTGGGAAAGGAGGCTGGATCAAGACGTCACGCACCACGATATTTATATGCAAGGCAGGAGAGTGACACCGGAAGTCCCGATGATTCCATCGAATCATCAGTTCCCCAGCGCACTGTACCCTAAATATAGCGGGCGAACACCGCAACACAGAGGTATCATCCTACATGTCAGCAATGTACACCTCACTTAGTCCGTATCTCCGAAGAGATACAAAAAATAAAAAGATATAAAAAATAAATAATTACATCTGAACATTATGATTGCAATATGGCTCCCTATTGAAAAAATACAATTTTTTACAGTTGCAACCATACTTATAATAAATGTAAAGCAATTTATAAAATATTTTAAACACTTAACCCTACGTGGTGCTGTACTCTGGGAAAGGGTAAACATTTGACAAAATGAAACTACATTTGATAATGCTAGCTCATAAAAATTACCCCCCACATCCCAACAGTGTCCGCAAACCCAACGGGCACTGAGAGGGGTGGTGCAGCAAACACACATAAAACACCTGGGTACCTATACACTACAGACCTATGTCACAGGGGGCCACCTCCCCTCCTAAAAATGCCAGTGCGTGTTACGCAGTGCGCATCGAGGAAGTTCGGCACACTGGGCATTCCGTGACATAAATTATCATATATATAATGGCCAAAGATTGCATATATTCAAAATACATAATGAGACAATCCTGTACATATATATAAAAAATTAATAAAATATATAAAATAAACATTAACAATTAAACCTCCTGATCATATTTATCTCACCAAGGAAGCCTAAGCTTACCCAGCCCCATTGTACTACAATCCCCCCTTGGCTATCCAAAGATACCAAAATAGTGGGAACAAAGGGGCAAAGGGAAAATGGAAAAAAGGGGGGGGGGAAAAGCACACACATGTGCATGTGTGCACGTATCCATTGAACATAAAGATGGCAATTATGTATAAAACATACAAAAACATGGAAGAATATATATATATGTGGATACTGTAAATGAAACTGGTGGTTTTGATGGGACCCATCAGCTGTTATTGATGTAACAGTTTATGTCCCATTCAATGTTAAGGCCCCACAGGCTATAACACTGTATATCGAAGATCCACCGAGTCTCCCTACGAGAAATTTGGCGTTTCAAATTGTCACCCCTCCAGTGGGGGACATATTTCTCAATGCCAACCACTTCCAACAAAGAGGGGTCTCTATTGTGGCATTGGCGAAAATGCCAAGACACGCTGTGTTTCCTAAAACCCCTACGTATGTTGGACAGGTGTTCCCCTATTCTGACTTTCAGGGCGCGAGTAGTCCTGCCAATGTATTGAAAACCGCACGGACAACGCAAGAGGTAAATTACTCCCGTTGTACCGCAGGTTATAAATTCTGATATGTTATATTGTTGAGAGGTAACATGTGAGGTAAAGGTAGAAGTTCTCAAGGTTTTAGATGTTCTACACACCTTACACCTCTTGCACGGAAAAAAGCCTTTCAATTGACCAAACATCTGAATTCTAGGTGGGGGGTCAACCACACTTGGTGCCACCAAATCTTTCAAATTTTGGTTTCTCCTATATATGACTTTGGGGCACTCAGGCAGCGAGGGTCCCAATACCTTATCACTTTTCAAGACCAACCAATGTTTCTTTATTGTTTTATTAACCCACCAGAAGTGAGACGAAAAAGTTGTCAGGAAGGACCATTGCAGGTCATTAGGTGTATTATGTTTATCCCTCATCTTGGGGACAAGTAAATCCTGTCTATCCATAGATGTGATCTCCCTGAGATCTTTATCCAACATAGTGGATTGATACCCTTTTTCTAGGAACCGATTTTTCAAAATGGTGGCTTGAAATTCAAAATCCTCCACCCGTGAACAATTTCGCCTGATTCTCTGAAACTGACCCCTAGGTATAGCTTTGAGCCAGTTAGGGTGGTGACCACTGTCAATTGGGATATACCCATTACGGTCGGTATCCTTAAAGAAAGTTCTGGTCAGAAGGGCACCGTTCTCTTTAAATATTACTAAATCCAAAAAGTTAACAGAAGAAAAACTTGACTCATATGTAAATTTGATCCCCCAATCGTTCGAATTCAAAAGAGTCATAAAAGTGTTTAGTGATCCTACGTCTCCCTTCCACAGAAAAAAGGCGTTGTCTATATAGCGACACCAAAAAAGGAGGCGGGGCTCATCCAGGGAAAAAAGTTTGTCATGTTCCCATAAGGCCATAAACAGACCAGCAAGACTGGGGGCAAACTTGGCCCCCATGGCTACTCCTGTGCCCTGCAGAAAAAATTGACCACTGTAATAGAAATAGTTGTGTTCCATTGTGAAACACAACAATTTCATAACAAACTCCAGGGTAGACGTTTTCACTGAAAGTTCTTTTTTAAGAAAAAATTTGGCTGCCTTATAACCCAATTCATGGGGTATTATGGTGTATAGGGAGGCAACATCTGCTGTTACCAGTAGAACATCCTCATCCACCACACACTGAGATAACTCTCTGATTATTTGCATAGAATCCTTCAAAAAGGCCGGGGTCTTGGTTACCACCGGTTGCAAAAAAACATCCACAAATTTTCCCACTCTCGATGTAAGGGAGTCTATGCCACTTACTATCGGGCGACCAGGGGGTTGTAATGGGTTTTTATGCACTTTGGGGATGTAATATATAATGGGGGTGCGGGGGGCCAAGGGGACCAGGAATTCAAGTTCTTTATCATTAATCACTCCCTTCCTATGTCCCGCCATTACAATGGTGTTCAGAGATTTTTTATATTTTTCAGTAGGATCTCTATCCAAGACTTTATAAGTGTCCCGGTCTGATAATATAACCTCCATTTCTTTCAGGTAATCCTCCTTCTTTAGTATTACCACCCCCCCCCTTTATCCGCCGGTCTAATCACCAAATTTTTCCTTTTACATAGGGACGAAATTCCTTCCTCAGCACTTTTTGGTTTCTCTTTTTTGAATTTAATTTTCAACAGGTCCTGCAACACGAGGTCTTTAAACACCGTTATGCTAGGAGCTGGTTTCCCTGGGGGGTTAAACAAAGATGCATTCCTTAATCCAGTTCCCCCCCTGGTGGGCCCTTCTTCTTGGTTAACATTCCTAATAATAGGATTGGACAAAAAATGACGTTTGATGCTTAGTTTCCTAGCGTATTTTTGTACGTCTAAGAACATTTGGAATTTATTTAAAGGCTTCCTAGGTGCATATTTTAATCCCTGATTGAGAGTGATTTTTTCTGCTCTGGTCAGTTCTTCCCCACTGAGATTAAAAACACCCTGACATTCTACCTCCTTGTTTTTTTGGGAGTGGCACCACTGCCCTCCTCTGCATCCTCTCGTAGTCTTCCCTTTTTTCCTCGGCCTCTTCCTAAAAAATTATCTATTTTACTCCTCAAGGGAGCCACCACAGGGGGACCATCATATGTACGAATCTGTTGGTTCCCTGTATTCCGAGGATCCATATTACCAGAATCCTCCTTCTGATTCTCATATCCCTGGAGGGGTCCATATTGGTTCCTTGAGGGGACATCCTGTCTCCAAGGCACCTGTGGAGAAGGAGGACCTCCTTCCCTATACCCATCATTAGGGTGAATTCTGTAAGCGGGATCGTCATAATACTGGTCCCTATAGGTGGGTCTGTTTTGAGAATATGTATAGGTATCAGGTGGATATTGGTTATATCCCTGGTGATGTCTATTCCCCCTATTACTTCCAGGGTTAGGGAACCTGCCCTGATTTCTAGGGTTTTGATACGGAAGTGGATAATAATTATTATTATTACCTCCACTGGGTGGGGGTCTTCCAGGGTTCTGATTACCCTTTTTCCCATTTCGTTGGGGGGTCCGGTTACCCCCTGATCTAGTAACTTCCTGTTCCCTAAACCCTTGACTGGAAGAAGAGGGGGGAGGGGGAGGGCCTAGTGAGGATCTTGAATATTCACAACTAGGGAGTAGAGGTATAGGTACCTCAACTGTCCCTTCCTCCATGTCTATACTTTCTTCCGGTTTTTCAAACATATTCCGATAGTTCTCCTGCCACTTAAACACGTTGTGTGATTTATAATCCTCAACGTCTCTAAGATATTTCTTGCGCTTTTTGATACGTTGTTCTTCCTCTTCCTCTATTAGGATTTCCTTTAGTTCCTTAGTGTATACCTGGTACAGGCCTTCTTTGCTCATGGGGATCAATTTTTCCTTAATATCATTGATCTCCAGTTGCAAATTGGCTGCCTTAGTTTTCTTTCTTGTGACGAGAAACTCAAGGAAGGCTAAACCCACACCATTAAAGTAGAGAAACCACTCCTTCAGTTCCGCGTCTCCCTTATCGGGATAAACATGCCACCGTAGGCTTCTGGGAATCATCTTTTCCTTAATATATCGCTCTAGGAAAACTATGTCCCAAATTGTATGCAATTCTGCTATGAGTACATTTTTCAGTCTCATAAAAATCCCACGGATCCCATCCACCTCAGTATTGGTCTGATCAAAGACCTCATCTGGGTTGATTATCCTATTTTTATGAAATTCAAAAATATCCATTCCGAACAAAAATATATTGAAATAAGAGGGAGAAGCTGCGAGATAAAAATATTCTCAATAAGATAGATGTAAAAAGGGGGGGTTTTTCCGCGCTAACTCCCTGTACTACAAACAAAACATATCCTGAGTGTGAATACACTAAGTGCAGGTTATATTGTAAAAACAAAAACAAAAGAAAAACGTGTGTGCATAAGTAATATTAACAAAGAACTAGCACAAAAAAATGAAATAGAATATGACTGGTGCTGCAAATAAACCTTTGGCTGGAATACTCAGCCAAAAAACACATATGCATAAAATAAAATATATTGTGCAACCCTGTAAAAGGCAAAACAAAGTGCCAAACAAAATATTGATGACCTGAAAAGAAGTGCAACTATATGAATATACACTTAATAAAGTCCAATTATTGATGCTGCTCCAGCAGCATACACATAAAAATTTCAGAAGAAAAAATCCATAGAAAAAAAATCACCAAAGTGTGTAAAAACACCAAAGTGTGTAAAAAGGACAGCAGATATGGATCTTCAAACATAGGTATAGACTTCAGCGGCAAAGAATGTATACATAGGAGGCTTACCAGAACAGATGGGTCCCTATTACGGGGACCAAACGGGCTCAGCAAAGAAAACCGATCAAGATGTCAGCGATGTGATCCTATAGGTCCTCACTCAGCTCCAACACCGGTCAGCAAACGTTGGTACTCCCCACAGTAGTGTGAACACTCGTCCAGCGTGATGTTGTTTTCAGAAGGAAAAATAATAAAGAGGCTTCATAGTGTAGATTTGTTTAAAAATACAAATACCCTTTATTGCAATGTGCGGGTAAACAGACGTCCATACACAATAAAAAACAAACGTTTTCAAAAAGGCACTGCAACCCCGCCAGGCGTCAGCCGATCAGCTGGGGGCGTGGTGACGTCAGGGTCCTGAGCTCCACCCTACGCTGCGTTTCTCCGTAAGAGGCGTCGTCTGGGAAAGGAGGCTGGATCAAGACGTCACGCACCACGATATTTATATGCAAGGCAGGAGAGTGACACCAGAAGTCCCGATGATTCCATCGAATCATCAGTTCCCCGGCGCACTGTACCCTAAATATAGCGGGCGAACACCGCAACACAGAGGTATCATCCTACATGTCAGCAATGTACACCTCACTTAGTCCGTATCTCCGAAGAGATACAAAAAATAAAAAGATATAAAAAATAAATAATTACATCTGAACATTATGATTGCAATATGGCTCCCTATTGAAAAAATACAATTTTTTACAGTTGCAACCATACTTATAATAAATACATTTCAAGCCACCATTTTGAAAAATCGGTTCCTAGAAAAAGGGTATCAATCCACTATGTTGGATAAAGATCTCAGGGAGATCACATCTATGGATAGACAGGATTTACTTGTCCCCAAGATGAGGGATAAACATAATACACCTAATGACCTGCAATGGTCCTTCCTGACAACTTTTTCGTCTCACTTCTGGTGGGTTAATAAAATAATAAAGAAACATTGGTTGGTCTTGAAAAGTGATAAGGTATTGGGACCCTCGCTGCCTGAGTGCCCCAAAGTCCTATATAGGAGAAACCAAAATTTGAAAGATTTGGTGGCACCAAGTGTGGTTGACCCCCCACCTAGAATTCAGATGTTTGGTCAATTGAAAGGCTTTTTTCCGTGCAAGAGGTGTAAGGTGTGTAGAACATCTAAAACCTTGAGAACTTCTACCTTTACCTCACATGTTACCTCTCAACAATATAACATATCAGAATTTATAACCTGCGGTACAACGGGAGTAATTTACCTCTTGCGTTGTCCGTGCGGTTTTCAATACATTGGCAGGACTACTCGCGCCCTGAAAGTCAGAATAGGGGAACACCTGTCCAACATACGTAGGGGTTTTAGGAAACACAGCGTGTCTTGGCATTTTCGCCAATGCCACAATAGAGACCCCTCTTTGTTGGAAGTGGTTGGCATTGAGAAATATGTCCCCCACTGGAGGGGTGACAATTTGAAACGCCAAATTTCTCGTAGGGAGACTCGGTGGATCTTCGATATACAGTGTTATAGCCCGTGGGGCCTTAACATTGAATGGGACATAAACTGTTACATCAATAACAGCTGATGGGTCCCATCAAAACCACCAGTTTCATTTACAGTATCCACATATATATATATTCTTCCATGTTTTTGTATGTTTTATACATAATTGCCATCTTTATGTTCAATGGATACGTGCACACATGCACATGTGTGTGCTTTCCCCCCCCCCCCTTTTTTCCATTTTCCCTTTGCCCCTTTGTTCCCACTATTTTGGTATCTTTGGATAGCCAAGGGGGGATTGTAGTACAATGGGGCTGGGTAAGCTTAGGCTTCCTTGGTGAGATAAATATGATCAGGAGGTTTAATTGTTAATGTTTATTTTATATATTTTATTAATTTTTATATATATATATGTACAGGATTGTCTCATTATGTATTTTGAATATATGCAATCTTTGGCCATTATATATATGATAATTTATGTCACGGAATGCCCAGTGTGCCGAACTTCCTCGATGCGCACTGCGTAACAAGCACTGGCATTTTTAGGAGGGGAGGTGGCCCCCTGTGACATAGGTCTGTAGTGTATAGGTACCCAGGTGTTTTATGTGTGTTTGCTGCACCACCCCTCTCAGTGCCCGTTGGGTTTGCGGACACTGTTGGGATGTGGGGGGTAATTTTTATGAGCTAGCATTATCAAATGTAGTTTCATTTTGTCAAATGTTTACCCTTTCCCAGAGTACAGCACCACGTAGGGTTAAGTGTTTAAAATATTTTATAAATTTCTTTACATTTATTATAAGTATGGTTGCAACTGTAAAAAATTGTATTTTTTCAATAGGGAGCCATATTGCAATCATAATGTTCAGATGTAATTATTTATTTTTTATATATTTTTATTTTTTGTATCTCTTCGGAGATACGGACTAAGTGAGGTGTACATTGCTGACATGTAGGATGATACCTCTGTGTTGCGGTGTTCGCCCGCTATATTTAGGGTACAGTGCGCCGGGGAACTGATGATTCGATGGAATCATCGGGACTTCCGGTGTCACTCTCCTGCCTTGCATATAAATATCGTGGTGCGTGACGTCTTGATCCAGCCTCCTTTCCCAGACGACGCCTCTTACGGAGAAACGCAGCGTAGGGTGGAGCTCAGGACCCTGACGTCACCACGCCCCCAGCTGATCGGCTGACGCCTGGCGGGGTTGCAGTGCCTTTTTGAAAACGTTTGTTTTTTATTGTGTATGGACGTCTGTTTACCCGCACATTGCAATAAAGGGTATTTGTATTTTTAAACAAATCTACACTATGAAGCCTCTTTATTATTTTTCCTTCTGAAAACAACATCACGCTGGGCGAGTGTTCACACTACTGTGGGGAGTACCAACGTTTGCTGACCGGTGTTGGAGCTGAGTGAGGACCTATAGGATCACATCGCTGACATCTTGATCGGTTTTCTTTGCTGAGCCCGTTTGGTCCCCGTAATAGGGACCCATCTGTTCTGGTAAGCCTCCTGTGTATACATTCTTTGCCGCTGAAGTCTATACCTATGTTTGAAGATCCATATCTGCTGTCCTTTTTACACACTTTGGTGTTTTTACACACTTTGGTGATTTTTTTTCTATGGATTTTTTCTTCTGAACTTTTTATGTGTATGCTGCTGGAGCAGCATCAATAATTGGACTTTATTAAGTGTATATTCATATAGTTGCACTTCTTTTCAGGTCATCAATATTTTGTTTGGCACTTTGTTTTGCCTTTTACAGGGTTGCGCAATATATTTTATTTTATGCATATGTGTTTTTTGGCTGAGTATTCCAGCCAAAGGTTTATTTGCAGCACCAGTCATATTCTATTTCATTTTTTTGTGCTAGTTCTTTGTTAATATTACTTATGCACACACGTTTTTCTTTTGTTTTTGTTTTTACAATATAACCTGCACTTAGTGTATTCACACTCAGGATATGTTTTGTTTGTAGTACAGGGAGTTAGCGCGGAAAAACCCCCCCTTTTTACATCTATCTTATTGAGAATATTTTTATCTCGCAGCTTCTCCCTCTTATTTCAATATATTTTTGTTCGGAATGGATATTTTTGAATTTCATAAAAATAGGATAATCAACCCAGATGAGGTCTTTGATCAGACCAATACTGAGGTGGATGGGATCCGTGGGATTTTTATGAGACTGAAAAATGTACTCATAGCAGAATTGCATACAATTTGGGACATAGTTTTCCTAGAGCGATATATTAAGGAAAAGATGATTCCCAGAAGCCTACGGTGGCATGTTTATCCCGATAAGGGAGACGCGGAACTGAAGGAGTGGTTTCTCTACTTTAATGGTGTGGGTTTAGCCTTCCTTGAGTTTCTCGTCACAAGAAAGAAAACTAAGGCAGCCAATTTGCAACTGGAGATCAATGATATTAAGGAAAAATTGATCCCCATGAGCAAAGAAGGCCTGTACCAGGTATACACTAAGGAACTAAAGGAAATCCTAATAGAGGAAGAGGAAGAACAACGTATCAAAAAGCGCAAGAAATATCTTAGAGACGTTGAGGATTATAAATCACACAACGTGTTTAAGTGGCAGGAGAACTATTGGAATATGTTTGAAAAACCGGAAGAAAGTATAGACATGGAGGAAGGGACAGTTGAGGTACCTATACCTCTACTCCCTAGTTGTGAATATTCAAGATCCTCACTAGGCCCTCCCCCTCCCCCCTCTTCTTCCAGTCAAGGGTTTAGGGAACAGGGAGTTACTAGATCAGGGGGTAACCGGACCCCCCAACGAAATGGGAAAAAGGGTAATCAGAACCCTGGAAGACCCCCACCCAGTGGAGGTAATAATAATAATTATTATCCACTTCCGTATCAAAACCCTAGAAATCAGGGCAGGTTCCCTAACCCTGGAAGTAATAGGGGGAATAGACATCACCAGGGATATAACCAATATCCACCTGATACCTATACATATTCTCAAAACAGACCCACCTATAGGGACCAGTATTATGACGATCCCGCTTACAGAATTCACCCTAATGATGGGTATAGGGAAGGAGGTCCTCCTTCTCCACAGGTGCCTTGGAGACAGGATGTCCCCTCAAGGAACCAATATGGACCCCTCCAGGGATATGAGAATCAGAAGGAGGATTCTGGTAATATGGATCCTCGGAATACAGGGAACCAACAGATTCGTACATATGATGGTCCCCCTGTGGCGGCTCCCTTGAGGAGTAAAATAGATAATTTTTTAGGAAGAGGCCGAGGAAAAAAGGGAAGACTACGAGAGGATGCAGAGGAGGGCAGTGGTGCCACTCCCAAAAAAACAAGGAGGTAGAATGTCAGGGTGTTTTTAATCTCAGTGGGGAAGAACTGACCAGAGCAGAAAAAATCACTCTCAATCAGGGATTAAAATATGCACCTAGGAAGCCTTTAAATAAATTCCAAATGTTCTTAGACGTACAAAAATACGCTAGGAAACTAAGCATCAAACGTCATTTTTTGTCCAATCCTATTATTAGGAATGTTAACCAAGAAGAAGGGCCCACCAGGGGGGGAACTGGATTAAGGAATGCATCTTTGTTTAACCCCCCAGGGAAACCAGCTCCTAGCATAACGGTGTTTAAAGACCTCGTGTTGCAGGACCTGTTGAAAATTAAATTCAAAAAAGAGAAACCAAAAAGTGCTGAGGAAGGAATTTCGTCCCTATGTAAAAGGAAAAATTTGGTGATTAGACCGGCGGATAAAGGGGGGGGGGTGGTAATACTAAAGAAGGAGGATTACCTGAAAGAAATGGAGGTTATATTATCAGACCGGGACACTTATAAAGTCTTGGATAGAGATCCTACTGAAAAATATAAAAAATCTCTGAACACCATTGTAATGGCGGGACATAGGAAGGGAGTGATTAATGATAAAGAACTTGAATTCCTGGTCCCCTTGGCCCCCCGCACCCCCATTATATATTACATCCCCAAAGTGCATAAAAACCCATTACAACCCCCTGGTCGCCCGATAGTAAGTGGCATAGACTCCCTTACATCGAGAGTGGGAACATTTGTGGATGTTTTTTTGCAACCGGTGGTAACCAAGACCCCGGCCTTTTTGAAGGATTCTATGCAAATAATCAGAGAGTTATCTCAGTGTGTGGTGGATGAGGATGTTCTACTGGTAACAGCAGATGTTGCCTCCCTATACACCATAATACCCCATGAATTGGGTTATAAGGCAGCCAAATTTTTTCTTAAAAAAGAACTTTCAGTGAAAACGTCTACCCTGGAGTTTGTTATGAAATTGTTGTGTTTCGCAATGGAACACAACTATTTCTATTACAGTGGTCAATTTTTTCTGCAGGGCACAGGAGTAGCCATGGGGGCCAAGTTTGCCCCCAGTCTTGCTGGTCTGTTTATGGCCTTATGGGAACATGACAAACTTTTTTCCCAGGATGAGCCCCGCTTCCTTTTTTGGCGTCGCTATATAGACGACGCCTTTTTTCTGTGGAAGGGAGACGTAGGATCACTAAACACTTTTATGACTCTTTTGAATTCGAACGATTGGGGGATCAAATTTACATATGAGTCAAGTTTTTCTTCTGTTAACTTTTTGGATTTAGTAATATTTAAAGAGAACGGTGCCCTTCTGACCAGAACTTTCTTTAAGGATACCGACCGTAATGGGTATATCCCAATTGACAGTGGTCACCACCCTAACTGGCTCAAAGCTATACCTAGGGGTCAGTTTCAGAGAATCAGGCGAAATTGTTCACGGGTGGAGGATTTTGAATTTCAAGCCACCATTTTGAAAAATCGGTTCCTAGAAAAAGGGTATCAATCCACTATGTTGGATAAAGATCTCAGGGAGATCACATCTATGGATAGACAGGATTTACTTGTCCCCAAGATGAGGGATAAACATAATACACCTAATGACCTGCAATGGTCCTTCCTGACAACTTTTTCGTCTCACTTCTGGTGGGTTAATAAAATAATAAAGAAACATAAAGAAACATTGGTTGGTCTTGAAAAGTGATAAGGTATTGGGACCCTCGCTGCCTGAGTGCCCCAAAGTCCTATATAGGAGAAACCAAAATTTGAAAGATTTGGTGGCACCAAGTGTGGTTGAACCCCCACCTAGAATTCAGATGTTTGGTCAATTGAAAGGCTTTTTTCCGTGCAAGAGGTGTAAGGCGTGTAGAACATCTAAAACCTTGAGAACTTCTACCTTTACCTCACATGTTACCTCTCAACAATATAACATATCAGAATTTATAACCTGCGGTACAACGGGAGTAATTTACCTCTTGCGTTGTCCGTGCGGTTTTCAATACATTGGCAGGACTAACCTGTCCAACATACGTAGGGGTTTTAGGAAACACAGCGTGTCTTGGCATTTTCGCCAATGCCACAATAGAGACCCCTCTTTGTTGGAAGTGGTTGGCATTGAGAAATATGTCCCCCACTGGAGGGGTGACAATTTGAAACGCCAAATTTCTCGTAGGGAGACTCGGTGGATCTTCGATATACAGTGTTATAGCCCGTGGGGCCTTAACATTGAATGAGACATAAACTGTTACATCAATAACAGCTGATGGGTCCCATCAAAACCACCAGTTTCATTTACAGTATCCACATATATATATATATTCTTCCATGTTTTTGTATGTTTTATACATAATTGCCATCTTTATGTTCAATGGATACGTGCACACATGCACATGTGTGTGCTTCCCCCCCCCCCTTTTTTCCATTTTCCCTTTGCCCCTTTGTTCCCACTATTTTGGTATCTTTGGATAGCCAAGGGGGGATTGTAGTACAATGGGGCTGGGTAAGCTTAGGCTTCCTTGGTGAGATAAATATGATCAGGAGGTTTAATTGTTAATGTTTATTTTATATATTTTATTAATTTTTTATATATATGTACAGGATTGTCTCATTATGTATTTTGAATATATGCAATCTTTGGCCATTATATATATGATAATTTATGTCACGGAATGCCCAGTGTGCCGAACTTCCTCGATGCGCACTGCGTAACACGCACTGGCATTTTTAGGAGGGGAGGTGGCCCCCTGTGACATAGGTCTGTAGTGTATAGGTACCCAGGTGTTTTATGTGTGCTTGCTGCACCACCCCTCTCAGTGCCCGTTGGGTTTGCGGACACTGTTGGGATGTGGGGGGTAATTTTTATGAGCTAGCATTATCAAATGTAGTTTCATTTTGTCAAATGTTTACCCTTTCCCAGAGTACAGCACCACGTAGGGTTAAGTGTTTAAAATATTTTATAAATTGCTTTACATTTATTATAAGTATGGTTGCAACTGTAAAAATTTGTATTTTTTCAATAGGGAGCCATATTGCAATCATAATGTTCAGATGTAATTATTTATTTTTTATATCTTTTTATTTTTTGTATCTCTTCGGAGATACGGACTAAGTGAGGTGTACATTGCTGACATGTAGGATGATACCTCTGTGTTGCGGTGTTCGCCCGCTATATTTAGGGTACAGTGCGCCGGGGAACTGATGATTCGATGGAATCATCGGGACTTCCGGTGTCACTCTCCTGCCTTGCATATAAATATCGTGGTGCGTGACGTCTTGATCCAGCCTCCTTTCCCAGACGACGCCTCTTACGGAGAAACGCAGCGTAGGGTGGAGCTCAGGACCCTGACGTCACCACGCCCCCAGCTGATCGGCTGACGCCTGGCGGGGTTGCAGTGCCTTTTTGAAAATGTTTGTTTTTTATCGTGTATGGACGTCTGTTTACCCACACATTGCAATAAAGGGTATTTGTATTTTTAAACAAATCTACACTATGAAGCCTCTTTATTATTTTTCCTTCTGAAAACAACATCACGCTGGACGAGTGTTCACACTACTGTGGGGAGTACCAACGTTTGCTGACCGGTGTTGGAGCTGAGTGAGGACCTATAGGATCACATCGCTGACATCTTGATCGGTTTTCTTTGCTGAGCCCGTTTGGTCCCCGTAATAGGGACCCATCTGTTCTGGTAAGCCTCCTGTGTATACATTCTTTGCTGCTGAAGTCTATACCTATGTTTGAAGATCCATATCTGCTGTCCTTTTTACACACTTTGGTGTTTTTACACACTTTGGTGATTTTTTTTCTATGGATTTTTTCTTCTGAACTTTTTATGTGTATGCTGCTGGAGCAGCATCAATAATTGGACTTTATTAAGTGTATATTCATATAGTTGCACTTCTTTTCAGGTCATCAATATTTTGTTTGGCACTTTGTTTTGCCTTTTACAGGGTTGCGCAATATATTTTATTTTATGCATATGTGTTTTTTGGCTGAGTATTCCAGCCAAAGGTTTATTTGCAGCACCAGTCATATTCTATTTCATTTTTTTGTGCTAGTTCTTTGTTAATATTACTTATGCACACACGTTTTTCTTTTGTTTTTGTTTTTACAATATAACCTGCACTTAGTGTATTCACACTCAGGATATGTTTTGTTTGTAGTACAGGGAGTTAGCGCAGAAAAACCCCCCCTTTTTACATAACTAGTACAGAGGCAGAGTGAATAGCTGAGTCAGGTGTAGCGACTACCTGAATCGCATCGCAAGACGTAGCGACTGCAGGACTTGTAGACAAGCTAGCCTGGTTGTGCGTCCAAGGGTGGTTAGGGACAGAGAAATGTAAATGGTTATGCAACCTGGAATGAATGACCGGCTCAGATTCACAGGGGGCAACCTTGGGTAGGCAGGACGAGGAACAGGAGGGACCCCAAGCCAGGATCTGTCCAGTAGTCCAGTCCACATGAGGAGAATGGAGCTGTAACCATGGGAGATCCAAAATTATAGGCGTTGAGGCCTTGGGTAAGATAAGGAAGGATATCCACTCCTGGTGGAGTGTCCCTACCGACATCTTAACAGGGAGGGTCTGGAAGTGGATAGGTCCCCCTGGGAGAACAGTACCATCAATCGCCAAGACCACCAATGGTGTGGTGAGGGGCAAAAGAGTAAGTCTCATGGACGATGCGATTTCCCAGTCCATGAAATTACCAGCGGCTCCGGAATCCAGATATGCTGAGACCGAATGAGAAGAAGCACCAACATGAAGGAACACAGAAAGCAGAAGACGAGAAGGGGAAGGTGATATTTCTGGGTCCAATACTCCACTTTCCAGATGAAGTGGACCCGAACGTTTTTCTGGACAAAGAGAGCAAGTGTCACGAAAATGACCTTTGCCCCCACAGTAAAGACACAGACCAAGAGTTCTGCGCCTAGCACGTTCCTCGGGGGATAGCCTGGTCCGACCCAGCTGCATGGGTTCCTCAGCTGGTAGGAGATGCTCTACGGGTTGAAGAGAGGGGAGCTCAGGCTGACTAAGAACCAAGGAGTGCTGGCGTTGCTTTTCTGAGGTCCTCTCCTGAAAGCGAATATCGATCTGGTTACACAAGGAGATAACGCCGGCCAGATCAGTGGGGATGGTTCTTCCTGCTAATTCATCCTTCACTCTATCAGACAGGCCATGCAAAAAGGTTGCGACTAAGGCCTCATTGTTCCAGCTCAACTCAGCCGACAGTATGCGGAAATGAAGGGCATACTGTCCCACAGAAGCAGACTCTTGGCGGAGACGTAAAAGGGCGCTGGCCGCTGAAGAGACACGAGCCGGTTCTTCGAAGATATTCCGAAAAAGTTTCAAGAAGCCAGACAGGCTAGAAACCACTGGATCATTCAGTTCCCACAGAGGGGCTGCCCAGGCTAAAGCTTCACCAGAGAGGAGGGAAATGATATAGGCTACCTTAGCCCGATCAGACAGGAAGTTTTGGGTCTGGAGCTCAAAATGAATTGTGCATTGGCTAAGGAACCCCCTGCAAGCCTTGGAGTCCCCAGAGAAACGGGACGGAGCTGGCAGTTGTAGTGAGTGTGTGGCTGCGACTGGTGCAATAGGTGCAGCCGCTGGTTGTATTTGAGGTTGCGGATTCAGGGTTCCCAAGGAGGCCTGAAGCTGCTCGAAGCGAGAAGCCAGATCCTGGAGGAATCGCATCACCTGAGTCTGATTCGATTCCTGGGTTTCAAGTCTGCAAACTATGCCCTGCAACGGATCATCCACGGGTAACGGGATGTCAGCCGGGTTCATGGCTGATCAAACTGTCAAGGTCACCTGTGGCCAGGTGACAGATGCACACCGTAGGGGGACAGGAGTGCACCGCAAGGTAGTGAACCCTATGGCTGGCTTCTGCGGATAGGAAACTGGGTGGTTGTGGAAAGTGGGACCAGAGGAGCACAACCGGGATCCTAACGGAAGCTAGAGCCAAGATTCCCCAGGGCGCGGAGTCTAAGACCCAGCAGGTCTTCTCCTGAGCCTCTAGTGGTGAGGATGTTATGCTGCAGGCTGGGACCAGGTCGCGGCCCCTGGAGTTTCCTAGCTCACGCCCCGTAGGATAAGGGGAAAAGAGGGGAAGCAGCAGCACAAGATATGAGAGAAACGAATAACAAGCTGAAGGTCAGGGGCCACAAGCAGACAAGGATAACGAAAGAACGAGCCGAAGGTCAAGGGTCACGAGCAGACAGGGATAGTCGGGGACAAGCCAAATATGTAACAGAGAGACAAACGTAGCACACGGCAGGCAGGAACCCAAACACACAATGCCTAACAAACACGTTGATCAGCAAAGCAGGCTTGCAGTGCACAGGTTAATATAGTGTTCTGTGATAGGGCCTGGGGTGGAGTCTGGCTGGGAGGAGATTATAAAGGAAGCCAGGTGAAAGGGCTCAGGCCTCTAAGATGAACACATGGGAAGGAAGGTAAGCTGACAGACAAACACTACTGCATATCCATGACAAAAAATCTCTAAGTAGAAGTTTGTTTAACCCTTAGAAACGTTAGGAGCGAGTTTACCCCTCCCCTCGTGTTGTAACTCACATATAAAAATATCATTCTGCAATAAAGATTTCAGACTTGCTGTGCACACTGAAACTGCCTGTTGTGTCATTGGGGTCTCCATAATTCTGAAGGGTCCCGTGGGCTACCAAGGAACACAGGGTGGTCGGCTGTCCAGTAATATATCCTTTCATATAGGAACATACTTCAGCATTTAAATCTATACAGGTAGCACAGCTACCTTTAATACCATCTTCATCGAATGTGTCAAGGCAGATATTGATCATCCAAGAGCAGGATGGGAGGTGTGAAAGTTTTGGAACCCCCTGTTCTAGTTATTTTTTTTATTTTCAATACTTTTTATTAGTTTTGACAAAAGAAAACATGTTACAGCATATATAAAACACTGTTGAGAAACGCATAAGTATACAGACGGGAAGTACATATGACAGCAGGATAATTGAAGCCTGGTTGTGTAAATCACAGCAGGTTATTAGGCACTTAACAGAGCATTCTCAAGAATCAAAACAGCCTGGTGCACCAACAGAAACTAAAGCTTAAACCAATGGAACCAAAGGGAGGCCAACAAAAAATAAGAAAGACAAAGAAAGAGAAAAAGAAAAATCCCCCTAGGAGGGATAAAAAAAATAGTCCAGGTTGCAGACAACAGTCTCTTGGACGCCGGCCTAGGGTAACCGAAACTTTATAACGAGTGGGTCAAAGGTACTACCAGGAGCATCACCCACCCACTCCCTATTATATGTGAAGGAGAGGGTGAACAGGGGCACCCCCCGCCGCTCCGTGAGGGATCTGGCTGCGACAGGGGATACCCCCCCACCCACCCCCCTCCCAGACATCAGCCCTGTATTTTTATAAGACAGTTACCATTTGAGTACACCAGGTTCAGCGGTCGAAAAACTTGCAAAACCATAACGCAAAAATTACTTAGAACCTTCAGTGTAGATTTAACGGTGGAAGAGACACAGACCTCTGGGGCCTAGAAAGTACGGGGGTCCTTGGCTCCATCAGCGCATAAAAGCGGTGACAATGAAAACGCTCATATTGTGCAGAAGCTTGCTCCATATTGTAGCCCTAAAGGCCAACATACAAAAGGAACGAAACAAGGAGAGATCCAGGATCAGTCAATTTTTGCATAAGAATGCAGCGTCCAGGAGGAAATAGAGGTGAGAAAGAAGATAGGAGCGAGGAGGAAAGAAGGAAAGAGAAGGGAGAGGAACAGAGAAGAGGAAAGGGGAGAAGAGTGAGGTCATCCGGCGGGGATCCTGTAAAGTGGGCTTATAGTCCCGGGAAAAGGGGTATGTTCTGGAATGTGGCCCAGGGTTCCCAAATATTTTCAAATGTGCGCGATTTATCCAGGATGATACCAACAATTTTCTCTTGTGCCATTATCCAAGAGATTTTGCGTTTTACCGCAGCGAAGGGGACCGAGGCCTTTTTCCAATGAGCCGCTATGGTGATTTTGGTGCCCAGTAAGATAAAAAAAATTAGGGCCTGGGAAAATTTATCCACCTTGTCCACTTTAAGATTAAGTAGAGCTACCTCTGGAGATTGGGGTACCTGAACAGATAGTAACTTGCGAATCAGAGCAAAAACCTTGTTCCAGAGGCCCCTTATGCGTGGGCAAGACCACCATATGTGGAGTAAAGAGCCTACGTGACCACAGCCACGAAAACACAGCGGAGACGCGTCAGAATAAATCTTGGCCAGGACAGCTGGAACCCTGTACCAGCGGATTATTATTTTAAGGCTCGCTTCAATCAGAGAAACATTAAGAATGCCTTTAAAGGAGCGTTGAAAGCAGGGGAACCATTTCTCCCAGTCCCAAGATATGCCCAGGTCGTTTTCCCAGGAGAGGGCATAGGGAGGTTTACATTGTGTCGTGGCCAGGGAGGAGTATATGACCGATATCCCGCCCCTCTGATCCGTGACGTCAGCACACCAAGACTCATACAGTGAGACTACCGGGGGGTCGGGTTTTTTGGGCCAAATGGAATGGAGGAAATGTAATAGTTGGGAATATCTGAACCTTTCCGATTGGGGCATCTCCAATTTGCTAGTGCAATAAGCAATAGAGATGGGGCCTGAGGAGTTGAAAAAATTTCCAATTCTGAACAGTCCTTTATTGAGCCACCAGCTAAACGCTAGGATATTCATACCTGGAGGGAAGTTTGGATTGTGAAAAACATGTGTTAATGGGCGGAGAGCCGAGACCAGAGAGGGGTTTTTGTGCAATTGATCACAAAGGGCCAGCGAGTGAGAAAGGGTGGGAGCCATAATAGGGGGTCTAGATTTAGGGGGAGACCATATCAGGAAGTCGATGGTGTGAAGAGGAATTGCCTGTCTCTCCATGTAGACCCAATCAGGTTTGGGTCCCCGAGAATATACTATGGAAATCTGAGCTAATTGTGCTGCCTGATAGTACCACCATATATTCGGGAGTGCTAACCCCCCCTGATTTTTCAGTCTATACAGGAGGTGTTTTGAGCCTCTACACCCTTTCGGGCCCCAGATAAATTTCAGGATTTTAGACTGAAGGGTTTTGACCTGCATTTTCCTAACAGGGATAGGGAGAAATCTGAAGAGGTAGAGGAGGCGAGGGAGAAAGGTCATCTTGATCGCATATATGCGACCTAACCAGGATAAACCAAGTTTAGACCAGATCACTAGGTCCGCCGCCATTTTATTAAACGTGGTCGGATAGTTAGTAGGGTAGAGCGAATCGATACTAGAAGTAAGGTTAATCCCCAGGTATGGTATTGTTGAGGGACACCAAGTAAATGGGAAGTGACTTTGTAAGGAGCCTAAGATGTTGGGGGGAACTGTGATATTTAATGCTAAGGATTTTGAAGTATTCACCTTTAGGCCAGAAACTGTGCCAAATTTATCAAGTAGGGAGAATATGTTGGGCGTCGAAATCAATGGGGAAGAGACAAATAGAAGCAAATCGTCAGCGAACAAGGCGCATCTATGTTCCTGCTATCCGCAGAGGACTCCATTGATATCGGGGTGAGCTCTGATGGCTATGGCCAGGGTCTCAATCGCGATAGCGAAGAGAAGGGGAGAGAGTGGGCAACCCTGTCTAGTGCCTCTTTCTATTGTAAAGATGTCAGAGTAGCATCCCTGTAATCGGACCTGTGCGCTGGGATTAGAGTATAAAGCACGTAGCGTCCCTAGAAAGCGAGGGCCAAAGCCCCATCTCTCTAGGACATTAAATAGATAGGGCCATGAAATCGTGTCAAAGGCCTTTTGGAGATCAATTGACAAAATATAACCTTCCTGGGAAGGACCACCATCCCAACGGGATTTAAGGAGGGAGATGACATCAACCGCCCTCCTTATCTGATCAGGACCCTGTCTCCCCGGGATAAATCCCACTTGATCCTTGTGGACATAAATAGCAATAAATGAGGAGAGTCTATTGGCTAAAACCTTTGTTAGAATTTTGAGGTCGTTATTAATGAGCGATATCGGACGATAGTTAGAAACTAGGGACCCATCCTTCCCAGGTTTAGAAATGACCGAGATAAAAGCTAAGTTTAGGGCTTTGTCGAGGGGAGAACCAGAGCGGATAGAGTTAAAGAAGGAGACCATGTGTGGGGCGAGGGTAGTCGCAAATTTCTTATAATATCCCACCGAAAAGCCATCTGGACCAGGGGCAGAATTAGGCTTAAGCCGTTTGATAACCTCCAGTACCTCCGAAACCGAGATCGGCTCGTCCAGGAGATCAGCATGGTCTGCAGACAATTTCGGGAGTGGGGTGGCATTTAGGAAATCGTCTATGAAAGTCTGAGGGGCTGCCTGATCATGTTTATAAAGGGAAGCATAGAAATTATGGAACGTTTTCATAATGCGCAGGGGATTTTGTGTCAGATCACCCGCAGAGTCTCTGATCTTGGGAAATGCAAAGGACCGAGGCTTAGGAGAGAGCTTAGCCGCGAGCTTGGCTCCGATTTTGTCCTTTTGAGAGTAAAAGCGCGCTCCTAACCATCGTAAATTCTTCTCGGCTTCGGTGGTAAGAGCCAGGTTCAGAGACGTTCTAGCTAATTCAAGGGAGTTCAAAGAATCCAAGGTTGGATTGCGCTTGTGTTTTTTGCTCAAAGATTGGAATTCCGTGGAGAGCTTATCTATGTCTGCCTTACGTTCTTTCTTAAGCTGGGAGGAAATCTGAATAATCCTCCCCCTGATAACCGCATTGTGCGCAGCCTATAGAGATTCTGGGGAAATTGTGTCAGTTTTGTTCAGTACAAAATATTCTTGAATGTCCCTTGAGAGAATTGTACATTGGACCGGGTCACTTAGGAGACCTTCGTTAAGACGCCATGTAAATTGCCTGCAGGGATTGTGGGATCGTCTCATATATAAAAGGACCATAGAATGGTCCGAAATCGCAGTGTCCCTAATAAGTGCCTTTGAAACTGAGGGTATGGAGTTGGATTGGACGAAGATGTGGTCAATTCTAGTATAGACTTGGTGGGGGGCCGAGAAATGAGTGTAATCTTTAGATTTAGGGTTCATTTCCCTCCAGATGTCCACCAGGCCCAGCGAGTGGAGCGTCATTGCTATTTTAGTACTATGTTTCGGAGGCTTCCTTGAGCGTGGGGTGCCCTTCCCCGACTTGTCCAGGGAATGATCAAAAGGGAGATTAGTATCCCCTCCCAGTATAACCTTACCTTCAAATAATGGACCCAGAGTGGACATCATGGAGGCAAAGAACGAAGCTTGGCCTTTGTTAGGGGCATAGTAAGAAAGAAAGGAGTACTGTGTCCCGTCTATAGAACCCTTTACTAGAAGGAATCTACCCTCCTCATCTCTAACAATGGCAGACGGTGAGAATTTCAGGGACTTGGAGAGACAAATGGCTACCCCTTTCGTTTTATTGGGGGCGTTGGAGAGGAAAAACTGGGGGAATTGCCCATGGAGAAAGGAAGGGTTATAAGAGGATGGAAAATGCGTTTCCTATAATAATAAGACATCTATTTTCTGTGACTGGTAACATTTGAAGAGTTTCCTCCTTTTAACCGGGGAGTTTAGGCCCTGAACATTGTGCGTAGCAACACAGAGGTCAGGGGACGCATTGGTGTCAGACATCACGGACCAGACGAGGGGAGAAACGCATCGAAAGTAAATATCTTACCATAATCTCCCGGGAGTACTGCAGATTTCCTGCCATAGTCGACTGCAGAGATTGAAACGGTATCTGAGGTGATAAAACGATCCCCAGGGTGACCCAGAAAAAAGGGAAGAGGAGAGAGAGAAGAAAAGGAGGAGAAAACTGATCCTGGAAGAGAAAGGTACAAAAGTTAGACTTAAGCACATATCTTGGAGCAACAGACGAAAAATAAGGAGAAAAAAATAAAGGCAGCCAATATAGGAATAAAGAATCCCTACAGGGGAAGGAAGCCGCCATCGTTCCCCAGCAGGTTTTCCCTAGTAAAAATAGAAAACGACAAAATAAAAAAGTCCCCAACCAGAGGGGGTATTTAGGAGTCTCCGAGTGGAGGGAAAGCGCCACTCCGAGACAGGAGGAGGTGCAGTGCACACCACTCCAACCTGACCGCACACCATGTATAAGGATAAAACAAATAAGCAAACAAAATTAGCCAAACAGAGGATGGATTCAAATTTAACTAAGTTCAGATGTACAAAAAAAAAAAAAAGGGGGTACATTTGTCGCAAGATGGATGCCGATGAGAAGCACGGAGCTCCCGAGATCAGGATCTAGTCATTGCAAAAGCCCCACTATAAGTAGGGGGAGGAAGAGCAAACAAAAGAGAAGTGTAGTTCCTCTCATGGTGGATGACCGTCCTTGGGTCTCTTCGCTTGTTTCCTTTGCCATAACGGTTTGGTGGGGCTTGCGGGGGGGGGGCCTCTTCGTGGAGACAGGTGTCTTGGGGTCCAGGGAGGGTCCCGGAGAATGGGAGATTAACCCCAGTTGTAGCAGGAGGCGTTCTCCGTCAGCGAAATTTGCGAAGCTGTATGACTTGTTGGAAAATGTGAAGGTCAGGCGAAATGGGAAGGCCCAGCGATATGTGATTGAATTCTGAGTAAGGACTAGCAGGAGATGCTTTAAGGATCTTCTCATCTGGATCGTGTACGGGGAGAGGTCCGAGAAAATTTGAATTGGATGACCCTGGAAGGAGAGGTTTTCCGCCTCCCGGGCCCTGAGCATGACCTCCTCTTTCACTTTGAAAAAATGGGGTTTGACCACGATATCCCTGGGAAGACCATCCTGACGTGGAGGATGGAGAGCTCTGTGAGCGCGGTCCAACTCTAGACGGTGATCCGGAAGATCAGGGATTAAGGAGGAGATAAAAGCACGCACGACATTATCTGTGTCTTTAAAGGATTCAGGGAGGCCTCTGAGTCTAAAATTATATCTCCTATTCCTGTTTTCAAGGTCATCCAGCTTATAGTAAGCAATATCCAGTTGTTCATGGAGCTCAGAAATCCTGTCAGTATTCTGTAAAGCCATAGCTACCGTCTGGTCAGTTTTGGCCTCAATAGCCTCTATTCTGGCCCCCAGGTGCTGCAAGTCAGCTTGTATAGTGGAAGTGATGTGAGAGGCATTCTGGGCTAGGCCTTTAGATAGCATTGTGGAGAAAGTGGCCATGAGAGAGGCAAAGTCTATGGGAGCGGAGGGAAGAGAACCCAAGGGAGGTCTATGATGGACAGGAGAATTAATGAAATCCTCCATAGGGGTGAGGGGAGAACCCCCATGCATTCACCCCAGCAGCGACTCCGTGAATGTGGGGGATAAAAGGGGGATCTGGGGGTTACTCACTGCGGGAGGAATCTGCTCAGCGCTGTGAGGGCGAGATGGAGACTGATCCGCGATGGATTCAGCTGGTTCTTGCTGTAGGCCGTGCGGTGAATGAGCAGCCGCCATCATGGCGGAGGCCTCGGCCGAGATATCCGGAGCGAGCTGTCGGCTCAGATTGCGTCTCGCCGTGATCCCGAACCAGCGGGCGGGTTGCCCGAGACCCCAGCTGCAGGTAGAGTGGCTAGGCTAAGAAATCCTCCTCTGTAAGGCGGTATGATGGGCAGATCAGGCCGGAGTGGAGCGGAGCTCTCAGGACTTGCGACCGTCCATGGGGCTGCCGCGCATGCGCCTCCTGTTCTAGTTATTTAACCCCATCCTTGGTACCAGGAGTCTGCATAGGTGTTATTGCTTCCATTGACATGGCTGATTGGTTAAAAGTTCACCTAATGTTGTCATGATAACTTACTGTACCATGAATGCGTCAGGGCCAGGATCTGAACCCACAATGTCGACTGTGTCTGGTAGTAGATCTTCTTGCTTAGCCATTTGAGATGCTGGGCAGCTCCCTCTCTGAATCTTGCCTTGTCTCTTGTTTCTCAGGAACCGTGAACTCCTTGATTCTCCCATAAACTTTATTTGTAAGCCATGTCTTTAGACTTCCGGTTTACCAGATTATTGTGCTCTTCTCCAGCCAATATCTTGCTCCTGCTGCTCTCTGTATCTTCACTACCACATGTTCCTGTCCTTGGCTTGTCCTTGACTTGTTCCTCAACTATGCTTCTGCTTAATCCCAACCTGCAACCATTTATTACCGACCTTAGACTTTGCTTCTCGACTAGGCTTCCATTTGATCCCTACCTGCAACCACTTGTTACTGACCTTTGGCTTGTTTACTGATTAAATAATCTGCTTGATCCCTACCTGTTATATCTGCTACTGGACTCCGGCTTGCTCAACTCCCGGAGGGGTGGTCCTGATTCCTGAGGACCATGATCTGGTACTAACACGCAGCAAAACCCATCTCCACCATCAGGAGCTCTGGTGAACTTGGGTGAGCCTCTCTACTGCTATAGCCACTGGCCTCCTGGCCGTGACAGAATGTTCATGTCTAATCATGTGCTACCTCTGTGGATTTAAATGCTGAGGAATGTTCCTACCCTCCTTAGAACTGGATAAGTGACTTGGGTGAGCTACAAAATGTCTTTAACATTACAGAACCGGTTAAAGTTGACTAAATATTCCTAACGATATCAAATCTTCACTGGGCCTGTTGATAAATACCAATATACCGGGTGCAGTGGTGAGTGAAATCGTTGAGTAAGCCGTGGCGCCGCGTGCTGTAATTATTTCTGCAGTTCTGGTTTGTTGAAATTTCATGTAGCTTACAACGACATTATTTCCTAAGCGATGAAAAATGTGAGGGTCTAGATCTTGTTAAATCTTGATGCTGTGATTTCTCAGAGAGAAGCAGGATTAGCGAGAAAGTGGAACACCTCAAGGTCACCCGCTGGGGCTCTGCGCATCTCCCGAGTTCACCGGGGCCATTTTCCAAGCACATTTTTTTTTTTGTGTGAAAATAACAAGATGTCACTGACAAGGTTTTATCAGATCCGGTATATGCGATACAATGTGGCTTTTCTGCTCCACCATAATCCTTTGCTGTTCCTTCAAAATCTCAGCACATGAGCATCCACCGTACAGTACATTATCAGAAAAAATATACATATAACCGATCGGCACAATAGACTGAACAATCGGAGCATTTGTGTGGAGGGAAACTGGGATTTTTTAAAGGTCTTTTTAAAATATATTTGAAAGGGATCATTTTAAAAGAAATGTAGCGTTGTTTTATACATCTTTATTGTGTTCAGTACTAATGCATTGTTTTATTATTATTGTTATCATTATTCCTTTTTAGTTAGCTAAATATAAAACATTACATTCTAAAGTTTATCTAAACCCAAAAACAAAAATGCAACATGTCCACTGTACACACTATGCTGCAAATTACACAGTCCTCATTACTGCACTGTATACACTATGTTGTATGTTACACGGTCCTGACACAGTCCTCTGAACTGCATTTATTATGTTGTGCATTACAGTCTTGACCCCTGCACTGAATGCAATATGTTGTACATTCCACAATCCTGACCCCTGCACTGTGCACAATATGATGTACATTCCACAATCCTGACCCCTGCTCTGTACACAATATGTTGTACATTACACAATCCTGACCCCTGCTCTGTACACAATATGTTGTACATTACACAATCCTGACCCCTGCACTGTGCACAATATGATGTACATTAGACAGTCCTCAACCCTGTTTTGTAGATACTATGTTGCATGTTACACAGTCCTGACCACTGCACTTTATATATTATGTGGTACATTACACTGTTCTGGTCACTACACTGTGTATGGTATGTTGTACGTTACACAGTTTTGGCCTCCGCTCTGCATACAGTATGTTATACATTATACAGTCCTGACCCCTGCACTGTATACACTATGTTATACATTACACAGTAACAGTCACTGCACTATATGCACTATATTATACATTTTACAGTGCTGACCCCACTATGTTATACATAATACATTCTGGCTGACCCCTGCACTGTATACTGTACACTATATTATTCATAGTACATTCCTGACCCCTGCACTGTAAACAGTACACTATATTATACATAATACATTCCTGACCCCTGCACTGTATACTGTACACTATATTATACATAATACATTCCTGACCCCTGCACTGTATACTGTACACTATAATATACATAATACCTTCCTGACCCTGCACTGTATACTGTACACTATATTATACATAATACATTCCTGACCCCTGCACTGTATACTGTACACTATATTATACATAATACATTCCTGACCCCTGCACTGTATACTGTACACTATATTATACATAGTACATTCCTGACCCCTGCACTGTATACAGTACACTATATTATACATAATACATTCCTGACCCCTGCACTGTATACTGTACACTATATTATACATTCCTGACCCCTGCACTGTATACTGTACACTATATTATACATAATACATTCCTGACCCCTGCACTGTATACTGTACACTATATTATAAATAATACATTCCTGACCCCTGCACTGTATACTGTACACTATATTATACATAATACATTCCTGACCCCTGCACTGTATACTGTACACTATATTATACATAGTACATTCCTGACCCCTGCACTGTATACAGTACACTATATTATACATAATACATTCCTGACCCCTGCACTGTATACTGTACACTATATTATACATAATACATTCCTGACCCCTGCACTGTATACTGTACACCAAGGATATGCAATTAGCGGACCTCCAGCTGTTGCAAAACTACAAGTCCCATCATGCCTCTGCCTCTGGGTGTCATGCTTGCTGCTGTCAGAGTCTCACTATGCCTCATGGGACTTGTAGTTTGGCAACAGCTGGAGGTCTGCTAATTGCATATCCCTGCTGTACACTATATTATACATAGTACATTCCTGACCCCTGCACTGTATACTGTACACTAAATTATACATAATACATTCCTGACCACTGCACTGTATACTGTACACTATATTATACATAATACAATCCTGACCCCTGCACTGTATACTGTACACTAAATTATACATAATACATTCCTGACCACTGCACTGTATACTGTACACTATATTATACATAATACATTCCTGACCCCTGCACTGTATACTGTACACTAAATTATACATAATACTTTCCTGACCCCTGCACTGTATACTGTACACTATATTATACATAATACATTCCAGACCCTGCACTGTATACTGTATACTATATTATACATAATACATTCCTGACCCTGCACTGTATACTGTACACTATATTATACATAATACATTCCTGACCCTGCACTGTATACTGTACACTATATTATACATAATAAATTCCTGACCCTGCACTGTATACTGTACACTATATTATACATAATACATTCCTGACCCCTGCACTGTATACAGTACACTATATTATACATAATACAATCCTGACCCCTGCACTGTATACTGTACACTATATTATACATAATACAATCCTGACCCCTGCACTGTATACTGTACACTATATTATATGTAGCGGGGTGTTCCCCTTTAATGCAGAGAGACAAGAAGTTCCAGGTGAGAGGTGAGTCGGGAGGAAGTAAAGAGACATTATGGAAGTGAAAGCAGAGGAGAGAGAGACTACATCTCCCAGTACATCTTGCAGCACCCAGGGTGCATTGCTCCAGAACAGAGACTGCTGGGGCAGACTTTATAAAGGGGAGGCGGAGTTTTGGTCGGCCTCTTTGGACCCCCCTCTCCTAGCAAGAGGATGTCTGTGCTGAACTGCTGTGTGCACAAGGCCTGAAGCCCGGGCCGTGTGCTCCTTTCCAAAGAGCCCTCTGCCAGCCTAGCAGAGCCTTAGAGACATCTAATCCTCCTTGCTGCAGTACACCAGAAGGATTGAAGACTTGGATGTCGGTGGATTCCTGTTCCTAGACGAATCGATGGAGGAAACGGACTTGGACTTGTCCAGGTGGTGAGAGCTGTTTAAAGACAGATACTTTATCTTTACTATTCGTTGGGATTACAAAGTTGTTCTTCAAGTGCACCACCGAGAGATTGCTAGCGAATATTGTTTCACTGAACTTCCATTTAGATCAGTCAGGCCTGACTGCATAGGTAGACATTGCTGGGTGTTAGTCTACCCATGAGGGGAAGTAGCTGTAAAAGGGCAGCGCTAGAGTTGCATAGCAATACTTAATTATTCTGATTACTCTGTTTATCTTTATTACTGTTTATTGCAGGGATCTGCAACTTGTTAAACTGTTGTTTATTACTTGCCTATTAGCCTCAGTAAAATATCTGGGTAAAGTACATTTGGTGTCAGTTCCGCTTACTTTAATAGGAGTTTTAAAGTATATTCTGTGTATGTTTGTTATAGGACTGTGTCACCAACAGTTGCGGTCACGCGGTCCTATCCCTCTATCACCAGCTGTGCCACGGGAGGTTAGAGCCGATTGCCAGGGGTTGACAGCAGTGCACTACAGGGCCCAAATCAATATCAGCGGCTCTCTTAACTGGGGGTAGCGCTACACGTGGGGGCTCGAGTCCGGGATCCTTGTACGTTGCACGCTGCAATCAAGCCGGTCAGAAGTACCAGCATGGACCCGCTGGCAATGTCACAGTGGTGCGCAGCGATTGGCGCCGATCCAACCGCGGCGGTAGTCATTGTACTCCCGGGGGAAAGATGGAAGGAAGAGGAGATAAAACAGCTCGTATTGTTACTGTCTCCGAGCCACAAAGCATGGGTGATGGATTTTAGGCCAGATCCAGTGATCTCGTTTACATACGCACTGGTAGAATGGAAAAACGAAATCCCAGAACATTTTAAAAGTCAGAGTATACAAGCCATAGATAATCAGATCTATCACTTGATACATACGCTGCCAGTGAAGGAAGAATGGTTTCAGACACCAAAGCCATCACTCCCACAATTATCTCCACCACTATCCCCTAAAGCAGAAAAGCTTAAGGAACTATTAAGCCCGGGATCACCGCTGGCCGCTATAGGGCCTGAATTGTTGAATGCTCTAGGAGACCTTGTAATTAAGTGCCAGAAAAGCAGTACGGTGCATGTGGAGGCCGGTTACCGGAAGCTTAGCACCTTCTCAGGGAAGCTCCCCGTCCCTGCGGGGAGGAAGATTTTGACACTTGGGTGGAACAGGCATTGCAGGCAGTAGAAGCATGGGAGGTGCCTGAGGCACAGAAGAGACAGCGAGTCTTAGAAAGTCTGAAAGGTGCCGCGGCAGAAGCGGTGAACAGCTTCCGGTTTGGAAATGAAAACTGTACAGCTCAAGATTGCCTGGCCATGCTGCAGGAAGAGTTTGGTCAGCTGGAGAAGGTGTCAGAGATGATTTATCAAATTGAACACACTCTCCAGCAGCCGAATAAGAAACTGTCAGAATATGTTAGAAGGCTGAACAGGCAGTTATGCAAGATTGTACTGAAGAAGGGAATGCTGCCCAAAGATGCAGATGAAGCACGCATGAAGCAGATCATGAGGGGAGCGCGGCGCTCAGACCCGGTCTGGCTGCACCTGAAAACCTCAGGAGGAGGAATGTCACTAACCTACTCTGATCTAATAAAAATTATTAGGGACGAAGAGGCGCTGCAGGAAGATCAGCAGGTGGCCAAGGCGAATGTCACACCTGTACCAGTGTTGGTCCATTCGGTCAAGGGCCCAGAAAGAGATGCGGAGGTTGACACTCTGAAATCGCAAATGGCCCAAGTGTTGGAGATGCTGACCTCTTTGATGGAGAAAGATCAGAGAAGACGAGAGAAACCAAGCCCAAGAAAGGAGTTGTTCCCGAACACCTCAGCACCGGCCTCCCTACAGGACCGAGAAGAGGTGATTTGCTATAACTGCGGAGGGAGTGGCCACTTTGCTAACGTATGCTCCAGCCCAAAGAAGAAGAGAACAGATAATTGCAAGCCGGCGGGAAACTCCAAAGGGCCCCGCTGAAGGAGTCAACCGGGTGCCCATCATCTTCAGTGCGCTCCCAACTAAAAAAAAAGGCCAAGAATGGAGGAGACAAAACTCCTAAGAGGAGGTATAGTACACCCCCACCAAGATGTACCCCAGAGGGAGGGGGCAAGACCCCTCAGTGGAAGTACAGCACCCCAAAGAAGGAACATCCACCTAAAAGGAACAATAACATCCCTCAGCGGGTTTGTGCCCCCATTGAGAGGGAGAAAGTCAATGCATGCCAGGCTCAGGAAAAATTAAAGTCCAAAAGGAGCAGAGCAAGGGTCGAAAGCCAAAAAAAAGAGGTGACCCCAGTCCGGCCATACCCAAAGGAACTGGTGGGCCCGTCTCCTACTGTGCCCATTCAAGTGGAAGGAGTCTATACTAAAGCTCTTTTGGACACCGGAGCACAGGTGACTTTACTATACCGGGACTTCTATGATAGGCACTTGAGTCATCTGCCTATCCAGAAGATAGAAGAGCTGGAGATCTGGGGACTTGGAACCCAGAGTTTCCCTTATGATGGGTACCTGCCCATAAAGATGACTTTCGACCCATCCGTGGCTGGGAAGGCTGAAGTGTTTGACACCCTGGCAGTTGTGTGTCCCCGGCCGCCTGGAGCCAGCAAGATTTCCCTGATCATTGGGACAAACACGGATCTAGTCAGGAGACTCCTGACCCCTCTAGTGAAAGAGAGAAACCATTCAGCCACCAAAATCCATCCCATGCTAAAGACGGCCTACCAACGACTGGTCTTAGAGCAGAAGACCCCGGGAGAGGGGATAGGGAAGGTGTGGAGACTTGGCAGAGAAGGAGTAGTGCTACAGCCTGGAGAAGTAACCTGTCTTAGGGCCACTGTGAAGCTTTCGTGGGAACAACCTGGCCCCTTTGTCATGCTGGAATCAGACCCAAGGGAAGAGTCCTCAGGCCTGGAAGTGATACCAGAAGTGATTCCGTTCAAGGCCCTGAAGAAGGCCCATGGCAGAGTTCCGGTGAGTGTTAGGAACACTACGGGAGGACCCATGGAGATCCCTGCCAGAGTGTTGCTTGGTCAGGTGAGCCCTGCTGCCCCGGTCACTTGGTCCGAAGTCAAGGGGACGGGTGACGGAGGAGATGTTTGGAAGAAACTGTCCGTGGAAAACCCGAACCTACCCAGGGCTTGGAAAGAAAGAGCCAAGGCCCAGCTGTCCAGGTGGGAGAAGATCTTTTCCGAAGATGAATTCGATGTGGGGTGTGCAAGAAGTGCCACCCATCGGATCCGCCTCCAAGAAGATAAGCCCTTCCGAGAGAGGGTCAGGCGGGTCCCCCTGGCAGATCTGGAGGATCTGAGGGAACAACTTGTAGAACTAAAGAAGACTGGTGTGATCCGGGAGTCTAGAAGTCCCTATGCCTCCCCAATCGTGGTGGTCAGAAAGAAGAATGGGTCGTTGAGGCTTTGTATTGATTACAGGACTCTCAATAGGAGAACCATCCCTGACCAATACACCACGCCAAGGATAGAAGATATCCTACAAAGTTTGTCTGGAGCCAAATGGTTCAGTGTGATGGACCTCAAGAGTGGGTACTATCAAATCCCTATGCACCCAGAAGACAGGGAGAAGACAGCCTTCATAACCCCGGTGGGATTCTTCGAATTCAATAGGATGCCTCAGGGTCTGTCTGGAGCTCCTGCTATCTTTCAACGCCTTATGGAGAAGACTGTTGGAGACATGAATCTTATAGAAGTCCTTGTGTACTTGGACGATGTCATTGTCTTTGGAAGAACCTTGGAAGAACATGAAGCCAGGTTGGAGAAAGTATTGAGAAGACTCAGCGAAGAGGGACTTAAGCTTTCCCCCGAGAAGTGTCGGTTCTACCAGTCTTCTGTGAACTATCTGGGGCACATAGTGTCTGAAGAAGGGGTGGCCACAGATCCTGAGAAGTTGGAAGCAGTCACTTCCTGGCCACGACCCACCACAGTAACAGAGCTCAGATCCATCCTGGGGTTCTGCTCCTATTATAGGAGGTTTGTGGAGGGGTTTGCTCGGATTGCCCGCCCGTTGAATGAATTGCTAAAGGCAGAAGGGGAAGAGGATGACTCAGGGCCCAGGAGGCCTGGTGAGTCAGTTCAAGATCAGTGGAACCCAAGGTGTGAAGAGGCCTTTCATGCTCTGAAGAGGAGCTTAACCACTGCCCCAGTCCTGGCCTACGCCGACCCTACCAGACCTTATGAATTACATGTGGATGCCAGCCATGAGGGTCTAGGTGGTGTACTCTACCAAGAACATGAAGGACAACTGCGACCAGTGGCCTATGTGAGCAGGAGCCTGACCCCCTCAGAAAAGAATTACCCCACTCATAAGCTGGAATTCCTGGCCCTCAAATGGGCGGTAGTAGACAAGCTAAAAGACTACTTGTATGGGGCAGAGTTTACTGTGAAGACAGACAACAACCCCCTGACCTACCTCTTCACCACCGCGAAACTAGATGCCACCGGACACAGGTGGTTGGCCGCATTGTCTGGATTCAACTTCAGTCTGAAGTACAGACCAGGAGCCGGAAATAGGGATGCAGATGCCCTGTCCCGGAGGTCTCATGCCACGACAAATGACTGGGAAGATTGGACCCAAGTGGCACCGGACGGGGTGCGGGCCCTTTGTCAAGGGGCTGAATTCCAAGCCAGAGGAGGCTCCAGAGCAGAAGAAATAGGGGTTACCACGGTAGGAGTCCCCAAACACTATTGTGGGGTAACTCAACTGGAGGAAGACAACCTACCGAGACTGTCCAAGAAGGAGTTGAGGTGTGACCAATTGGAAGACCCCATGGGGAGATTGGTCCTCGAAGCCCTGGAGAATCAGGATCCCAACAAATTCCTACATCACCCCTCAAAGGAGGCTCGCCTGTTGAGGAAGGAATTGGACAGGCTACAGGTACATCAGGGAGTGGTCTACCGAAGGGGCCCCTCTGATGACTCAGAAGATAAGTGGCAGTTATTTCTTCCAGAGAAGCACCGAGAGACTGTACTAATTGCCCTGCATGACCATCATGGTCACCTAGGGGCAGAAAGGACCTTCCAGCTTGTCAGAAATCGGTTCTATTGGCCCTGCATGAGGGCAGAAGTAGAGGAGTATTGCCATTCCTGTGCACGATGCATTCAGAGAAAGACCATACCCCATCAAGCTGCCCCAATGGGCCACTTACAGAGTCAGGGCCCAATGGATCTGGTATGCATTGACTTTCTCTGCCTCGAACCCGACCTGAGTGGATTGGGGAATGTTCTGGTAATAACCGACCATTTCACCCGCTATGCTCAAGCTTTCCCAACCAAAGACCAGAAGGCATCCACCGTGGCCAAGATACTTATGGAGAAGTATTTTGTCCATTACGGACTACCACAGAGACTCCACTCAGATCAAGGAAGGGACTTTGAGAGTCGGTTGATCCGAAGACTTTTGGATTCATTAGGAATAAAGAAGACCAGAACCACGCCTTACCACCCACAAGGAGATGCTCAGCCGGAGAGATTTAACCGGACCCTGCTCAACATGTTGGGAACCTTAGAAACAGAGAAGAAGCAACACTGGAGTCAGCACATATCAGCCCTAGTACATGCCTATAACTGTACCACAAGTGACGCCACTGGCTACTCCCCTTATCGACTTATGTTTGGGAGAGAAGCAAGGCTACCTGTGGACCTGGCCTTTGGCACTTCTATAGACAATACCTCAGCTACATCCCACAAGGGATACGTGGACAGACTTAGACGTAGCTTGCAGGTGGCCTATGAACAAGCCCAGGCGGCTTCGGATCAAAGGGGGGCCCGCAACAAGAGAAATTTTGATCTGAAGGTTCGAGTGCAAGATCTGCAGCCCGGGGACCGAGTACTGCTACGCAATCTGGGGGTCCCTGGAAAACACAAGCTTGCCGACAGGTGGAGATCTGAGCCCTATGTTGTCTGTAGGAAGTTGCCCGGTTTGCCTGTCTACAAACTAAAGCCAGAAGGAAAGGTGGGTCCACTGAAGACGTGGCATCGGAACCACCTGCTCCCACTTGCTGAGGCAGTCAGAATACCTCCCGTGAGAGACTCCCCTGAACCGGCCTCTATCCTGGATATTCCTAGGCCGAACACTCGGTCCCAGACCTCTCGAGCCAAAGATGGGGAGGCCTCCCAATTGAGTACAGAAGAAGGTGGAGAACTGGACTGGCTGTGGCCTCCCTCGACTCTGGGAACGTCCGCCATAGATCTCCCAAATGGAGGGGATACCCCAGATGCAACGCTGAATCCGGAGGCTACTGAATTCATACCCTTCAGTCCCTCAGCTGATTACTGGGAAGATGTTCCTGACACTTGCGCAGAGGAGGACTCTAGAGATTCCATACGTCAGTCGACTTCTGAATCAGAGGTTCCAGAACCAGCAATGTTTCCTGAACTTACTCCTGAAGAAGAGCCTGTGGTGCCAGAGTCAGAAGCACCAAGAGAGCAGAGGGCTCGCAGAGTCATCAGGCCTCCCAAGAAACTAACTTACCCCCAAATGGGGACGAGCTCAGAGGACTCTGTTGTAACGGCTAGGAGAAGTGTTGAACAACCTGATCGTTCCACCGTTCATTTGGTGGAGGGCAACCCCAGCTCACTCTCTGGCACAGTTAGGCAGGCCACTCATGGTAGTGTGACCTGTGGGCAAGAGAGTTCCATCCCAAAGTTTTGGTGGGAATTCCCTATGCCAACATCATGCTCGACATTGTCCAAAATGGTAAACAGTATTTGTTGAAGTTTATCTTTGGGGACCAAAGAGTTCAAGTGGGGGGAGTGTGTAGCGGGGTGTTCCCCTTTAATGCAGAGAGACAAGAAGTTCCAGGTGAGAGGTGAGTCGGGAGGAAGTAAAGAGACATTATGGAAGTGAAAGCAGAGGAGAGAGAGACTACATCTCCCAGTACATCTTGCAGCACCCAGGGTGCATTGCTCCAGAACAGAGACTGCTGGGGCAGACTTTATAAAGGGGAGGCGGAGTTTTGGTCGGCCTCTTTGGACCCCCCTCTCCTAGCAAGAGGATGTCTGTGCTGAACTGCTGTGTGCACAAGGCCTGAAGCCCGGGCCGTGTGCTCCTTTCCAAAGAGCCCTCTGCCAGCCTAGCAGAGCCTTAGAGACATCTAATCCTCCTTGCTGCAGTACACCAGAAGGATTGAAGACTTGGATGTCGGTGGATTCCTGTTCCTAGACGAATCGATGGAGAAAACGGACTTGGACTTGTCCAGGTGGTGAGAGCTGTTTAAAGACAGATACTTTATCTTTACTATTCGTTGGGATTACAAAGTTGTTCTTCAAGTGCACCACCGAGAGATTGCTAGCGAATATTGTTTCACTGAACTTCCATTTAGATCAGTCAGGCCTGACTGCATAGGTAGACATTGCTGGGTGTTAGTCTACCCATGAGGGGAAGTAGCTGTAAAAGGGCAGCGCTAGAGTTGCATAGCAATACTTAATTATTCTGATTACTCTGTTTATCTTTATTACTGTTTATTGCAGGGATCTGCAACTTGTTATACTGTTGTTTATTACTTGCCCATTAGCCTCAGTAAAATATCTGGGTAAAGTACATTTGGTGTCAGTTCCGCTTACTTTAATAGGAGTTTTAAAGTATATTCTGTGTATGTTTGTTATAGGACTGCGTCACCAACAGTTGCGATCACGCGGTCCTATCTCTCTATCACCAGCTGTGCCACGGGAGGTTAGAGCCGATTGCCGGGGGTTGACAGCGGTGCACTGCAGGGCCCAAATCAATATCAGCGGCTCTCTTAACTGGGGGTAGCGCTACACGTGGGGGCTCGTCCGGGATCCTTGTACGTTGCACGCTGCAATCAAGCCGGTCAGAAGTACCAGCATGGACCCGCTGGCAATGTCACAGTGGTGCGCAGCGATTGGCGCCGATCCAACCGCGGCGGTAGTCATTGTACTCCCGGGGGAAAGATGGAAGGAAGAGGAGATAAAACAGCTCGTATTGTTACTGTCTCCGAGCCACAAAGCATGGGTGATGGATTTTAGGCCAGATCCAGTGATCTCGTTTAAATACGCACTGGTAGAATGGAAAAACGAAATCCCAGAGCATTTTAAAAGTCAGAGTATACAAGCCATAGATAATCAGATCTATCACTTGATACATACGCTGCCAGTGAAGGAAGAATGGTTTCAGACACCAAAGCCATCACTCCCACAATTATCTCCACCACTATCCCCTAAAGCAGAAAAGCTTAAGGAACTATTAAGCCCGGGATCACCGCTGGCCGCTATAGGGCCTGAATTGTTGAATGCTCTAGGAGACCTTGTAATTAAGTGCCAGAAAAGCAGTACGGTGCATGTGGAGGCCGGTTACCGGAAGCTTAGCACCTTCTCAGGGAAGCTCCCCGTCCCTGCGGGGGAGGAAGATTTTGACACTTGGGTGGAACAGGCATTGCAGGCAGTAGAAGCATGGGAGGTGCCTGAGGCACAGAAGAGACAGCGAGTCTTAGAAAGTCTGAAAGGTGCCGCGGCAGAAGCGGTGAAGAGCTTCCGGTTTGGAAATGAAAACTGTACAGCTCAAGATTGCCTGGCCATGCTGCAGGAAGAGTTTGGTCAGCTGGAGAAGGTGTCAGAGATGATTTATCAAATTGAACACACTCTCCAGCAGCCAAATGAGAAACTGTCAGAATATGTTAGAAGGCTGAACAGGCAGTTATGCAAGATTGTACTGAAGAAGGGAATGCTGCCCAAAGATGCAGATGAAGCACGCATGAAGCAGATCATGAGGGGAGCGCGGCGCTCAGACCCGGTCTGGCTGCACCTGAAAACCTCAGGAGGAGGAATGTCACTAACCTACTCTGATCTAATAAAAATTATTAGGGACGAAGAGGCGCTGCAGGAAGATCAGCAGGTGGCCAAGGCGAATGTCACACCTGTACCAGTGTTGGTCCATTCGGTCAAGAGCCCAGAAAGAGATGCGGAGGTTGACACTCTGAAATCGCAAATGGCCCAAGTGTTGGAGATGCTGACCTCTTTGATGGAGAAAGATCAGAGAAGACGAGAGAAACCAAGCCCAAGAAAGGAGTTGTTCCCGAACACCTCAGCACCGGCCTCCCTACAGGACCGAGAAGAGGTGATTTGCTATAACTGCGGAGGGAGTGGCCACTTTGCTAACGTATGCTCCAGCCCAAAGAAGAAGAGAACAGATAATTGCAAGCCGGCGGGAAACTCCAAAGGGCCCCGGTGAAGGAGTCAACCGGGTGCCCATCATCTTCAGTGCGCTCCCAACTAAAAAAAAAGGCCAAGAATGGAGGAGACAAAACTCCTAGGAGGAGGTATAGTACACCCCCACCAAGATGTACCCCAGAGGGAGGGGGCAAGACCCCTCAGTGGAAGTACAGCACCCCAAAGAAGGAACATCCACCTAAAAGGAACAATAACATCCCTCAGCGGGTTTGTGCCCCCATTGAGAGGGAGAAAGTCAATGCATGCCAGGCTCAGGAAAAATTAAAGTCCAAAAGGAGCAGAGCAAGGGTCGAAAGCCAAAAAAAAGAGGTGACCCCAGTCCGGCCATACCCAAAGGAACTGGTGGGCCCGTCTCCTACTGTGCCCATTCAAGTGGAAGGAGTCTATACTAAAGCTCTTTTGGACACCGTAGCACAGGTGACTTTACTATACCGGGACTTCTATGATAGGCACTTGAGTCATCTGCCTATCCAGAAGATAGAAGAGCTGGAGATATGGGGACTTGGAACCCAGAGTTTCCCTTATGATGGGTACCTGCCCATAAAGATGACTTTCGACCCATCCGTGGCTGGGAAGGCTGAAGTGTTTGACACCCTGGCAGTTGTGTGTCCCCGGCCGCCTGGAGCCAGCAAGATTTCCCTGATCATTGGGACAAACACGGATCTAGTCAGGAGACTCCTGACCCCTCTAGTGAAAGAGAGAAACCATTCAGCCACCAAAATCCATCCCATGCTAAAGACGGCCTACCAACGACTGGTCTTAGAGCAGAAGACCCCGGGAGAGGGGATAGGGAAGGTGTGGAGACTTGGCAGAGAAGGAGTAGTGCTACAGCCCGGAGAAGTAACCTGTCTTAGGGCCACTGTGAAGCTTTCGTGGGAACAACCTGGCCCCTTTGTCATGCTGGAATCAGACCCAAGGGAAGAGTCCTCAGGCCTGGAAGTGATACCAGAAGTGATTCCGTTCAAGGCCCTGAAGAAGGCCCATGGCAGAGTTCCGGTGAGTGTTAGGAACACTACGGGAGGACCCATGGAGATCCCTGCCAGAGTGTTGCTTGGTCAGGTGAGCCCTGCTGCCCCGGTCACTTGGTCCGAAGTCAAGGGGACGGGTGACGGAGGAGATGTTTGGGAGAAACTGTCCGTGGAAAACCCGAACCTACCCAGGGCTTGGAAAGAAAGAGCCAAGGCCCAGCTGACCAGGTGGGAGAAGATCTTTTCCGAAGATGAATTCGATGTGGGGTGTGCAAGAAGTGCCACCCATCGGATCCGCCTCCAAGAAGATAAGCCCTTCCGAGAGAGGGTCAGGCGGGTCCCCCTGGCAGATCTGGAGGATCTGAGGGAACAACTTGTAGAACTAAAGAAGACTGGTGTGATCCGGGAGTCTAGAAGTCCCTATGCCTCCCCAATCGTGGTGGTCAGAAAGAAGAATGGGTCGTTGAGGCTTTGTATCGATTACAGGACTCTCAACAGGAGAACCATCCCTGACCAATACACCACGCCAAGGATAGAAGATGCCCTACAAAGTTTGTCTGGAGCCAAATGGTTCAGTGTGATGGACCTCAAGAGTGGGTACTATCAAATCCCTATGCACCCAGAAGACAGGGAGAAGACAGCCTTCATAACCCCGGTGGGATTCTTCGAATTCAATAGGATGCCTCAGGGTCTGTCTGGAGCTCCTGCTACCTTTCAACGCCTTATGGAGAAGACTGTTGGAGACATGAATCTTATAGAAGTCCTTGTGTACTTGGACGATGTCATTGTCTTTGGAAGAACCTTGGAAGAACATGAAGCCAGGTTGGAGAAAGTATTGAGAAGACTCAGCGAAGAGGGACTTAAGCTTTCCCCCGAGAAGTGTCGGTTCTACCAGTCTTCTGTGAACTATCTGGGGCACATAGTGTCTGAAGAAGGGGTGGCCACAGATCCTGAGAAGTTGGAAGCAGTCACTTCCTGGCCACGACCCACCACAGTAACAGAGCTCAGATCCTTCCTGGGGTTCTGCTCCTATTATAGGAGGTTTGTGGAGGGGTTTGCTCAGATTGCCCGCCCGTTGAATGAATTGCTAAAGGCAGAAGGGGAAGAGGATGACTCAGGGCCCAGGAGGCCTGGTGAGTCAGTTCAAGATCAGTGGAACCCAAGGTGTGAAGAGGCCTTTCATGCTCTGAAGAGGAGCTTAACCACTGCCCCAGTCCTGGCCTACGCCGACCCTACCAGACCTTATGAATTACATGTGGATGCCAGCCATGAGGGTCTAGGTGGTGTACTCTACCAAGAACATGAAGGACAACTGCGACCAGTGGCCTATGTGAGCAGGAGCCTGACCCCCCTCAGAAAAGAATTACCCCACTCATAAGCTGGAATTCTTGGCCCTCAAATGGGCAGTAGTAGACAAGCTAAAAGACTACTTGTATGGGGCAGAGTTTACTGTGAAGACAGACAACAACCCCCTGACCTACCTCTTCACCACCGCGAAACTAGATGCCACCGGACACAGGTGGTTGGCCGCATTGTCTGGATTCAACTTCAGTCTGAAGTACAGACCAGGAGCCGGAAATAGGGATGCAGATGCCCTGTCCCGGAGGTCTCATGCCACGACAAATGACTGGGAAGATTGGACCCAAGTGGCACCGGACGGGGTGCGGGCCCTTTGTCAAGGGGCTGAATTCCAAGCCAGAGGAGGCTCCAGAGCAGAAGAAATAGGGGTTACCACGGTAGGAGTCCCCAAACACTATTGTGGGGTAACTCAACTGGAGGAAGACAACCTACCGAGACTGTCCAAGAAGGAGTTGAGGTGTGACCAATTGGAAGACCCCATGGGGAGATTGGTCCTCGAAGCCCTGGAGAATCAGGATCCCAACAAATTCCTACATCACCCCTCAAAGGAGGCTCGCCTGTTGAGGAAGGAATTGGACAGGCTACAGGTACATCAGGGAGTGGTCTACCGAAGGGGCCCCTCTGATGACTCAGAAGATAAGTGGCAGTTATTTCTTCCAGAGAAGCACCGAGAGACTGTACTAATTGCCCTGCATGACCATCATGGTCACCTAGGGGCAGAAAGGACCTTCCAGCTTGTCAGAAATCGGTTCTATTGGCCCTGCATGAGGGCAGAAGTAGAGGAGTATTGCCATTCCTGTGCACGATGCATTCAGAGAAAGACCCTACCCCATCAAGCTGCCCCAATGGGCCACTTACAGAGTCAAGGCCCAATGGATCTGGTATGCATTGACTTTCTCTGCCTCGAACCCGACCTGAGTGGATTGGGGAATGTTCTGGTAATAACCGACCATTTCACCCGCTATGCTCAAGCTTTCCCAACCAAAGACCAGAAGGCATCCACCGTGGCCAAGATACTTATGGAGAAGTATTTTGTCCATTACGGACTACCACAGAGACTCCACTCAGATCAAGGAAGGGACTTTGAGAGTCGGTTGATCCGAAGACTTTTGGATTCATTAGGAATAAAGAAGACCAGAACCACGCCTTACCACCCACAAGGAGATGCTCAGCCGGAGAGATTTAACCGGACCCTGCTCAACATGTTGGGAACCTTAGAAACAGAGAAGAAGCAACACTGGAGTCAGCACATATCAGCCCTAGTACATGCCTATAACTGTACCACAAGTGACGCCACTGGCTACTCCCCTTATCGACTTATGTTTGGGAGAGAAGCAAGGCTACCTGTGGACCTGGCCTTTGGCACTTCTATAGACAATACCTCAGCTACATCCCACAAGGGATACGTGGACAGACTTAGACGTAGCTTGCAGGTGGCCTATGAACAAGCCCAGGCGGCTTCGGATCAAAGGGGGGCCCGCAACAAGAGAAATTTTGATCTGAAGGTTCGAGTGCAAGATCTGCAGCCCGGGGACCGATTACTGCTACGCAATCTGGGGGTCCCTGGAAAACACAAGCTTGCCGACAGGTGGAGATCTGAGCCCTATGTTGTCTGTAGGAAGTTGCCCGGTTTGCCTGTCTACAAACTAAAGCCAGAAGGAAAGGTGGGTCCACTGAAGACGTGGCATCGGAACCACCTGCTCCCACTTGCTGAGGCAGTCAGAATACCTCCCGTGAGAGACTCCCCTGAACCGGCCTCTATCCTGGATATTCCTAGGCCGAACACTCGGTCCCAGACCTCTCGAGCCAAAGATGGGGAGGCCTCCCAATTGAGTACAGAAGAAGGTGGAGAACTGGACTGGCTGTGGCCTCCCTCGACTCTGGGAACGTCCGCCATAGATCTCCCAAATGGAGGGGATACCCCAGATGCAACGCTGAATCCGGAGGCTACTGAATTCATACCCTTCAGTCCCTCAGCTGATTACTGGGAAGATGTTCCTGACACTTGCGCAGAGGAGGACTCTAGAGATTCCATACGTCAGTCGACTTCTGAATCAGAGGTTCCAGAACCAGCAATGTTTCCTGAACTTACTCCTGAAGAAGAGCCTGTGGTGCCAGAGTCAGAAGCACCAAGAGAGCAGAGGGCTCGCAGAGTCATCAGGCCTCCCAAGAAACTAACTTACCCCCAAATGGGGACGAGCTCAGAGGACTCTGTTGTAACGGCTAGGAGAAGTGTTGAACAACCTGATCGTTCCACCGTTCATTTGGTGGAGGGCAACCCCAGCTCACTCTCTGGCACAGTTAGGCAGGCCACTCATGGTAGTGTGACCTGTGGGCAAGAGAGTTCCATCCCAAAGTTTTGGTGGGAATTCCCTATGCCAACATCATGCTCGACATTGTCCAAAATGGTAAACAGTATTTGTTGAAGTTTATCTTTGGGGACCAAAGAGTTCAAGTGGGGGGAGTGTGTAGCGGGGTGTTCCCCTTTAATGCAGAGAGACAAGAAGTTCCAGGTGAGAGGTGAGTCGGGAGGAAGTAAAGAGACATTATGGAAGTGAAAGCAGAGGAGAGAGAGACTACATCTCCCAGTACATCTTGCAGCACCCAGGGTGCATTGCTCCAGAACAGAGACTGCTGGGGCAGACTTTATAAAGGGGAGGCAGAGTTTTGGTCGGCCTCTTTGGACCCCCCTCTCCTAGCAAGAGGATGTCTGTGCTGAACTGCTGTGTGCACAAGGCCTGAAGCCCGGGCCGTGTGCTCCTTTCCAAAGAGCCCTCTGCCAGCCTAGCAGAGCCTTAGAGACATCTAATCCTCCTTGCTGCAGTACACCAGAAGAATTGAAGACTTGGATGTCGGTGGATTCCTGTTCCTAGACGAATCGATGGAGAAAACGGACTTGGACTTGTCCAGGTGGTGAGAGCTGTTTAAAGACAGATACTTTATCTTTACTATTCGTTGGGATTACAAAGTTGTTCTTCAAGTGCACCACCGAGAGATTGCTAGCGAATATTGTTTCACTGAACTTCCATTTAGATCAGTCAGGCCTGACTGCATAGGTAGACATTGCTGGGTGTTAGTCTACCCATGAGGGGAAGTAGCTGTAAAAGGGCAGCGCTAGAGTTGCATAGCAATACTTAATTATTCTGATTACTCTGTTTATCTTTATTACTGTTTATTGCAGGGATCTGCAACTTGTTATACTGTTGTTTATTACTTGCCCATTAGCCTCAGTAAAATATCTGGGTAAAGTACATTTGGTGTCAGTTCCGCTTACTTTAATAGGAGTTTTAAAGTATATTCTGTGTATGTTTGTTATAGGACTGCGTCACCAACAGTTGCGGTCACGCGGTCCTATCCCTCTATCACCAGCTGTGCCACGGGAGGTTAGAGCCGATTGCCAGGGGTTGACAGCAGTGCACTACAGGGCCCAAATCAATATCAGCAGCTCTCTTAACTGGGGGTAGCGCTACATATACATAATACATTCCTGACCCCTGCAGTGTATACTGTACACTAGGGATGCACCAATACCATTTTTTTTTACTACGAGTACCGATCCTTTTTTTTTAGTACTCTCCGATACCTACCGCAAACTGTTTTGTTTTCACTTCAGCTGTCAGCAAAGGTACAAAGCATTGAAAAGTTATTTACAAATGATATTACTTTTTTTATTTTGCGCTTTTTCAATGTGAAATGTGTTAATATATGTAGCGCTACCCCCAGTTAAGAGAGCCGCTGATATTGATTTGGGCCCTGCAGTGCACCGCTGTCAACCCCCGGCAATCGGCTCTAACCTCCCGTGGCACAGCTGGTGATAGAGAGATAGGACCGCGTGATCGCAACTGTTGGTGACGCAGTCCTATAACAAACATACACAGAATATACTTTAAAACTCCTATTAAAGTAAGCGGAACTGACACCAAATGTACTTTACCCAGATATTTTACTGAGGCTAATGGGCAAGTAATAAACAACAGTATAACAAGTTGCAGATCCCTGCAATAAACAGTAATAAAGATAAACAGAGTAATCAGAATAATAAAGTATTGCTATGCAACTCTAGCGCTGCCCTTTTACAGCTACTTCCCCTCATGGGTAGACTAACACCCAGCAATGTCTACCTATGCAGTCAGGCCTGACTGATCTAAATGGAAGTTCAGTGAAACAATATTCGCTAGCAATCTCTCGGTGGTGCACTTGAAGAACAACTTTGTAATCCCAACGAATAGTAAAGATAAAGTATCTGTCTTTAAACAGCTCTCACCACCTGGACAAGTCCAAGTCCGTTTTCTCCATCGATTCGTCTAGGAACAGGAATCCACCGACATCCAAGTCTTCAATCCTTCTGGTGTACTGCAGCAAGGAGGATTAGATGTCTCTAAGGCTCTGCTAGGCTGGCAGAGGGCTCTTTGGAAAGGAGCACACGGCCCGGGCTTCAGGCCTTGTGCACACAGCAGTTCAGCACAGACATCCTCTTGCTAGGAGAGGGGGGTCCAAAGAGAGCGACCAAAACTCCGCCTCCCCTTTATAAAGTCTGCCCCAGCAGTCTCTGTTCTGGAGCAATGCACCCTGGGTGCTGCAAGATGTACTGGGAGATGTAGTCTCTTTCTCTCCTCTGCTTTCACTTCCAGTAATGTCTCTTTACTTCCTCCCGACTCACCTCTCACCTGGAACTTCTTATCTCTCTGCATTAAAGGGGAACACCCCGCTACACACTCCCCCCACTTGAACTCTTTGGTCCCCAAAGATAAACTTCAACAAATACTGTTTACCATTTTGGACAATGTCGAGCATGATGTTGGCATAGGGAATTCCCACCAAAACTTTGGGATGAAACTCTCTTGCCCACAGGTCACACTACCATGAGTGGCCTGCCTAACTGTGCCAGAGAGTGAGCTGGGGTTGCCCTCCACCAAATGGACGGTGGAAGGATCAGGTTGTTCAACACTTCTCCTAGCCGTTACAACACAGTCCTCTGAGCTCGTCCCCATTTGGGGGTAAGTTAGTTTCTTGGGAGGCCTGATGACTCTGCAAGCCCTCTGCTCTCTTGGTGCTTCTGACTCTGGCACCACAGGCTCTTCTTCAGGAGTAAGTTCAGGTAACATTGCTGGTTCTGGAACCTCTGATTCAGAAGTCGACTGACGTATGGAATCTCTAGAGTCCTCCTCTGCGCAAGTGTCAGGAACATCTTCCCAGTAATCAGCTGAGGGACTGAAGGGTATGAATTCAGTAGCCTCCGGATTCAGCGTTGCATCTGGGGTATCCCCTCCATTTGGGAGATCTATGGCGGACGTTCCCAGAGTCGAGGGAGGCCACAGCCAGTCCAGTTCTCCACCTTCTTCTGTACTCAATTGGGAGGCCTCCCCATCTTTGGCTCGAGAGGTCTGGGACCGAGTGTTCGGCCTAGGAATATCCAGGATAGAGGCCGGTTCAGGGGAGTCTCTCACGGGAGGTATTCTGACTGCCTCAGCAAGTGGGAGCAGGTGGTTCCGATGCCACGTCTTCAGTGGACCCACCTTTCCTTCTGGCTTTAGTTTGTAGACAGGCAAACCGGGCAACTTCCTACAGACAACATAGGGCTCAGATCTCCACCTGTCGGCAAGCTTGTGTTTTCCAGGGACCCCCAGATTGCGTAGCAGTACTCGGTCCCCGGGCTGCAGATCTTGCACTCGAACCTTCAGATCAAAATTTCTCTTGTTGCGGGCCCCCCTTTGATCCGAAGCCGCCTGGGCTTGTTCATAGGCCACCTGCAAGCTACGTCTAAGTCTGTCCACGTATCCCTTGTGGGATGTAGCTGAGGTATTGTCTATAGAAGTGCCAAAGGCCAGGTCCACAGGTAGCCTTGCTTCTCTCCCAAACATAAGTCGATAAGGGGAGTAGCCAGTGGCGTCACTTGTGGTACAGTTATAGGCATGTACTAGGGCTGATATGTGCTGACTCCAGTGTTGCTTCTTCTCTGTTTCTAAGGTTCCCAACATGTTGAGCAGGGTCCGGTTAAATCTCTCCGGCTGAGCATCTCCTTGTGGGTGGTAAGGCGTGGTTCTGGTCTTCTTTATTCCTAATGAATCCAAAAGTCTTCGGATCAACCGACTCTCAAAGTCCCTTCCTTGATCTGAGTGGAGTCTCTGTGGTAGTCCGTAATGGACAAAATACTTCTCCATAAGTATCTTGGCCACGGTGGATGCCTTCTGGTCTTTGGTTGGGAAAGCTTGAGCATAGCGGGTGAAATGGTCGGTTATTACCAGAACATTCCCCAATCCACTCAGGTCGGGTTCGAGGCAGAGAAAGTCAATGCATACCAGATCCATTGGGCCTTGACTCTGTAAGTGGCCCATTGGGGCAGCTTGATGGGGTAGGGTCTTTCTCTGAATGCATCGTGCACAGGAATGGCAATACTCCTCTACTTCTGCCCTCATGCAGGGCCAATAGAACCGATTTCTGACAAGCTGGAAGGTCCTTTCTGCCCCTAGGTGACCATGATGGTCATGCAGGGCAATTAGTACAGTCTCTCGGTGCTTCTCTGGAAGAAATAACTGCCACTTATCTTCTGAGTCATCAGAGGGGCCCCTTCGGTAGACCACTCCCTGATGTACCTGTAGCCTGTCCAATTCCTTCCTCAACAGGCGAGCCTCCTTTGAGGGGTGATGTAGGAATTTGTTGGGATCCTGATTCTCCAGGGCTTCGAGGACCAATCTCCCCATGGGGTCTTCCAATTGGTCACACCTCAACTCCTTCTTGGACAGTCTCGGTAGGTTGTCTTCCTCCAGTTGAGTTACCCCACAATAGTGTTTGGGGACTCCTACCATGGTAACCCCTATTTCTTCTGCTCTGGAGCCTCCTTTGGCTTGGAATTCAGCCCCTTGACAAAGGGCCCGCACCCCGTCCGGTGCCACTTGGGTCCAATCTTCCCAGTCATTTGTCGTGGCATGAGACCTCCGGGACAGGGCATCTGCATCCCTATTTCCGGCTCCTGGTCTGTACTTCAGACTGAAGTTGAATCCAGACAATGCGGCCAACCACCTGTGTCCGGTGGCATCTAGTTTCGCGGTGGTGAAGAGGTAGGTCAGGGGGTTGTTGTCTGTCTTCACAGTAAACTCTGCCCCATACAAGTAGTCTTTTAGCTTGTCTACTACTGCCCATTTGAGGGCCAAGAATTCCAGCTTATGAGTGGGGTAATTCTTTTCTGAGGGGGGTCAGGCTCCTGCTCACATAGGCCACTGGTCGCAGTTGTCCTTCATGTTCTTGGTAGAGTACACCACCTAGACCCTCATGGCTGGCATCCACATGTAATTCATAAGGTCTGGTAGGGTCGGCGTAGGCCAGGACTGGGGCAGTGGTTAAGCTCCTCTTCAGAGCATGAAAGGCCTCTTCACACCTTGGGTTCCACTGATCTTGAACTGACTCACCAGGCCTCCTGGGCCCTGAGTCATCCTCTTCCCCTTCTGCCTTTAGCAATTCATTCAACGGGCGGGCAATCTGAGCAAACCCCTCCACAAACCTCCTATAATAGGAGCAGAACCCCAGGAAGGATCTGAGCTCTGTTACTGTGGTGGGTCGTGGCCAGGAAGTGACTGCTTCCAACTTCTCAGGATCTGTGGCCACCCCTTCTTCAGACACTATGTGCCCCAGATAGTTCACAGAAGACTGGTAGAACCGACACTTCTCGGGGGAAAGCTTAAGTCCCTCTTCGCTGAGTCTTCTCAATACTTTCTCCAACCTGGCTTCATGTTCTTCCAAGGTTCTTCCAAAGACAATGACATCGTCCAAGTACACAAGGACTTCTATAAGATTCATGTCTCCAACAGTCTTCTCCATAAGGCGTTGAAAGGTAGCAGGAGCTCCAGACAGACCCTGAGGCATCCTATTGAATTCGAAGAATCCCACCGGGGTTATGAAGGCTGTCTTCTCCCTGTCTTCTGGGTGCATAGGGATTTGATAGTACCCACTCTTGAGGTCCATCACACTGAACCATTTGGCTCCAGACAAACTTTGTAGGGCATCTTCTATCCTTGGCGTGGTGTATTGGTCAGGGATGGTTCTCCTGTTGAGAGTCCTGTAATCGATACAAAGCCTCAACGACCCATTCTTCTTTCTGACCACCACGATTGGGGAGGCATAGGGACTTCTAGACTCCCGGATCACACCAGTCTTCTTTAGTTCTACAAGTTGTTCCCTCAGATCCTCCAGATCTGCCAGGGGGACCCGCCTGACCCTCTCTCGGAAGGGCTTATCTTCTTGGAGGCGGATCCGATGGGTGGCACTTCTTGCACACCCCACATCGAATTCATCTTCGGAAAAGATCTTCTCCCACCTGGTCAGCTGGGCCTTGGCTCTTTCTTTCCAAGCCCTGGGTAGGTTCGGGTTTTCCACGGACAGTTTCTCCCAAACATCTCCTCCGTCACCCGTCCCCTTGACTTCGGACCAAGTGACCGGGGCAGCAGGGCTCACCTGACCAAGCAACACTCTGGCAGGGATCTCCATGGGTCCTCCCGTAGTGTTCCTAACACTCACCGGAACTCTGCCATGGGCCTTCTTCAGGGCCTTGAACGGAATCACTTCTGGTATCACTTCCAGGCCTGAGGACTCTTCCCTTGGGTCTGATTCCAGCATGACAAAGGGGCCAGGTTGTTCCCACGAAAGCTTCACAGTGGCCCTAAGACAGGTTACTTCTCCGGGCTGTAGCACTACTCCTTCTCTGCCAAGTCTCCACACCTTCCCTATCCCCTCTCCCGGGGTCTTCTGCTCTAAGACCAGTCGTTGGTAGGCCGTCTTTAGCATGGGATGGATTTTGGTGGCTGAATGGTTTCTCTCTTTCACTAGAGGGGTCAGGAGTCTCCTGACTAGATCCGTGTTTGTCCCAATGATCAGGGAAATCTTGCTGGCTCCAGGCGGCCGGGGACACACAACTGCCAGGGTGTCAAACACTTCAGCCTTCCCAGCCACGGATGGGTCGAAAGTCATCTTTATGGGCAGGTACCCATCATAAGGGAAACTCTGGGTTCCAAGTCCCCATATCTCCAGCTCTTCTATCTTCTGGATAGGCAGATGACTCAAGTGCCTATCATAGAAGTCCCGGTATAGTAAAGTCACCTGTGCTACGGTGTCCAAAAGAGCTTTAGTATAGACTCCTTCCACTTGAATGGGCACAGTAGGAGACGGGCCCACCAGTTCCTTTGGGTATGGCCGGACTGGGGTCACCTCTTTTTTTTGGCTTCCGACCCTTGCTCTGCTCCTTTTGGACTTTAATTTTTCCTGAGCCTGGCATGCATTGACTTTCTCCCTCTCAATGGGGGCACAAACCCGCTGAGGGATGTTATTGTTCCTTTTAGGTGGATGTTCCTTCTTTGGGGTGCTGTACTTCCACTGAGGGGTCTTGCCCCCTCCCTCTGGGGTACATCTTGGTGGGGGTGTACTATACCTCCTCCTAGGAGTTTTGTCTCCTCCATTCTTGGCCTTTTTTTTTAGTTGGGAGCGCACTGAAGATGATGGGCACCCGGTTGACTCCTTCACCGGGGCCCTTTGGAGTTTCCCGCCGGCTTGCAATTATCTGTTCTCTTCTTCTTTGGGCTGGAGCATACGTTAGCAAAGTGGCCACTCCCTCCGCAGTTATAGCAAATCACCTCTTCTCGGTCCTGTAGGGAGGCCGGTGCTGAGGTGTTCGGGAACAACTCCTTTCTTGGGCTTGGTTTCTCTCGTCTTCTCTGATCTTTCTCCATCAAAGAGGTCAGCATCTCCAACACTTGGGCCATTTGCGATTTCAGAGTGTCAACCTCCGCATCTCTTTCTGGGCTCTTGACCGAATGGACCAACACTGGTACAGGTGTGACATTCGCCTTGGCCACCTGCTGATCTTCCTGCAGCGCCTCTTCGTCCCTAATAATTTTTATTAGATCAGAGTAGGTTAGTGACATTCCTCCTCCTGAGGTTTTCAGGTGCAGCCAGACCGGGTCTGAGCGCCGCGCTCCCCTCATGATCTGCTTCATGCGTGCTTCATCTGCATCTTTGGGCAGCATTCCCTTCTTCAGTACAATCTTGCATAACTGCCTGTTCAGCCTTCTAACATATTCTGACAGTTTCTCATTCGGCTGCTGGAGAGTGTGTTCAATTTGATAAATCATCTCTGACACCTTCTCCAGCTGACCAAACTCTTCCTGCAGCATGGCCAGGCAATCTTGAGCTGTACAGTTTTCATTTCCAAACCGGAAGCTCTTCACCGCTTCTGCCGCGGCACCTTTCAGACTTTCTAAGACTCGCTGTCTCTTCTGTGCCTCAGGCACCTCCCATGCTTCTACTGCCTGCAATGCCTGTTCCACCCAAGTGTCAAAATCTTCCTCCCCCGCAGGGACGGGGAGCTTCCCTGAGAAGGTGCTAAGCTTCCGGTAACCGGCCTCCACATGCACCGTACTGCTTTTCTGGCACTTAATTACAAGGTCTCCTAGAGCATTCAACAATTCAGGCCCTATAGCGGCCAGCGGTGATCCCGGGCTTAATAGTTCCTTAAGCTTTTCTGCTTTAGGGGATAGTGGTGGAGATAATTGTGGGAGTGATGGCTTTGGTGTCTGAAACCATTCTTCCTTCACTGGCAGCGTATGTATCAAGTGATAGATCTGATTATCTATGGCTTGTATACTCTGACTTTTAAAATGCTCTGGGATTTCGTTTTTCCATTCTACCAGTGCGTATGTAAACGAGATCACTGGATCTGGCCTAAAATCCATCACCCATGCTTTGTGGCTCGGAGACAGTAACAATACGAGCTGTTTTATCTCCTCTTCCTTCCATCTTTCCCCCGGGAGTACAATGACTACCGCCGCGGTTGGATCGGCGCCAATCGCTGCGCACCACTGTGACATTGCCAGCGGGTCCATGCTGGTACTTCTGACCGGCTTGATTGCAGCGTGCAACGTACAAGGATCCCGGACGAGCCCCCACGTGTAGCGCTACCCCCAGTTAAGAGAGCCGCTGATATTGATTTGGGCCCTGCAGTGCACCGCTGTCAACCCCCGGCAATCGGCTCTAACCTCCCGTGGCACAGCTGGTGATAGAGAGATAGGACCGCGTGATCGCAACTGTTGGTGACGCAGTCCTATAACAAACATACACAGAATATACTTTAAAACTCCTATTAAAGTAAGCGGAACTGACACCAAATGTACTTTACCCAGATATTTTACTGAGGCTAATGGGCAAGTAATAAACAACAGTATAACAAGTTGCAGATCCCTGCAATAAACAGTAATAAAGATAAACAGAGTAATCAGAATAATAAAGTATTGCTATGCAACTCTAGCGCTGCCCTTTTACAGCTACTTCCCCTCATGGGTAGACTAACACCCAGCAATGTCTACCTATGCAGTCAGGCCTGACTGATCTAAATGGAAGTTCAGTGAAACAATATTCGCTAGCAATCTCTCGGTGGTGCACTTGAAGAACAACTTTGTAATCCCAACGAATAGTAAAGATAAAGTATCTGTCTTTAAACAGCTCTCACCACCTGGACAAGTCCAAGTCCGTTTTCTCCATCGATTCGTCTAGGAACAGGAATCCACCGACATCCAAGTCTTCAATCCTTCTGGTGTACTGCAGCAAGGAGGATTAGATGTCTCTAAGGCTCTGCTAGGCTGGCAGAGGGCTCTTTGGAAAGGAGCACACGGCCCGGGCTTCAGGCCTTGTGCACACAGCAGTTCAGCACAGACATCCTCTTGCTAGGAGAGGGGGGTCCAAAGAGAGCGACCAAAACTCTGCCTCCCCTTTATAAAGTCTGCCCCAGCAGTCTCTGTTCTGGAGCAATGCACCCTGGGTGCTGCAAGATGTACTGGGAGATGTAGTCTCTTTCTCTCCTCTGCTTTCACTTCCAGTAATGTCTCTTTACTTCCTCCCGACTCACCTCTCACCTGGAACTTCTTATCTCTCTGCATTAAAGGGGAACACCCCGCTACACATATATGTGTAACAATATTCACTATCAAAGCAAACAAAAAAAAAGTTTTAATTGTTTATTGTTTATAAAATAGGCCTAAACAACAAAAAAAAATGCAGGAAAATAATAATTAAATGGAGGAGAATAGGGAGTTAATTAAGGCTGATTAGAGTAAATTAGGGGTTAACAAGGGGTTAAACAGAGGAACATTTGTTCATCCCTTTGATCTGCAGATGAAGAAACAGAAAGATACAAAAAGAAAAAATATTTATTTTTATTTGGCTGAGCAATGTTGTTAATAAACATTGCTGGCTACTTCTTTTTTTTTTTTTGACAGCTCCAATTACTGGACTTCTTTAAAGTGGTTGTAAACCCACTTTGACAACTTGCACCTACAGGTAAGCCTAGATTAAGGCTTGGCCTGTAGGTGCATGAAATATCTCCTTAACCTACACGGTTAAGGAGATATTTGCAGATAACACTGCACCAATGTCTATGGCGCATGTGCGCCATAGACAACGGCGCAGGCGCACTAGCGGGCCGGCTTCTTGACGGTTTTTGAATGGGATCTTGCCGGCCCCAGCGCGCATGCGTGTGACGTCATTGCCGCCCTGGCCAATCACAGCGCCGGAGCAGCGATAACGAAGGGACATCGAGGCAAGTTGCCGGCCCGAGCGCGCATGCGTGTGACGTCATCGCCACTCCGGCCAATCACATCGCCGGAGCGGTGATAACAGGAAGGGACATCGAGGCAAGATGGCGGCGGCGAAGGGGAATGAGGAGCAGTTCGGGGGCTTCGATCTCAGGTAAGTCATTCATAATGAGCTAGTATGCTATGCATACTAGCTCATTATGCCTTTCTTTTGCAGGGTTTTTAAAAAAAAAAAAAAAATCAAGGGTTTACTTCTTCTTTAACACTTCAGCTGTTAACAGGAGAGAACCACTGACAGCTCAAAGAACCGAGCCGGAAAGTATCAGTTTCAAGTATCGGTGCATTTGCATGAGTATCGATACTTGTGCAAATACTCGGTATCGGCACCGATACAGTCAGATACTAGTATCGGTGCAACCCTACTGTACACTATATTATACATAACACATTCCTGACCCCTACACTGTATACAGTACACTATATGATATATAATACATTCCTGACCCCTGCACTGTATACACCATGTTGTACATTACACAGTCCTGACCCCTGGACTGTATACAGCATGTTTTACATTACACAGTCCTGACCCCTGGACTGTATACACCATGTTGTACATTACACAGTTCTGACCCCTGGACTGTATACAGCATGTTGTACATTACACAGTCCTGACCCCTGGACTGTATACAGCATGTTGTACATTACACAGTCCTGACCCCTGGACTGTATACACCATGTTGTACATTACACAGTTCTGACCCCTGGACTGTATACACCATGTTGTACATTACACAGTTCTGACCCCTGGACTGTATACACCATGTTGTACATTACACAGTCCTGACCCCTGGACTGTATACAGCATGTTGTACATTACACAGTCCTGACCCCTGGACTGTATACACCATGTTGTACATTACACAGTTCTGACCCCTGGACTGTATACACCATGTTGTACATTACACAGTTCTGACCCCTGGACTGTATACACCATGTTGTACATTACACAGTCCTGACCCCTGGACTGTATACACCATGTTGTACATTACACAGTCCTGACCCCTGGACTGTATACACCATGTTGTACATTACACAGTCCTGACCCCTGGACTGTATACAGCATGTTGTACATTACACAGTCCTGACCCCTGGACTGTATACAGCATGTTGTACATTACACAGTCCTGACCCCTGGACTGTATACAGCATGTTGTACATTACACAGTCCTGACCCCTGGACTGTATACACCATGTTGTACATTACACAGTCCTGACCCCTGGACTGTATACAGCATGTTGTACATTACACAGTCCTGACCCCTGCACTGTATACACCATGTTGTACATTACACAGTCCTGACCCCTGGACTGTATACACCATGTTGTACATTACACAGTTCTGACCCCTGGACTGTATACACCATGTTGTACATTACACAGTCCTGACCCCTGGACTGTATACACCATGTTGTACATTACACAGTCCTGACCCCTGGACTGTATACAGCATGTTGTACATTACACAGTCCTGACCCCTGGACTGTATACACCATGTTGTACATTACACAGTCCTGACCCCTGGACTGTATACAGCATGTTGTACATTACACAGTCCTGACCCCTGGACTGTATACACCATGTTGTACATTACACAGTCCTGACCCCTGGACTGTATACACCATGTTGTACATTACACAGTCCTGACCCCTGGACTGTATACACCATGTTGTACATTACACAGTCCTGACCCCTGGACTGTATACAGCATGTTGTACATTACACAGTCCTGACCCCTGGACTGTATACACCATGTTGTACATTACACAGTCCTGACCCCTGGACTGTATACACCATGTTGTACATTACACAGTCCTGACCCCTGGACTGTATACAGCATGTTGTACATTTCACAGTCCTGACCCCTGGACTGTATACAGCATGTTGTACATTACACAGTCCTGACCCCTGGACTGTATACACCATGTTGTACATTACACAGTCCTGACCCCTGGACTGTATACACCATGTTGTACATTACACAGTCCTGACCCCTGGACTGTATACAGCATGTTGTACATTACACAGTCCTGACCCCTGCACTGTATATGCTATGCTGTATGTTACATAGTCCCCATTCCTGCGCTTTATGCATTATGTTGTTTGTTCCCTGACCAAAGTGTTAATTGTCTAAACAGCTTTTGATTGCTAAGTCATTTCCAACTGTTTTAATGAAGTTCTAATTTAATGCAGACTCAGACAGTGTGAGAGCTCTCTGTTTATATTCAGTCTGCAGAAAAGCATATGTAATGAATTAGCTGAATTTTATACATAAGACCTTATTTTCTGTAGTTTGTGTATGAAACAGCTCAGTGTAATTAGATTTTCTGCTTATCAAGTTGGGTCACAACATACTCATGGGGCTGTTAAGAAAATCATTGGGAGCCCTTAAAGCGGATGTAAACCTCAGACATGAAATATGAACAAAGCATAGTGTGTACTTGTCTCACCCCAGAGCACTAAGTGTCATTTCTGTCTGCTGCTTCATTTATCTGCTATCAGCATGAATTACTTCTGACAAGTTTTCCTGACACCAAGAGAAAAAAGGTGACAGGGGAGGGAGCTCCTGCTGATTCACAGTCTCAGCTCTGCTTGTGTGTTCTGTGTGAAGGGGAGGTGTCCCTTCCTTCCTTCCTTTCAATCAGCTCCCAGAGCTCTCCTCAGCTCTGCAGAGTGTAACTTTACCTCTCCACCCTTTTTTTTCTGACAGCTCAGACAAGCTTTATAAATTATGCACTTTGAATGGCTGTAGAGAAGAGAAGACCGCAGATAAACAGGTGCAACTTATGTAGGGAGATTTGTTTAATCTCTCTGCATCACCTAAGGCCAGTCCCTTCACTGGGTATATATAAGGGTTTACAACCCCTTGAACAATTGTCTATAATGGTGCTTGGGTGAGAGGGAAGGAGCGCCCGATGTCCAGACATTGCCACTCTTGGTGTAGGCTTCCCAAAACGTTTATTGAAAGGGGAACACATGAACAGCAAGCCAACATGTGTCTGGGGAATAGACTCCCCCTTGGTCAGGGCTGTTAATGCATATTTATGGGTGGGGGTTGGTTCTGGAGTGATTTCTACATTCCGAGCTCTCAATTGAGAGAGTGCCGACTTGTGATGTTGCAGATGGGGAAGAAGGAGGAGTGGGGGAAGTCCATTCCCCAAAACCTGTTGGCTTGATGTTCAAGTTTTACCTTTTCAATAAATGTTTTGTGAACCCTACATTATGAGTCTGAACATTGGGTGCTCATTCCCTCTCACCCCAGTCTTCTCAGTGAAACAACCACATGGTTTTACCAGAAAGGTATCAGCCCACACCCCCAAGGGGGTCCACCACCATGGTCCATTGTTCGGCTTAACCCACTGGAAGAGATTTCTTCCTCACTGCCCATGTAGCCACCTACCCACAACTAGATACCAATTTAGTCAGTCCAGCATGGTCTCCAGCCCTTACCTAAAATGGTGCTGGCTGCACTGTTTTAGAAAGCCTGTGGCATGGGACTCCTCACCCTTGGTGGTCTCTTTTATCAAATTAATTAACTTATTGGCTCCCCCTAGCTATCATCTATGGTATATGGCATTATAACTGCACATAGTGGTCACATTTGTACTGTTGACCAGATAGCAACCGACTTTCAACTTGGAGTTAGAAAGGTTTCCCCAAGGATATTCTCAGAGGCCAAATGACCACAGTTTGGGATGAGGTGTGACCTTCTCAATAAATAAGGACAGCAGGACTGCTTAAGGCCCCCAAGGACCACTGAGAGTAGGTTCTCCAACTTTGAGTTAGTAAGGTTTCCCTTAGGATTCTCTCAGAGGGGATATGGCCACATGAAGAGACCACATTTGGAAATGAGGTGTGAGCTTCACAATAAATGAGGACAGCAGGACTGCTAAATTGCCCTTGGGGCCGCTGAGGGTGGGTTTTCTCATTTTGAGTTAGTAAGGTTTCCCCAAGAATCCTCTTAGAGGCCATATGTGAAGAGACCAGAATTGATGAGGTGAGAGCTCATCAAAAAATGGGTACAGCAGGACAACTAAAAGAATGGCCATGTAAGGGATCCCCCAGATTCTCTCTGAGACCATGCAAAGAGACCACAGTTGGAGATGAGGTGTAAGCTCATTAAAAACCGGGACAGCAGGCAGGGCCGGATTTCCCACAAGGCCACCGAGGCCAGGCCTCGGGGCGGCAGTGGATGCAGGGGCGGCGCCGCTCCTGCGGCGACTTCTCGGCTTTTGCGGCCTCCACCCCCCCCCCGCACTATCATAGACCCCGGCGGGCGGCCGCGCCGGCACTTGCTACTTTGCCTAGGCTGTGTGGAGGCGGCCATAAGCGACAGGCGCCGACTGCGCGGCCGCATCATCTTCTCCCCCAGGCCAGGAGCGGGGGTCTCTGTGACCAGTGACGTGACTCGTGACATGAGGAGAAGAGACAAGTCACGAGTTATGAGAAAAAAAAGGGGAACCCTACCCTCTCTGAGCGGCCGGCATCATCTCCCCCAGGCCAGGAGCAGGGGTCTGAGACTGTGATGTCACCACCACCAGGAAAAGAAGGGGAACCCCCAGGCAGCAGCAGCCAGCAGGGATTACGCACTGAGTGCAGCCTAGCAGGTACCTCTTGAAGATGATTGATGATCATGTTGTGCATGTGTGTGTGTGCGTGTGTGCCAGGCCCAAGCAGAAGCAAGCAGCCAGTTAAATATTATAGTGCTAAATATGGTTTAAATCTAAATATGCATAGCAGCCATAGATATCATAAATAAAGTGTAATAAAGTGATTTGTGCAACAGGCTCATTAAAGGGGTTGTAAAGGCAATTTTTTTCTTTTTTAAAAATAACAAACATGTTATACTTACCTCCACTGTGCAGCTCATTTTTCACAGAGTGGCCCTGAGCCTGGTCTTCTGGGGTCCCTTGGCGGCTGTCTCGGCTCCTCCCCGCAAGAATCAACCCCCTTCATGCGAGTTCTCTCGCATATGGGTTCGTTCTTGCGGACGCGCTCCCGTGATACAGCCGGCCCCTCTGTGTGTGTGTGTGGGGGGGGGGGGCGGCATTGAAGGACCCAGCCCCCCACTGTAGCTGCTGACTTTTAATAAGGACACTTTCCTGTTCTACCCACCCGCGATGATGGTCCCCCTGATGCCGATCCCTCGATCACTGCAGGTCCTGTGCCGCCATCCTCACTAAGGGAACAGGCAGTGAAGAATTACGGCTTCACTGCCCGTTTCCTACTGCGCATGCGCGAGTCTCGCGCCGATTTGTGAATGGGCGGCTGCTCTCTGGGATTACACACAGTTCCCAGAAGGCAGCGTGCCCCACTCACTAGAAGAGGATGCGGAAGGAGACCCACCGCGGATAAGGGAGAGGCAGATTAGAGACTTCCGCATAGCAACCGGTATTTCGGGTGAGTAAAAATTATTGTAGCGCCCTCACCCTCCTTCTCCCCTCTCTTTATGGCTGTATGACTCGTCTAGGGGTATTCGGGAGAAGGGGAAAGATGTACACCACCAGCTCGGCTCTCTGATATAGTATGCAGAGATATGAGCAAAACCGTTTACCTTCGGGTCTGCGTTTTAGGCCGGAGCCTCAGCTTCTCCTGTGGAGGATGATTGTCACTGTCACAGACAGGGACACTTAGCTTCCAGTAACACGAGTTCCACACCATAAAAAGTCCAACACTGTTTTTTTTGCTTTGATCAATAGGTAGGCTGGTTGAACTTTGAAAGAACAGACAGGGTGTGGGAAGGAGTAGGTCCAGGCACAACTTAGTGATTAAAGTTCCTCCTGTTCCGTTTAGCGCAAACAGGCTTGGCGCACAGTCACTGCCACCGACCGTGAATTTGGTCCCTGCCACTGACCTGGGTGAACATTGAGGCCCCTGCCACAGGCCTTAGATGAGGCCTGCCACTGACCTGATGAAGATGGGTCTCTGCCACAGACCATGAGAACATGAAATACCTCTGTTAGGACAAACGACCCTTGTCAGAGGAAGACATCCATCCGGACGGTCACCAGAGGCCTCCACCGGCACCAGCAAATGCTGCACCGGCTCTACGGGAGGGTCACGTCTCCGGTCCCTTACGCCCTGGATTCAGGCACCCAATACCGGGGGCACCTTAGAAATGCTTCTTCCTTGTGGGACCCAGTCGAAGGTACTGGGCCCCAGGCCTTCTTGCAAAGTACCTCACCCCAGACTGAAGGTTCCTGGGATGGAACTCGACTCCACGCGCCCAGGCCAAGGGGTGGGCACAGACGAACCACAGCAGCCCCCAGGCTGAAGGTGCCTGGGGAATGGACCTCGGGCAAGATGTCCGCCCCCTTTATATCCTCTCCCAGCAGTCACAGCGGGTTCCCCGTCCCGCCGTACTACTGCCGCGAGAGGACACAAAGGGCACAGCGCTAGAATGGCAGTTTAACCCCGGTCCCAGGTAACAGCGCCACCTAGGGACCGCAGGGAACATGACACCATTCATACCTCCCACACTCCAAAGTGTCCATAAATCCCTAAAATCAATGTACCTGGGCCATCTATGGCCCAGGTACGCCCCTCTAAATTTGACACCCGCTACATTATTATTATTTTTTTGTGGTTATTTTTCAATTTTTTTGCTGTATTTTGGTGTCATTTTTTTTTCAGGGTGGAACTCCACTTTAATAAGGTTTCCCCAAAGATTCTCTCAGAGGCCATACAGCCACATGAAGAGAACAGAATGAGGGCGGTGCGGACTCATCAAAAAATGGGGCCAGCAGGCTAGTTCTCCAGGCTAGTTGAAAGAGTCCCTAAGAATTTTCCTACCTTTGATCCAAGGGGTTGGTGTTGCTGGACCAGAACTAAAGCAATGGATCCTGACTCCTTTTATCAATGCATTAAAAGAAGAGACAGACAAATTAATTCTCTGCATTAAGCCTCTAGGAAATCTCATGACCTTGCAGAGAATAACATTATACGACATGCACAATATATCATCCCATTGACATTTGCTTATAATAGTATTAAAATTGATAACTAATGCTACTTATTAGGCTGTTAGAATTATACTCTTAGCATAGCAAGTAAGGGGGAAAAAAGTTAATAATTCCATAAAAATCCATGTTCCTTCCTAAAACTGTACATCTTCCATTTGTCATCTTAACACTCTTCTCCCTCACTGTATTAAAGAAGGCTCTTAGATGATATTGATTACTATAATTCAGCTGTAATTGGTGCGGTAGAGGAGCCATCGCGTAGATTAGGGAGCAGCGGAATAAAAGGCTGTTAGCGTTGACTGGGTTGGAGCAGTGAAGGACACGGGTTTGTCAGGCTCTGCTGATGTTTACAAATGATTAATGTCCTGGTATTGTTCTCTTGTCCATCAAAAGCTCGGATTAAATGGATCTCAATGTTCTGTCTATTAGTAGACGGAGGAATGTATATCCACCGTCTAGACTGACCTGTTGTTGCAATGCCGGGAATTCTCACAAAGAGAGCTAAAACAATGGTAAATGTACCAGGAGGAATTTCAGAAAAATCTATACGCTTTTAAGTAAAAAAATAAAAAAAATAAAATGGAATTGATTAAACATCGTATATGCCAGCTCCTGACTGTATATAGTATCTTTTTTAGATAGAGCAGAGAGTGGTTAAAACCTTGAAAACGTTGCTTTGACTCCTAAAGGGTACCGATGTTCACTATGTCATTTTGCTTTGACATGTTATGCTATATCATTGTTTAATATACCCCCCCTGTTACCTTTCCCCGTTCCCTCTCCCTTCCCTTGCTCCCTTTCTCTCTTGCTCCCCTTCCCTTACCCATACTTGAATTTTGCCTTGCTTTCTTTTGTTCATGATTATGAATCAGGGCTATTGAGCTCCATGGTATGCACACAGATTTCTTCTTGTACTGTAAAAATCGAAAAAAATATTAAAAAACAAACAAAAACCGTGTGTGTTTTTTTTTTTTTTGCAGTATGTAACCCATTGGGGAAATTTCCCTTCACTTCCTGTCCTGGAGAAACCAGAAGAAGCGAAGAATATCTCCAATAGATGAAAGTCCTATCTTGGTCACTTGTAATTTGAACATTAGAAGATTCCCCCCTCTATTTCTGCTCTGGTGTCAACGCAAAAATTGTTCCCCGTCCTTTAGCACCCTCCTAGAGTAGTGAAGACTGTCAGGTAAATTCAGTTGTCTCCTCCTGTAATAAGTGGAGCAGAGGTTGATTCCTCAGGCCTGCTCAGTGTCTCACAGGCTGCTGCTTTGTTTGCTCCCCCCCCATATTCTAGAGCAGGGGTCTCCAAACTTTCTAAACAAAGGGCCAGTTTAATATCCTCCAGACTTTAGGAGGGCCAAACTGTGGTCATCAGGAGTAAAAATTATTCTGGCATCAGTGGGAGTAAACAATGCATCTTTGGTCATAAAAGGGGGAATAAGGGGGAAGGGAGAAATGGGACTTTAAATGAGACACCCTAGATAAATGTCTCCATCCCTAATAAATATTTGGTAAGAGGAGAGGAAGTTCGGGACTTTAAATGAGGCTCATAAGTAGAACAATGGGTCACATGAAAAAGCAATTTTAATAAAATAAGCACAAGTCATACAAATATCTTGGCCAGCGGGCTCCATGTAAAGATATAAGTTAACAGCAATTCTTAAAATAGCTACATCACAACATGTATAATATCATCAAGCATTTAGGATAGCCTAAAAGTTGAAAAGGCTGTAGGCTCGACGCGTTTTGGCGATTAAAGCGCCTCATCAGGAGCAGATGCATATAGTCTGAAAAAACATTGTAAGAAAAAATAAAAATAAGGACCAATGAAGTGTATTCAAAACTCTTTAAAAGGGAAAAAAAAGAGAAAACAAAAAATAAAGGGACACAAGTTGGGGATATGGAGGAGGGAAATAGACCGACCTCCTACTTACACAGTAGGCACTAAATGTGCTGGTGGCACTGCATCAGCGGCAACCATCACATATCTCTGCCGGGAGCTCCAGTGCCACCAGCAGTGCCACCAGCACATTTAGATTTACAGAGGAGGTCTTGGGCTAGAATTGTTGCTTTTGCTCTAACGCACGCGATGATACCTCACATGTGTGATTTGAACGTAATTTACATATGTGGATGCGACTTAAGTTTGCATTCGCTTCTGTGCGTGAGCACGCAAGGCCAGGGGCGCTTTAAATGTTTTTTTTATTCTTTATTTTATTCTTTATTTTACTTTTATTTGAATCTTTTTTACACTTTCTCTTGAAAATTTTTTTTTTAGCACTTTTATTCCTTTTACAAGGAATGTAAATTCCTTGTTATTGGAATAGTGCGTGACAGGTCCTCTTTATGGAGAGATGTGGGGTCAATAAGACCCCACATCTCTCCTCCAGGCTGGAAAGGCCGAGATCAAAAAATAAACTTTCTCGGCCTTTCCAGCCGCGTCCTCTGCTTTGCTCTGAACCAATAAGGCCAGGTTATATAAGCTACACACTACAAGCAGCGTATTTCTTTGCCTAGTCGGTGGAAAGGGTCTATAGAATGTTTGAGAATCCCTTTTTTTTACATAAAGGAACCATAATATACCATCCCTATGTCTACAGTATCCCAATCTCTCTATGTGCCAAGATTCCTCTGGAGAAGACCGGAATGAGTCCTCTTGAGTCTTAATAAAAGTGAGGTCTGGCTGATGAAAATATGACATGATTTTAAAGTTGAATCTTAGCTTGGATACAATATAGGGGTTATGCATCGGCCATTCCTTTCTTGGGAGCTGGTGGTCCAATTTAAGTATGTAAGGGGATGGCTCTACCTATCTGGAGCTCTCTGGAGGCTCCTAGCCGGTTCCTACCCACCCTCAATTCTGATCTTATTCCAGATTTTTTGTTGGGCTTTTATCTTGCTAGGTCTACATCTGGGCCTTTGGTCAGTAACATTTCCATCCCGAATAGATGGTTAGGACCAGAATTTAGGCAAGGTTATTGTAGTTCAGTGCGCACAGTTCATCTGTAACTTACACAGGTGTTGTTTGAATATCAATATCATTTTGTGCTGTTGTAATGCATAAATATATGCTGTTGACAACCCCAATTAAGCTGTAGCCTTGTCCATTCTAATATACCGGTAATTATTGAGTCTTTATTGATCTAAACTCTCTTGGTTTGGTGCTTGGTAGCCTTGCCCGTCACATTTTAATTTGTACTGAGTCTTTATTAAGCAAGGTTCTTTGTAGCTTTACCCACCCCAATATAGTTGGTTACTGAGTCTTTATTAGGCAAGGTCATCTTGGTAGGGTGCTTTGTAGCCTTGCCCACCCTAATATAATTGGTTACAAAGTCTTTACTGGGCAAGGTTCTCATGGTATGGTGCTTTGTTGCCTTGCCTTCCCCAGTGTATTTGGATACAGAGTCTTATTGGGCATTGCCCTCTTAGTTTGATGCCTTGTATCCTTGCCCACCCCAATATAATTGGTTATTGAGTCTTTATTGGGCAAGACTCTCATGGTTTAGTGTCTTGTAGCCTTGTTTACCCCAATATAATTGGTTATTGAATCTTTATTGGGAAAGACTCTCATGGTTTAGTGTTTTGTAGCCTTGTTTCCCCCTAGTATAATTGGTTATTGAGTCTTTACTGGGCAAGACCTTCTTGATATAGTGCTTTATAGCCTTGCCCTCTCCAATATAATTGGTAACTGTGTCTTTATTGTACAAGCTTTTCTTGGTTTGGTGCTCTGTAGCCTTGCCCAACCCAATCAAATTGGTTATTGAGACTTTTTTGGGTAAGACCCTCATGGATTGGTGCCTAGTAGCCATGCTCACCATGTTATACCCGTAACTGATTACTTCTTCTTCTCTGCAAGTCAAAGCTGAGAAGTTCTGAACCCAGTGGGAAAATGTCAGCCTCTTAATGTGCAATGCATGCTTGTAATGCATTGCCCTGTGTAAGCTGCACTACCAGATAGGGCTGGTTCACATATGGCCTTATTTAATTACCTGTACAATGAAAAGCACTCAGCTTACTCAGGTCTTACCAGAATAGGATGGATCCTCACCAGTAGTTATGCATAATACACTTTACCTCTAACAACGATCGTTTTCAAGGACATCAAGTGAGTCTGAAGGGTCACAGATGAAAAGAAAACAAGTAAAAATGTTAATTGTCTTTAGTGACTTTACCAGCTCTGTATTGTAAAAAAAAAAAATATGGTTTCTAATTAAACTAAGGGACTCATTAAAAGGTAGTCAAGGTGTGTGTGTAAATTACACTTGATATCCTATCTGACCATTCACTCACACTGTAATGCCAACAGCAATGTACGTCACCCAGAGTTACTCTATGTTTTTTAGGAACTACAGTGCATTGTAAGTTGCAAGCTACATTTTTTTTTTTAACATAAAGTTTATTTATTTTGAATAAAACACAGAAAAACAGCGGTACATTCTCGGCAATCGTTATCTATAGCAGAAATTGCAAGCTACGTTTACCTACCTCTGCTCCACTAATCGTTCAACATGCATTAGGTGGAGCTGTCCTTTCATAGGAAAATTTCAACACACGGGGCTTCGAAAGCCAGCGGCAGAGAATAAAAGGACTGCCTCTTCTCCTAAGCACCACCCCTGCAGAGCACAAGAGTATCTGATCCTGTATAATTAAAGGTTCTATGATGTGCCTTTTCTGTAGCTCCACTTCCTAGTTTCTCAAGGCACTGGTAAAGTAGGCCAGGCTGGGAAGGCTTTGTTCCTTCTTAAGAGCCATGGTGGGCCAAATATTCATCTTTCCAAATAAACTTGATGGGTGGATGTCAACACGGAGGAGTGGTTGTTCCTAGACAGAATGTATTTGCATGCAGATACCTTAAGCAACTCCCATATATGATGCTGAGCCTCCATGATTGAAAGAACTGAAATCCAATGAATGAAAGTGGCGAGCCAAGGACAGTCAAACTTGGGAGAAAAGTTGTCACGGTCAGGGGTCAGGCTAAGAGACCAGTAGCTATAGCAGTAGAGGGACTCCCACTGACCAGTAGGACTGGTATACAAGCAGGTCACCCTGGCAAATAACGCAGGGTCACCTGAGGTGAGGAGTCTTAGTACTAATCGGTGTTCACCAGAGCTCTTGATGGTGGAGATGGGTTTAGCTGTGTGTTAGTACTAGGTTGCGGTCCTCAGGATCACCAGACCAGGAGTCAAACAAGCCGGGGGCCAGTAGTGGATATTGCAGGTAAGGATCAAACAGAAGCATAGTCAGTAAACAAGCCAAAAGTTGGTAACAAGTAGTTGCAGGTTAGGATGAAGATGAAGCATAGTCAGAGAACATACCAAGGGTCAGTAACGAGTGGTAGTAAAGATACGAACGGCAGCAGGAAAGACAAAAGTGAGATACTGGCTGGAGAGAGATCAAAATAATCTGGCAAACAGGAAGTGCAGAGACATGGCTTAAATCAGGAAGTTCATGGGATGAGCAAAGAGCTCAAGGTTCAGGACAAACAAGGTAGGCAGGATCATTCAAGGAATTGTCCATGGAGCTGTCCAGCTTTCCAGGTGGCTCAGCAAGAAGAGGGATTGCCCAATACAGCAGAGATCCCTGGTTTGAATCCAGGCCCTGACAAAAGTACTAGATGATGCTGGATATTCTCCAGCTAGGAAATGAGGTGGGCTCTATTCGGCTGGTTTGCTGCAGCTTCTAATGCACATTATGAGAAGCTCAGAATGTGCCTTAAAATCAGAGTGGGCAATTTTAGTCAAGGAGAGGAGACTTTGCAAGACCAAAGTGAAGGTCTTAAGTAAAAGACAATTTCACACTGTCTCAGATCTGCAGCACGACCGTCAATAAGGCTCCTGACACAGCTCCCCGTGCTGCCATCGTCTCGCTCTTTTTTTTTTTTTCATGTACATAAAGAAATTTAGAGCAGCGTGTTTCGCTGAGTCACCAAAGGACAAATAACAAGTTCCATCAGCTGGTAGAAAATAACGCAACTGTTAAACGCTATAAGCGACATCCATTATTCAAGTTACAACATATAATGATATTATAAATAATGGAATATCCTACATTAAAGAGAAGTTGCAAGTAGTCAGTTTAATTATAGTTCATAAATTTCTTAGCAGCGGCTCTTATGGCAGCAGCTGATTAATAGGTTGGCTCCGGCTTGATGCTGTAACCGCGCGCCGTCACAGCCCAGCGTTGAGCGGCGCCCGGGGTTCCAGTTTGTGCAGAAGCAGCACCGGTCAGCACTTATGTTTAATAGGCTGTTAGAAGCACTCCGGGCTCAATGGAGCCTGAATCTCCCATAAACAAAAAACATATTTTGGCATTACCGCTGCTCGGTCAGCCCAGGCGTACCTGCAGTGCGTTCTTTTTTAATATGTATTTATTCTGGGAGGGATGGGGAGGGGGGTGGGGGTTTAAATTATAGATCACAGTTCTTTAAATCACAAACTGGAGAGTGCCCGTGCTTGTCGGATGACTCTTGAAAACTGATCCTAGTTGTAAAGATGTTCTATAAGAGCCTGGTCTTCTGCTTCCTGCAAAGAATTTTCCTATGAAAGTAGATGTTAACCCTTAGGCCCCTTTCACACTGGGGCGGGAGGTGCATCGGCGGTAAAGCGCCGCTATTTTTAGCGGCGCTTTACAGTCAATTTCATGGCGCTATTCGTCCGCTGGCAGGGCCCTTTTCCCCCGCCGCTAGCAGCCGAGAAAGGGTTAAAACCACCGCAAAGCGCCTCTGCGGAGGCGCTTTGCCGGCTGTATAGCCGCGGTGCCCCATTTATTTCAATGGGCAGGAGCGGTGGAGGAGCGGTATACACACCGCTCCTTCACCGCTCCATAGATGCTGCTAGCAGGACTTTTTTTACCGTCCTGCTAGCGCACCGCTCCGGTGTGAAAGCACTCGGGGCTTTCACACTGGAGAGACAGCAGAGGCTGTTTCAGGGCGTTTTGCAGGTGCTATGTTTAGCATTATAGCGCCTGAAAAGCGCCCCTGTGTGAAAGGGGTCTTATTGGATAACATTGTTTGTTTATTGATTGATTATTAATTGCTTGATAAAAAAAAAGAATGACAGCAATTCATGCATGTACATTTGTTCTGTGTGAATATGGGGGGAAAAAAATAACATTATTAGGCTACTTCCTGTGCTGGTCGAATGTTTTTCATTGGTTTCAAATGGAAAATACCACATGTGGCCACTAGATGGCGCTAAGTATCATAAGAATTTCCTATGAAATTTCCTGTGCTGGTTGAGAGTTTTCCATTGATATAGAACGGAAAGTACCGTATTTGGCTACAAGATGACTCTAAGGGGGACATTTACTAAAACGGGAGCACGGAGAATCTGGTTCCGCTGTTCATAGTAACCAATCAGCTTCTAAATTCAGCTTGTTCAATGGAGCTTTGACAATAACACCTGGAAGCTGATTGGTTACCATGCACAGTTGCACCAGATTCTCTGTGCTCCAGTTTTAGTAAATCTCCCCCTAAGCCCTGGTTCACACTGGTGCGATTTGACATGCGATTTGACATGTCAAATCGGCGATATTTGCTGCAAATTGCGGGCAATGGCACCGTTCCTAATCAGTGCGACGCCGCATCTGCGGCGCTGCACCAATTTCAAAAAGTAGTTTCTGTACTACTTTTTGCGATTTCGGGCCGCGATTTACATTGACATCTGTGCAGAATCCTGCACAGATGTCCCTGTAATCGCGGCCGAAATCGGGACTGACAGGCAGGAGTGAAATCGTGCGAGTTCAGCTGAACTCGCACGGCTTCACTCCCGCAGCCCCAGTGTGAACCTGGGCTTAGTATCATAAAAATTTCCTATGAGATTTCCTGTGCTGATCAAATGTTTTTCATTGATTTCAAACTGAAAATGACAAATTTGACTACAGGATGGTGCTAAGTATAATATGAATTTTTCTATGAAATTTCCTGTGCTGGTCGAATGTTTTTCATTGATTTAAAATGGAAAATACTGCATGTGGCCACTGGATGGTGCTAAGTATGATAAGAATTTCCTATGAAATTTCCTGTGCTGGTCGAATGTTTTTCATTGATTTAAAATGGAAAATACCTTATTTGGCTACAAGATGACCCTAAGTATGAAAAGATGTTCCTGTAAAAATTTCCTGTGCTGGTTGAATGTTTTTCGTTTTTTTTTTTTAGAACGGAAAATACCGTACTTAGTTGACTCTAAGTAAAAAAAAAAAAAAAATTCCTATGAAATTTCCTGTGCTGGTCGAATGCTTTTCATTACGTTAAAACTGAAACTGCCATATTTGATTACAAGATGATGTCAAGTATAATATGAATTTTCTATGAAATTTTCTGCGCTGGTCAAATGTTTTTTTTAATTGACTTCAAATGTAAAATACCACATGTTGCCAGTAGATGGCGCTAAGTACCATAAGAATTTCCTATGTAATTGTACACAGCGGGAGCCTGTCAGCAAGTCCCGGCCAATGGTTCACGGTAAGGACTTGCTGATCGGCTGTGTGCAATCACGGCCCAGAGCTCTGTGTTGACATTCAACACAGGGCTCTGTACAACAGGGAATGAGCTCTGTGTTTCTCACCCCTGCAAAGCAGGGATGAGAAACTTAGAGATCATTAGTAAAAAGCAGCACACTGCACACATAGTTAGGCACATATTTAACCCTTTGATCACCCAAGAATGTTACTCCTTCCCAGCCAGTGTCATTAGTTCAGTGACAGTGTATAGTATCAGCACTGTATTAACCCCCTAGCGCCAACCGTAAAAGCCGCTCGGCTGTTATCCCGAAGGAGCGAGAGGGGACGTCCCTCATCCCGCCGCCTTCCGCCGCTCTTTCCGGGCCTCCCGATCCGGCACTTCCGCTGGCTAGTGTGTGAGACTGGAAGGAAGCCGGAAACGGCGTCACTTCCGGTTTACTCGGCTGCCAATGGCTGCAAATTTAAAAAAAAAAGACAGTATTTCAAAATCGCCGTTTTCGGCGATCTGAATTCTTCGAAGATCCGTCCCGTGAACCTCCGCTTGCTCAGCGGGGATCGCTCCGTTGATCCCCGCTGAGCCGGCGGATGACAGGGCGGTCCCTGTACACTGTGCAGGGACCGCCCTGTCAGATCTCTGCTCTCCTCTATGGGGGGATCAGAATGAACTCGTCTGTCCGTGTTCATCAGATCCGCTCTGCAGACGGATAGAAAAATAGGATTTTCCTCCGTCTGCAGAATCAGAGGATTGCGGAGCCGGAGGAGATCGGGTGTCGGCCGATGTTCATCCGCCGCCACCCGCGATCTCATAGGGACCAATGTATGTCCCTTTTTCATTCGTAAACGGATAGATGAAAAAGTGGACATACCGTCCGCTAGTGTGAAAGGGGCCTAAAGGAGGGATTTGAGGTCTTTTAGACCCCTGATCCCTCCATAAAGAGTACCTGTCACCACTTACTACTGTCACAAGGCATGTTTAAAAGTGATCCAATTTTTCTTTTTTTAAAGAGAGACAATGTAAAAAAATGAAAACAAAAAAAAATATATTTTTTAAACGCCCCCGTCCCCGCAAGCTTGCGCAGCAAAGAAAACGCACACGTAAGTCGCGCCTGCATATGTAAACGGTGTTCAGATCACTCATGTGAGGTATCGCCGCGATCATCAGAGCGAGAGAAATAATTCTAGCACTAGACCTCCTCTGTAACTCTAACCTGGTAACCGTTAATTTATTTTTAAGGCGTCGCCTATAGAGATTTTTAGATACCGTAGTTTTCCGCCATTCCACGGGCGTGCGCAATTTCAAAGCATGACATGTTTGGTATCTATTTACTCGGCGTAACATCATCTTTCACATTATATAAAAAAATTGGGCTAACTTTACTGTTTTTTTTTTAATTCATGAAAGTGTCTTTTTTCCCAAAAATGTTCACCTTCCGCTAAAGCGTTCCCATGGTGCACACTACGTGTGCTGTCTGCTAGTTTGCTCTGCTCCAGTCTGGACCCCGCTCACCTTCCTGCTGCTCCACGCTGCACATCAGATGTGACGTCTGCACCAGACACTTCCAGAATATGTACCCATAAAGTGACTGCTCGTCTTTCCGGTTCACGTGTTGGTTTCCCAGTGCATCCTGGGATATCTCATACCTGCAACACCTCCAACAAAGTGAAGCTAACTCTGAATCAAAGCCTCTCAAAAGCTGCAGGTGCTGTGAGCGAGCGTTGTCATAGACTCCTATGGAGGCTTTGGAAACACTTTGAAGCACCAAGAAAAGGACATGGGGGATCATTTTTGAAGCAAAGCAAACACAACGTGTGAACAGGACTCTATGGTAACCATCTTATTTAGTGACGGGAGCTTTGATTGGCATTCAGAGTGCTTTAAAAAAGCGTGTCCAATGCCACAGTTTGAAGCACGTATAAGCGAGCCCTTGGTATATGGGTTTGGGCTAATACAAAAGTAAGGGGGGACCACATCCAAGACATCAACAAGAAGAGTATCAAAAAAGACTTTTGAGGTACACAACATACACTACAATAATTAAAATGATACATTTTTATTAGGGCTGTGGAAATGAACTATTAATTCCTCGATTAATCGATTAATTCTTTTGATCGATCAAAATTCTTTTGATCGGTACTCACCTCTCCGCCGGCTTCCGGGTCTTCAGGGAGATCCGGTGACGTCACGGACACCGGCGGGGCTTGCCGTGTCCATCTGAAGGGCTCCTTTGCTGTGCCTTCATATCTGCATGCCGGCGGGACCTTACTATCTGCCACACGCAAGGGCTGTTACACTTCCCTCTATCACTTCCCTCTATCAACCTGGGATTCTACAGCCATCCACTGGGAGTTGTGATAGTTCCCTTCACGGGACATCTACATGCCGACGGACTGATGTTAGCCCCTCCTCATCTGGATTCAGCAGTGGTATCGTTGTACACATTTTTATACCAGTATCATACTTAGCTACAAGTTTTTATGACTGCTTTTGCTACCGTTTGGTATTACTCGCACCATTTTTACAGTTTATGTAGCTACATCGATTTTATCTCCAGTGCAATATTTATTTTGTTACCTACTTGAAGACTATAAAAGTTTTAATGCTATTCCCATCGAGCGCTGCCTTTGTGTGTTTTTTGTATCCTGCTATCCATTTTTCCAGTGGTTGGGAGCTGCACTGGGAATCGGCCTGCAAGGAGATCAGCTAAAAGTAGTTGGATCTGTATGTGCGTTATAATTAATCGAAATTAGTCGATTAATCGATTAAAAAAAAAAAACGATTATCGAACATGAAAATTTTAATCAGTAACAGCCCTAATTTTTATTAAATATGTATAAAGATTACAAAGCAAATGTCATTAAAACATACAGCGGTATAAGTAAACCAGTGGGTGGGTCCATGACAGCCTGTGCTCACAGGAAGCAGGTTGAATGATTCTGGTGTTACTCAACCCAAAAGGCTGAGGACATCTAGTGGTGGAGAAGAAGTACTTCAGGAATAGCTTCAGATTGAAAGTGAATATTGCAGCAAAAACTATTTGTTTATTTGTTTTTGTTTTTTTACTTTTAAATGTACCGGGCAACAGAATAAAAAAATAAAAATGATATTCTGCTTTCATTATTTCAATAGTTTTCCATAATACATTTTTAAAAATATATATTTTCAATCAAATTAAGTCCTCCAAATAAAGTTCTACAAACGCAAAGTCCTCTGAAGGTTAGCACTGAGATATTCATGCAGTAATGATATCATTACACTCATTGTTTTGCCATTTTTTAACATTTTGCTCTTTTTTATTTTTTTTGGCAGATATTACCCCAATTACTACTTTTAAAGAACAGACTAAATAAAACACAGCCACCTGCCCCGCAGTTTATTCCAATAAAACGAATGCCGGAGAGCCAGAGGATGACATCCTACCATTGTACGAATTAGCGGCGGTAGTTTTTTGCCCGGCGAAAACAGGCTTTTTATGCAAATTTAATCAATCAAAATTCCATTAGCACCGGCGTAATCTGAAAAGCACTCGAACGGACGAGGCCTTGACAGGAAAATGGAACCGAGGTGGATACACCGAGTGGTCATGTCAGGTGGTAATGCGCAAAGCGCTCCCGCCCTCCGCGTCCCCCCCTCCGTCCACGCACATTCACTTCTAACGATGGAGCCAGAAAGGCCAGATTATAAGTGCTGTCAGAAAATATTTTGTTTCTATTAATGCTAATTGCTTTACTCTTCTCATGTTCCATTTTACTACGGCTTCTATTCCGAGTGAGGGCAAACATTGGATCGTACCTAAAGGTCCTCATAAGTGGTAACTATTCTTTGCTGAATAAATCTAAAAAAAGAATATCACTTTGTGACTACGCCATTTCTTTTTTTTATTGTTGTATCGTCATCTTTAGATATTTTATTTTTATTATTTTTTCATTTATTTAATTACCGTATATACTTGAGTATAACAGTGTCATCTTAAGAGCATTTTAGGCCCCCGGCCAAAACGGTGCACTGGGGCCCTGTCTACACAATCACGCACGAGAATTTTTTACTGACAAAAATCATGACATTTACTGGCAGAACCACATTTTTTACTGGCACTGCAAAAAGGTACCTAAAATTACAGTTTTCAGTGCCAAACAGTGCAAACGTCAGTATTTCAACTATAAACATATAGATCGTGCTATTAGCAATGTGTTTAAGTTAAACAAAAGTAAAAAACAAAAACATTTCTTCATTGACATAAAGGTTAGGTTACTATAACCCGGCCAGCACAGAGTTTCCTCTTACATCAGAGTCTGCAGGATTCCCCCTTACAGTGAAAGGGAACTCTTATGTAAAGGGGAACGCTGCAGATCATGATGTAAGGGGAAACGCTGATGTAAGGGGGGCTCTGGTGACCAGAGACCACCTTATATCAGAGTCCACTGCTTTCTCTTTACATCAGAGTTCCCACTTACATCAGAGCAACAGACCACCCCCCGATCTCTTTGTGCAAGCTGCACAGTCAGCCAGACAGCCACTCACCGTACGACACTGACCAGGGCACTCCGTGTCTGTACTGGCTGGTGGCTGGGCAGGTTACAGGCTCACGAAAACCGGCACTGCCGACAGGGGTCCGACTCCGCCACACTCTGCTTCAAGCCTGCTGTGCTGTCTGCTCTGACCACTCTACTCTGTCCATTCACCCTCAGCTCCTCCTGCTTTTTTTTTTTTAAGTCTGGCGGGTGTGGCTAACGTCATCATCGGCGGACAGACAGAGGCAGCACTCGTGGAGGATCGGATTTTCTCCGCGATTTCCGCAAACTGCGCATGCACAGTTCTGACCTGCCGCTTCCCACCATTTTTTTACTGCAGTTGCTGGGCAGCCGGTGGAGCCCCCCAGGCAAGTGTGGCCCCCGGGCAACTGCCCAGTGTGCCCAATGGAAAAGATGGCCCTGGAGTATAAGCCGACCTGAATATAAGCCGAGGCACATAATTTTACCACAAAAAAACTGGGAAAACGTATTGACTCGAGTATAAGCCTAGGGCATCCATCTGCATGCCTCACTGTGCCTCACTTTGCCTCACTGTGCCCATGCCTCACTGTGCCCATGCCTCACTGTGTCCATGACTAGACTGACGTTTAACATGGGAGTCTATGGAAGGGGTGCCCGGCTTTAAAAAATCGGTTCTCCCCGCCCGTAGGTCCCCCGGACAACAAACTTTGCACACTTGTAGAGGAAGAGCGGGGCTACATGTGTGCCAAGTTTGTGGTCCAGATGATCTACAGCCGGCCAGTACCCGGTCCCCAATTCCGGGAGATCGGGCGCAAAAAGGTGACTCGAGTATAACCCGAGGGGGGCATTTTCAGCACAAAAAAATTATTTAATTTATTATTATTAAAATTATACTCAAGTATATATGGTAATTTCTAAATGTATTCATTTATTTATTTATTTAGTTATTTAAAGAGGTTGTAAAGGTTGAAGGTTTTTGTACCATGCATTCTATGCATGAAGGTAAAAAACCTTCCATTTGCTGCTCCCTCCACAGCCCCCCTCCCCCCCTAATATTCACCTAATCGCCTTCTCAATCCAGCGATGTGCATGGGAGCCCCAGCTGTCCCGGGTCACTCTCTCCTCATTGGCTGACACAGTAGTGGTAGCCATTGGTTCCCACTGCTGTCAATCACAGCCAATGCAAAGAGAGAGTGGGGGGGACGGTGCCGTGATGCGGCTATATGTGTCTTATGGATGCATAAAGTGGGACTCGGGAGCGAGCATGCACCAGTGCCCCCATAGCAAGTGGCTTCCTATTGGGGCACTGGTCAAGGGGGAGGAGCCATGAGTCCCAGGGGGGACCTGAGCAGGGGAGGGCTGGGCCAGGGGGCAGGGTGGCAATTGCCTCCCAGGCCGCCCTAACTTATGTTCAAAATGGCCGCCAGCCGCTGCCCACTACCATTTTCTTTTTTATTCTGGTCTAGGAAGTCGGGCCGGGGGCATGGCCATGGCGGCCGACCACTAGCTGTCGCATTCCGGGAGTTGTAGTCCGCACTCAAGCTTCTGGTGGGTGGAAAACACAGCAGTGCAGAGGAAACTACAACTCCCTGGGACCGGATTCTTGGAAGCAGGCAGAGGCAGGGTGTGCCAGGGAGTCGGGCTGCAGGGCTGGCTGCAATTTGACCCCAGGATCAGGAGCGTTCCCCCCCCCCCAGGAGACTGTGGCGTGCAAGGACCTGCTGAGCTGAGATCGCTGAGGTGAGAGACCCTGACACCCCTAGCTGACCCCCCATCTCCCCCCCATACACCCCATGTAACCTGCCCCAGTGATCAGACTTCATTGATGGGCACTGGAGTTGGCTGCACTGATGGGCACTGGTGAGGCTTCATTGAAAAAACAGGTGGGCCATGGATGGTGAGCTGATTCGGCAGTTCAATGGGCCACTTGACTGGACATGCCCCCCAGGCCTAAGGCCGCCAGCCCTCCCCTGGACCTGAGAATAAAGAGGATCGGGGCTGCTCTGTGCAAAACCATTAGACAGAGCAGGTAAGTATAACATGTTTGTTATTTAAAAAATAAAATAAACCAAACACTTTAAAGCGGAGGTCCGCCCCCCACAAAAAATTAAAAGTCAGCAGCTACAAATACTGTAGCTGCTGACTTTTAATAATATATGGACACTTACCTGTCCAGGGAGCCCACGATGTTGGCACCGCAGTCGATCTTCGGATTCACTGTTGGGTGTAGCCGCCGCCATTGCCAGTAAGGGAACCCTTTCGGCTTCACACCCGGTTCCCTACTGTGCATGCGCGAAGCGCGCTGCACATTCCAATTGGTCCGTTGGCGGAGAAAGGAGGAGGGGGCCGGACTTCTGACGTATCTCGCCGCGGTGAGGTCCGACGGAAGTGGGGACAGGGTATCTGTCAAAACATCCCCCCCCCCGTGTGTAAGCGGCATTACTGGTCCTCTGGGAATAATATCCATAGTTGAAGAGCCTTACGCCATCATGACTGGATTACCTTAGAAACACCTGTCTTTTCCCGAAAATCGCCTATTCACCCATTCTGCAAACACCAGAATTTGCGGGGGCGCTCGGCGGGATGTTCTGTCAGTGACGCCACAAGGGGGACGGTGTAGGGTTGCCACTTTTTCTTCAAGTCAAACCCGAACACTTTCGCCGCACACAGCTAATTTTTTTTTTTGGCATACAGCATATGATTTTATGACACCTGGGAACCTTTTGGCACTCCAAAGAGAATAGTAACGCCGAGTGCATAGTGCCCCTTCACCCTCCTGTTAGGCCCTGTTTCGAGCCACATTCCTGTCTGAATATTGTGTCCGGGTTTCAGGCAGACTGAAAACCGGACACATGATTCAAAACCCGGAGTGTCTGGGTGGATCATGGACAGATGGCAACTCCAGGGCGGTGCCACCAGTTAATGTCACCAGGTGGCCCCGCCCCTTACCTATTTAAGAGCTGTCATCAAACAGCAGAACAGGAATTCGGTGTTTAGCCTTCGTCATGGACAGAGCGTTTTTTTTTAAGGTCCAGGGGTGTGGCGGGCATCATGATTGACATCTGGGGACATTGTTTTTTTTGTTTTTTTTTTAATAAAGGAATTGTCAAAAACTGTCTCCTGTCCTTATTTACTTTTGACACTTTTTTTGGTGAATGAGTAGGGGTACAATGTACCCCTACTCATTCACATAAGGAGGGAGCCAGGATCTGGGGGCCACCTTGTTAAAGGGGGCTTCTATATTCTGATAAGCCCCCCGCCTGCAGATCCCCACAACCACAGCCCAGGGCCATCAGGAAGAGGCCCTTGTCCCCATCAACATGGGGACAAGGTACTTTGGGGTGGGGGGGAGCCCCCCTTTCCTGACCTGCCAGGGTCTGGTATGGATTTTGGGAGGAGGAACCCCACGCCGCTTTTGTTTAATATTTGGCGTCCATATCAGACCCAAAGGGCCTGGTAAGATTTGGGGGGTCCCCACATTTTTGTATTGCCACAATGGTATTGTGTCATTCTTTTTCTTTATAAATGTCAGTTTTGCTGCAGCTGGTTCTATACACGATACAGATGTGCCACTTTACAGGCAGACTGTATACACTATATTTAAATACATTTTTATTTTTTATTGTTTAACTTTAAGCATTATTAAAATCACTGCTCCTGTAAAAACTATCTTTTAAAAAAAAAAAAAATTTTCATTGATACATGTCCCCCAGGGCAGTACCCGCCCCCCCCCCCATGCAATTTTTATGGTCAATAACTGCCATACAAGCCTTCAAAATGGGTACCGTATATACTTGAGTGTAAGCCGACCCGAATATAAGCCGAGGCACCTAATTTTACCACAAAAAAATGGGAAAACGTATTGACTCGAGTATAAGCCTAGGGTGTCCATCTGCATGCCTCACTGTGCCTGACTTTGCCTCACTGTGTCCATGACTAGACTGATGTTTAACATGGGAGTCTATAGAAGGGGTGCCCGGCTTTGAAAAATTGGTGCTCCTTGGCCGTAGGTCCCCCAGACTAAAAACCTTGCATACTTATAGAGGAGAAATGGGGCTACATGTGTGCCAAGTTTCGGGTCCAGGGGACCTACAACCGGCCGGTACTGGGTCACCAAATTCACTGGAGAAATTACCGTTTAACATGGGAGTGTATGGAAGGGGTGCCCGGTTTTGAAAAATTGGTGATCCCCGGCCGTAGGTCCCCCAGACAACAACGTTTGCACACTTGTAGAGGAAGAGTGAGGCTACATGTGTGCCAAGTTTGTGGTCCAGGGGACCTACGTCCGGCCGGTACCGGATCCCCAAAATCCGGGAGATCAGGCGCAAAAAGGTGACTCGAGTATAACCCGAGGGGGGCATTTTCAGCACAAAAAAATGTGCTGAAAAACTCGGCTTATACTCGAGTATATACGGTACTTTTGATTTTTCAAGTTTGGGTTCTATAGACTTTAATAGGGTTCACGGTTCGGGTCTGAACTTTTGCGATGTTTGAGAGTTCTGGCGCAAACAGAACTGGGCGGTATTCAGCCCAACTTTAACCACTTCCTGCCCAACGACGTCACATGACGTCGCAGATTATGAGTGGGGATATCTGAATGATGCCTGCAACTACAGGCGATTCCCTGCATCCATCTCCCCCTCCTGCCATCCTCCGGTGCTTCTACTGGCTCTCCTGTTTGATCGGCGTGCTGGAGAATGAAATGGCCGGCAGTGGCCGTTTACCATAGAGCTGACTGAGGACCAGATGGTCCCCGGTCATCTCTATGACCTTCCGAGGCCGGGCGCGATGTTATGACGTCACGTCCAGCCCTGGCAGTTGTAAACACTGCCGTTGCCTCGGCTGGGAAGCTGAGATAGTTTTTTTTTCTTTTAATTTTAGGCTTTTCAGCCTAAAGGTGAGATGTGGGGACTTATAGACCTCAGATCTCGCTGTAAAAAGGACCTGTCATGCCCTATTCCTATCACAAGGGATGTTTACATTCCTTGTAATAGGAATAAAAGTGATAAAAAAAAAAAATGTAAAGGAAAAGTGTCAAATATAAAAATGAAAGTAAAATAAACAAAAAAAATAAAAATTGAAAGCGCCCTCGTCCCTGCGTGCTCGCTGAAGCGAACGCAAACATATGTCGCGCTCGAATATGTATGTAAACGGCGTTCAAACCACACATGTGAGGTATCATCACAAACGTTAGAGTGAGAGCAATAATTCTAGCCTGATGCCATGTACACACGACCGTTTTTAATGTCATTGAAAAAAATGACGTTTTTCTTGACGTGATTCTTCTCAAGCCTGCCTTGCCTACACATTATCGTGAAAAAAAATGCTTTAGCAAAGCGCGGTGACGTACAACACGTACGACGGCACTATAAAGGGGAAGTTCCATTCCGATGGCGCCACCCTTTGGGCTGCTTTTGCTGATCTTTGTGTTAGTAAAGTTTGGTGAGACGATTCGCGCTTTTCAGCCTCGTGCTTTTCAGTCCGTTACAGCGTGACCAATGTGATATCTCCATTTACCAGAACGAGCGCTCCCGTCTCATAACTTGCTTCTGAGCATTCACGTTTTTTTTCACGTCGTCAAAGCCTACACACGGCCGTTTTTCAAGATGAGAAAAACGACAACGTGAAAAACAACGAGAAAAAATAGAGCATGTTCCAAATTTTTAATGCCCATTTTTCACGTCACGAAAAATGCTCTGGAGCCCACACACGATTGTTTTTAATGACCAAATTAAAAAATGGCATTTTTCTCGTCATGAAAAATGGTCGTGTGTACGCGGCATGAGACCTTCTCTGTAACTCTAAACAGGTAACCTGTAAAAATGTATGGAGATTTTTAAGTACCGAAGTTTGGCGCCATTCCACGAGCGTGCACAACTTTAAAGCGTGACATGTTAGGTATCTATTTACTCAGCGTAACATCATCTTACTCAAATATTGGGCTAACTTTAGTACTTATTTATTTTTTTATTCAAGAAACTGTTTTTTTCCCCAAAAAATTGCTGCGCAAATACCGTGCAACATAAAAAGTTGCAACGACCACCGTTTTATTATCTAGGGTCTCTGCTAAAAAAAAAACATATATAATGTTTGAGGGTTCTGAGTAATTTTCTAGCAAAAAAAAAAAAATGATGCTTTTAACATGTAGGAGAGAAGTATCAGGGTGGAAAGTGGTTAGTTTTTTATTTATTTTTTCCAAACTGAAAAGTGGTTAATTACCACTAAGGCTACTTTAACACTGAAGCGCTTGATGCGCTGGCGGTATAGCGGCGCTGTTTTTAACGCTGCTATACCGTATTTTTTGCCGCGATTTGCGGGAGCTAGCGAGGGGATTTTAACCCCCGCTAGCGGCCGAAAAAGGGTTAAAAACGCCCGCAATAACGCCTCTTTGAAGCGTTTTGCGGGCGTTTTGGAGGCGCTACCCCATTGATTTCAATGGGCAGGGGCGCTATAGGAGCGGTATTTTTACCGCTCCTATCGCGCCCCAAAGATGCAGCTTGCAGGAGTTTTTTTACCCCCCTTCAAGCGCAACGCTCCAGTGTGAAAGCCCTCGGGCTTTCACACTGGATGCAATTGAGCGGCTTTTTTGGGGCGCATTGCAGGCGCTATTTTTAGCGCAATAGCACCTGCAAAGCTCCTCAGTGTGAAAGGGGCCTTAGACTTATTATTTTGTATGCTACTGTATCCACCACACTTGATGTTGTGTATGGATGTGTTCTTTATTGTATGTATGAATTGGTATACCAATAAAGAATATTATGGGGAAAATAAATGTTCCCAACTATATTGATCAAATACACAGAATGAATAATAGAAAACACAAAGAACACTCGATGAAATAAACGACTCAACAAGTGCATTTGCGAGTTTCTGCTTCCGGGAAATGTCATCTATAGTAATCAATTTGATCTCCTGCTGCCCATTTCAGCCACTTTTCATGTATATATATATATATTCTTCTTTCCTAGAATCGTATAGCCACAGAACGCACAGCATGCTTATGTAATTAGCGTTTACAAATATGTACACATATAATTATAGGCTATACACAGAAGCATCGTTTTTGAACCATTAGTAAGCACGCCTGAAAAACATTGTTTACATTATGTTAACTACAATTAAATCAGAAAAAAAAACAAAAAAAAAAACATAAGCACTATAGATTAAGCCGTTCTACCCGGTGCCCCCAATCATCGCACCCAACTGATGATTAGCTATCAGACAAAGATCTTTCCCATCTACTTTGAACCCATCCACCTTAATTACCCGGGATCAGAAAAGATTTCTGTAGCGAAGATAAACTTTCAGCAACTTCAGATGCATGATTAATGTAATTCATCACGCCGCAACTAACGAGACAAAATCAATCCTTCAGCCTTTAGATGCCGGGAAGACTTTGATACAAGTAATTGGCGTCTTCGTAGATAAATTTGGTGCCACCATGATATACCTGAATACATAGATTAAAGCATCAGGATCTGATCAGATTCAGTTGGCATTTAGGAGGCAGTTGAGTCCAGGAAAGAGGCTGAAAAGTGTGAGGAGGTCTCTGTGGGGGTTCCTCTGGGGTTGGTTTACTCTTGTGACCCCCAACTCCAATCAAAGCTTTCTTTTAGCCTTGTAGCCAGTGGTGGCCAGTAAGGCTGCCCCCCTAATCCATGCGTCCAGCCCCCTAATCTCCATGCAGGGCGATAGATGCATGGATTCCAATGTTTTTTGTTTTTTTTTAGAAGCTCTAGAGGCTCTAATAGGCCTCAAAAAGGGTGGGCTCGGGGCGCAGAGTACCACGCCCCAGAGCCCACCCAGTTGTGTGACAATAGCGAATTAATATTCAACTATTGTCTTTCTGATTCTCCTCCAGGCCGATCAGGAAGCGGGTCCTGAGACACGTCACCTGATTGGCCAAGAGGAGAAGCGATCCTATTGTTCGCCAAGGAGGAGGAGGGAGGAGACACAGGGGAATCCGCCGCCCAGAAGCACTAGGAGGAGGTGACGCCGCCTGGAGGAGGCGCTGCCCGCGACCTAGATAGGGTAAGTGAGGGGCTTGTGAATGACCGATCGCCCGCCGAGGGGCTGCCTGTGACTCGACCGGGGATTGCAGCGGATAGATTGTTCGACTCCTGAACCCTGTGCATTGCTTACTCCTGACCCCTGCATTCTGTGCACTGCTTACTCCTGACCCCTTCACTCTGCGCATTGCTTACTCCTGACCCCTGCACTCTGTGCATTGCTTACTACTGACCCCTGCATTCTGTGCATTGCTTACTCCTGACCCCTGCACTCTGTAATATATAAAGGAAAGAGAGCGCAAAGCAACCCTAGTGTGATAATGTTTAATGTTAAAAGGGAAGATCAAATCAAAGAAGGTTACACTCACAAACATGGAACTCAAAGGTCGCATGTACAGCAATAGATGGTCTCCCTTCCTGGCCTGTATGGGTGGGTTGGCTCCCAAAGGCGAGTGATGTGGATGTGGGATGTTATTGCGATCTCCGCTTCCTCATCGTGTGAGGCTGTGTTTTGCTTTAAAGCACGCGCACAGGCCCGCCGACGCTGCGTGACGTCACTCGCGCCCGTGAAGGGAACACAAGGTGAGTGAAGTAACTCCTCTGTGCATTGCTTACTACTGACCCCTGCATTCTGTGTATTGCTTACTCCTGACCCCTGCACTCTGTGCATTGCTTACTCCTGACCCCTGCACTTTGTGCATTGTTTACTCCTGACCCCGGCATTCTGTGCATTACTTACTCCTGACCCCTGCACTCTGTGCATTGCTTACTCCTGACCCCTGCACTCTGTGCATTGCTTACTCCTGACCCCTGCACTTTGTGTATTGCTTACTCCTGACCCCGGCATTCTGTGCATTGCTTACTCCTGACCCCTGCACTCTGTGCATTGCTTACTCCTGACCAGGGGAGGGCTGGGCCAGGGGGCAGGGTGGCAATTGCCTCCCAGGCTGCCCTAACTTATGTTCAAAATGGCCGGAAGCCGCTGCCCGCTACCATTTTCTTTTTTATTCTGGTCTAGGAAGTCGGGCCGGGGGGCATGGCCATGGCGGCCAACCACTAGCTGTTGCATTTTGTGAGTTGTAGTCCACGCTTAAGCTTCGGGTGGGTGGAAAATACAGCAGCGCAGAGGAAACTACAACTCCCTGGGACCGGATTCTTGGAAGCATACAGAGGCAGGGCGTGCCAGGGAGTCGGGACGCAGGGCTGGGCACTGGCTGCAACTTGACCCCAGGATCAGGAGCATTACCCCCCCCAGGAGACCGTGGCATGCAAGGATCTGCTGAGCTGAGATCGCTGAGGTAAGAGACCCTGACACCCCTATCTGACCCCCCATCTCCCCCACCATACACCCCATGTAACCTGCCCCAATGATCAGGCTTCATTGATGGGCACTGGAGTTGGCTGCACTGATAAGCACTGGTGACGCTGCATTGGAAAAACCAGGTGGGCCATGGATGGTAAGCTGATTCGGCGGTTCAGTGGGCCACTTGACTGGACTTGCCCCCCAGGCCTAAGGCTACCAGCCCTCCCCTGCTCCTGACCCCTGCACTCTGTGCATTGCTTACTCCTGACCCCTGCACTCTGTGCATCACACACCCTTCACCCCGAGCAGAGTAGGATCAGTTTTTGTTCAACCTCCATACCCCTTTTAGGGCAATTTGACCACACCTATTAATCACCTTGGATGACATCATGCCACTAACTGTGATGACGTCATCAAGAAACCAGGGCTCCCTGCAGCACAGGTGAGCTTCTGCTATGGCTGCATCTTCCTGTTGCCATGTGTCGATCTTGTTAAGATTTCACCTTGCGATTTCCAGAGCGTCTTGAAATTAAATCATCAATTCTGAACACGTTTGTATCTTTTTTTAAGCAGGTCCCCTTCCCCAAGTACCTGCCTCTGACAGCGCGCACAACGGTAAGTTCTATGTGACAAACCGAGCCGCGTTGATTTTTTTTCATGGGGAAGAAAAACGTCATCTCGGAGCACGCCGGAGCCGAAGAATCATATCTTATCGCCTCCGTTGTATTCCCATACTTCATCTTTGTTAGAATTGTGATACATTAAATTATTCTGAGCTAACAAAACATGGAAATGGCTAAATGGATAATAAAAATTGAATTGTTACTAGATGTAATAGAAGAGTGCAAGAAAAACACCCTGTAAGTTTTGTTGGGCCTAATCTAAATTGAATCTGTGCCGCGGGGATTGAGTGATGTGGGTGAAGAAAGGCCTCAATCTGTTTGGGAGTTATAAGCAAATATTGATGCTGCAGATAATTGATCAGAAATGGGAGGGGGGATGGGAAGAAAGAAATAAAATGCATCGCCTCGTATTGGTGCATCTGCTGTGGTTCTGCAGTCCTGGCCATGGAAAGGAATTCATCACAATTTCTCACTCCTTATCTGACTCTTCGTTATTAGATAGCGGGGGAATCGTGCGTTTTCTGGAGGGGCCCACCAGCTCGGCTGCCGCTGACCATGATAAATTTAAGGGATGTTTCTGGCGTTCGGACTCCGCTTAGTTATGCCAGAAGTTTCGACAGACTGCAGAGCCCGGGGTCTGCGGTACGGAGATAAGTTAAAGGCGCTGAAGTGAATATACAGCTTTGTATAAAGGAAGACTCCATTTTTGAAAAATGATAGAGCATATATAATGGCTGCATAAGTCGAGTTCTAATTTAAATATTAAAATATTATTTTTTTGTTCTTTTTTTTTTTTTTTCCCCCAAAGCTTCATTGAACCATTTTTTTTTTATGATACACTAATGCCGCGTACACACGACCGTTTTTCTCGACGAGAAAAACGACATTTTTCCCATTCGACGAGAAAAACGATAGTCTGTGGGCTTTCTGTCGTTTTTTTCGACGAGAAAAATGGCATTAAAAACGACGAGAAAAATTAGAACATGTTCTAATTTTTCTCGTCGTTTTTTTCGACATGTTTTCCGCGGCAGTGTTTCCCATAGGGAAACACTGCCGCGGAGACCACACACGGTCGTTTTTTTCGACCAAAAAAAAAATGACATTTAAAACGGCCGTGTGTGAGGGGTACAAGCTGTTCCTCGTTTTTAACGTCGATTTTTTCGACGGTGTTTTCACCGTCGAAAAAATCGATCGTGTGTACGCGGCATTAGGGGTTGATTTACTAAAGGAAAATCCACTTTGCACTTGAAAGTGCACTGAAAGTGCACATGGAAGTGCAGATGCTGTAGATCTGAGGGGGACATGCAAGGAAAATAAAAAACAGCATTTTAGCTTGCACATGATTGGATGATAAAATCAGCAGAGCTTCCCCTAATTTCAGAGCTTCCCCTCAGATTTACAGCGATCTACAGCGACTGCACTTCCATGTGCACTTTCAAGTGCAAAGTGGATTTTCCTTTAGTAAATCAACCCCTCAGTCACATATAAAAATCTAACATCACAAATTCTCATTTGGCTTGTACTAATAGTGGGAGGGTTGTAAAGGGGCAATAAACCCCATGAGTGCATTATGTACAGAGTGAAGAGTTTGGGGAATTACATGCAGAGTGCAGAGTTCAGGGGTGCACGACACACAGAGTACAGAGTTCAGTGGTGCATTATATACAGAGTACAGAGTTCAGGGGTGCGTTATATACAGAGTGCAAAGTTCAGGGGTGCATTATATACAGAGTGCATAGTTCAGGGGTGCACTACACACAGAGTGCAGAGTCCAGAGGTGCACTACACACAGAGTGCAGAGTCCAGGGGTGCACGACACACACAGTGCAGAGTTTAGGGGTGCATTATATACAGAGTACAGAATTCAGGGGTGCGTTATATACAGAGTGCAAAGTTCAGGGGTGCACTACACACAGAGTGCAGAGTTCAGGGGTGCACTACATACAGAGTGCAGAGTTCAGGGGTGCACTGCACACAGAGTGCAGAGTTCAGGGGTGCACTGCACACAGAGTGCAGAGTCCAGAGGTGCACTACACACAGAGTGCAGAGTCCAGGGGTGCACTACACACAGAGTGCAGAGTCCAGGGGTGCACTACACACAGAGTGCAGAGTTCAGGGGTGCGTTATATGCAAAGTGCAGAGTTCAGGGGTGCGTTATATACAGAGTGCATAGTTCAGGGGTGCACTATATACAGAGTGCAGAGTTCAGGGGTGCATGACACACAGAGTGCAGAGTCCAGGGGTCCGCTACACACAGAGTGCAGAGTTCAGGGGTGCACTGCACACAGAGTGCAGAGTCCAGGGGTGCGCTACACACAGAGTGCAGAGTTCAGGGGTGCAAGGCACACAGAGTGCAGAGTCCAGGGGTGCACTACACACAGAGTGCAGAGTTCAGGGGTGCGTTATATACAAAGTGCAGAGTTCAGGGGTGCGATATATACAGAGTGCAGAGTTCAGGGGTGCGTTATATACAGAGTGCAGAGTTCAGGGGTGCGTTATATACAGAGTGCATAGTTCAGGGGTGCATGACACACAGAGTGCAGAGTAGACTTGTGCACAACGGCAAAATTTGTTCCGTTTCGGTTCGCTTCTTGTGCACAACGGAAAAATTTGTTCCGTTTCGGTTCGTTTCTTTCCGGTCCTGTTGATTCGTAATCATTCGTAATTTTGCTAGACGGGATTTGTCGTGTTCGGACTAATTCGTATTTTCGCAAGCGACATTTTCTGTTGAATTTTTTGTTGCTTTATAATTCGTACTTTCGGTAGAGTACGTTGTTTTTCGTTGATTCTGGACACAACTCCTACTTTCGTAACTTTTTTTGGGTTCGTTGATTCGTAATTTTCCGTGTCTCTCTCACAACGACGCTGCCTATTATGCCTAATGTGCTTCGAATGGATTTGTACTTTTCTAAATACATAGCGGTTATTTGTAACGATTCGAAATCTCGTATTTTACTTTCGTTTTTTACATGCGGCTATAGGCTCCGCCCCTGTACACCATTTTGAGAGGGTTCAGCACGGTGAGGGAGAAGCAGAGAGCAGAGCAGAGTGTTATTGTGCTTCGAATGGATTCGAAATCTCGTATTTTACTTTCGTTTTTTCATGCGGCTATAGCCTCCGCCCCTGTACACCATTTTGAGAGGGAGTTCAGCATGGTGAGGGAGAAGCAGAGAGCAGAGTGAGTGTTATTGTGCTTCGAATGGATTCGTACATTCGTAACTTTTTTCATAACGAATTATGCCGAAGACATTCGGGCATTCGCTATTTTGCGGTATAATTTATTTTGGATTTGGTTTTATTCGTAATTGCTTTGTTCGGAAATTCGAATGCTTCCGAATGTCCGAAAGTTGCTAAATTCGGACGAATTTCGATTCGTTACGAAACGAATTGCACAAGCCTAGTGCAGAGTCCAGGGGTGCGCTACACACAGAGTGCAGAGTCCAGGGGTGCGCTACACACAGAGTGCAGAGTCCAGGGGTGCGTTATATACAGAGTGCAGAGTTCAGGGGTGCGTTATAAACAGAGTGCAGAGTTCAGAGGTGCGTTATATATACAGAGTGCAGAGTTTAGGGGTGCTCTACACACAGGGTGCAGAGTTCAGGGGTGCGTTATATACAGAGTGCATAGTTCAGGGGTGCACTACATACAGAGTGCAGAGTTCAGGGGTGCATGACACACAGAGTGCAGAGTCCAGGGGTGCGCTACACACAGAGTGCAGAGTCCAGGGGTGCGCTACACACAGAGTGCAGAGTTTAGGGGTGCGTTATATACAGAGTGCAGAGTTCAGGGGTGCGTTATATACAGAGTGCAGAGTTCAGGGGTGCGTTATATACAGAGTGCAGAGTTCAGGGGTGCGTTATATACAGAGTGCAGAGTTCAGGGGTGCACTACACACAGTGCAGAGTCCAGTCCAGTCCTTAAAAGTTTTGCCACCTTCAACATGTCTTACTTTTGTTGCCGTATTAAGCTAAAGCACCCAGCCAGCTCTATAGTACCTCCCCACACATTGTAGGCTGCTCCACCTCTCTTGCTTGCAGTAAGATCATCTGGCTTGGTGTTGGCATACGGGTACCAGGGAAAAATGGAGATCATAGAGGGATCAGCCTACCACCAGATGCCCCCCTCCCGCCCGTGACCACACTGTCACCCAGGCACATACATCTCCCTTCTCCCCATCCTGCACTCAGTGGGAACCACTCAGGAGATCAGATTTTGTGGAAGTTGTTGGGAGACAAGCTGTCACTTGTAAACACAGAATCTTGACTTTTGTGTTTACAAGTGATTGTGGTGAGCAGGGAGCCTGAGCCAAAGGTGGCAGAACTGAGTTCCACCAAGTTCCAGCTGAAAAGAAGCCCTGCCCATACCATCAACCATTAAAATACATAGCAAAGATCAAAAAAGAGAAAATAGAAAGAAGAGAAAGAGAAAGAAACGGAAAAAGAAGAAGAAAAAAGAAAGTGAAAAAAAAAGGGGGGGGGGGGGTCCTCCCCTACAGTAATAAACATTATCCTGTCCTTGCAAACACTTATGATTCTCATGCACACGGGCATAAAAAAACGCTGCTTTTACAGGCATACAGCAGAAAGCAGTTCTTAGCCTATGTGGCCACACACATCAGGCATTTAGATCAGTATTTTCAGTGTAGCATTTAGAGACATTAAAAACTGCATTCACAGAAGAGCTTTTAAGCATATATTATGTGCGTACGCATGTGAATGTGCATATACACACCTTAACCACTTGACCCCCGGAAGATTTTTACCCCCTTCTTGACCAGGCCATTTTTTGCTATACGGCACTGCGTTACTTTAACTAACAATTGCGCGGTCATGCAACACTGTACCCAAATTAAATCTATGACATTTTTTTCACAGGAATAGAGCTTTCTTTTGGTGGTAATTAATCACTACTGGGTTTTCTATTTTTATAAACAAAAAAAGACCAGAAATTCTGAAAAAAAACGATATTTTTTACTTTCTGCTATAAAGCATATCCAATAAAAAATTTAATAAAAATCTAATTCTGTCAAAGATTTAGTACAAAATGTTTTCTTTTTTGCTAAAAAAAAAAAAAATCCCAATAAGTGTATATTGATTGGTTTATGTGAAAGTTATAGGGGTTGATTTACTAAAGGCAAATAGACTGTGCACTTTGGATAGGCTGCATTCTCAGTGATGTCACCGGTCTCTAGTGAATGGATAGGCTGGATTCTCAGTGATGTCACCGGTCTCTAGTGAATGGATAGGCTGCATTCTCAGTGATGTCACCGGTCTCTAGTGAATGGATAGGCTGGATTCTCAGTAATGTCATCATTCTCTAATAAATGGAAAGGCTGCATTCTCAGTGATGTCACCGGTCTCTAGTGAATGGATTGGCTGCATTCTCAGTGATGTCACCGGTCTCTAGTGAATGGATAGGCTGCATTCTCAGTGATGTCATCATTCTCTAATTAAATGGAAAGGCTGCATTCTCAGTGATGTCACCGGTCTCTAGTGAATGGATAAGCTGCATTCTCAGTGATGTCACCGGTCTCTAGTGAATGGATAGGCTGCATTCTCAGTGATGTCACCGGTCTCTAGTGAATGGATAGGCTGGATTCTCAGTGATGTCATCATTCTCTAATAAATGGAAAGGCTGCATTCTCAGTGATATCACCGGTCTCTAGTGAATGGATTGGCTGCATTCTCAGTGATGTCACCGGTCTCTAGTGAATGGATAGGCTACATTCTCAGTGATGTCATCATTCTCTAATTAAATGGAAAGGCTGCATTCTCAGTGATGTCACCGGTCTCTAGTGAATGGATAGGCTGCATTCTCAGTGATGTCACCGGTCTCTAGTGAATGGATAGGCTGCATTCTCAGTGATGTCACCGGTCTCTAGTGAATGGATAGGCTGCATTCTCAGTGATGTCACCGGTCTCTAGTGAATGGATAGGTTGGATTCTCAGTGATGTCACCGGTCCCTAGTGAATGGATAGGCTGGATTCTCAGTGATGTCATCATTCTCTAATAAATGGAAAGGCTGCATTCTCGGTGATGTCACCATCTCTAGTGAATGGATAGGCTGCATTCTCAGTGATGTCACCGGTCTCTAGTGAATGGATAAGCTGCATTCTCAGTGATGTCACCGGTCTCTAGTGAATGGATAGGCTGCATTGTCAGTGATGTCATCATTCTCTAATAAATGGAAAGGCTGCATTCTCAGTGATGTCATCATTTTCTAATAAAATGGATAGGCTGCATTCTCAGTGATGTCACAGGTCTTTAGGTGAATAGATAGGCTACAATCTCAGTGATGTCATCTGTCTATAGTGAATGGATAGGCTGCATTCTCTGTTCCTATTACATGGATGGGCTGCATTTTATACAATATATATATATGAATTGGTATGGTATAGTAGCCAGTGTGTGGGCAGCCTATTGCTCATAGTATAACAGTACTTAACTCTAATATACCTTCCTCCATGACACCATTCTCCCCATTCTATTAAGCCACAGCATAGAAAGTTTACTCTGGAAGATTTAATAACACTTTAGTCATTTTTATTGGTGATCTACTTGGCTTTAAAGTGTAATATCTCCCAGATTACACGTGGTTCCCTTGATTTATGCTAACATTTCATGCTTATTATTTCCTGTTTATCCCCTTCAGTAAAACCTCCCAAGTGGTTTATAAACGAATTCTGCTTAAACCATTGCTAACCTCCTCCTTTGTTATAAATAAGATTGCAGTCCCCGGGGATCGCGCACGGCGAGGATTCATCTCAACACAATGTGCCGAACGCAATCTTCAGTGCACATCTATCAAATGGGCAAACAAAAACACGTCGCTACAAAGTAACGCTGAGATAGCAGACAATATACACCGAGCGCGGTGTGAGATGATATTTCATTATCCAGATGATTGTTATAAAGAGTTGTATACTTTGATTACATTGACTCCATCACGATCGGGCAACAGCAAAGAAATGGTTCAAAAAGAAGTGACACTTCTGACTTATGATCAGGCAATCATGGCTTGTTATCTGTGGCCCTCAGCCAATCAGATGCTAGCTGAAATTTTAGGAAGGCAGGCAGAAAGAAGGGAAGAAATAGGGGAAGGAAGGAAGAAAGGAAGGAAGGGAGGGAGGGAGTGAGGAAGGAAGGAAGAAAAAGAAGGAAGGAAGGAGTGGAGGAAGGAAGGAAGGAAGGAAGGAAGGAAGAAAGGAAAGAGACGAATGGATCAAAAAAGGCAGATGGAAAAAAAACAGTAAGAAAGGGAAGATGGAAGTAAGACCTAACAGGTGGGAGAGAGGAAAAAGGGATGAGGGAAGGAAGGATAGAAAGGATCAAATAGGGAGAATGGAAGAAAAAGAGGAAGAAATGGAAAAAAGGTAGGAAAGAAGGAAGTAAGGCATGAAAGGTGGGAGAGAGGGAAGGAAGGAACGAAGGAAGGAGGAAATGAAGGAAGGAAGGGAGGGAGGAAGGAAGGAAGGAAGGAAAGGGAGGAATGGATCAAAAAAGGCAGATGGAAGAAAAACAGTAAGAAAGGGAAGATAGAGGTAAGATCTAACAGGTTAGAGAGTAAAAAAAAAGGGATGGGGGAAGGAAGAAAGCATAGAAAGGATCAAATAGGGCAGATGGAAGAAAAACAGGAAGAAATGGAAAAAAGTTAGGAAAGAAGGAAGTAAGGCACGAAAGGTAGGAGAGGGGGAAAAGGGAAGAGGGATGGATGGACAGGTGCATAGAAGTGAAACAGGATGAAAGGAATAAAGGAAGCAAGATATGATAGGTGGGAGAGAGGAAAAAAGGGAAAAAGAAGGTAGGAAGAGAAAAAAGGAAGTAAGAAAGGAAGGGATCAAATAGGGCAGATGGAAGAAATAGAACAAAGGAAGGGAAGGAGGAAATATGAAGGGTGGGAGAGAGAAAAAAAAGGGAAGTAAGAAGGAAGAAAGAAAGGAAGGAAGGCGGATGGAAGGAAATAAAGACGGGATTGAAAAGGTGCGGAAGAAAAAACAAAGAAATTTAAAAAGGTAGGGAAAAGGAAGTAAGACATGAAGGGTGGGAGAGAAGGACGTATAGAAGGAAGGAACAGAGGGGAGGAATAAGAAGAGGAGAGATGGAAATAAAACAGGAAGACAGAAAAAAGATAGGGGAAAGGAAGTAAGACATGAAGGGTGTGTTGGGAGTAAAAAGAGGAAGATGGAAGAAAGGAAGGAAAAACAAAGGAATTCAAGAAAAGAGGCATTACAAAAGAGCACATGGGAATAAACAGGAATGAAGGAAGGAAGAGGGGGGAGGAATGAAGGCATGAAAAAAGTACAGATGGAAGAAAAAAAAAGGAAGAAACAACAAAAGGTAGAAAAAAAGGAAGTAAGACAGGAAGCGTGGGAGGGAGAAAAAGGGGAAGGCAGGTAGGATGAAGGAGAGTGAAAAAGGAAGGAGCGAAGAAGGGAAGCAAGGAAGGAATGAAGGAAGGAAGGAAAAGAGATGGAGAATAAGAGGGAAGGAAGGAAGGAGGAATTATAAAAAAGAATGAGGGATGATTGACTGAACAAGGGACAGAAACCAGTAGTGTATTTAGGTTTTGTGCTGCCCTAGGCCTGACTAAACTCGTGCACCTCTTAATTTAACTACGACCCACCCCTTCCTGTCAAGGCCACACCCTGTGTTGTTTAAGACCCGCCCTGAAATTTTCTCACTTCCTGTTTGGCTATGGGGCAGGAAGTGAAGGAAAATCTCTGCAATGGGACAGGGATGGTAAAAAAATAAACTGACAGGGGCTGTACCCCTCCCTTACTCTATCCAAAATGAAAAAAAAAAAGTGTTGCCTATAGTTCTACTTTAAGTAGATGGTGCAGCAGAAACATATAGCACAGTGAGGAAGGTTTGTGGTCCAGGATGATAGGACAGTCAAAATTAGATGCCCCCCCCCACCACAGTTGCGGAATGCCGGCCGCCCGCATACCGGAAGCAGTGCGGCCGCTTTATGGGGGCTGTTCTGTCTCAACTACAAAGCGATAAACTTTATCTCCAGGATGATGTAGGCCTTACACAAGCTGGTTTGATATTCATCCTTTTCATCAATACAGGCAGCTTAACTTAATGAATAAACTCACAGTTAGGACGACAGACGATGAATCCTTTCGAATGTTCCGTTTTAATGATGGATATTCATAGGTAGAAAAACGTTGCAGTTGTAAGCCACATGTAAGATGTTTAGCATGGAAGATATACAGGAGTAGTGACCAGAGTCAGGAAGTGGAGGAGAAATACAAAGAACTATGGTGAGAGAGAGAGAATTCAGCTGGAAAGAAGGGGACAGGTCTTAAAGACACAGAGCAAGAATAATCACATAGTGTAACACAACAATAAGTCCAATACTGATAAATGTCCTGAAACCTGTAATGAAAAACATGCAACAAGCAAATAACAAACTTAAGTTCAACAGGATGAAGAACATAAAGACACAGTATGATGTCTTCAAAGAATTCCAAAGTTCTGAGTAGAACCTGTAGATGGCAGCAATGTACTCCCCGCCGTGCCAACAGCATGGCTAGTCCTTGCACAAGTCACTCACCTGGCAAAAGGAGTACTAATTCTGTAATTGGTCGACTGAAGGTTCGTGTCGATCCTCCCTTGGTTACCTTGACTTCTACCTTCCGGACTTTGTTATCGTCGCTGGGCATAACTTTAGTAATAAGACCCGTAGGCCACTCATTCCGACAAACTTCCTTGTCTTTTAGAAGAATGAGGTCTCCAACCTTAAGATTTGGCTTAGATGCTTGACATTTGTTACGACCTTGAAGGTGGTGAAGATACTTTTTCTTCCAGGGATGCCAGAACACATTGGCTAGATGCTGCACCTGCTTCCATTGATGCTCGTAACGGTGTGACCGCAGCTTCGGTTTTGTACTTACAGAAGTGTGGAGAGAGGTGTTCACAGTTCTTATTTCCTTATCATCTTCAGGGTTTACTAGCCCATAGGTGGTGTCAATAGGGAGTAAGTAAGAGTCCTCACACAGAAACCTTGGAGGTGACAGCCATAAGCTGTCCTGAAGAGCGGCAGGTGACACGGCTCTGGTCCCACAGTCAGCTGGGTTGAGTTCAGTGGGAACGTGATGCCATTGACTTGGTAGAGAGAATCTCTTGATACGTTCAACCCTGTTGCTGACGTACACATAAAATTGTTTTGTTTGGTTGTTTATGTAACCAAGTACTACCTTACTGTCTGTATAGAAGGTGAAAGAATCAATTCTAGTGTCCATTTCACTTCGTATGACCTCGGCAATTTCTACTGCTAGCACGGCTGCACAAAGTTCAAGTCTTTGTATGGTATGTGCAGGCTTGGGAGTGAGTTTTGCCTTGCCTAGGACAAAACTACAGTGTGATTCTCCATTCAGTTCAGAGGTCTTCAAATAGGCTACTGCAGCAATAGCTTCAACTGATGCATCAGAGAAAATATGAATCTCTCTCCGGTTAGCAGTTGAAGTGGAACCTGGAACATAGCAACGGGAAATCTGAAGTTTTTCTAGTGAATTCAAAGAATATCTCCACCTTTCCCACTTGTGTTGATTCTCACTAGGCAAGGGAGTATCCCAGTCTATGTTCTCAGTAGACAACTGTCTTAGTAAAATCTTACCTTGAATGGTAACTGGAGCAAGGAAACCCAGTGGGTCATAGATGCTATTCACCACGGACAGGGCTCCTCTCTTAGTAAAGGGTTTGTCACAAGTTGACACTTGGAAGGTGAATTTGTCTTGTTTGATGTTCCACAGCAAACCCAGACTTCGCTGTACAGGAGGCACATCTGTACCTAAGTCAAGGTTTTTTAGACTAGTGGCATAGTCCTCAGAGTGAAAGGCATTCATAAGTTCCTGGCTGTTGGATATAATCTTGTGTAGTCTAAGGTTTGCTACAGACAGCATCTCCTTTGTTCTGGTGAGAAGATCAATTGCTTCTTTAGCAGTTGGAAAGGACTTAAGTGCGTCATCAACGTAGAAGTTTCTTTCAACAAATTGACGGGCATCAGATCCATATTCAACTTCTCCAGTCTGAGCTGTTCTCCTTAGCCCATAAGTTGCCACTGCTGGGGAAGGACTGTTACCAAAGACATGTACCTTCATGCGATAATCTATAACTTCCTTGTTGAGGTCATTGTCCTTGTGCCATAGAAACCTGAGGTAGTTTCTGTTGTCTTCTCTGACGATGAAGCAGTGAAACATCTGTTAAATGTCGGCCATTACTGCTACAGGCTCTTGTCTGAAACAAATGAAGACTCCTATTAGATTGTTGTTCAAGTTGGGTCCAGTAAGAAGCATGTTGTTAAGAGAAACACCTTCATGCTGAGCACTGGAATCAAAGACAACTCTGATTTGGTCTGGTTTGCGTGGGTGAAACACGCCAAAGGATGGAAGGTACCAGCATTCTTCTCCCTCCTTTAGTGGGGGAGCAGGCTCTGCGTGATCTCTGTCAAATACATTTTGCATAAAGTCTACAAAGTGCATTTGCATCTCTGGTTTCCTGCTTAAGTTTCGCTTTAAGGAGGAGAATCTACTGATAGCCTGCTGTAAGTTGTTGGGCAATCTCTCTCTTGGGAGACGAAAGGGTAGAGGTGCTACCCAGTTATTGGAGTCATCTTGAAAGAACTCATTGTCCATTACCTTGATGAATTCTTTGTCTTCCATTGAAGGAGCCAGTATGTCATCTTTACTGGTTGCATTAAACACTGTAGACCCGAAGTCGCCATCATGGCAGGAGAAAGGGCTTGTGTCACCTGAGATACCATGTTGCCATTCGTGGCTGGCTATCTTCTCTTTCACCCAGTAGTGATGTGGGCATGGCTCAAAGTAAGTGTTTCGGCCATTTGGCAGAACATTTGTCTTGAATGACGAAATGTTGGTAGGTCTTTTCATTTTGCCTATACAGACATTGCCTATGATGAACTACCCTAGATCCGTGCGCTGGGCGAATGGGGCATTTGGGGGTCCACTGACTTGTCTGTGTACCTTGTGAACTCTTAGAATGTCTCTTCCTAACAGAAGAAGGATCTGAGCATCTTTGTCAAGCGGCGGTATCTCATTTGCTATTACCTTGAGGTGAGGGTGATGGAAAGCAGCAGCTGGAGTAGAGATTTCTTCCCTGTTAGCAGGTATCTGATTGCACTCAACAAGTGTAGGTAAGGGTAATTGCAAGTTACCTTTGAGAGAAGATACCATGAGTCCATGAGCCCTTCTTCCAGAAACCTCTATAGTTCCACTACAGGTACCCAAGGTGTAAGGATGAGCTTCGCCTTTTATTTCAAATAGATTGAACAATTCTGATTTTGCAAGTGATCGATTGCTCTGATCGTCTAAGATAGCATATGCCTTTAGAGATTTTTCTGGTTGATCCTTGTGGTATATGTTCACCAAGCATATCTTAGCACAGGACTTACCACAGCGGTCTTCTCCACAAACTTCAGTGCAGGATGAAGAAATGATGGTAGAATTAGGCACTTGGTCTGTATTCTCCCCGCCATGCATTAACCTGGGAGGAGCGTTGGCAGGTTATGCAGAGCTTGGCTCAAGAGGATGGAGGGCTTGCACATGTTCTTCAGAGCCACACTCTATGCACTTGATGGACACATTACAGTCCCTTGCAAAATGTTCTGTAGAAGCACAGAACCTGAAACATACCCTAAATGTCTTTAAAAGCTCCTTGCGCTCTTCCAGAGGCTTTTTCCTAAAGCCGATACATTTATTGAGGGGATGTGGCTTCTTGTGTATGGGACACTCTCTGTTAGGGTTTTCAATCTTCCTACTCTGTTTGTTCGTGGCCAGAACTGTGGTAGGAGTGGGAAGGATGTCAGTCTTTTTCACGGACACTGGGCCTCTATGGTTTCTATAGTTGCCCTGAAGACTGGTACTCTTAGGAAAGGGTGAGAAGAGACTGTATTCACCATAGGAAAAACTTGGATCGTTCTTGGTCTCTGCAATTTTCCTGATGAATTCACAGAAGAAAGAGAATGGAGGGAAGGAAACCTTGTTCTCTCTTTTGTATGATGACCCTAGTGCAGTCCATTTCTCTTGCAAACCATACGGGAGCTTGGAGACAATTGGGTTTACCCCTCTTGGAGTGTCAAGGTAACTGAGTCCAGGTAGTTTTGGGTCTGTCTTGGCTAGCTGAAGCTTAAGGAGAAGCTCACTCAGTCTCTGGAACTCCTTTTTGTCCTTACCGGATATCTTTGGGAAAGTTTCCAGACGTATGAACAAAGCATTTTCTATAGCTTCTGGACTGCCATAACTTTGCTCTAGTCGCTCCCATGCAGCTGTGAGGCCTGCAGTAGGATTGTCCATGAAAACCGATCTTAATGGCTTAACACGTGCAGCAAATAGAGGACCAAGCCATTTGATCAGCAGATTCAATTCTTGATCAGCTGTAATGCCAAGATTGCTGATTGTAGTTCTGAAGGCACATTTCCAACTTCTGTAGTTCTTAGGTTGGTCATCAAAACTTGTAAGACCAGTCTTTGTGAGCTCTCTGCGAAGCATATACCTCACAAACTCTTCTGTCTCAGTTGTCTTCGCCTTTATGTGAGATGCTGTTGGCTGAATGGTGCTGATTGCGTTATCTTTGACATTGTTGTTAAAGGACACAGGGAAATATGGTGCAGCAGATGCTTACAGGTGAGTTGCTTGCTTGAAGTCAGTTGTTCCAATGGTACGTTGATTCAAGGCTGTACCGATGACTGGAGATTGATGACTTGCTTGAAGCTTGCGCTGATGCTCTGTGACGTATGAAGGCAGGCAAGGTAGGCAGGTAGGAAATGCAGTGGAGTGATTTTGTGTGCAGGAAGTTGCTGGAACCTCTTTAACTTGAAGCTGTGAAGGAGTCTCTATGTAGTCGGGAGCATTGAAGACGATGGAGTGTGCACTGCAGTGGCTTAGGACATAGTCTTTAGTGCGTTTGAGGGGGTCTTCCATATCTGCCATGTTTAGGTTAATGCTGTCTTTCTCACTTGCACCTTCGTCTGCACTGATAGCTTGCTGTAGGACCCTTAGCTTTGCCATAGCTGCGTCATGTTTACACTGTTCATTTAAGGTTTCCATTGCTGCTCTTTGACGTACTGACTGAGCTTCCAACTCTGCTCTTTGACGTGCTGCCTGAGCTTCCGACTCTGCTCTTTGACGTGCTGACTGCGCTTCCAACTCTGCTCTTTGACGTGCTGCCTGAGCTTCCGACTCTGTTCTTTGACGTGCTGACTGCGCTTCCAACTCTGCCCTTTTTTCTGCATATGCCACCTGCACCTTGCTGGCTTCCACTTCAGCGCGGGCATTAATAAGTCGCTCACTGAGTGTTGAGTATCTTGAACTATGGGATCTTGACGAGTTTTTAGAATGTCTGTGTCAGGGAAATCCGTCCAACGGTGCCAATCAGCGCCCAATGCGCACGCGCGGCGGAATGATGCTTCGGCGCATGCGCGTGCGCGGGACGGCGCTTCTACGTCCTCGGGTGCGCGTGCCGACGCAGCGGCGCGCGCGCATGCGCGGCGGCGCACCAATAGGAATCCAGGCGGGCCTATTTAAAGAGATCCAGTTGCACTGACAAGTTGCTGGTTTGTCAGCTTTCCTGTATACCCAAGACTCTGGAAAACTATCTTGAAAATCTCCTTGTGACCCGGACTGGCTTGACTCCTCTGATCTCTCTCCTGGACCTGACCCTCGGCTTGCTATACGGACTTCTGCCTTCTCCTGTGTTTGACCCTCGGCCTGTGACTCGGATCTGCTGCTTGTCTACAATCCTTGACCTCCTGCTTGTACCTTTTGGACTTCCGCGTTTCCTTTGAACTCCTGCCTGGTTCCCGGTATTCTCTGGACTTGTTGCCTTTTACTGCGCTAGACCCCCAGCCGGGACTGTTACCTTGCAATTACAACCCGGACTCAACCTGCACCGGCTTCCATTATCTCCTGCAGTTTGAACTTTACCAATCCGACTAGTTCCTGCTTGAAGCCTGTTTCTTCAGTCTACTCAACACTACCGGACCGTCTACAAGTACCCACCACCTGCCGGTAGCCGGTGCCGCTTCTCGCCATCCACTCCCTGTCTCAACTCCAGGGGGTGGAGTGCGTCAAGTCGCAAAGGTGAACCACTCTCGGCATCTCGGCCTCGGTAAGTACATACCTTTACAGTACAAACCAGCCAGATGTCTGAGGCCGACAGGGTGCGTTCACCGTTCGAGACCCTATGTCAGCAAGTCACCGCACTAACCGATGCGGTTCAGAAATTACAAGAAGGTTATGTCCAAATGGATGGCCGCTTTCAGCTACTTACTGGAGCTACAGGACCAGCATCACCAGCTGCTACCGTTGCCAATGTTGCCTCCACGTCTCAAAATCAGGCAAATCCCACCGTAGTAATGGCTACCCCTGAACCCAGGGTCCCCCTGCCTGAGCGATTTTCTGGCGTCCGTAAGAAATATCGGGCTTTCAAAAATGCATGTTCTCTTTACTTCGCCCTTCAACCCAGGACTTTCTCTTCAGAAGTGATAAAGGTGGGGTTCGTCATCTCCCTTCTAACCGACGAACCCCAGGCCTGGGCCCATGGCCTGATGGAGCAAAGCAGCCCCATACTAGATTCCGTGGACACCTTCTTCGAGAGTATGGCGCAGCTGTATGATGATCCTCAGCGATCAGCTACAGCTGAGTCTGTTCTCCACAGTTTAACCCAGGGGAGACGGCCGGTGGAGGACTACACGGCAGAATTCCGGAAATGGTCAGCTGACACTGGCTGGAATGAGACGGCCCTTAAATACCAATATCGTCAAGGACTGTCTGAGGCTCTTAAAGACGAGCTGGCCAGGATTGGCGTTCCAACTACTCTGGAAGATTTGATCCAGTCTGTCACTCAGCTTGACAGACGCCTGCGGGAGCGGCGTTCTGAGCGTTTCCAGACTACCCGTCCAAACTGGACTTTGCCCCGATCAGCTCCTGCCTACCCACCCATCCAAGTTCCTACAGCATCTTCTCCTCCCGAGCCTGAACCCATGCAGCTTGGTCTGGTTCGTTCTCCCCTTTCTCCTGAGGAAAAGCAGCGCAGGCATCAGGCCAATCTGTGCCTTTACTGCGGGGGTACTGGCCATTTCCTTCGGAGCTGCCCAGTGAGACCTAGTAAGTGTACCCTCAAAGACACTTTGAACTACCAAGTTTCTGGCTTACCACAGACTTATGTTGTTCTTTCTATTTCTCTACAGCTACCAACAGGAGCAACCCGCCTACCGGCGATTATTGATTCAGGAGCCTGCAGCTGCTTTCTGGACTCTTCACTTGCTTCCCAACTTCACTTTCCTCTGCAAACCAAGGACCGTTATCTTCAGGTTCGTCTGGCGGATGGATCCCTGCCTCGTTCAGGGGTAATTACGCAAGAAACAAAACCCGTCCTTGCTATCACGGATTCAGGCCACCAAGAATACCTTCGATTTGACCTCATCCCATCTCCCATGTTTCCCATCATCCTGGGCCTCCCCTGGTTACAAGCACATGAGCCTCATATAAACTGGGCCAAAAGGGAAGTTAACTTCACTTCTTCGTATTGTTCCCAACACTGTCTTCCCGCACTTCCAACTGTCTGTGCTACTTTAACCCCTCAACCGGATAACCTACCACATGTTCCATCAGCATACTTAGAATTCCAGGACGTCTTCGACAAACAGCAGGCCGACCGCCTACCTCCACATCGTCCCTACGATTGTCCCATTGACCTTCTGCCTGGCTCCAAAATTCCATTCGGCCGCATCTTTCCCTTGTCCGAATCTGAGTTGAAGGCCCTCAAGTCTTACATTGAGGAAAATCTGGAAAATAAATTCATTCGCCCCTCTTCTTCCCCAGCCGGTGCCGGAATCTTTTTCGTTGAAAAAAAAGACGGGACTCTGAGGCCCTGCATCGACTATAGGGAATTAAATAAAATTACTATTAAAAATAGATACCCGCTTCCTCTCATCCCGGAGTTGTTCCAACGATTCCGATCAGCTCGGATCTTCTCTAAACTGGACCTTCGAGGGGCCTACAACCTCATCCGGATCAGGGCTGGAGACGAATGGAAGACGGCTTTTAAATCTAGGTTCGGTCATTTTGAATACTTGGTCATGCCATTCGGGCTTTGCAACGCCCCAGCTACTTTCCAGCACCTGGTCAATGACATTTTCCGTGAACACTTGGACGACTTCCTAGTAGTCTACTTAGACGATATTCTTATTTTTTCGTCCTCCCTTGAACTGCACCGAATCCATGTCATCAAGGTCCTCACTATTCTCCGAGAACATAGACTTTACCTCAAGGCCGAGAAATGTGACTTTGAGAAAACCACTGTGCAATTTTTGGGATTTATTATTTCTACCAATGGGGTCGCAATGGACCCGCAGAAAGTCAAAGCTATCCAGGAATGGCCAGCCCCAACAGACAAGAAAGGGGTACAACGGTTTATAGGTTTCGCCAACTTCTACAGGAGGTTCATTGTGGGGTTCTTCTCTATTGTGGCACCTATAACCCAACTGACACGCCAGGGCTACCGCTTTCACTGGTCACCGGAAGCTCAGGATGCCTTCGATAAACTAAAAAATGCATTCACATCGGCACCTGTATTGAAGCATCCAGATCCGCTACTGCCATTTACTCTGGAAGTAGATGCTTCAGAGTCAGCCACTGGGGCCATCCTCTCTCAAAGGCAGGGCCCCAAATCCCTTCTTCATCCAGTAGCCTTTGCCTCTCGTAAACTAACTTCTCCAGAACGTAATTATGACGTCGGAGACCGGGAACTATTAGCTATCAAATTCGCCCTGGAAGAATGGCGATACCTTCTGGAGGGAGCCCCTCACCCTGTCATGATATTCACGGATCATAAGAATCTAGAATATCTGAGAACAGCAAAACGTCTTCGACCCAGACAAGCCCGATGGGCCCTCTTCTTCACCAGGTTTAACTTTCATATCTCTTATAGGCCCGGTTCCAAGAACGTGAAGGCGGATGCACTCTCTAGGATGTTTCCCGAGACCCCTCAAGCAGAGGAACCAAGTACCATCCTATCAGCACAAAACTTTCTGCTCATCCCACAGGCTGATCTACTAACCTCCATAAAAGCCGCCTCTAAGCATTGTCCTGACCAAGTAACCTCTTCCCTAGAGAAGCATAATGACTTGCTCTGGTCCCAAGGTAAAGTCTTCGTCCCTCTGGAAACAAGGCAACTGATTCTGAAAACTTTCCACGACCACAAACTAGCTGGTCACTTTGGAACCAAAAAAACCATGGAACTAATCTCTCGCTCCTTCTGGTGGCCTGGTTGGAGACAAGATTGCAAGTCCTATGTTGCCTCCTGTACCCGTTGCCAACGGTATAAGGGACCCAAAACCAAGAGTTGGGGACTACTCAAACCTTTGCCTATCCCTGAACGTCCGTGGGCAGATGTGTCCATGGACTTCATTGTAGATCTACCGCCCTCTGGAGGTTTTACCACGATTCTGGTCGTAATTGACCGCCTCTCCAAAATGGCACACTTCGTGCCCATGATCGGTACCCCCCTCTGCTGCAGATACAGCCAAAGCCTTCTTTCAGGAGATAATCAGGCTCCATGGGGTGCCTAAGAGCATCACCTCTGACAGAGGCGTTCAATTCACGTCGAAATTCTGGAAGGAACTTTGCAAATCTTTAGAAGTCAAGATTTGCCTATCATCGGCATATCATCCCCAGAGCAACGGACAGACAGAGAGAACCAATCAAACCCTAGAACAATATCTCCGTTGTTTTTGCTCAGCCTCACAAGACGATTGGTCCTCCCTATTATCCTACGCTGAATTTGCATATAACAACTCGGTGCATTCAGCCACCAGTCAAACTCCTTTTTGGGCCAACTTTGGCTTCCATCCTTCCTTCCTCCCTGATGACATTCCGGAGAGCTCTGTTCCTGCTGTTCAAGATCGGATAGCCTTTGTTCAATCTAATTTTCTGAGACTCCAGGAAATGATGCAAAACGCCCAGGAGTCTTACAAGAGACACTATGACAAGGGTAGGAAGGAAAATCCAGTCTTCAAAGTTGGGGAGGAAGTATGGCTCTCCGCCACCAACCTCAAATTACCGATCCCTTCACGGAAATTGGGACCAAGATTTATAGGCCCTTTTAAAATCAAGCGAGTAATCAACCCTGTGGCCTTTGAATTGGCACTGCCCGACTCCTACAGGATACACCCGGTCTTCCACACGTCTCTGTTGAAACCAGTAGTCTCCAGCTCCTTCCTGGGAAGGGATGAGCCACCTCCTCCACCTGTGGAGGTTGATGGTGAAGATGAGTATGTGGTGGAATCTATCTTGGGCTGCAGGAAAAGAGGCAGGCAGTTGCAGTATTTAATCAAATGGAAGGGGTATCCCCCAGAGGACAACTCTTGGGAACCATCTAGGAACCTACATGCTCCCCGCCTAATTAGAGTCTTTCACCAGGAACATCCCGAGTTGATGTCTAGTCTGGGCGTCCGGAGTCCGCCCCTAGGAGGGGGGCACTGTCAGGGAAATCCGTCCAACGGCGCCAATCAGCGCCCAATGCGCACGCGCGGCGGAATGATGCTTCGGCGCATGCGCGTGCGCGGGACGGCGCTTCTACGTCCTCGGGTGCACGCGCCGACGCAGCGGCACGCGCGCATGCGCGGCGGCGCACCAATAGGAATCCAGGCGGGCCTATTTAAAGAGATCCAGTTGCACTGACAAGTTGCTGGTTTGTCAGCTTTCCTGTATACCCAAGACTCTGGAAAACTATCTTGAAAATCTCCTTGTGACCCGGACTGGCTTGACTCCTCTGATCTCTCTCCTGGACCTGACCCTCGGCTTGCTATACGGACTTCTGCCTTCTCCTGTGTTTGACCCTCGGCCTGTGACTCGGATCTGCTGCTTGTCTACAATCCTTGACCTCCTGCTTGTACCTTTTGGACTTCCGCGTTTCCTTTGAACTCCTGCCTGGTTCCCGGTATTCTCTGGACTTGTTGCCTTTTACTGCGCTAGACCCCAGCCGGGACTGTTACCTTGCAATTACAACCCGGACTCAACCTGCACCGGCTTCCATTATCTCCTGCTGTTTGAACTTTACCAATCCGACTAGTTCCTGCTTGAAGCCTGTTTCTTCAGTCTACTCAACACTACCGGACCGTCTACAAGTACCCACCACCTGCCGGTAGCCGGTGCCGCTTCTCGCCATCCACTCCCTGTCTCAACTCCAGGGGGTGGAGTGCGTCAAGTCGCAAAGGTGAACCACTCTCGGCATCTCGGCCTCGGTAAGTACATACCTTTACAGTACAAACCAGCCAGATGTCTGAGGCCGACAGGGTGCGTTCACCGTTCGACACCCTATGTCAGCAAGTCACCGCACTAACCGATGCGGTTCAGAAATTACAAGAAGGTTATGTCCAAATGGATGGCCGCTTTCAGCTACTTACTGGAGCTACAGGACCAGCATCACCAGCTGCTACCGTTGCCAATGTTGCCTCCACGTCTCAAAATCAGGCAAATCCCACCGTAGTAATGGCTACCCCTGAACCCAGGGTCCCCCTGCCTGAGCGATTTTCTGGCGTCCGTAAGAAATATCGGGCTTTCAAAAATGCATGTTCTCTTTACTTCGCCCTTCAACCCAGGACTTTCTCTTCAGAAGTGATAAAGGTGGGGTTCGTCATCTCCCTTCTAACCGACGAACCCCAGGCCTGGGCCCATGGCCTGATGGAGCAAAGCAGCCCCATACTAGATTCCGTGGACACCTTCTTCGAGAGTATGGCGCAGCTGTATGACGATCCTCAGCGATCAGCTACAGCTGAGTCTGTTCTCCACAGTTTAACCCAGGGGAGACGGCCGGTGGAGGACTACACGGCAGAATTCCGGAAATGGTCAGCTGACACTGGCTGGAATGAGACGGCCCTTAAATACCAATATCGTCAAGGACTGTCTGAGGCTCTTAAAGACGAGCTGGCCAGGATTGGCGTTCCAACTACTCTGGAAGATTTGATCCAGTCTGTCACTCAGCTTGACAGACGCCTGCGGGAGCGGCGTTCTGAGCGTTTCCAGACTACCCGTCCAAACTGGACTTTGCCCCGATCAGCTCCTGCCTACCCACCCATCCAAGTTCCTACAGCATCTTCTCCTCCCGAGCCTGAACCCATGCAGCTTGGTCTGGTTCGTTCTCCCCTTTCTCCTGAGGAAAAGCAGCGCAGGCATCAGGCCAATCTGTGCCTTTACTGCGGGGGTACTGGCCATTTCCTTCGGAGCTGCCCAGTGAGACCTAGTAAGTGTACCCTCAAAGACACTTTGAACTACCAAGTTTCTGGCTTACCACAGACTTATGTTGTTCTTTCTATTTCTCTACAGCTACCAACAGGAGCAACCCGCCTACCGGCGATTATTGATTCAGGAGCCTGCAGCTGCTTTCTGGACTCTTCACTTGCTTCCCAACTTCACTTTCCTCTGCAAACCAAGGACCGTTATCTTCAGGTTCGTCTGGCGGATGGATCCCTGCCTCGTTCAGGGGTAATTACGCAAGAAACAAAACCCGTCCTTGCTATCACGGATTCAGGCCACCAAGAATACCTTCGATTTGACCTCATCCCATCTCCCATGTTTCCCATCATCCTGGGCCTCCCCTGGTTACAAGCACATGAGCCTCATATAAACTGGGCCAAAAGGGAAGTTAACTTCACTTCTTCGTATTGTTCCCAACACTGTCTTCCCGCACTTCCAACTGTCTGTGCTACTTTAACCCCTCAACCGGATAACCTACCACATGTTCCATCAGCATACTTAGAATTCCAGGACGTCTTCGACAAACAGCAGGCCGACCGCCTACCTCCACATCGTCCCTACGATTTTCCCATTGACCTTCTGCCTGGCTCCAAAATTCCATTCGGCCGCATCTTTCCCTTGTCCGAATCTGAGTTGAAGGCCCTCAAGTCTTACATTGAGGAAAATCTGGAAAATAAATTCATTCGCCCCTCTTCTTCCCCAGCCGGTGCCGGAATCTTTTTCGTTGAAAAAAAAGACGGGACTCTGAGGCCCTGCATCGACTATAGGGAATTAAATAAAATTACTATTAAAAATAGATACCCGCTTCCTCTCATCCCGGAGTTGTTCCAACGATTCCGATCAGCTCGGATCTTCTCTAAACTGGACCTTCGAGGGGCCTACAACCTCATCCGGATCAGGGCTGGAGACGAATGGAAGACGGCTTTTAGATCTAGGTTCGGTCATTTTGAATACTTGGTCATGCCATTCGGGCTTTGCAACGCCCCAGCTACTTTCCAGCACCTGGTCAATGACATTTTCCGTGAACACTTGGACGACTTCCTAGTAGTCTACTTAGACGATATTCTTATTTTTTCGTCCTCCCTTGAACTGCACCGAATCCATGTCATCAAGGTCCTCACTATTCTCCGAGAACATAGACTTTACCTCAAGGCCGAGAAATGTGACTTTGAGAAAACCACTGTGCAATTTTTGGGATTTATTATTTCTACCAATGGGGTCGCAATGGACCCGCAGAAAGTCAAAGCTATCCAGGAATGGCCAGCCCCAACAGACAAGAAAGGGGTACAACGGTTTATAGGTTTCGCCAACTTCTACAGGAGGTTCATTGTGGGGTTCTCCTCTATTGTGGCACCTATAACCCAACTGACACGCCAGGGCTACCGCTTTCACTGGTCACCGGAAGCTCAGGATGCCTTCGATAAACTAAAAAATGCATTCACATCGGCACCTGTATTGAAGCATCCAGATCCGCTACTGCCATTTACTCTGGAAGTAGATGCTTCAGAGTCAGCCACTGGGGCCATCCTCTCTCAAAGGCAGGGCCCCAAATCCCTTCTTCATCCAGTAGCCTTTGCCTCTCGTAAACTAACTTCTCCAGAACGTAATTATGACGTCGGAGACCGGGAACTATTAGCTATCAAATTCGCCCTGGAAGAATGGCGATACCCTCTGGAGGGAGCCCCTCACCCTGTCATGATATTCACGGATCATAAGAATCTAGAATATCTGAGAACAGCAAAACGTCTTCGACCCAGACAAGCCCGATGGGCCCTCTTCTTCACCAGGTTTAACTTTCATATCTCTTATAGGCCCGGTTCCAAGAACGTGAAGGCGGATGCACTCTCTAGGATGTTTCCCGAGACCCCTCAAGCAGAGGAACCAAGTACCATCCTATCAGCACAAAACTTTCTGCTCATCCCACAGGCTGATCTACTAACCTCCATAAAAGCCGCCTCTAAGCATTGTCCTGACCAAGTAACCTCTTCCCTAGAGAAGCATAATGACTTGCTCTGGTCCCAAGGTAAAGTCTTCGTCCCTCTGGAAACAAGGCAACTGATTCTGAAAACTTTCCACGACCACAAACTAGCTGGTCACTTTGGAACCAAAAAAACCATGGAACTAATCTCTCGCTCCTTCTGGTGGCCTGGTTGGAGACAAGATTGCAAGTCCTATGTTGCCTCCTGTACCCGTTGCCAACGGTATAAGGGACCCAAAACCAAGAGTTGGGGACTACTCAAACCTTTGCCTATCCCTGAACGTCCGTGGGCAGATGTGTCCATGGACTTCATTGTAGATCTACCGCCCTCTGGAGGTTTTACCACGATTCTGGTCGTAATTGACCGCCTCTCCAAAATGGCACACTTCGTGCCCATGATCGGTACCCCCTCTGCTGCAGATACAGCCAAAGCCTTCTTTCAGGAGATAATCAGGCTCCATGGGGTGCCTAAGAGCATCACCTCTGACAGAGGCGTTCAATTCACGTCGAAATTCTGGAAGGAACTTTGCAAATCTTTAGAAGTCAAGATTTGCCTATCATCGGCATATCATCCCCAGAGCAACGGACAGACAGAGAGAACCAATCAAACCCTAGAACAATATCTCCGTTGTTTTTGCTCAGCCTCACAAGACGATTGGTCCTCCCTATTATCCTACGCTGAATTTGCATATAACAACTCGGTGCATTCAGCCACCAGTCAAACTCCTTTTTGGGCCAACTTTGGCTTCCATCCTTCCTTCCTCCCTGATGACATTCCGGAGAGCTCTGTTCCTGCTGTTCAAGATCGGATAGCCTTTGTTCAATCTAATTTTCTGAGACTCCAGGAAATGATGCAAAACGCCCAGGAGTCTTACAAGAGACACTATGACAAGGGTAGGAAGGAAAATCCAGTCTTCAAAGTTGGGGAGGAAGTATGGCTCTCCGCCACCAACCTCAAATTACCGATCCCTTCACGGAAATTGGGACCAAGATTTATAGGCCCTTTTAAAATCAAGCGAGTAATCAACCCTGTGGCCTTTGAATTGGCACTGCCCGACTCCTACAGGATACACCCGGTCTTCCACACGTCTCTGTTGAAACCAGTAGTCTCCAGCTCCTTCCTGGGAAGGGATGAGCCACCTCCTCCACCTGTGGAGGTTGATGGTGAAGATGAGTATGTGGTGGAATCTATCTTGGGCTGCAGGAAAAGAGGCAGGCAGTTGCAGTATTTAATCAAATGGAAGGGGTATCCCCCAGAGGACAACTCTTGGGAACCATCTAGGAACCTACATGCTCCCCGCCTAATTAGAGTCTTTCACCAGGAACATCCCGAGTTGATGTCTAGTCTGGGCGTCCGGAGTCCGCCCCTAGGAGGGGGGCACTGTCAGGGAAATCCGTCCAACGGCGCCAATCAGCGCCCAATGCGCACGCGCGGCGGAATGATGCTTCGGCGCGTGCGCGGGACGGCGCTTCTACGTCCTCGGGTGCGCGCGCCGACGCAGCGGCACGCGCGCATGCGCGGCGGCGCACCAATAGGAATCCAGGCGGGCCTATTTAAAGAGATCCAGTTGCACTGACAAGTTGCTGGTTTGTCAGCTTTCCTGTATACCCAAGACTCTGGAAAACTATCTTGAAAATCTCCTTGTGACCCGGACTGGCTTGACTCCTCTGATCTCTCTCCTGGACCTGACCCTCGGCTTGCTATACGGACTTCTGCCTTCTCCTGTGTTTGACCCTCGGCCTGTGACTCGGATCTGCTGCTTGTCTACAATCCTTGACCTCCTGCTTGTACCTTTTGGACTTCCGCGTTTCCTTTGAACTCCTGCCTGGTTCCCGGTATTCTCTGGACTTGTTGCCTTTTACTGCGCTAGACCCCAGCCGGGACTGTTACCTTGCAATTACAACCCGGACTCAACCTGCACCGGCTTCCATTATCTCCTGCTGTTTGAACTTTACCAATCCGACTAGTTCCTGCTTGAAGCCTGTTTCTTCAGTCTACTCAACACTACCGGACCGTCTACAAGTACCCACCACCTGCCGGTAGCCGGTGCCGTTTCTCGCCATCCACTCCCTGTCTCAACTCCAGGGGGTGGAGTGCGTCAAGTCGCAAAGGTGAACCACTCTCGGCATCTCGGCCTCGGTAAGTACATACCTTTACAGTCTGGTGGAAATAGATCTGTGAGATGCAGTTTCCTGTAACAGCTTTATCTTTGCTTCTGCCTTTAATCTGGTTTGCTGGATAAAACTGTCTCTTTCAATATTGAGAGCATTGACGCACTTTAATTGCGTCATCGCATTTTCTGACTTCATGTTTTGTAAGACATTAGTGAATTTGATGCTGGTAAGCTGATAAAGCTCATATGAGGCAGAAAGTTGTTTAATGGCGCCCTCTAGTGTCAGTAGTTCATGTTCAACAGACACTGTATTAGCTTCAGCAAGGATTTTCTCCCAGACTAATTCCAAGCTATTTGACAATTCAGTCCTTGAAGCTTCATAATTCTCCATTACTTTCCAAGTGGGTTTAACTGAGCGTTTGGGTAACTCAGTTTCTTCAGGAACTTGTGAGGAAGGAGATGTGAGTTCACATGCAGAAGCTTGGTCACTCATGATAGCAGACTGACTGTGAAAGCAGGCAGGCTCTGTGTGCTGAAATATGACACCATGCAGACAAACTCAAGCTATAAGGCTGCCATGTGCTGCTCTCTTCTTCTTTCTTGCTATGAGGGCAGTAAATCTTGTCTGTTTCAGTACTGACATGCAGAAATCTTGTAATTAGGCTGTGAAACTCCGTTTTTCTACTGTTCTGTCTCAACTACAAAGCGATAAAGTTCATCTCCAGGTTTAAGTAGGCCTTACTCAAGCTGGTTTGATATTCATCCCTTGCATCGATACAGGCAGCTTAACTCAATGAATAAACTCACAGTTAGGACGACAGACGATGAATCCTTTCGAATGTTCCGTTTTAATGATGGATATTCATAGGTAGAAAAACATTGCAGTTGTAAGCCACATGTAAGATGTTTAGCATGGAAGATATACAGGAGTAATGACCAAGAATCAGGAAGTGGAGGAGAAATATAAAGAACTACGGTGAGAGAGAGAGTTCAGCTGGAAATAAGGGGACAGATCTTAAAGACACAGAGCAAGAATAATCACATAGTGTAACACAACAGGGGCCCTAGACTAATTTGCCTAACAGTGTAGCGCAAGCCAGTGGGGACTCTTTTCGTGCTGCCCCCCTGCAAAGTGCTGCCTTAGGCCTGGGCCTTGTTGGCCTAGGCCAGGATACAGCGTTGACAGAAACAAAGATGGAAAAAGGAGGTAGAGAATCAAGGAACAAAGGAGCAAAGAAGAAAGAAGAAGAAGGAAGAGCTGAAATAAAGAGCAGATGGAGGACAAACAGGAAGAAATTGAAAAAGATGGGGAAGAAGGGAATAAGACATGAATTGATGAGGGAGAGGAAAAAAGAGAATTAGGATGGAAGGAAGAGAGGAAGGCAGGTAAGAAGGAAATAATGAAGGAAATTAAAATAAAAGGGAATGACAATAGTGAGTTATGAGGGATTTTCTTACTCTTGACTATGTCCTTTGTTTGGAATATTGATTACCAATACTTTTAATGAAACCATTACTAAGGAAGTATGGAGGCTGCCATGGATAACTTCACCTTCTGGAAATTATGTCTTTTAGGCTGTCATTTTCATGTAATGTTCTTAGTAACTGGACTCACTGTTTTCATCAATGACAGCCTGTGATTTTCCTTTCATGTGTAAAAGAACACATACAAACACTGGCTATATAACAACACACGATATTGTATCTATATGTATCCATATGTAACATGAAAACATACAATAAGTGGCTGTTAAACCCCATAAAATAGAAGACCTATATATAACATACAGTCTGACAGAACAAACATGGTTCAGGGGTGTAGTGGAATGGAGACCGAGGAGGCCATGGAAGGCATTCTATAATCAGGAATTACAGAGATTCATGGGATCAGGCTATTTAAAGTCTTTTTTATCTCTAGAGAACAGATGATTTGTGTTTGTTCAAAGCATTTCTGATGGTAAAATATGGAAATGACCAGACCCTGGAGAGCGGATTGTGTTGAAGTAAGCACCTCTTTCGATTCACGTTGATGGATTTTCTGCCTCGAAAACACATAGAAAACATGAAGAAGGGAAAGATAAAAAAAAAACATATTACTAATTGAGATTCATGGGGAATTGGGTGGTAATCCATTAGGTAGTTTTGATCACAGTCAAAACAACTTTAGAGCAAAATCCTTTATCCAATCAATGAAATTGTTAATGAATGTCACGTAAGCTTTTCCAGTCACATTAAGGCAAAGATCACTAAAATTAGGAGAACATGATTTGTATATGGATAGCAAGCCTGAACCAAAATAACATTTGCCAGTTGGGCCCAGGCAGGGCTGTAGGCATCACTGGACACTTGGAAAGCCATTGGACTCCATTGTGTCACAATGGCGCAGTCCGCTCTTGGAAACCAATTGAAAACCAAAGTATGTCGAAGGGCCGTTGAGGAAAACGAAGTGGCTATTAGGTTGTATTGGAGCCTTAAAGCTGTTCAGCTGTACCAGCAAATTCAATTGGTTAAGCAGATTTTCTGGTTTGTGGGTGAAAACCTTCCAGTCTGCAACACAGAGAGATTCAAACTCTGATTTATTATTATGCATCGTAAACCGCTGCCTATAGTCTGCTTGGTCAAAGGGGTGTCTTTTTCTAGGCTTGTGCAATTCGTTTCGTAACGAATCAAAATTCGTCCGAATTTAGCAACTTTCGGACATTCGGAAGCATTCGAATTTCCAAACAGAGCAATTACGAATAAAACTGAATCCGAAATAAATTATACCGCAAAATAGCGAATGCCCGAAGGTCTTCGGCATAATTCGTTATGAAAAAAGTTACGAATGTACGAATCCATTCGAAGCACAATAACACTCACTCTGCTCTGCTCTCTGCTTCTCCCACACCGTGCTGAACTCCCTCTCAAAATGGTGTACAGGGGCGGAGGCTATAGCCGCATGAAAAAACGAAAGTAAAATACGAGATTTCAAATCCATTCGAAGCACAATAACACTCACTCTGCTCTGCTCTCTGCTTCTCCCTCACCGTGCTGAACCCTCTCAAAATGGTGTACAGGGGCGGAGCCTATAGCCGCATGTAAAAAACGAAAGTAAAATACGAGATTTCGAATCGTTACAAATAACCGCTATGTATTTAGAAAAGTACAAATCCATTCGAAGCACATTAGGCATAATAGGCAGCGTCGTTGTGAGAGAGACACGGAAAATTACGAATCAACGAACCCAAAAAAAGTTACGAAAGTAGGAGTTGTGTCCAGAGTCAACGAAAAACAACGTACTCTACCGAAAGTACGAACCCAAAAAAAGTTACGAAAGTAGGAGTTGTGTCCAGAATCAACGAAAAACAACGTACTCTACTGAAAGTACGAATTATAAAGCAACAAAAAATTCAACGAAAAATGTCGCTTGCAAAAATACGAATGAGTCCGAACACAAAAAATCCCGTCTAGCAAAATTACGAATGATTACGAATCAACAGGACCGGAAAGAAACGAACCGAAACGGAACAAATTTTTCCGTTGTGCACAAGTCTATCTTTTTCCAAGAAAAGTTACCAACCATTATTTTCTTATATTTAGAAATATAACAATCTAAAGTTAGATTATTCAAAGAAATCTGAAACTTTGCCTATTCAGGGTAAAGAGAAAGGTTCTCCTAATAAGTTACCCCAACTCCAACCACCACAACCCTCATCCTTGCGCTCCCTTGCTAGCCTTTTTGCATGCGGGGGCAGTGAGTCTTATGCCGCGTACACACGATCAGTTTTCTCGTCGGGAAAACTGTCATGTTTTCTCTTGGACGAGAAAAATGACCGTGTGTAGGCTCTCCAGCAGTTTTCCCGACGAGAAAACCGGCAAGAATCACGACGAGAAAATTTAGAACATGCACTAAATTTTTCTCGGCTTGAATCGCGGCATTTTTTTCCTCGGCAGTTCTCCCATAGGGAAACACCGCTAGGGAGCCTACACACGTCCGGTTTTCTCAACCAAGAGAAAACCTGTCGTGAAAAAACGGCCGTGTGTACACAGGGAAAAGAGGACCAAGCCGGTCCTCGTTTTTCCCGTCGGGTTTCACGGCAGTGTTTTCACCGCCGAGAAACTCGATCGTGTGTACGCAGCATAAATCCTGTGCAAACTCTGTGTTTTTATGTGTTGGAGGTTACACAACGTGAATGACAGTTTACTTACCCCCATGTGATAGTGTTTGGGCTTGGTGATTGGAGACTCGGGCTCTATATATTTCCATAGCCTTAAAGCCTTTAGCCTAAAAAACCCTTAAGATCTCTTGGCTCTACCACAATTGTTTTTGTTGTTTTTTAATAAATGGATTCTTCAAAGTTGCAAGCATTCTGACTACTTTTTGTGGCGTTCTTCATCCATTGACCCCCAAGCATACCCATGAGGATCTACTGATGGTTATTCTCAAATGTTGAGCAGCCAAAGGAGAATCCTCTAAAAGTGTGTAATGGAACAAATCCAAGCAAAAAACAGAGACCCTTGTGTGCCACAAGGAGTAGGCTGCTCACAAGCACAAATGTACAGTATGGACCATACAACCAGTGAAGATCAATAAAAGATAACCAAATTAAGCACCCTTCTCCATCAACAGGACTATAAACAAATAGTATGAAAACTCTACTGGAATCGTAATAGCAACAGGAGGTCAAAATTTGAAATATAATGAAAATATAGTGTCATGTTATGCATGTTGTCAGTACATCAGAATGACTACCTTAAGCTGGCCATAGACGGTCCGAATCTTGCCCATTTTGGCAGGGACCGACTAAATTTCGAACCATGTAAGGGCAGGCTGATTGTATCCAGGGCCGCTGATAAGGCAGTACAGCCAGCCCTCCTGTACTGAGCCCAGTCCCCATCAGTTCAAAAGGGGGGCCCAGGCAGCTGCTGAGCAGGAGGACCAGCTGTACTGCCTTACTGCAGACACTGATCCTCTTCTGTCTCGCCGCTGTGCTGCAGGGGGATCAGTTCTAGCATCTATGTACCCATCCCCCTATTTTCCAGGCCCCTGTGTGTGCCCCTTTTCCCCGGAGTGTTTCCAACTTTCCTCCTCTCCCATCGGCAGCTGCTGCAGGCACACAAGGAGATGTTTCAGGATGAAGAAAGGTGGAAGGGGCCGGTAAATATGTTACATAATAATGATTTTAAAATATTTTTAGCAAAAAATATCAGTTGATATTATCGGGGCCTTGTCATGTAGGCATTATGGGGCCCCGTGATTTCTTACAGCAGCCCTGATTGTACCCAAGTTGATTGATCGATCAACTTGGGTACAACCAGTCGGTCGGATTTTTCAAGCAATAATTACTGTGTCTTCTCCTGACTGGTGCTTTGCGCCCTGAGCCCACCCTTTTTTGAAGCCAATTAGAACCTCAGGCTCTAATCATGTGCTTAAAAAAAAAACATTGAAATTCAGGTGTCCGGTGCCCTGCATGTAGATTATGGGCCGGGCGCATGGATTAGGGGAGCTGCGCCCCTAATGGAGCGGCCGCCACTGGTCCCTACAGTGCATCAGGAACCACTTGAGCATGGCCGCACCCTTAATCATAAAGTTTACCAGCCCAGTTTGCACATAACGTGACCTATTCAACCCAACTTTAAATTTTAAGACCCCGGATGGAATTATCTTTCCGTTTATTGGCCTTTTAAATAAAATTTGCAGCTCTGCCAAAGCTCATCTCTCACAGATTTGCCATATTTTAGGATAGAAAACTCCGCAGTCATCAGAATGTCACTGATAACATTTCGGCTCCTGACAGACCTATTTTAGTGCCGGTAATAAATTGTATCATCTAATCTTCCTCTCAAGAGTCAAATAAAGTTGAAACATGCGTGTGACAAGTGGAAGATGATCGCTTAATGGCGCTACAATCCCGGCAGCCGTTGATTGCTCTTTTTTTCCCCCAACGCCGGTGAGGTTAAAACTATTACGTCGGGCTCTGTAAAATAAATAATAAATCCTCGCTCTGCGTTTCTAATAACCTCCTAAAAGTGACATTTATTGGTGATTAATTGGTAAGATGACTTTTATTTTTGTTTATTTTTGCCCGCTCTGGTATGACAATTTAAAGAGCGACGTTTTTTTTTTTTCCCTGGCTGTCTGTTTAATATGGTGGTTTTATTACATATGTTATTGACTTACAACAGATGCTCAGTCAAACCGGTTGAGCTGTCAGTGCCCTTCATGCTGAGGTTTTCGTTGATATGCTAACACGTGGCATTAACCGGCCCATTGAAGGTGGTTAGTGTTTTTCCCCAATTAAAACTGATAGGGCGAATTATCTTGTTTCCAATTTATTTTATATGCCGAAACGTTCTAGAAAAGAGTTCACCTTAACCACTTGCCCTCCGGAAAGGATTTACCCCCCCCCACCCCACTTCATGACCAGGCCATTTTTTGTGATACGGCACTGCGCGGTCCTGCGGCGCTGTACCCAAATAAAATTGATGTCCTCTTTTCCCCCACAAATAGAATTTTCTTTTAGTGGTATTTGGTAGTATTGGTAATTGGTGGTACAGTTGAACCTTGGATTACGAGCATAATCCGTTCCAGGAGAATGCTCGTAATCCAAAGTACTCGCATATCAAAGCAAGTTTCCCCATAGAAGTCAATGGAAACAAAAATAATTTGTTCCCGCATTGACTTCAATGGCCTGCAATACCGCATGTGGCCAGAGAGCCTTGGAAACACTCGGAAAGGCCCGAGGACAGCTCAGCTGAACTCGGAAAACCTCGGAAAGGCTCGGGAAAGGAGTATTTCTGAGCATTTCCGAATGGCTCCGAACGGCTCTGATTGGCTCAGCTCGGCTCCGGCGCCCCCACCTCAGGCAAATTGCGGTACTGCACATCACTGTGGCTTGAATCCTGCTCGTTTTGCGAGACAACACTCGCAAACCGAGTCAGGATTTAAAATAAAAAACAGTGCTCGTATTACGAAACGCTCGTTAACCGCGTTACTCGCAATCCGAGGCTTCACTGTATTTGGTAGTATTGGTATTTGGTGGTATTTGGTAGTATTGGTATTTGGTAGTATTGGTATTTGGTGGTATTTGGTAGTATTGGTATTTGGTGGTATTTGGTTGTATTGGTATTTGGTGGTATTTGGTAGTATTGGTATTTGTTGGAATTTGGTAGTATTGGTATTTGTTGGAATTTGGTAGTATTGGTATTTAGTGGTATTTGGTAGTATTGGTATTTAGTGGTATTTGGTAGTATTGGTATGTGGTGGTATTTGGTAGTATTGGTATTTGGTGGTATTTGGTAGTATTGGTATTTGTTGGAATTTGGTAGTATTGGTATTTAGTGGTATTTGGTAGTATTGGTATTTGGTGGTATTTGGTAGTATTGGTATTTGTTGGAATTTGGTAGTATTGGTATTTAGTGGTATTTGGTAGTATTAGTATTTGGTGGTATTTGGTAGTATTGGTATTTGTTGGAATTTGGTAGTATTGGTATTTGGTGGTATTTGGTTGTATTGGTATTTGGTGGTATTTGGTAGTATTGGTATTTGGTAGTATTGGTATTTGTTGGAATTTGGTAGTATTGGTATTTGTTGGAATTTGGTAGTATTGGTATTTAGTGGTATTTGGTAGTATTGGTATTTAGTGGTATTTGGTAGTATTGGTATTTGGTGGTATTTGGTAGTATTGGTATTTGGTGGTATTTGGTAGTATTGGTATTTGTTGGAATTTGGTAGTATTGGTATTTAGTGGTATTTGGTAGTATTGGTATTTAGTGGTATTTGGTAGTATTGGTATTTAGTGGTATTTGGTAGTATTGGTATTTAGTGGTATTTGGTAGTATTGGTATTTGGTGGTATTTGGTAGTATTGGTATTTAGTGGTATTTGGTAGTATTGGTATTTGGTGGTATTTGGTAGTATTGGTATTTGGTGGTATTTGGTAGTATTGGTATTTAGTGGTATTTGGTAGTATTGGTATTTGGTGGTATTTGGTAGTATTGGTATTTGTTGGAATTTGGTAGTATTGGTATTTAGTGGTTTTTGGTAGTATTGGTATTTAGTGGTATTTGGTAGTATTGGTATTTAGTGGTATTTGGTAGTATTGGTATTTAGTGGTATTTGGTAGTATTGGTATTTGGTGGTATTTGGTAGTATTGGTATTTGGTGGTATTTGGTAGTATTGGTATTTGTTGGAATTTGGTAGTATTGGTATTAAGTGGTATTTGGTAGTATTGGTATTTAGTGGTATTTGGTAGTATTGGTATTTAGTGGTATTTGGTAGTATTGGTATTTGGTGGTATTTGGTAGTATTGGTTATTAGTGGTATTTGGTAGTATTGGTATTTGATGGTATTTGGTAGTATTTAGTATTTGGTAGTATTGGTATTTAGTGGTATTTGGTGGTATTGGCAGTCAGTGGTATTTGGTGGTATTTGGTGGTATTTGATCACCTCTGCGTTTTTTATTGTTTGGGCTACAAAACAAAAAAAGACTGACAATTGAAAAAAAAAAAAAGAAAAACATCAATTTTTTTTTTACTTTCTGCTATAAAACATACCCAATAATAAAAATGTAAAAAATCTAAATTTTTCATCAATTTAGGCCAATATGATTGATTGGTTTGCGCAAAAGTTATCGGGTCTACAAACTTATTTTTTTCTTTTTACTAGTAATGGCGGGGATCAGCGACTTATAGCAGGACTGCAATACTGCGGTGGACAAATCGGACACCTAACTGACACTTTTTGGGGACCAGCGACACTAATACTGTGATCAGTGCTAAAAATATGCACTGTCACTGTACTAATGGCACTGGCTGGGAAGGGGTTAACACTAGGGGCAATCAAAGGGTTAAATGTGTTCCTAGCCAGTGCTTGTGTACTGTGCGGGAGGTGCTTTTACTAAGGGAAGTCATAGATCCGTGTCCCTGCTTTGTAGGAACACAGAATCAATGCCTTCCCTACTGACAGAACGGCGATCTGCCTTGTTTACATAAAAGGGCCCTATCCATGCTGTATGATATGGGCATTGGCCGTGTCCGACTCCCCGTGCCCTTCTTTGACAATAACTTGCCTATTAGCCAGAATTTAGCATCAAGGTTCTCCCCACCATCTTCATAAACTTTAATGGGATGTGCGGGTAAGTTCGAATTTCTTAAAGATGAACTTTACTATTGTTGAGAAAAAAACCCTCTATATCTCTATCTATCTAACTAATTATCTATCTATCTATCTATCTATCTATCTATCTATCTATCTATCTATCTTCTATCTATCTATCTATCTATCTATCTATCTATCTATCTATCTATCTATCTATCTATCTATCTACAGTATCTATCTATCTATCTATCTATCTATCTATCTATCTATCTATCTATCTATCATCTATCTATCTATCTATCTATCTATCTATCTATCTATCTATCTATCTATCTATCTATCTATCTATCTATCTACAGTATCTATCTATCATTTATCTATCTAGTTAATCATCTATCTATCTATCTATCTATCTACAGTAGGTGCCGCCGACATTGTATATCCATCGCGATCCCATCGCGGAGATTCTCGGCGACAGGGTGCCGACATCTCGCGCTCGCTGCAATAGCGAGAAGGCAACACGACACTGTATTGAACGGGATCCGACGTGGATTCCCGCCAATACGAGGCACTGTGTTTGGTATGAATCCTGAGCGGGAACTCCACGCCAAATTTTTAATAAAAAAACGGCATGGGTTCCCCCTCCAGGAGCATACCAGGTCCTTCAGTCTGGTATGGATTTTAAGGGGAATCCCCTAAGCCAAAAAAACGTTGTGGGGGTCCCCCTCAAAATCAAAACCAGACCCTTATCCGAGCACGCAACCTGGCAGGCCGCAGGAAAAGAGGGGGGTACGAGAGAGCGCCCCCCTCCCTCCTGAATCGTATCAGGCCGCATGCCCTCAACATGGGGGGTTTGGTGCTTTGGGGCAGGGGGGCGACTTGTGGCCCCCCACCCCAAAGCACCCTCCCCCATGTTGATGGGGACAAGGGCCTCTTCCCGACAACCCTGGCCGTTGGTTGTCGGGGTCTGCGGGCGGGGGCTTATCAGAATCCGGGAGCCCCCTTTAATAAGGGGGCCCCCCACCCTATGTAAATGAGTATGAGGTACATCGTACCCCTACCCATTCACCTGGTGGCAAAAAAAGTCAATAAAAAAGCACACAGGTTTTTAAAGTAATTTATTAGGCAGCTCCGGGGGTCTTCTTCCGACTTCGGGGGTCTCTTCTTCCGACTTCGGGGGTCTCTTCTTCCGACTTCGAGGGTCTTCTTCTGCTCTCCGGTGCCTTTTTCCTTCTGCCGGACTTTTCCGCTAACTTCTTCCAGCTCTTTTGCTAGCGGAGAGGCCCGGTCTTCCCCGTCGTCTCCTCCCGCTCTCCGTTGTCCTTCTGCCGGGCTGCTCCACTATCTTCTTCCAGCTCTTTTGCTAGTGGAGGAACTCGGTCTTCCTGTCGCCGTCTGCGTCTTCTTCCCTCTTCTCCTCTTCGATGTTGACATGTCGCTTTCTTCCGCTGTAATGCCGGGTGTGTGGTGCGCAACGATTTATATAGGCCTCTCATGACGTCACAGTCACATGCTCCGGGTGGCCCCGGAGCATGTGACTGTGACGTTATAGGAGCATGTGACTGTGACGTCATGGGAGGCCTATATAAATCGTTGCGGACCGCACACCCAGCATTACATCGGGAGGAAGCGACGAGTGAACATCGAGGAGGTGAAAAGGGAAGAAGACGACGATGAAGACCGGGACCCCGCTAGCAAAAGAGCTGGAAGAAGATAGCGGGGCGCCCGGCAGAAGGCAGAAAGAACCGGAGATAATGGAGAAGGCACCGGAGAGCGGGAGAAGAACCAGAGAGCGCGGAGACGACACCGGAGAGCAGAAGAAGAGACCCCCAAAGTTGGAAGAAGACCCCTGAAGTCGGAAGAAGACCCCCGGAGCTGCCTAATAAATTACTTTAAAAACCTGTGTTGTGTTTTTTTATTGACATTTTTTTGCCACCAGGTGAATGGGTAGGAGTACGATGTACCCCATACTCATTCACATAGGGTGGGGGGCCGGGATCTGGGGGCCCCCTTATTAAAGGGGGCTCCCGGATTCCGATAAGCCCCCGCCCGCAGCCCCAGACAACCAACGGCCAGGGTTGTCGGGAAGAGGCCCTTGTCCCCATCAACATGGGGGAGGGTGCTTTGGGGTGGGGGGGCCGCAGGTCGCCCCCCTGCCCCAAAGCACCAAACCCCCCATGTTGAGGGCATGCGGCCTGGTACAGTTCAGGAGGGAGGGGGGGCGCTCTCTCGTCCCCCCTTCTTTTCCTGCGGCCTGCCAGGTTGCGTGCTCGGATAAGGGTCTGGTTTGGATTTTGAGGGGGACCCCCTATGCCGTTTTTTCGGCTTAGGGGATTCCCCTTAAAATCCATACCAGACCGAAGGGCCTGGTATGCTCCTGGAAGGGGGAACCCATGCCATTTTTTTTTTTAAATTTGGCGTGGAGTTCCCGCTCAGGATTCATACCAAACACAGTGCCTCGTATTGGCGGGAATCCACGTCAGATCTCCGTCCACCGGCCTCAATGTCAGCAATGCGTGTCGCTCATTGCGAAAGGAAAAACATTTTTCCTTTCCCAAAGACGAGACAGCTTGGCGCTGGCTCTCGCAACGGGGCTCGTAGTGTCTCAATTTTGCCGCTAGAAGAGGCGAGATTGACATAAAATCGGCGGCACCTACTGTTTCTATCTATCTATCTATCAATCTATCTATCATCTATCTATTTAATTAATCATCTATCTATCTATCTATCTATCTATCCGACCGTCTTTCTAATTAATTATCTATCGATCTTTCTAATTATCTATCTATCTCTCTATCGACTATGTTTCTAATTAATCATCTATCTATCTATCTATCTATCTATCTATCTATCTATCTATCTATCTATCTATCTATCTATCTATCTATCTATCCATCTATCCAACTGTCTGTCTAATTAATTATCTATCTATATTTCTAATTAATCAACTATCTATCTATCTATCTCTATCTATCTATCTATCTATCTATCTATCTATCTATCTATCTATCTAATTAATTATCTATCTATATTTCTAATTAATCAACTATCTATCTATCTATCTATCTATTGTGACAGCAGGAAGGTAAAGTCACCTGGTTGCATCCAGGGGGGTAGATATATTTCTCCCAGATTCAGGCTTTATGCCGACTTATACAACTAGGGAGTTGATGAAGCCCAGCTGAGGCTAGTGGGCTCATGAATGACTCATACCTCTAGGGAGAGTGCTGGGCGTCGTGAGGCAGGGAGTTGATGAGACCAGCTGAAGCTTGTCAGCTCGTTTAGGCCTCTATAAGAACTCCCAGCTTCATTAGATGTTAGCTCATGCCTGGAACCAGACCTGTGTGGACTGTCTAGGGAGAGTGAACCCCTGTGCGGTGAGGCAAAGCCTGTGTGGCTATTTGTTTGGACTTTTACTAAACCAGGGACTTAGGGACTAGGACAGCACCAGGCTGATCCCAGTTGTTAGTTTAGGAAACCTGCATGTTTAGTCAGAGGTCAAACTGACCAGGATTTATTTTGTTTGTTTCTTTTTGGCTTTGCTGTGTTTTTGTCACTGTACATAGAGAAATAAACCGCACCTTTTGATTTTGAAAACCACAACCTCCGTCTGCTGGCCCTGTTTTTGTGTGGGGAGCCCAACCAGGGGGTCACACACACCCGCTACCGAGTTAACCCCCTCACAGTTGGTGGAGAATGCGGGCAGTTTTTTTTAAGCCAGCATGGAGGAGATACTGAAACAGCTGGCTCTAGCAAATGCCAATCAACAGCAGACAAATGCAGGTTTGCAAAGGAGCCTTGCAGCCCAGCAGCAAGCTCATCAACAAGCCCAGCAGCAAGCTGAGGCCCGCTTCATAGACCTGTTACAGAAGCAAGAGCAGAGACTACAACAAATGGAAGCAGTAATGCAGCAACATCCGCAGACCAGTGAGGAAAGCCGTCCCACTAATACCGCGTCCTTTGGGGTGAGTCGTTTATTGACAAAAATGACTGGAGGGGATGATCCAGAGGTATTTTTGACCACATTTGAAAGGACTGCTGAAAGAGAAAAGTGGCCTGAGGAGCAGTGGGCTGGACTGGTGGCTCCTCTGTTAACTGGTGAATCGCAGAAGGCTTACTATGACCTAGAGCCTGACCAAGCAAAAGACTATGTGATGCTAAAAGCTGAAATATTGGCAAGGCTGGGTGTCACCCTGGCTGTCCGGGCTCAGCGGGTGCATAACTGGACTTTCCAGCTTGGAAAACCCCCCAGGTCTCAAATGTATGATCTCATTCACCTGAGCAGGAAGTGGCTACAGCCAGAGACTTTGTCCGCACCAGAGATTGTGGAACGTGTTGTAATGGATCGGTTTTTGAGAGCTCTTCCTACTGCCATCCAAAAGTGGGTAAGCCATGGAGACCCAGAGACGGCCGGTGGTCTTGTGGATCGTGTAGAGAAATACTTGGCTACAGAGAACCTGACGGCCTCTTCCAGAGACTCTCGGACTTTCCACCCTAAGACCAGACCATCCCCAGGGGCGGATAAGAGGATTCCAAGGGGTGAGGGTGGAGAGAGTGAGAGGGTGGGAGCTCTACCCAAAGTTTGGCGAGAACAGCCTGGGAAGTCAGGGGCTCAAGAGGCAGCCAAATGGATTGTTTGCTACCGCTGCCGGCAAGCGGGACATATTGCAGCAAATTGCCCGGTTGTGGAGGAACCCATGCAATGTGACTTTCTGATGGACAGACGTCAGTCGCTGTGTGCGACAGTCGCATGCACTGCCATTCGGGGAACTGAGAAACATTTATGCAAAATGTGTATTAATGGTAGAAATGTTGTGGTATTACTGGATTCAGGTAGCCTTGTGACCCTGATAAAGGCTGAATTAGTTAAAACAGAGGTCTCTGGGAATAGCAAGGTAGCTGTTATTTGTGTGCATGGGGACACCCGAGAGTATCCAGTGACTACAGTGTGTTTCGAGACCCCCAAAGGTACCCTCTCTCATCCAGTGGGGTTAGTATCTCAATTACCGCATGATGCCATTGTGGGAAGGGATTTTCCGAAGTTCTGGGAACTGTGGGATGATCCTGAGCCCCCCACTGGTGCCCCTATGTACCAGGAATGTGATAGCCAGAACTCCTCTGAGAGTGGTGAGGACTCTCCAGAATTTCCCTTGTCAGTATTGGCAGGGGAGACTCAAGAAACTGGAGAGGAGCCCACCTCCTCAGACGAAAACCTACCGTCTGTGGAGTTTTCTGATCTGGAGGTTCACAGGGAAAATTTTGCCACAGAACAGTTAAAAGACCCCGCCCTAATAAAGGCACGGGAAAACGTAGTGGAAATAGATGGCGAGTTAGTGAACCCAGATAATACCTGCACTTACCCATACTTCAGCGTAGAGAAGGACCTACTGTATCGGGTGGCAAAAAGGGCAGAAGAAACCGTTGAGCAGCTTGTGGTGCCCAAACCTTACAGGAAGTTGGTGTTGGAGTTGGCCCATGGGCACATTCTTGGAGGTCATCTGGGGACAGAGAAAACCAGAGAGAGGGTATTACAGAGATTCTATTGGCCTGGGGTGATGAAGGACATAGAAAATTATTGTTCCTCCTGCCCTGTGTGTCAGAGGTCGGCCCCGATGCCACATTTCCGTAGCCCGCTGGTCCCTCTACCCATCATTGAGGTCCCGTTTGAGAGAATCGCAATGGATTTGGTAGGTCCTATAATCAAGTCCGCTAGGGGGCACCAGTACATATTGGTTATAATGGACTATGCCACCCGTTATCCAGAAGCGATCCCTCTCAGAAATACCTCGGCCAAAACCATAGCCAAAGAGCTATCTCTTGTTTTTAGCCGGGTGGGTATTTGTAAAGAACTGCTTACGGACCAAGGTACACCCTTTATGTCCCGGGTTATGAAAGAGCTGTGTAAATTGCTCAAAGTGACGCAATTGCGTACATCTGTGTATCACCCCCAAACCGATGGGCTGGTTGAAAGATTCAACAAAACCCTAAAACAAATGTTGAAGAAAGTGGTGGATAGAGATGGAAAGGATTGGGACTGTCTACTTCCTTATTTGATGTTTGCTATTAGGGAGGTGCCCCAATCCTCTACGGGATTCTCCCCCTTTGAGTTACTGTATGGGAGACACCCAAGAGGGCTGTTGGATATTGCCAAGGAAACTTGGGAAAGTGAGAGTTCTCCCCACAGGAGTGTGATTGAGCATGTCGCCCTGATGCAAGATCGAATTGCACAGGTAATGCCCATCGTGAAGGAACATTTGGCCCAAGCGCAGTTGGCACAGCAGAGAGTGTACAACCGTGGAGCAAAGACCCGTACCTTTTCCCCGGGGGATAGGATATTGGTACTTGTCCCTACGGTTGAAAGTAAATTCCTTGCCAAATGGCAAGGCCCCTACGAGATAATGGAAAAAGTGAGCGAAGTGAATTACAAGGTCAGACAACCAGGAAGGCGAAAGCCCGAACAGATATATCACGTTAATCTGTTGAAAGCCTGGAGGGATAGAGAGTCCCTAGTCGCAGAAACTTGGTCACCAGCTCAAACTGGTTGCGTGATTCCGGAGGTTGGAATAGCAGCCACCTTGTCACAACCCCAACAACAGGAGGTTAAGGAGTTTGTGCTTCGCAACAAGGAGGTGTTCTCTGAGCTGCCGGGACAAACATCTGGGGTAGAGCATGATATTATTACCCCGCCCGGTGAAAGGGTGAAGTTAAAACCCTATCGGATCCCAGAGGCCCGACGGGAGGCAATACGGGAGGAAGTACAGAAAATGCTGAACTTAGGGGTGATAGAGGAGTCCCAAAGTGATTGGTCTAGTCCCATTGTGTTGGTGCCTAAACCGGATGGGAGCTGGCGATTTTGTAACGATTTTCGTCAGTTGAACAAAGTTACAAAATTTGACACCTACCCCATGCCACGTATAGATGAGTTGATCGACCGGCTGGGAACAGCCCGATACATGACGACTCTTGACCTCACAAAAGGGTATTGGCAAATTCCCCTGGCCAAGTCGGCCAAAGAGAAAACCGCATTTGTAACCCCAGACGGGGCGTTCCAATATAAGAGAATGCCGTTCGGGTTACAGAATGCGCCGGCCACATTCCAGCGGAAAATGGACCAGATACTGAGGCCCCATCGGAAGTATGCTGCGGCTTACCTGGATGACGTAATTGTCCATAGCACAGATTGGGCCTCACATCTGCCAAAAGTGCAAGCAGTCCTAGACTCTATCCGGGAAGCGGGGTTTACGGCTAACCCCAAGAAGTGTACCATTGGGCAGGAGGAGGCCAAATATCTTGGGTACACCATTGGCAGGGGAGTAATAAAACCCCAACTCAACAAAGTCGAGGCCATCCAGAGTTGGCCACGTCCCAACAGCAAGAAGCAGGTACGAGCCTTTCTGGGAATCGCGGGTTATTATCGGCGCTTCATTCCCCACTTTGCTTCTAAGGCTGTGCCCCTAACCAACCTGAAGAAAGGGAAAGGGTCGGTCATGATTAAATGGACCCCCGAGGCGGAGGCAGCATTCCAATTCTTGAAACAAGCCTTATGTAGCCAGCCAGTGTTGTACTCACCCGACTTCTCTAAAGACTTTGTCGTACAAAGTGATGCGTCAGATGTGGGGTTAGGAGCAGTATTGTCCCAGGTCTGGAACGGGGAAGAGCACCCAGTCATTTACCTCAGCAGGAAGTTGAAGTCCCATGAGGTAAATTACGCCACGGTTGAAAAGGAGTGTTTAGCGGTGAAGTGGGCTCTAGATTCCCTTCGGTACTATCTGCTAGGTAGGCACTTTGACATGGTTACGGATCACGCTCCGTTAAAGTGGATGGCTCAAAACAAGGAGACAAATAGAAGAGTGAATAGGTGGTTCCTGGCCCTACAGGAATTCAACTTCACAGTAAAGCATCGCCCTGGCGTTCAAATGGGGAATGTGGATGCTTTGTCTCGAGTACATGAATGCCTGATTGCTGGTGTTCCAACCCCAAGGTTAAAACAAGAGGGGGGGGTATGTGACAGCAGGAAGGTAAAGTCACCTGGTTGCATCCAGGGGGGTAGATATATTTCTCCCAGATTCAGGCTTTATGCCGACTTATACAACTAGGGAGTTGATGAAGCCCAGCTGAGGCTAGTGGGCTCATGAATGACTCATACCTCTAGGGAGAGTGCTGGGCGTCGTGAGGCAGGGAGTTGATGAGACCAGCTGAAGCTTGTCAGCTCGTTTAGGCCTCTATAAGAACTCCCAGCTTCATTAGATGTTAGCTCATGCCTGGAACCAGACCTGTGTGGACTGTCTAGGGAGAGTGAACCCCTGTGCGGTGAGGCAAAGCCTGTGTGGCTATTTGTTTGGACTTTTACTAAACCAGGGACTTAGGGACTAGGACAGCACCAGGCTGATCCCAGTTGTTAGTTTAGGAAACCTGCATGTTTAGTCAGAGGTCAAACTGACCAGGATTTATTTTGTTTGTTTCTTTTTGGCTTTGCTGTGTTTTTGTCACTGTACATAGAGAAATAAACCGCACCTTTTGATTTTGAACACCACAACCTCCGTCTGCTGGCCCTGTTTTTGTGTGGGGAGCCCAACCAGGGGGTCACACACACCCGCTACCGAGTTAACCCCCTCACACTATCTATCTATCTATCTATCTATCTATCTATCTATCTATCTATCTATCCAGTCTATCACTATTTGTAAAACAAAGTATTCCAGTTTAACATTCTACGGATGGATCTCTTCAGAAATAATATATTTTGTCTTTGAAGTATGAGGCTCAGATCCTCTCTAATATGCGCTCGCAGGAAAAAGAATCGTAGAAAAAAAGAAGATTTATATTCCTTTCATTTCCTGGACATGCAACATTCAGGATTTGTTCAAAAAGATATTTGATGTGACCTCACTCTGCCCCTCAGTTCCGTGATATAATCAATTTATTATCTAAATTTTCTACTTCAAGATCCTTGTCTTGAAAAAAAACATGAAGTTACATTTGCAGCAGATTGCCGAGCTGCGTCTGTGTTACCTGAGATGAACTCCGTTGTGCCGCTACATGAAGACGTTACAGGAGAGGCGAGGACGGGACCGCGCTCGGGTTCTTGTAGTTTAAAGAGCAAAAGAGTAAAGGTCAATCCATCAACTTCAACGGAACTTACCAATACCCGGGATTTCTGGTGTAATAAGAAGTCGTTCAGGAAACAATGCAATACCTATTTATTTTTGAAGGCTGCAGAATAATAAGATAAATGTAACAAAAAAAAAAAAAAATTAGCATGTCTATAGTACTAGTTCCAGGCAAATAATTAAATACACATCCGGTGTATACTTACATGGGAGATATTTTACCTGCCAATGTATTTGCATTTCTGCCCATCCAGTCCTGAGATTTGCACAGCTGTGCCATACAGCGCCGTCCCATCTGACAGGGGAGGAGACCTGATTTCCTCTGCTGAATTTAAGCAACGCTTACAGGTTTTGTCCCTCCCCCACCTTGTAAATAGGTCAGTGATAGAGAGGAAATGGACCGATGAGTTCATCCCTCTTCCCCTTCGGGTCTGGTATGGATTTTAAGGGGAACCCCACGCCAAAATTTAGGGCTTCCTCTAAAATCCATACCGGACACCTACAGGTCCTTCTCAAAAAATTAGCATATTGTGATAAAGTTCATTATTTTCTGTAATGTACTGATAAACATTAGACTTTCATATATTTTAGATTCATTACACACAACTGAAGTAGTTCAAGCCTTTTCTTGTTTTAATATTGATGATTTTGGCATACAGCTCATGAAAACCCAAAAATCCTATCTCAAAAAATTAGCATATTTCATCCGACCAATAAAAGAAAAGTGTTTTTAATACAAAAAAAGTCAACCTTCAAATAATTATGTTCAGTTATGCACTCAATACTTGGTCGGGAATCCTTTTGCAGAAATGACTGCTTCAATGCGGCGTGGCATGGAGGCAACCAGCCTGTGGCACTGCTGAGGTGTTATGGAGGCCCAGGATGCTTCGATAGCGGCCTTAAGCTCATCCAGAGTGTTGGGTCTTGCGTCTCTCAACTTTCTCTTCCCAATATCCCACAGATTCTCTATGGGGTTCAGGTCAGGAGAGTTGGCAGGCCAATTGAGCACAGTAATACCATGGTCAGTAAACCATTTACCAGTGGTTTTGGCACTGTGAGCAGGTGCCAGGTCCTGCTGAAAAATGAAATCTTCATCTCCATAAAGCTTTTCAGCAGATGGAAGCATGAAGTGCTCCAAAATCTCCTGATAGCTAGCTGCATTGACCCTGCCCTTGATAAAACACAGTGGACCAACACCAGCAGCTGACATGGCACACCAGACCATCACTGACTGTGGGTACTTGACACTGGACTTCAGGCATTTTGGCATTTCCCTCTCCCCAGTCTTCCTCCAGACTCTGGCACCTTGATTTCCGAATGACATGCAAAATTTGCTTTCATCCGAAAAAAGTACTTTGGACCACTGAGCAACAGTCCAGTGCTGCTTCTCTGTAGCCCAGGTCAGGCGCTTCTGCCGCTGTTTCTGGTTCAAAAGTGGCTTGACCTGGGGAATGCGGCACCTGTAGCCCATTTCCTGCACACGCCTGTTCACGGTGGCTCTGGATGTTTCTACTCCAGACTAGGGATGAGCTTCGTGTTCGAGTCGAACATACGTTCGACTCGAACATCGGCTGTTCGATCGTTCGACGAAGATCGAACGATTTGGGCCGTTCGCGCCAAATTCGAGTGACGCGAACGGCCCACAATGCACTACGCCATCGCAGTGTCATCCAGGCGCTGTGATTGGCCAAGCATGCACTGTGACCCCGCATGCTTGGCCAATCACAGCGCCGGCAGCGAGGAGAGCAATGATTGGCCACAGGCAGGATGCCTGTGGCCAATTATTGCTGAGGGTGTTTAGTACACGCCCCACACTATAAAAGGCCGCCAGCACGGCGGCCTAGTGTAGTGTGTTCCGGAGCAGGGATAGAGCAGCATAGGCAGGGACAGTGACTGTTATTTCTTTCTTGCTTAACCTGGATTCCTTTAGTTTAGGGAAAGAGAAGGATAGGTAGGGAGAGTGTCAGTGTGTTTTGTGCTTGTGCTATAGTGTGCTTAAAAAAAACATTTATTCTAGGGACAGAAAACTGTAGGTAGGGACAGTGTCAGTTTCTTTCACTCTGCAAGTCCTTGTTTCCAGGGACCTGGAAGGACAGTGAGTCAATTGTCCTTGTGCTATATTGTGCTTAAAAAAACATTTATTCTAGGGACAGAAAACTGTAGGTAGGGAGAGTGTCAGTTTCTTTCACTCTGCAAGTCCTTGTTTCCAGGGACCTGGAAGGACAGTGACTGAATTGTCCTTGTGCTATATTGTGATTAAAAAAAACATTTATTCTAGGGACAGAAAACTGTAGGTAGGGAGAGTGTCAGTTTATTTCACTCTGCAAGTCCTTGTTTCCAGGGACCTGGAAGGACAGTGACTGAATTGTCCTTGTGCTATAGTGTGCTTAAAAAAAACATTTATTCTAGGGACAGAAAACTGTAGGTAGGGACAGTGTCAGTTTCTTTCACTCTGCAAGTCCTTGTTTCCAGGGACCTGGAAGGACAGTGACTGAATTGTCCTTGTGCTATATTGTGATTAAAAAAAACATTTATTCTAGGGACAGAAAACTGTAGGTAGGGAGAGTGTCAGTTTATTTCACTCTGCAAGTCCTTGTTTCCAGGGACCTGGAAGGACAGTGACTGAATTGTCCTTGTGCTATATTGTGATTAAAAAAAACATTTATTCTAGGGACAGAAAACTGTAGGTAGGGAGAGTGTCAGTTTATTTCACTCTGCAAGTCCTTGTTTCCAGGGACCTGGAAGGACAGTGACTGAATTGTCCTTGTGCTATATTGTGATTAAAAAAAACATTTATTCTAGGGACAGAAAACTGTAGGTAGGGAGAGTGTCAGTTTATTTCACTCTGCAAGTCCTTGTTTCCAGGGACCTGGAAGGACAGTGACTGAATTGTCCTTGTGCTATATTGTGATTAAAAAAAACATTTATTCTAGGGACAGAAAACTGTAGGTAGGGACAGTGTCAGTTTCTTTCACTCTGCAAGTCCTTGTTTCCAGGGACCTGGAAGGACAGTGAGTGAATTGTCCTTGTGCTATATTGTGCTTAAAAAAAACATTTATTCTAGGGACAGAAAACTGTAGGTAGGGAGAGTGTCAGTTTATTTCACTCTGCAAGTCCTTGTTTCCAGGGACCTGGAAGGACAGTGACTGAATTGTCCTTGTGCTATATTGTGATTAAAAAAAACATTTATTCTAGGGACAGAAAACTGTAGGTAGGGAGAGTGTCAGTTTATTTCACTCTGCAAGTCCTTGTTTCCAGGGACCTGGAAGGACAGTGACTGAATTGTCCTTGTGCTATATTGTGATTAAAAAAAACATTTATTCTAGGGACAGAAAACTGTAGGTAGGGAGAGTGTCAGTTTATTTCACTCTGCAAGTCCTTGTTTCCAGGGACCTGGAAGGACAGTGAGTGAATTGTCCTTGTGTTATATTGTGATTAAAAAAAACATTTTTTCTAGGGACAGAAAACTGTAGGTAGGGAGAGTGTTTTTTTTCTTTCACTCTGCAAGTCCTTGTTTCCAGGGACCTGTAAGGACAGTGACTGAATTGTCCTTGTGCTATATTGTGCTTAAAAAAAACATTTATTCTAGGGACAGAAAACTGTAGGTAGGGAGAGTGTCAGTTTATTTCACTCTGCAAGTCCTTGTTTCCAGGGACCTGGAAGGACAGTGACTGAATTGTCCTTGTGCTATATTGTGATTAAAAAAAACATTTATTCTAGGGACAGAAAACTGTAGGTAGGGAGAGTGTCAGTTTATTTCACTCTGCAAGTCCTTGTTTCCAGGGACCTGGAAGGACAGTGACTGAATTGTCCTTGTGCTATAGTGTGCTTAAAAAAAACATTTATTCTAGGGACAGAAAACTGTAGGTAGGGACAGTGTCAGTTTCTTTCACTCTGCAAGTCCTTGTTTCCAGGGACCTGGAAGGACAGTGAGTGAATTGTCCTTGTGTTATATTGTGATTAAAAAAAACATTTTTTCTAGGGACAGAAAACTGTAGGTAGGGAGAGTGTTTTTTTTCTTTCACTCTGCAAGTCCTTGTTTCCAGGGACCTGTAAGGACAGTGAGTGAATTGTCCTTGTGCTATATTGTGCTTAAAAAAAACATTTATTCTAGGGACAGAAAACTGTAGGTAGGGAGAGTGTCAGTTTCTTTCACTCTGCAAGTCCTTGTTTCCAGGGACCTGGAAGGACAGTGACTGAATTGTCCTTGTGCTATATTGTGATTAAAAAAAACATTTATTCTAGGGACAGAAAACTGTAGGTAGGGAGAGTGTCAGTTTATTTCACTCTGCAAGTCCTTGTTTCCAGGGACCTGGAAGGACAGTGACTGAATTGTCCTTGTGCTATAGTGTGCTTAAAAAAAACATTTATTCTAGGGACAGAAAACTGTAGGTAGGGACAGTGTCAGTTTCTTTCACTCTGCAAGTCCTTGTTTCCAGGGACCTGGAAGGACAGTGACTGAATTGTCCTTGTGCTATATTGTGATTAAAAAAAACATTTATTCTAGGGACAGAAAACTGTAGGTAGGGAGAGTGTCAGTTTATTTCACTCTGCAAGTCCTTGTTTCCAGGGACCTGGAAGGACAGTGACTGAATTGTCCTTGTGCTATATTGTGATTAAAAAAAACATTTATTCTAGGGACAGAAAACTGTAGGTAGGGAGAGTGTCAGTTTATTTCACTCTGCAAGTCCTTGTTTCCAGGGACCTGGAAGGACAGTGACTGAATTGTCCTTGTGCTATATTGTGATTAAAAAAAACATTTATTCTAGGGACAGAAAACTGTAGGCAGGGAGAGTGTCAGTTTATTTCACTCTGCAAGTCCTTGTTTCCAGGGACCTGGAAGGACAGTGACTGAATTGTCCTTGTGCTATATTGTGATTAAAAAAAACATTTATTCTAGGGACAGAAAACTGTAGGTAGGGACAGTGTCAGTTTCTTTCACTCTGCAAGTCCTTGTTTCCAGGGACCTGGAAGGACAGTGAGTGAATTGTCCTTGTGCTATATTGTGCTTAAAAAAAACATTTATTCTAGGGACAGAAAACTGTAGGTAGGGAGAGTGTCAGTTTATTTCACTCTGCAAGTCCTTGTTTCCAGGGACCTGGAAGGACAGTGACTGAATTGTCCTTGTGCTATATTGTGATTAAAAAAAACATTTATTCTAGGGACAGAAAACTGTAGGTAGGGAGAGTGTCAGTTTATTTCACTCTGCAAGTCCTTGTTTCCAGGGACCTGGAAGGACAGTGACTGAATTGTCCTTGTGCTATATTGTGATTAAAAAAAACATTTATTCTAGGGACAGAAAACTGTAGGTAGGGAGAGTGTCAGTTTATTTCACTCTGCAAGTCCTTGTTTCCAGGGACCTGGAAGGACAGTGAGTGAATTGTCCTTGTGTTATATTGTGATTAAAAAAAACATTTTTTCTAGGGACAGAAAACTGTAGGTAGGGAGAGTGTTTTTTTTCTTTCACTCTGCAAGTCCTTGTTTCCAGGGACCTGTAAGGACAGTGACTGAATTGTCCTTGTGCTATATTGTGCTTAAAAAAAACATTTATTCTAGGGACAGAAAACTGTAGGTAGGGAGAGTGTCAGTTTATTTCACTCTGCAAGTCCTTGTTTCCAGGGACCTGGAAGGACAGTGACTGAATTGTCCTTGTGCTATATTGTGATTAAAAAAAACATTTATTCTAGGGACAGAAAACTGTAGGTAGGGAGAGTGTCAGTTTATTTCACTCTGCAAGTCCTTGTTTCCAGGGACCTGGAAGGACAGTGACTGAATTGTCCTTGTGCTATAGTGTGCTTAAAAAAAACATTTATTCTAGGGACAGAAAACTGTAGGTAGGGACAGTGTCAGTTTCTTTCACTCTGCAAGTCCTTGTTTCCAGGGACCTGGAAGGACAGTGAGTGAATTGTCCTTGTGTTATATTGTGATTAAAAAAAACATTTTTTCTAGGGACAGAAAACTGTAGGTAGGGAGAGTGTTTTTTTTCTTTCACTCTGCAAGTCCTTGTTTCCAGGGACCTGTAAGGACAGTGAGTGAATTGTCCTTGTGCTATATTGTGCTTAAAAAAAACATTTATTCTAGGGACAGAAAACTGTAGGTAGGGAGAGTGTCAGTTTATTTCACTCTGCAAGTCCTTGTTTCCAGGGACCTGGAAGGACAGTGACTGAATTGTCCTTGTGCTATATTGTGATTAAAAAAAACATTTATTCTAGGGACAGAAAACTGTAGGTAGGGAGAGTGTCAGTTTATTTCACTCTGCAAGTCCTTGTTTCCAGGGACCTGGAAGGACAGTGACTGAATTGTCCTTGTGCTATAGTGTGCTTAAAAAAAACATTTATTCTAGGGACAGAAAACTGTAGGTAGGGACAGTGTCAGTTTCTTTCACTCTGCAAGTCCTTGTTTCCAGGGACCTGTAAGGACAGTGACTGAATTGTCCTTGTGCTATATTGTGATTAAAAAAAACATTTATTCTAGGGACAGAAAACTGTAGGTAGGGAGAGTGTCAGTTTATTTCACTCTGCAAGTCCTTGTTTCCAGGGACCTGGAAGGACAGTGACTGAATTGTCCTTGTGCTATATTGTGATTAAAAAAAACATTTATTCTAGGGACAGAAAACTGTAGGTAGGGAGAGTGTCAGTTTATTTCACTCTGCAAGTCCTTGTTTCCAGGGACCTGGAAGGACAGTGACTGAATTGTCCTTGTGCTATATTGTGATTAAAAAAAACATTTATTCTAGGGACAGAAAACTGTAGGTAGGGAGAGTGTCAGTTTATTTCACTCTGCAAGTCCTTGTTTCCAGGGACCTGGAAGGACAGTGACTGAATTGTCCTTGTGCTATATTGTGATTAAAAAAAACATTTATTCTAGGGACAGAAAACTGTAGGTAGGGACAGTGTCAGTTTCTTTCACTCTGCAAGTCCTTGTTTCCAGGGACCTGGAAGGACAGTGAGTGAATTGTCCTTGTGCTATATTGTGCTTAAAAAAAACATTTATTCTAGGGACAGAAAACTGTAGGTAGGGAGAGTGTCAGTTTATTTCACTCTGCAAGTCCTTGTTTCCAGGGACCTGGAAGGACAGTGACTGAATTGTCCTTGTGCTATATTGTGATTAAAAAAAACATTTATTCTAGGGACAGAAAACTGTAGGTAGGGAGAGTGTCAGTTTATTTCACTCTGCAAGTCCTTGTTTCCAGGGACCTGGAAGGACAGTGACTGAATTGTCCTTGTGCTATATTGTGATTAAAAAAAACATTTATTCTAGGGACAGAAAACTGTAGGTAGGGAGAGTGTCAGTTTATTTCACTCTGCAAGTCCTTGTTTCCAGGGACCTGGAAGGACAGTGAGTGAATTGTCCTTGTGTTATATTGTGATTAAAAAAAACATTTTTTCTAGGGACAGAAAACTGTAGGTAGGGAGAGTGTTTTTTTTCTTTCACTCTGCAAGTCCTTGTTTCCAGGGACCTGTAAGGACAGTGACTGAATTGTCCTTGTGCTATATTGTGCTTAAAAAAAACATTTATTCTAGGGACAGAAAACTGTAGGTAGGGAGAGTGTCAGTTTATTTCACTCTGCAAGTCCTTGTTTCCAGGGACCTGGAAGGACAGTGACTGAATTGTCCTTGTGCTATATTGTGATTAAAAAAAACATTTATTCTAGGGACAGAAAACTGTAGGTAGGGAGAGTGTCAGTTTATTTCACTCTGCAAGTCCTTGTTTCCAGGGACCTGGAAGGACAGTGACTGAATTGTCCTTGTGCTATAGTGTGCTTAAAAAAAACATTTATTCTAGGGACAGAAAACTGTAGGTAGGGACAGTGTCAGTTTCTTTCACTCTGCAAGTCCTTGTTTCCAGGGACCTGGAAGGACAGTGAGTGAATTGTCCTTGTGTTATATTGTGATTAAAAAAAACATTTTTTCTAGGGACAGAAAACTGTAGGTAGGGAGAGTGTTTTTTTTCTTTCACTCTGCAAGTCCTTGTTTCCAGGGACCTGTAAGGACAGTGAGTGAATTGTCCTTGTGCTATATTGTGCTTAAAAAAAACATTTATTCTAGGGACAGAAAACTGTAGGTAGGGAGAGTGTCAGTTTATTTCACTCTGCAAGTCCTTGTTTCCAGGGACCTGGAAGGACAGTGACTGAATTGTCCTTGTGCTATATTGTGATTAAAAAAAACATTTATTCTAGGGACAGAAAACTGTAGGTAGGGAGAGTGTCAGTTTATTTCACTCTGCAAGTCCTTGTTTCAAGGGACAGAGAAGGACACCTGAAGGTAGCCCTTATTGCTTTTTTCCCATCTCCCTGCAGGCCATCTATTAGAATGTCTGGAAGGCAAACAAGGAGAGGCAGACAGTCAGGAGGCAATAAAAGAGGGCAAGCAGGCTCTGTGTCTGGGGGCAACAGTGCTGGTCGTGGACGCGGTGCATTGTCATCAGCACATGGCCATGGGACACGCTTGTCCTTCTTTTCGGCAGCTGGACATGTTGAGCCACATCATGCCGAAGACTTGGTAGAGTGGATGACCAAGCCCTCCTCCTCCTCCTCATCCTCTCTCACCCAGGCTCAGGGTACTGGAAAAGCAGCTGCCAAAGCGTCGTCTTCCCTGGTATCAATGTCAGACAAATCATCAGTCACTCCTTCCCTAGACCCACCATGTCCTCCTCCTGAGGAGTCCCCCGAACTGTTTCAGCACAGTGTTGGGTACATGCTCCAGGAGGATGCCCAGCGTTTCGAAGGGTCTGATGATGAAACCCAGCTAGAGGAAGGCAGTAGCGTGAGAGCAGACAGAGGGGATGCTCAAGAAGGACACCAATCTGGCAGTCATGTTCCAGCAGCTGCAGCATACTGCCAGATTGGCTCCAGTGATGAGGAGGGAGGGGATGATGAGGTCACTGACTCCACGTGGGTGCCTAATAGGAGAGAGGAGGAGGAGGAGGATGAGGAGGAGGCACATCTCCAACGAGGCAGGATGCCCTTTGGTGGCCAGCGTAAGGGCAGTACACCGACGGAATCACACCGCAGAGCTCCGCCTGTGCAGGGCGCTGCCTCTGCCCGTCATTCAAAAAGTTCTTTGGTGTGGGCCTTTTTTGAGGCTAGTGCATCAGATCGCACAGCTGCTGTTTGCAACATATGTCTCAAGCGTATATCGCGTGGCCAAAACATCAGCCGCTTGGGTACCACATGCCTGACCAGACATATGTTGACCTGCCATGCAGCTCGTTGGCAAGCCTACCTCAAAGACCCACACCAAAGAACAAAGCGGACCTCTCCTTGCACCGCATCAGCTGGGATCTCCAACCCCACTATAACTTCAGTCCTCTCTGAAACATGCACTGAGAGGAATGAAGGTGTAGAATTAGGTGTGTCACAGCCAAGTACTTGCGCCCACTCTGCTAGCAGTACACCGACGTCCGATTCTAGCAGGCAAATTTCCCTGCCCCAGCTGCTGGACCGTCGAAAGAAGTTCACTCCCAGCCATCCACATGCCCAGCGGTTGAATGCTAGCTTGGCTAAATTGCTAGCGCTTCAACTGCTGCCTTTTCAGTTGGTAGACTCGGCCCCCTTCCGTGAGTTTGTGCAATGTGCAGTTCCTCAGTGGCAGGTTCCCAAACGCCACTTTTTCTCACGGAAGGCTATTCCGGCTCTCTACCGGCATGTGGAAGGCAATGTCTTGGCCTCGCTGGACAGGGCGGTCAGCGGTAAGGTGCATATTACCGCTGACTCATGGTCCAGCAGGCATGGACAGGGACGTTACCTTTCTTTCACGGCCCATTGGGTCACTCTTTTGGCAGCTGGGAAGGATTCAGGACAAGGTGCAGTAGTGTTGGAGGTTGTCCCACCGCCACGCCTCCAAAATGCTACTACTGGTTGTGACACACCTCTCTCCTCCACCCCCTCCTCTTCTTCTTCCTCCATGGCCTCTTCCTGTGGTTTGTCCTATGAACCAGCGGTGCTCCGTAGCCGTTCACGGGGCTACGCAAGTACGCAGGCAAAAAGATGCCATGCCGTGCTTGCGCTGGTGTGTTTGGGGGACAGAAGCCACACTGGGGCAGAGGTCCTGTCTGCTCTGCAGGGCCAGGCCGAGAGGTGGTTGACGCCACGCCAGCTTAAGCCAGGAATGGTGGTTTGCGACAATGGCACCAACCTCCTCTCCGCCCTCCGACAGGGACAACTGACCCATGTGCCCTGTGTGGCTCACGTCCTTAACCTGGTGGTGCAGCGCTTCTTGGGCAGGTACCCGGGCTTACAGGATGTCCTGAGGCAGGCCAGGAAAGTCTGTGTGCATTTCCGCAGATCTTATAATGCCAGTGCTCGCCTGGCTGAGCTGCAAAAGGAGTTGAACCTGCCCAAGAACCGCCTTATATGTGACATGCCCACCAGGTGGAACTCAACGTTGGCCATGCTGCAGCGGCTGCACACGCAGCAGAGGGCCATCAATGAGTACCTGTGCGACTACGGCACCAGGACAGGGTCAGGGGAGCTTGGTTTTTTTTCTCCACGCCAGTGGGGCATGATCAGGGATGCATGCACTGTCCTGGCACCATTTGAGGAGGCCACGAGGATGGTGAGCAGTGACAGTGCATGCATCAGTGACACTGTACCTCTTGTCCACCTGTTGGAGCACACGCTGCGTGGAATAATGGACAGGGCACTTGAGGCAGAACAGAGGCAGGAAGAGGAGGACTTCCTTGCCTCTCAAGGCCCCCTTTACCCAGACAGTGTTCCTTCTGTCCCACCCATCGCACAGGAAGAGGAGGAGGAGGAGGAGGAGGAGGAGGAGGAGGAGGATTGTGTCAGCATGGAGGTGGAGGCTGGCACTCAGCATCATCAGCAGCAGTCTTTTAGGGATGATTTACAGTCCCAAGAAACCAGTGGACTTGTACGTGGCTGGGAGGAGGTGGCTGCGGATCATGTCGTCCTTAGTGACCCAGAGGACTCCGGAGCGAATGCCTCAGCAAACCTACGCTGCATGGCCTCCCTGATCCTGCAAAGTCTGCGGAAGGATCCTCGTATTCTTCGGATCAAGGAGAGGGACCATTACTGGCTGGCCACTCTCCTTGATCCACGGTACAAGGGTAAGGTTGCGGACCTTATGTTACCGTCGCAGAGGGAGCAGAGGATGAGACAACTCCGGGAGGCCTTGCAGAAAGGTCTGTGCAACGCGTTCCCAGAGACTGGGAGGTTGCAAACTCCTGGTCCTGGACAACGAGTTGCTGAGGCTTCGGCCAGTCAAAGAAGGAGCGGTGGGGAAGGTGGCCGTCTGACCGATGCGTTCAGACAATTCTTTAGTCCGCAGCCCCAAAGTATGATCGGTTCCAGCAACCATCGCCAGCGTCTGATAAACATGGTGCAGGAATATCTAGGGGCAAGGTCAGACTTGGACACCTTCCCCACCGAAAATCCTCTGGCTTACTGGGTCTTGAGGATGGATCACTGGCCAGAGCTTGCACAGTATGCAATTGAGCTACTGGCCTGTCCTGCATCCAGCGTTCTTTCGGAACGCACATTCAGTGCTGCTGGAGGATTTGTCACGGATCACAGGGTGCGCCTGTCCACCGACTCGGTTGATCGACTGACTTTCATCAAGATGAACCAGTCTTGGATCACCACCAGCTACCACACACCTGATGCTGATATAACAGACTAATTGATTTTAACATGTCACATCCCTTCAAGACTGATGCTGATGCTGAGTGCCTGTGCTGTTATGTTGACTGGCTATCCTCCTCCTCCGAGTCCTCAATGATACGATTGATGATGATAGCTTGTAAGATCATTTTTGTTTATGGGTGCCGCCACCAGTGCCTAACGCCCAATTTTTCAGCCCCTGTTTAACAGGGGCGTGTAATTACAATTTTTGAAGCAATACTTTGCAACAGGGCTCATTGCTGTGCTCCAAGTACAGTATCTGTGAGGAGTTGCAGTGTTGTGCCACCAGTGCCTAACGCCCAATTTTTCAGCCCCTGTTTAACAGGGGCGTGTCATTACAATTTTTGAAGCAATACTTTGCAACAGGGCTCATTGCTGTGCTCCAAGTACAGTATCTGTGAGGAGTTGCAGTGTTGTGCCACCAGTGCCTAAGGCCCAATTTTTCAGCCCCTGTTTAACAGGGGCGTGTCATTACAATTTTTGAAGCAATACTTTGCAACAGGGCTCATTGGTGTGCTCCAAGTACAGTATCTGTGAGGAGTTGCAGTGTTGTGCCACCAGTGCCTAAGGCCCAATTTTTCAGCCCCTGTTTAACAGGGGCGTGTCATTACAATTTTTGAAGCAATACTTTGCAACAGGGCTCATTGGTGTGCTCCAAGTACAGTATCTGTGAGGAGTTGCAGTGTTGTGCCACCAGTGCCTAAGGCCCAATTTTTCAGCCCCTGTTTAACAGGGGCGTGTCATTACAATTTTTGAAGCAATACTTTGCAACAGGGCTCATTGCTGTGCTCCAAGTACAGTATCTGTGAGGGGTTGCAGTGTTGTGCCACCAGTGCCTAAGGCCCAATTTTTCAGCCCCTGTTCAACAGGGGCATGTAATTACAATTCTTGATCTAATAATTCACAGCAGGGCCCATTGCTGCACCAACCAAGAGTAACTGTCAGGGCTTACAGTGTTGTGGCACCAGCACCACCATCAAAGGCCCAATTTTTACTACCACTGTTCAACAATTATATGTAATTAAAATTCCTGATATAATAGTTGACAGCAGGGCGTTCCAGCACCAACCAAGAGTAACTGTGAGTGCTTACAGTGTTGTGCCAACACCAACAACTAAGGGGCCTATTTCTGCAGAGTATATACGGCAGGTCCCTACTTTCAAACATCCAACTTACAAACGACTCCTACTTGCAAACGCAAGAAGACAACAGGAAGTGAGAGGAAATCTACCACTAGGAAGGAAAATTCTCTCCTGTAAGAATAAATATGGGAGAAAGGTGTCTCCTCTGTACTGATGCTTTATCAGCAATCCTTGTTTCAAGAAAAACACCACATTTCAAAAACAGTTGTCATTGGGACGGAAAGTGAGGTGAAATGTTCTGAACAGGGGCACAGACAGCAAAACAAATGTTACAGGGGTGATAACCCTTACCTATGTTTTCCAAAAAGTTTAAAAATAGATTTTTGGTCTGGAGCTACACTTCAACAATGTACCTGTTCAAAATTACAAACAGACTCTACATAAGAACAAACCTACAGTCCCTGTCTTGTATGCACCGCCTGTATAGGGCTGTTCAGAGTATATAGGGCCTTTTTTATTTTATGTGCGGGGTTCCCCTTAATATCCATACAAGACCCAAAGGGGCTGGTAATGGGCTGGGGTAGGGGGGGGGGGGGGTCATGGGGTAGCTATGCCATTTTTCTTAAAGAATTTCATCCATATTACCGGGACCAGACATTACATTAAAGCCGCAAGCAGTTTTAAATGGCTTTTTTTTCCTTTAGAAGTGTCATTTTGTGCAGGGACAGTTCTAAACACGGGAAACACGTGGCACTTCACAGGCATACTTTAGACACCCCCCAGGTACGATATTTAAAGGAATATTTGACTTTTTTTTTTTCACTTTATGCATCATTAAAATGACTGCTCCCGAAAAACGACCGTTTTTAAAACTTCTTTTTGCATTGATACATGTCCCCTGGTGCAGAACCCGGGTTCCCAAACCCTTTTTAGGACAATAACATGCATAATAGTTGTTATAATTAGCACTTTAGAATTCGAACGTTCGCATCCATTGTATTTAATAGGGTTCTAATGTTCGTTCGAACTTTCGGTCCGTTCGCGGGTTCTGGTGCGAACCGAACCCGGGGGTGTTCGGCTCATCACTACTCCAGACTCAGTCCACTGCTTCCGCAGGTCCTCCAAGGTCTGGAATCGGTCCTTCTCCACAATCTTCTTCAGGGTCCGGTCACCTCTTCTCGTTGTGCAGCGTTTTCTGCCACACTTTTTCCTTCCCACAGACTTCCCACTGAGGTGCCTTGATACAGCACTCTGGGAACAGCCTATTCGTTCAGAAATTTCTTTCTGTGTCTTACCCTCTTGCTTGAGGGTGTCAATGATGGCCTTCTGGACAGCAGTCAGGTCGGCAGTCTTACCCATGATTGCGGTTTTGAGTAATGAACCAGGCTGGGAGTTTTTAAAAGCCTCAGGAATCTTTTGCAGGTGTTTAGAGTTAATTAGTTGATTCAGATGATTAGGTTAATAGCTCGTTTAGAGAACCTTTTCATGATATGCAAATTTTTTGAGATAGGAATTTTGGGTTGTCATGAGCTGTATGCCAAAATCATCAATATTAAAACAAGAAAAGGCTTGAACTACTTCAGTTGTGTGTAATGAATCTAAAATATATGAAAGTCTAATGTTTATCAGTACATTACAGAAAATAATGAACTTTATCACAATATGCTAATTTTTTGAGAAGGACCTGTATACGAGCATGCAGGAAAGAGGGGAGTCTGCTCTGCGCCCCACCCCAAAGCACCTTGTCTTCATGTTGATAGGAACAAGGGCCTCTTCTCGACAACCCTGGCCGGTGGTTGTGGGGGTCTGCGGGAAGGGGGCTTATTGGAATCTGGAAGCCCCCTTTAACAAGGGGGCCCCCAGATCTCACCCCCCCATGTGAATGAGTATCACCACTACTACTCATTCACCAAAAAAAGTGTCAATAAGAAAAAGGAAACACAAACACAGTTTTTGACAATTCCTTTATTAAAAAAAAAAAAATGTCCCCCCCGATGTAGATCCATCGTCAATCACGACGCCCGCCGCACCGCCAGAGCCGGAAAAAGGAAAACGCTCCGCCCACGAGGAAGGCTGACAAATGTCTGCTCCACCGGGTGACAGTTCTTAAATAGGCAAGGGGCGGGGCCACCTAGTGATGTCATCTGGTGGCCCCACCACCCTTGTGACATCAACGACCCAGCATGCACCGAACCCTGTGTCCAAGCATCACTAGCAGGTCTCCCATGATCAACAAACTTACTAACGAAAAGGAGTGAAGCGGACCAGTGCAGTATTGCAATGTCTAGATAAAATTCTGAAGCCCTAAGTGGGCAGGTTTGCATATCAAGGCTTCCTTTGTTTTGCTTTTGGTTAAAGTATACCAGTAATGTTTTTTTTTAAGGAATTTGGGTGAGCTTCAAAACTTGCGCAGAGATCCAGGATCCTGTGTCCCAGCATCCCCAACAGGCACCTTCCGGGATCTCCAGTTTACTAACAAAAAGGAGTGAAGTGGACTGGTGCAGTACAATAATGTCTAGATGATACGATAATGAAACCAAGACTGAAATTAGTGTGTTCAGTGTTTGCATCTGATGGTTTTTTATATTTTATTTGACTGAACCATACCTTTAATGAGGTACCAAGGTGAGTGTCAGATTGCATAAAAATTCAGAATCCTGTGGCCCAGCATCACCAGCAGGCACCTTCCAGGATCATCAGTTTACCAAAAAAACAAATAAGGAGTGAAGTCACTAGGTAAAATACTGAAGCCCTAAGTCAGTATGCTGTGTTCAATGTTTGCATCTTAAGGCTGGCTTCATTTTTTTCATTTTGACTGTAGCATACCTTGATGTTTTTCCCAAGGCATCAGGGGCAGTGTCAAAGCTTGCTCAGAGATCCAGGATCCTCTATCCCAGCATCACCAGCAGCAGAGGCGGCTCTAGGCTTTGTGAGGCCTTAGGCAAAACTTAAACATGAGGCCCCACTCACGCCCATAATGGGAAAAATAATTCAAGCAAGAAAAATGGCTGCAGAAAATGCACGGATCTAGCACACAGGTGATCAGCACCACTTCCAGGGCACCCTCCTCACCCATCAGACATATTCAGCCAATGCAAGAGGGGGGAGAGAGGGTGAGGTGAGAAAGAGAGAGGGGTAATAGAGAGACCCGATGACCCTGACATTAGTATTGATCACAGGCAAATTAGGCAGCCGTGAGGCCCCTGTGAGTGTTAGGCCTTAGGCGACCGCCTAATTTGCCTAATTAGAGAGCCGCCTCTGCCAGCAGGCACCTTCCAGGATTACCAGTTCACTACCAAAAATCTGTGAAGTGAACTGGTGCAGTACAGCAATGTCTAGATAGAAATCTGAAGCCTTAGATGGGTACTCTGTGTTCTATGTTTGCATCTTATTGGTTCCATTTTTCGGTCTGGCAATAGAATACCTAAAGCTTTAGGGTGAGCACCACAGCTTGCACAGAAACCCAGCATCACCAGCAGGCACCTTCCAGGATCACCAGTTTACTAACAGAACGGAGCGAAGTGGACTGGTGCAGTACTAGAATGTCTACACAAAATACTAAAGCCCTAAGGCTGGCCATTAGTGGTGGCTGGTGGTATATTTTTTGGGGGGGGCGGCAACAAACAATCCTGCTGCCTGGCGGCTTCCCCTGTGTCTCCTCCTTCCTCCTCCTCCTCTGCGGCCAATAGGATTGCTTCTCCTCAAGCTATTGTCACACAACTTTTTTGAATCCCATTATAGCCTCTGGCTCTAATCACGTGCTTCTAAAGAAAAAAAAAAAAACAACTTTTGAAATACATGCATTCGGCATCCCGCATGTAGATTAGGGGCTGGACACATGGATTATGGGCCGACACTGCTGGCCATAAACAGAGCAAATTTCTTTCCTGCAATTATGGGTTGCCACTAGACAGTTTGGTGCGAGAATCCATCATGCAGGGCCATTGTCTTCTCACGGCGAGGGGGGGCGATAATCGCAGGTAAATTTTATGCTGGTTGGTACGTTCATCCTGCCCATACACGGTTCGAATCTCGGATGGTTCCGTGTATGGCATGCCTAAGTGGGCATGCTGTGTTAAACGTTTGCATCTCAAGGCTTCCTTCTTTTTGATTTTGGTTAAAGTATACCTGTAATGATTACCTTAAGGGTGAGTTTCAGAGATTGCTCAGAGATGCAGGATCCTGTGTCCCAGCATCACCAACAGACACCTTCCAGGATCACCAATTTGCTAACAAAAAAGGGAGAAGTGAACTGGTACAGTTAAGCAATGTCTACATCACATGTGTCAAACACAAGGACCGTGGGCCAATACCAGGCCAACCAGGCCATTTCACACCTCTCCTTCACCCATCTTGTCTTCGAACCCACCTTGTCTCAGAAGTCGGCAGCAGAGAGAAAGAGAGAACGCCTCTACAGATCCTGCGCCTCTCTGTGCAGCCGTAGCACCCCCTTGTCTCTGCCTCTCTTGGTTTTAGAATTCAGTAGACTCTGAAAGCTGAGTCCAGACCTCCTCTGGTTCTCTTCCAGGCCCTGGACTTTCTGCTTCCCAGCTCCACCCCCAGCTTCTTTGCAACGACAGCACAAAGTAAGGGGGATCACTGTGATGTAAAGTAGGGTGGGGGCTTCTTGACTACTGATGTGAGGGGAGCTGGGGTGCTTTGGAAATCTAGTCGTACAGATACCACTGGCCCTTTGGGGCTGGGTTCACTGCAGCAGGGAGTCTGGTTAAGGTCCAATTTTCACCTGCATTTTTGGCTGAATTCGGGCCTTAAACTGACCCAAAGACGCACAGAACTCCTGTGCAATTCGCACCAGAGCCACTGCGGAGATGTGTGAAGCGGCTCCTTAGAGAGCCGGTCACAATCTCCTGACATGAGAATTGGATGTGGAGAAACCTGCATCCAATTCACAATAGTGTGAACCCAGCCTAAGGGCAACCACAATGCTGATGTGGCCCGTGATAAAATTGAGTTTGACACCCCTGGTCTAGATAATATATTGAAGTCCTGAGTGAATACACTGCATTCAATGTTTGCATGCCAAGGCTTCTTTTTTCTTTTCATTTTAGCTAAACCATTTTTTTTAAATAACAAACATGTTATACTTACCTCCACTGTGCAGCTCGTTTTGCACAGAGTGGCCACGAACCTGGTCTTCTGGGGTCCCTCAGTGGCTGTATCGGCTCCCCCCCGCAACAACTAACCACCTTTATGCAAGCTCTCTCGCATGGTGGTTAGTTCTTGTGGGCGCGCTCCTGTGATACAGCCGGCAGCCATAGTCGCTCACTGTATCACTCGGCCCCACCCCCCGGCGGGCCGCATCATTGGATGTGATTGACAGCAGCGTGAGCCAATGGCTGCGCTGTTTTCAATCAACCAATAGATGAGCCGAGAAGCCAGCGCGTTTACGGCACGGGACTTTCGAGTGGTCAGGTAAGTAAACGAGGGCTCGGGGGGGGGGGGGCGCTAATCCTCGGATGTTTTTTTTTTTCACCTTAATGCATAGAATGCATTAAGGTGAAAAAACGTTTGCCTTTAGTTTTTCTTTAAGGACCAGAAGGATTTTCCCCCTTAATGACCAGGCCATTTTCTGTGATACGGCACTGCGTCGCTTTAACTGACAATTGCGCGGTCGTGCGACGCTGTACCCAAACAAAAATATTTTTTACTATAGTAAATATTCAAAAAAATAAATAATAAAAAACACATTTCTTCATCAGCTTAGGCCAATATATATTCTTCTACATATTTTTGGTAAAACAAAATCGCAAAAAGCGCATATTGATTGGTTTGCTCTGGTGTCGTGTGTCGCGGGCCCTAGAGCTCTTAAAGCAACCGACGTACCATGACGGCGATTCGCCCAGGGGAGCCAACCTGCCGCAGTATAACTGCGGCGGCTGGTCCTTAAGTGGTCAATGGTCTTCCTAAGGCATCATGATGAGGGTCACAGCCTGCAGAGAAATCCAAGGACCCAGAATCACCAGCAGACGCCTTCCAGGACCACCAGTTTGCTAACAAAAAGGAGTCAAATGGACTTGAGAAGTCCTGCATTGTCTTGGTAAAATAATGAAACCCTAAGCAAGTTCACTGTGTTTAATGTTTGCATCTCAAGGCTTTTTGCTTGTTTTTTTTTTCGTTTTGACTGAATTCCAGAGCTCTCACATTTAAAACAATAAAAACGAGCATGTCATGAAGTATGAAAAAAGCACATGTTTCTAACCCACAAGATGGCTGTGGTCAGCGCGTGTAGCGTCAAGACATCAGATCTCAGGAACCACCCTACGTGTTTCGTCCAACGAGGAATGTCCTCGGGGCGTGTTTTGAATACTGACATTTTTTTTTTAAATCTGGTGCCTTTAAGACTCCAGTAAACCATAAGTGATGTCATGACTTTGTCCGGCTTTGTTCAGTTTCGCCGGCGGCTCAGGCCTACCAGGGCAACAGGAGAGCCCAAGCGAGCTGTGGAAAGGAGAGGGGGGGACGTCCCGTCCCACTGTTTGTAATAACAGACAAGCGTCTAATTAGCCACATCGGTTGTTATTACGGGATAGCCGAACGTCGGCTCCAAAAAATGGTACCTGGGTGATGCCTGCAGCTGCAGGCATCACCCCAGTACAACTGGGGCTAACGATCTCCCTAATTACTCTTAGGCAAACTTTAAAATAAGCATTGAAAATGATCGCTCACCAAAACCCTCAATAGTTTTGTCTTTAACTCTGTAAAGTTGAACTTGCTTTTGAGAAAAAAGGAAAAGAAGGAACAATAAACTCTGTCTTGTAAAGAGCTTCGTTCCATTATTAAAGTAAATTCTGATTAAGTAAGAAGAGGTGGCGTTGACTGGTTTGATAAATACCGGTAGACAAAAGCTGAAATAGGTCTGGGAGAAAAGTACAAGAAAAAAAAAAATCCCAGCCATAAAAAAGAGCAATGTTCTGTGCGATAAGATCAGAGGAACTTAACTACCTCTAAGGCAGCTTAATAAGGTAATTAATAATGGGCACCGTTTAGATTAAATCATTATTAGAAAATAAAGTTGAATGATACTATAATTCTGCATGGGAGAGCTTCGGTGTAGGAAATCAGGCGAGCCGTGTCTCTGCAGCGTACAGATTACATTTGATAAAAGAGGAGCTGTAATTAAAGGAGTGCTCCAGGAATTATCTCTAAAAAAAAAGGGACAACCACAAGTAAGTATAAAATATCAAAATTGATCCAAAGCAATGCAGCTCTACCCATTATATACCACCCCCTCCAGTTATTAACTCCTTCACGCCGACGTAACGCAAATATGCGGCCTTCTGCTTCAAGAGGTTGTTTTAGGGTAATGCGGAAAGGAGAGAGTTTGGTCAGTGGGACTTTAAATGAGGCCAATCACTATGTAGAGTACACTCTGGTGTATGGGCTTTTCACACTTCAACAATATGATACATTCAATATATACTACTGATCTCAATCCACAGAAGTTTGGCTCACTGTCATCTACATTTGCACATTGGCCTTGGGGAATCCACAGTGCTCCCCGCTTGTCCACGTGTTCCTACCTCAGCTCCCACGCCAGACATCTTTAAACAGCTCTGATCCTCTGTTCACATCTATGCAGTTGACGTGAGTATCTATAGGGATGTCCATCTTGTCCCTTACACCCGCTATTTATTCCTACTATTCAGTTACAATATTATACCATATGGTTATGTCTCTTTATAGATCACCATTGCATTCGCCCCTGAAGAGTTGGTATACCCCAACGAAACGCGTCTGGCTTACTTAGATGCATGATGTCCGTACAGATGTTTTTATATCTTTTACATTCTTTTACTCCAAGATTTTCCAATACCATCCAGCCCCTTCAGTGGTTCATGTTGTGCAGGACTTGTCTTTACTCCATGATATGCTAAGCACCATGGCGTCAATATATATATATGTGGTTTATAGCATGCTCTGCGTTTATGCGATTTGTGTATGCATTTTTATGTAATTCAACATACTGTACATGATCTTACAAGGTATATTAAAATGCTTTTTGCTAAGACTGCTTTTTGGTATACATCTCTCATTCAAAGTCCCCAACAAACTCCCCCCTTTTTTGTCGGAACCCATATAAGCAATACTGTGTTTTACATCCCACATGCTTACTCTACATAGTGATTGGCTTCATTTAAAGTCCCACTGACCAAATTCTCTCCTTTTCTGTTCAAATTTGGGATGGAGACCAATTACTTATGGTGCCTTGGACCACATCATACTTTCTTTCAGGGTGATGCCTGCAGCTGCAGGCATCACCCAGGTATCGCTTTTTAGAACCGGTGGTCGGCTTTCTTGTAATAACAACTGATGCGGTTAATCAGCCACTCAGCATTTATTACAAACAGCGGGAGCCCTTCCACGGCTTGCCTGGGCTCTCCTGTCCCCCTAGTAGGCCCGAGCGATCAGCTGGCACGAACGCTAGGCTGGCCATAGACCCGAACACAGCCAAACAAAGTCATGACATCACTTATGGTTTATGGGAGCCTTTAAAGGCACCAGATTTAAAAAAATGGCAGTAATCAAAACATACCCTGATGACGTTCCTCATGGGATGAAACGCGTAGGGTGGATCCTGGGCTCTGATGTCACGGCGCTACACGCGCTGACCGCGGCCATCTTGTGGGTTGGAAACATCTGCTTGTTTTATACTTTATGATATGCTAATTTTTATTGTTTTAAATGTGAGAACTCTGGAATTTTTTTTGGAATACATTTTGCACTGGCTTGATATACTTCTCTTATTTCAATGCATGAACCTGTGGATTCACCACCTATGAGGGCTATACAAGATCCAGCTGCTTGTTGTCTTAGTGGAGACGTGACCAGCCTGTGGATATACACTATGCCTGTTTGACCCCAAATTAGGTTTAATGTAGAAAAATTTAAAATAGTGCATTTGGGTGGAAAAAATATGAATGCAATCTACTCACTGGGGGGGAGAACCTCTGGGGGAATCTAGGATGGAAAAGGACCTGGGGGTCCTAGTAGATGATAGGCTCAGCAATGGCATGCAATGCCAAGCTGCTGCTAACAAAGCAAACAGAATATTGGCATGCATTAAAAAGGGGATCAACTCCAGAGATAAAATTATAATTCTCCCGCTCTACAAGACTCTGGTCCGGCCGCACCTGGAGTGGCCTGTCCAGTTCTGGGCACCATTCCTCAGGAAGAAAGGCAACAAAGCTAATAAAGGGACTGGAGGATATTAGTTATGAGGAAAGGTTGTGAGCACTGAACGCATTCTCTCTGGAGAAGAGACGCTTGAGAGGGGATATGATTTTAATGTACAAATACCGTACTGGTGACCCCACAATAGGGATAAAACTTTTTTGTGGAAGGTAGTAGTTTAATAAGACACATGGCCACTCATTAAAATTAGAAGAAAAGAGGTTTAACCTTAAACTGTGTAGAGGGTTTTTTACTGTAAGAGCGGTAAGGTTGTGGAATTCCCTTCCAAAGGCGGTGGTCTCAGCGGGGGGCATCGATATTTTCAAAAAACTATTAGATAAGCACCTGAACGACCACAACATACATACAGAGATATACAATGTAATAATGACATATAATCACACACATAGGTTGGACTTGATGGACTTGTGTCTTTTTTCAACCTCACCTACTATGTAACTATGTAAATACCACAAAAAAAAAGCTCTATTTGTGTGAATAAAATTATATAAATTTTGTTTGGGTACAGTGTTGCATGACTTTGCAATTGGCAGTTAAATAAACGCAGTGCAAAAAATGGCCTGGTCATGAAGGGAGTAAAATCTTCCGAAGCTGAGGTGGATATTATATCTTCTTCTAATTATTATTACCCCCGTAGGAGCCACTAAGTACAGTAGATGCCAGGTGTCCATTTTCCCAGTAGTTTCTTCGCAGCTTAGCACACAGTTCCAATCACTCTTCAAACTCATTATCCAGTCTATGATTTTTTGATGCTTTAATGAGAACTTGGATAGGTAGTGTGGGTAATGGTAGGATACTACAGTAACCCTTAGTAGCAACCCTTAGAGGACACTGAACTTTCTCTTCAGAACTGTGAGCCAAGTCCATACAAAAGCTGTTGATGGACTGAGCTTTGTAGTAACACTTTGAAAAGATGAATCTACCTCTCTGGTAGGGATGCACCGATATCGGTGCCGATACCGAGTTATTTCACAAGTACTCATACTCGTGAAAAAGCTCCCGATACCAATACTTTGCGGTGCGATTTGCGTTGTTACAAAATTAATGGGAGCAAATCTCACTGCAAATCAGTGCAACCCTACTCTCTGGACATTCAAGCAATGTCCTCTCACTAAAAATGCAATAGACTCAGCTCTTCGGGACACCAGACACAATGTCCTCTTTAAAAATGCTGACTCTAGCATAAAAGGGATGGTGATAGCACACAGTCTCTAGGATCTCTCTACCCAGTCTGTACTCAATAATGTCTTTGGGAAATTGGTTGCCTCCAATATCCTCCAGACACTTTTACATTGTGGTACCAGACTAGATCCTCAGACGACAGCCCCTCATTCAGTTTCAGCAATTTTCACCAAAGTAGGCCTCCATCTAGCTCCACTGAGGCTTCAATAACCAACAGGCACATGGCAGGATTGCCTAGGGGGCAAATCATTTGGTGGAGGGGGGATTATGGTGTGGGTTTGTTTTTCTGGGGTTGGGCTTGGCCCCTTAGTTACACTGAAGGGAACTTTAAAGGTGTCAGCATATCAAAACATTTTAGACAATTTCATGCTCCCAACTTTGTGGGAACACTTTGGGGATGGCCCCTTCCTGTTCCAACATGACTGCGCACCAGTGCAAAAAGCAAGGTCCATAAAGACATGGATGAGTGAGTGTGGGGTGGAGGAACTTGAGTGGCCTGCACAGAGTCCTGACCTCAACCTGATAAAACACCTTTGGGATGAATTAGAGTGGAGACTGTGAGCCAGGCCTTCTCGCTCAACATCCGTGCCTGACCTCACAAATGGAATAATGGTCAAATATTCCCATAGACACACTCCTAAACCTTGTGGACAGCCTTCCCCGAAGAGTTGAAGCTGTTATAGCTGCAAAGGGTGGGCCAACTCAATATAGAACCCTACGGACGAAGACTGGGATGCCATTAAAGTTCATGTGCGTGTAAAGGCAGGTGTCCCAATACTTTTGGTAACATAGTGTATATATTAATTGCACCTCTGCCCTCAAGGAGATTACAATCTAAGGTTCATAACGCACATTCATATGTACAAATATTAGGACTAGTTTATACAGGAGCCAATTAACCCACCAACATGTCTTTGGAGTGTGGGAGTTAACCTGCGTACTGGAAGAAGCCCTTGCAGGCATAGGGAAAACATGCAAACTCCAGACAAGTAGTGCTGTGGATGGGATCCTCCTCCTCCTCCTCCTTCTCTTCCTCCTTCTTCTTCTTCTCCTCCTCCTTCTTCTTCTTCTCCTTCTCCCTTTTCCCTTTTCTTTCTTGTTCTTCCTCTTCTTTCTGTAGCGGGGTGTTGC